>OY757940.1:38334517-38459517 GCA_963585895.1 Sepioteuthis lessoniana | reverse complement strand
ATTTATATAAGAAGTATGAAAGAGTTGCTAAAGCATATTCCTTTAGCAGTCAATAGTCTTTAAGAGAACAAACTTAAAATTATAATACACTTATCTGCGGTTGGTGAATGTCCTGTTGCCTTTCTGTATATTTTCTGGTTGTGTTTAAGACTGTTTTAAGAGGGCTGTGGATGTGATGTTAGGTTTCATAGGGCTCAAAATTGTTTTCTGGGTTCTGTTTGGAGAGTTGGGTGATCTGCTAATACCCTTTTCTGGTTATGTTTAGCCATGTCTCGCCTCATGGAGACCCTAGTCACTTCTCCTCTGTGGATACCCTTCTGCTTCACTCCATGTCCAAGTCACATGCTCAAGTCTTCTGTCCCACCTTCTCCCACAACTCTCAGCCTCTCCACATCTGAGTACACAGTCATCTAGAGGATAACTCATAATTTTCTTATATACTATATTATAGTGTGAAAATTATTTGTATTAAAAATAGTTAATTGAAGCTATAATTGTTTACAAAGGAATAGTTTTATTAATTACTTGAAACCATGAAATTACTATCAAATTATTGGTGTTTGATAAGAATACTTGAAACCATCTGTGTGCAAACAAATAATTGTTAAATAGACAGAATTACTTTAAACCATATGATTTTGTGTAAATTATAAATATTAAATCAGAATATTGGAAACCACATAATTGTGTACAAATTATTTTTATTAGATAGGAATCATCATCATCATCATGTCGTGCTGTCAGCACAGATTTCCCTAACCCTCTCTCACCACATGTCTCTATTGTCCATTGCTCCTGGCAGGTCTTCCAGGCTACATCCTGTATCAGCACAGAGCTGCTGTAGATAGGTTCTAGCTGGTCGTCCTGGCTTTGCTTGTCCATGTGAGGGGGTCCACAGGAGTACATCACTTATGAGTTCACCCTTACTTCTCCAGCAGTGTCCTGCATGTCTGGTTTGTCTAATTTGGATGGTTTTCTTGATGGGTGGTTGGTGGCCGTACAACTGCTGTTTTGTGGGGGTTGCCTCCAGGACTAGTTCAATTCAGTTCGTAGCATTCTTGTGTAATTGCCGTCATACACTTAGCTAGCATCCATGTGGTGTGTTCATATAGCAATACTGATATGGCTGCTGCCTGGAAAAAACTGCATTTTATTTTATCAGAAAGAGTGAGACTTCCATATGACTGATAGCCTATTGATAGCTGTCCATGCCTTTGTTGGTCACATGTTGATGTTATTTTTGGTTGATGAGACACTGCTTCCTAGGTAGGTGAACTTGTCCACTAGTTTCAGTGGACCACTATTTACAGGGTAGAATGATAAAATTGTCGCCCTAGAAAAGACGACATGATTCCATTTCTGGTTAATGAAGACCGGTTTTCATTTTTTTTTTGCAGACCATCTACTCGTTGGCCAGTTGTGTACAAATCCAAGAGCGATAGGAGCCTTCTATCATGTCTGAAAGTGACACAATGTTCAACGAGTGAGATCGGAGATGCACTACTGTACAACTCATCCTCTCTACCTATCCAAGTTATGACAACAGGACCATTTCCAGCACCCTCAAAATGCAAATCTGGATTGCCACGAATAATAGGGACATGCCCAAGGTGATGAAAACAAAGTTTTCTGGCAACAGTTATGGTCTTTGGTGTGGTTTCAAGTGAGGGCCACATTATGCCATCACACATATTCGAAATTGGCTTGAAAGTCAACACCAAAGTGTACCTGGATGTGCTGAAGAGTGTGGTAATCCCCTGGTGCAATCAGGTGGCCGGTGGCAGACCCTGGGTGTGACAGCAGGACTCAGTGCTGGCCCACAAGTCCAAAGAGACTCAGGCTTGGCTTCAGAAGGAGTGCTACGACTTTGTACCCTTCTCTCATTGGCCCCCCTCCTCCCCCGACCTGAACCCGCTGGACTACTTCATTTGGTCATACATCAAGAACATCACCAACATGACTTCCCACAACACCAAAGCCAGCCCGATCACTGTCATAATCAAGTTACCTGAATTGATTTTTTCAATAAAAGTTTTAAAATAAAGCTGTAGTGTTGTTTTCTTTAGGATGACAATTTTATTGTTCCACCCTGTAGTATGGAGATGTCACCTCTTTGATTAAAAACTTGTTTACCTGAAGGTTGAATTGCTTTGGTTTATATGTTTAATGGCACATCAACTATTCAATGGGTTATTTAATACTGGGTCATTTTAAAATTGTTACCAACAAACTATTTCCTTACAAATTATATATATATGATATATACTTTGTGTATATATTTACCAACCCCTCTGCACAGGCAAGATGTGACACAAGGTCAATTTTTTAAGCGGAGTTCAACAAGTTTGAAATTAAACCATACTTGCATTTAAACTGCGCACTTATGCTTAACTTAATTATTTGAAATAGAACTGTTTTTCGACATTAATACTGTATTTACACTTAACTGAATCGTTACATATTAATTAAACTGCTTGAATAGTTTGAAATAGAAATGTTTTAGACAATTAAACTGTGTACTTATGCTAAACTGAATTGTTTTAGATAGAACTGATTATTTACATAAAATGAATTTGGCGTTAAATAACCTACAAAGGTTGATATGCCATAAAACCCAACAAACCAAACGAAACCAACAAATTATATATATATATATATATATATATATATATATATATATATATATATATATATACATAATTATATGATATATACAGACATGACAGAAGTGAATAAACATCACCACAAAGTTCAATTTAATTCTTATTTAATGCCTAAAATTAATATATCTCGTTTCAAATGTTTTTCTATTTCAGGTGTTACGGCTACTATATTTTTGTTTCACAGGTTACATTATCCTGGAATGTCAGGGAGAATTACTGACAATAGTACCACACCTCTCAAACATTATATCAATTCTCCGTAACTAGTTATATTTTAATGATAATTATAAAAAGCCTATATAACTAGTCAAGTATAAAGATTGCATATGGGTTTAGTTTTAAGACGTGGACGAATGAGGATGTTTTAAGGGTTGAGGTAGCGATGTGATGTAAATGAAAGTGTGACTAATTCTGAACTGGACGAACACTATAACACGTAGTTATATTTTTTTTTATATTATTTTTTCTTATATATTTTATTTTAAAGAAAATAAGATTATGAAGACAAAAATACAAAGATATACAGGCATGAAGATAACAAGTCAACAATAAAGTTCATCCCTCTAAATGTCAATAGAGTCACTTCCAATTTTGTTTAATTGTATCCTTCAAGAAATGTTTCTTTAATATTTTGTTCAATTCATTTTAAAACTGAAACATAACTCCTTTGTTTCTTTTACAGTTAAGGGGAGGGAACTTCCCTGTTTTCCCCCTCTATATATTTTCTTGATTCTTTGATCCCAATAAATCCTAGAAACATTCAAATTTTCCTTTAAGACATGAATATCATTTACAAGAAAATTGTCGACTAACCTTTTTCTTTTATAAGGTTTACTTCATTTTTGAGTTTGCTCCTTTTTTTTATATTCGTTAAATCTCCATAAATGAATCGCAGTACATCATTCTTCTTTTTTATGATGTCGCATCTTCCTTTTACGTTGAACCTTTGTTTCTTGTTCAACGGAGTTGACGAGTTCCATTAGGCCATTCTACCACCAGAATTTCACTTTTCACCAGACCTAGCAAAAAGGATGACCTTTCTCGTCTCTGGCAAAGCTCGCAACTGACTTTTAGACTTCTATCTTTTTGGCAGTAAAAACATTCTAACTGCTTCAGCCAATCGCATGTTGTTTCCCTGTCTGGGTCATGACCTTTGCTCCTTTCGGTTGATCCAGTGCTGTTTCTAGGGCTCAAAAACTCGCCGATCGTCTAGACCATTTCTGGTCCTGGTATAATGATTTTGATCTTTATATTTTAACCCTATGCCTGCCACTGGACCATCACACAGGTTTCATATTTAATTATTCTATCATGCCATGGACATGTTGTATACTCATAATCAAACATAATGACGAACTTCAATGAACGAATGAACACACTTCTTTATAAAAATATACCTCTCGCACTTTATTCTTGAAAGGGTTGATGTTTCTTGTGTGTGAGAGGTGAGTTGGAGATGGGGACAGACTGCTACATATTGACCCAAAGTTCCTCTTCGACCATAGCAGCACTTCTTTCGCATTCTAGGTGGGCTGCTCAACCATGAGTCACTGAGGGCCACAAGCCCTCAGTCTGCAAGCTGATTCTCACACTGGCATCTTGTCCCCCAACTGAAACTACAACTAACTGTCTGACTAACTGCCCCAAGCCGTCTGTGGCATCTGGTTATATAATTGTCTCACAACCACCTGCTTCCTGTGGGCGTACGCATACTGAATTCAACCACGTCCACAGGTCAAGGTGATATTCCAATATCTTCGATCGGATGCACCTGTTTCACCACCCTTCCGCTTATTTACACAGGTGCATCTCTTGATTGACGACTCGGTCAAGAGTCAATATGTTTCAGACAAAAGGAGCATTAGAAGTTTCCAAATTTCAGCAAGGTTATAAGTAAGGTAAAGTTGGTGACTGTAGTCGAGGGTGACCTGAA
Organism: Sepioteuthis lessoniana; assembly: GCA_963585895.1. Classification (NCBI taxonomy): domain Eukaryota; kingdom Metazoa; phylum Mollusca; class Cephalopoda; order Myopsida; family Loliginidae; genus Sepioteuthis; species Sepioteuthis lessoniana. Next base: position 38,454,921 of record OY757940.1, on the reverse strand, counting down.
AGCTTCCTTTTCAATAGCTACTATACCAAGGTGTAGGGGAGGGCGCTACTCCTTTCCCTGGATTGTTCCACTTTACCCTTGATCCTTACCTTTTAATGCTGAGTGTTAAGCAAGGTGGCATCAAGTACCATTTTTTTTTTCTTTGGTATGACTTGACCTGGGATTGAACTCAGGTCTCCCAGGCCATTGGCGAACACTCTAACCATTATGCTAATGTATATTGTGGGTCAATATGAAGGTAGACATATTCAAAGAAAAATATCAGAAAATCTTTCTGTTAAGCCATGCAAGTGACCCCCCTTGATACTCTCTAGAAAAGAGATATGTTTTGCTAGGAACGGAAGTAAACAAATGGCCATATTGGTTTAGGTGCGAGTGTAAGAAGGAGGGTGTAATAAAGGCGTCTCTGTATGCAGAGTGTTATAGTCTGAGTTCTTTGTTTTTAACACTTTCAATGCCACTTTCTACTCCTAATAGGATGATTGTAAAATTTAAAAGAAAATATAAGGAGTGTACATCATCTGGCTCAGGCAGTCCAGGACCCTCTAATAGAACTCTGCATCTTATTAAGAGAAATCTTAAGAATAATCCTCATTGCAAAGCCTCTGACATAGCAAAAAATGTTGATGTCAGTCCTAGAATAGCTATCAGGCATCTTCACAAACTAGGCTACTATGACTGAGCTGCAAGGAAGAAACCACTTCTTTGTCCACTAGCATGCCTAAAAGGGTCCTTTCATTAAAAAATGCAAAGGGGATTTCAAGTAAGAATTAGTAAATAAGTATTTGTACTTTATTCGTGGTGTAATGGTTAAAGTGATGGACTGCAGAGTCATAGTAAGCGAGTTCAAACTCCAGTCACGCTATTACGTTCTCTTTCGGACAAATACCCTGGGGAAAAGTACAAACCTTCTTATCCTTTATTGTAATACTTCCATCAAATAATTAATATTTCAAATAAACAGCTATGGGTTAAATAGTACCACAACTGTTCTTCTAGGAGTATGGCTTTGGCATTAAATAACCTACAAAGGTTGATATGCCATTAAACAAAGAAACTGAAACCAAATAAACATCTAAGTTTATATGGTCGTCTATTTACTTCTATCATATCTATGCATATGTATAAAGAGGATTTGGCATTAAATAACCTACAAGAGTTGATATGCCATAAAACCCAACCAAACCAAATCATATATATTTAATATATATGTATAAAGAGGATTTGGCCTTAAATAACCTTCAGTGGTTGATATGCCATAAAACCCAACCAAACCAAATCTTATATATTTAATATATATGTATAAAGAGGATTTGGCATTAAATAACCTGCAAGAGTTGATATGCCATAAAATACAACCAACCAACTTTGTTGCTTATTCCAGAAAATTGTTTCATTTGCATAGAAGTCATTTATTATCTGTGCACTTATTGACAAATTAACACTCATCAATTAAGACTAATTAATTCAATACAAATGGCTTAATCAATTTTCATAAATATTTACACTTTTGGTATGATGGTAATTGACCAAGGAAGTGGATTTGGGTACCTGCCTTCAAGCCTCAAACTCGGTTGTTTGCATCTTCTATCACACTAATACTCTTTTGCCCAGTCGGCTGAGGCTGTAGAATATACCGACTGCTTCTCTGCAGAAGGGTAAGACCCCCATCCCACAGGTGTCCTGGATATGACACTAAACAATCTGATGGTGAGGTTCCAGCAATGCTGGAGCTTTGGGGAATGCGGAGTACCCCTTCATTGCCATTGCCCCCAGGTCCACTCTGGCCTGGAGTGGTAGCACCTGATAAGGGTCCTAAATAGAACTGACAGCATGCTTATGCTAAACTGAATTGAGTAAACAGAATAGCTTGAAATAGAAATGTTTTTGACAATTAAACCGTACTTACATTTAAACTGCGTGCTTATGCTTAACTGAATTATTCAAATAGAACTGTTTTTCGACATTAAAACTGTATTTACACTAAACTGAATTGTTTAACATATAACTGCTTGAATAGTTTGAAATAGAAATGTTTTTGACAATTAAACTGTGTACTTATGCTAAACTGAATTGTTTTAAATAGAACAGATTATTTACATAAAAATTGATTCGACGATAAACGACCAACAAAGGTTGATATGCCATAAAATCCAACCAACTAACCAATTAATACTCTTGGGAAAGTTATGAATCCAACTATACTTCCTCCAGCTATGAGTAAATAGTAGGGCAGACAAGGCTCTTTAACCTTGGTATGGCCACCAGTCTCGAAGGAAAACTCTGAATTAAAACCTGATACACAAAAGTGTGTGGAGTCTACCTTTGTATGGACACCAGTCTTTAAGAAAGTCTACACATGACTACACTTGCAGGGCTTGGTCAATCCAAATCAAATGAATGCTATCACACAAACACACACACAAAAGCAACCAATCTAGGGCAAAGAAAGCTCTTAATTGAAACCAGTTGTAAACCTGGAGAGGGATGGGCTTTGCCAGATTATTGCTGCTCAAAACACACTACATATGTGGCAATTCCTTCAATCAAGTGGGGATACAGGACTAATGAGAGAGCATACACCTACATTCACTCAGTAATGGCTTCTAAAAAATTAGATTTTGAAAATGATTTTATTGCTTATTGTTTTTAGAAGAATGTAAAACATTTTATATTTCAGTGACTGAGCTTTTTATTGATCAAACCTATACATTGCAAAAAATCCTGCAGACTATTAGAATATGCAGTCATTTTCAAAACAAACCATAAAAGAGAACACCCAGGATTTTATCTGATTTCACCATACCTAGTGAACATCATACTACACGAAAACAATATCAAAATAGAAAATGGATAAAAAAGGGACATTTTCTCCACTCTGTACCTCCATACTTTGGAGGATTCTTTCCTTATCACTTCCTCTTTCTCTTTTTTTGCTCCCTTCCCACCTAGACATCACATTATAGTCAATGTCTGCAACATTACATTATAGTCAATGTTTTTGAAGAAACAAGATATGCCAAAACCCCTTTCCCCTCCACCTTTTCCCCTATTTTTTCTGATCAGCACACTAGAATTATTTCAACTTTCATATGATCAAAAATTTCTAATGTAACCTGATACATTTGACTTTTATTCTTTCCGTCATTTTGTCATGTTCCTCATTTGCTTATACATAGAAAAACTCAGAAAACGGTTCAATTTGAGAAAGTTCTTAAAAATGAAATCAAAGAATGAAATATCACACCTCTAAACTGGTTTCATATTGTCACATTCACCACAATTTATCATTTTAACAGTAACATCTTTTACAGCTGCTTTAAACAATGCTTTTTTTTATTTACAATGTCATTATCATCATTACAATTATCAGCATGGATATCCCTGACTCTCTCTCACCACCCTTCCCTATCGTCCACTGCTTCCGGCAGGTCCTCAGGGCTACATCCCGTATCGGCACAGAGCTATAGGTTCAAACTGGTCGTCCTGCCTTTGCACATCCATATGAAGGAGTCCATAGGAATACATCACTTATGAGCTTGTCCCTACTTCTTCAGTAGTGTCCCACATGTCTGGTTTGTCTAATTTGGATAGTTTTCATGATGAGTGGTAGGTGGCCGTACAGCTACTGCTTTGTGGGGTGCTGTCTCCAGGACTTGTTCAATATTGCTCATAGCATTCTTGTGTAGTTGCCATCAAAGCACATCAATTACTTTTTTGTGAGGAATATCTAATAGGGAGAAATATGATTATAATACAGGAAGGATATGAATATATTATAGAGAGGAATATGAATATATTATTGGAATGAATATTGATATAATGCAGGGAGGAATAATAATATATTATAGTAAGGAATATGAATATATTATAGGGGTGAATATTGATATAATATATGGAGGAATATGAATATATGAATATATTGTTGCATATTGATCTGTCAATCAAGGTTTTCTGGGATAGAATGTTCCAGCTGTGTAAAACCAGAAAACAGCTAAGTGAGGGTGTAATCAGTCATGTAGGTTGACAGTTGGAAGCTGATAACAGGGTTGACAACCAGAATATGTGGCCATTGGGAAATTATATATACGTGAGCACTCACATCAGACGGTCAGTCATGGTCAGACGCAGTCAAGGGAAATCCCAGAGAATAACCAGTGAGTGCCCAGAAGAGAGCAGTGGCCCCTCTGGCCAAGAAGCAAATGAAGTGCTTAGTAAGGCCTTGAATATGGCACGACATGGCTAAGAAGACATGGGTCAATATACCAGTCCTCTGTCCATCTTTCTCTCCCTGTTTGTCTCTCTAACACTAACATAGTTTTGACCTTTTTAAGAAACAAAGTGTTATGCCTCTTCATTATGTTTCTCCATTCATTATGCAGCTATAGAACTATATTGGTGGGGGGGGGACTTTAATAAAATACAGGGAGGAATATGAATATATTATAGGGATGAATAAGAATATAACACAGAAAGGATTGTGAATATATTATAGGCAGAAATATTAATATAATATAGAGAGGAATATAAATATGTTATAGGGAGACTCAGAAACCGTAGGAGTCACTAATTCTCTTATTCTTTTTCTCTAATTCACTGACCTTTTTTCTCTTATTCACTGATTCTCTTATTCTTATTCTCTAATTCACTGGTCTTTTTTCTCTTATTCACTGATTCTCTTATTCTTATTCTCTAGTTCACTGGTCTTTTTTCTCTAATTCAATAATTCTCTTATTCTGATTCTCTAATTCACTGGGTTTTTTTTTTATTCACTTATTCTCTTATTCTTAGTCTCTAAATCACTGGTCTTTTTTCTCTTATTCAATAATTCTCTTATTCATATTCTCTAATTCACTGGTCTTTTTTTCTCTTATTCCCTGATTCTCCTATTCTTATTCTCTAATTCACTGGTTTCTTTTCTTTTATTAACTGATTCTCTTATACTTATTCTCTAATTCACTGGGTTTTTTTTATTCACTTATTCTCTTATTCATATTCTCTAATTTCCTGATTTTTTCTCCTATTCATTGATTCTCTTATCCTCATTCTCTAATTCAATGGTCTTTTTTTTATTCACTTATTCTCTAATTCATATTGTCTAATTCACTGGTCTTTTTTCTCTTATTCAATAATTCTCTTATTCATATTCTCTAATTCCCTGATTTTTTTTCTCCTATTCATTGATTCTCTTATCCTCATTCTCTAATTCACTGGTATTTTTTTTATTTACTTATTCTCTTATTCTTATTCTCTAATTCACTGGTCTTTTTTTCTTTTATTCATTGATTCTCTTATTCTTATTCTCTAATTCACAGGTCTTTTGTCTCTTATTCAATAATTCTCTTATTCTGATTCTCTAATTAACTGGGGTTTTTTTATTCACTTATTCTCTTATTCTTAGTCTCTAATTCACTGGTCTTTTTTCTCTTATTCAATAATTCTCTTATTCATATTCTCTAATTCACTGGTCTTTTTTTCTCTTATTCCCTGATTCTCCTATTCTTATTCTCTAATCACTGGTTTCTTTTCTTTTATTAACTGATTCTCTTATTCTTATTCTCTAATTCACTGGATTTTTTTATTCACTTATTCTCTTATTCATATTCTCAAATTCACTGGTCTTTTTTCTCTTAATCACTAATTCTCTTATTCATATTTTCTAATTCCCTGAATTTTTTTCTCTTATTCATTGATTCTCTTATCCTCATTATCTAATTCACTGGTCTTTTTTTATTCACCTATTCTCTTATTCATATTCTCTAATTCCCTGATTTTTTTTCTCTTATTCATTGATTCTCTTATCCTCATTCTCTAATTCACTGGGTTTTTTTTATTCAGATTCTTTTATTCTTATTTTCTGATTCACTGGTCTTTTTTCTCTTAATCATTGATTCTCTTATTCTTATTCTCTTATTCACTGGTCTTTTTCTCTTATTCTCTTGTTTACTAATTCACTTATTCATATTCTCTAATTCCCCTATTTTTTTTTCTTATTCACTGATTCTTTTATTCTTATTCTCTAATTCACTGGTCTTTTTTTTATTCACTGATTCCCTTATTCATATTCTCTAATTCACTGGTCTTTTTTCTCCTATTCATTGATTCTCTTCTTATTCTCTAATTTACTGGTCTTTTTTCTCTTATTCAATAATTCTCTTATTCATATTCTCTAATTCACCTTTTTGTTTCTCTTATTCACTAATTCTCTTATTCATATTCTCCAATTCCCTGATTTTTTTCTTTTATTCATTGATTTTTTTATTCTTATTCTCTAATTCACTGGTCATTTTTTTATTCACTGATTCTTTTATTCTTATTCTCTAATTCACTGGTCTTTTTTCTTTTATTCACTGAGTCTTTTAGTCTTATTCTCTAATTCACTGCCCTTTTTTCTCTTATTCTCTTATTCACTAATTCTCTATTCTTATTCTCTTATTATCTGATTGTCTTTTTCCTCTTGGAAATATCAGAAAAGTTATAATGTCCTATGCTTTTAGACTTTATCTATACTTTTATTCACTTGTACGTAGCTTGTTTTGAAATGAGAATTAAAATTATGGTCTGAGATTGAGTAAACGCTGAAAATTCCCTTCTCAAAATTTTACTTCTCATGAGAAAAAAATTATGAAAGGTAGGAATATCCTTTTATTTAACTTTTCATTTGTTTCAATGTATACTTGATGTATACAATAAAAAATCATATGCTTGAAGTATGCAATAAAAAAGAACACAAAATACGTCAAATTAGGTAAAAAAAAATTTTTAAAGTGAGACAAATAAGTATGTAAGATTGAAATGTAAACTAATGATTATGATGAAAAAATACAGTTTGATTTATACTAAGTTAAAACTTGTAGTCTAAAAGTATAAGCATAAACTTTTTTTTTCTGATTTGCTGCAGTGTTTTTTTCCTTGGAAGATTACCAGGTCACATCTGTGACAGAAGCACTGATAACAATCAACCAATCTCATCTCTAAGAGTAGTGTCTATTGATGAGGAAAAAAAATGGCTGCTGAAAGATTTCCTGGACTCATTGTCAGGGAAGTCTGAACTGTCAGCACATCTTGATAATGATGAATATCAATATAATACGGGGAGGAATATGAATATATTATAAGAGTGAATATTAATAGGATACTGGGAGGAATATGAATATATTATAGAGGTGAATAGGAATATAATACAGAGAGGAATACAAATATATTATAGAGGTGAATATTAATATAATACTGAGTGGAATACAAATATATTATAGTGGTGAATAGGAATATAATACAGGGAGGAACTCAAATATATTATAGGAGTGAATAGGAATATAATACAAGGAGGAATACAAATATATTATAGGGGTAAATAGGAATATAAAACTGGGAGGAATACAAATATATTATGGAGGTGAATATCAATATAATACTGAGAGGAATACAAATATATTATAGGGGTGAATAGGAATATAATACAAGGAGGAATACAAATATATTATAGGGGTGAATAGGAATATAAAACTGGGAGGAATACAAATATATTATGGAGGTGAATATCAATATAATACTGAGAGGAATACAAATATATTATAGGGGTGAATAGGAATATAATACAAGGAGGAATACAAATATATTATAGGGGTGAATAGGAATATAATACAGGGAGGAATACAAATATATTATAGGGGTGAATAGGAATATAATACAGGGAGGATTTTTTTCTTGAATGCTAATTGGTTGGTCTGTTGGCTGTAGTGTGTCATGGAAGCTATAATGATAACTAGTGTGAAGAATAAGCCTTGAATGAATGTCATACCTAGAAAGCATAACTACAAATCCAGTGTTTGTAAAATTTACCTGTGAAAAGAATCAGTAAACTATAAATGCAAGCACACCTTTAATTCTTGAATTATTTTTTATGGTTTGTTAAAACAGTTCTATTTCAAACAATTCAGCTTAGCATAAGTACACAGTTTAGTCCTATTTGACCTATAGATAGGACCCTATCAGGTGCTACCACTCAGGGCCAGTGGTAGTACCCATCTATGGGTCAACTAGAACTGTTTACCCATTAAACTGTACAGAAACAAATAACTGATGTTAAATTGAATTGCTAGTGTTATATAGCAATACGTGAAACCATTTAACTGTGTGCAAATAAAATTATTAATGTTAGATAGCAATAATTGAAACCAATAAATTTTGTGCAAACAAATGATTAACACTATATAGAATTATTTGTGTGAGATAGGAATACTTGAAACCATTTAACTGTATGCAAAGAAATGAGCTCTAGCTTGTTTAAAATGTTGCCGACAAACTATTCATTTATGAATCATATAATTAATATATGTATGAACAGGATTTGGCATTAAATAACCCTCAAGAGTTGATATGCCATAAAAACCAGCCAACAAACTACTAAATGATGTGCATGGCTAAACCAAGATTCCACCACCAATGAGCTGGGAAAATCTTGCAATGTTAACAATGCTAAAAATATCTAGGTCTTTTCAGTCTGAGCCATATCATTTGATTATCACATATTTTTCAAACAGATCATACATGAATGACATATCACTTGTGGCTATCACACTGTAGAGAAGAGGAAAATCTCGTATTTTGGTTTGGCGCGCTATTTAATTCAACACTGAATTTCACCCAATCAGGATGACTTATCCTATTCAGCCCGGACTTTCATTTCCGGCTAGCAAAATGGGTGAGCGGCCAAATCCAGTCTCTTTGGCGTGAGACGGCAACCAGAACAGACGTTTGTCTGGTCGTCCCTGCTTAGCGATGCTTTTTAACTAGACAAGCCACCCAGTGTGGACAACTCACTGTGGCTTTAACACTAGCAGCAGCAACATGGACACTCAATGAGGGAACCATCTACTTTATGGATTTCTTACAAGGAATCCCAGTTGAACATAAATTAAAAACATACAACATGCCTTGGACAGGCCCAACTTTGTGTCACCCCAAAAATTGGCTATGTCGATCCGAGTGTAACTCCGCTCTCAACAACATGGAGATATCGCAGACTCTCCTCCAAAAACTAGATACAAAACTACACGGTGACTTTAAACACATCCCTCACAAGTCCAACAACATGCTGCCATCTCAACATCCCGCTAAGCCATTTCGTCTCCAACACTAACAAGCCTAAACACCACGAGTCTTGCAGCACCAAAAGCAAACCATATTCAAAGCTGCAAATAAAGAACTTTCGTTGTTGTGTTGTTAAAGCAAAGTTTCGTAATTCATTTGTGTTATCCTCAAAGCGCAATAAATTGGTGACCCGGCATGGCACCTTCTGAATTGCGAGACAAATAAAAACTATTTATAACAACACCTTTCGACCTTCGCCATCTTACTTCATCTTCAATCACCTTTATATTTCCAACAAGCATTAGCGAGGGCCTTACAAACTCAGCGAGGAACAACACAACGTAAACACACATACATTACACCATCTTCCTCGCTGAACCAAACAAACTTTTCCTCGCTTACCAACAACAAAAACTCTGGCTACAAAAATGGTTTCCTCTCGCTAAACAATAATACTCACTTCAAACAATACTAAAACACCCACTCAGGTGCCTGTGGTGTAGTTGTTATCGTCGTAGGAAATGGACAAGACGACACGAGTTCAAATCTTTTATTTATCAGTTTATTATTCGAATATTTAACGCTATTAAAACTAGTTTATACTTCATTGGGTTAAATATTCTTTGATAGAATCATAAGGAGGTGCCCATGGTTTAATGGTTATCGTCATAGGAAATGGACACGGTGACACGAGTTCAAATCCTGGACGAGACTGATTGCATTTCACATCGCACTAATACCCTTGGGAAAGGTATGAATCCAATTATTCTCCCTCCAGCTATGGGTAAATAGTAGGACAGACTGAGTTCTTCAGCCTTGGTTAGGCAACTAGTGTAGGAGAAGGAAAACTCTGAATTCAAACCTGCTAAACTCTGCTTAAAAAATGACCTTGTGTCATATCCTGCCCGAGCGGAGGGGTTGGTAAATAGTATCACACCCACTCAGGCATTCTTTCATGTGTACGATATCTAGCAACTAGTCAATAAGATCCTGTAATTTTTGTACTCTTGTTATAAAGGGATTTATTAATACAAATTAGTAAATTCAGTCCACCCCCTTGAAATCTTTATGCTTTAAATTACCCTGTAAAAATTTTATTCTCTCTGCTCAGGCGTGGTTGTCGCTATAATGGTATTATAGCGACGACCATGGCTCGGGGCTCTACATGAACCACTTTGTGAAACCCTGCTCTACAACTTTTCACTTTGACAGTATGCAGTCTTGTTGGATGGAACATTATACACTCAAAATGGATATTATTATGTATTATCTATTACCAAACTCTACCGCATTGAAACTCTTTAAACCAGAAATAGGAATTTGTTGCTGTCCGAAAAGAAGTACACCTCTTATATAAATCATTAGGTATTATCTATTACCAAACTCTACCACAGTGAAACTCTGCAATAAAAAATAGGAATTTGTATGAGTCCAAAAATAGCTACACCCCTTATATAAATTATTAGGTGTAGTAAGTAAGTAAAGTTGGCGACCTTAGTCAAGGATAACCCAAAGGCTCCCTTTTCAATAGCTACTACAGCAAGGTGGATGAGACGGCACTACTCCTTTCCCTGGATTGCTCCACTTTACTCTTTATCCTTATATTATAATGCTGAGCATATTGTTGTATCATGGAAAGGAAGAGATTCACAGTGAAATAAAGAGTTAATTATTTATTAACTGAAGTGGTACAGTCCAACAAATATTAAAAGTCTCACACTGTGGGTGTTACGTCCGAAGTTGGTCTTACTACTTGTGGGGTATGTTTGCTGGATATTTTGCTCCCACAATTTATGTTGGCTCATTATTTAAAAGCAAATGATGTAAACGACACGGATGAAAGAACATTCAAAAGAAGGCAATACGAACAAAAATAAATTTATATAACAAGTACATAAAATGAAACATTACAAAACATTACGAATATTCTAATATAGCTTGTTAAATATTCTTCTGTGTGTGAGCGTGTGAGCGTGTGTGTATGTAACTGACACAAATATTATGGTGAAAGACTAAATATTAAAAGTGTTCAGTAGACTATAAATATATTTTAGGAAGACATGATTTCTCCCATGTTGATCGTTTGTCTCTTTTGGGATTTGACAAAATGTCTGAGGTTGTGCGCAAGACTGGATCATGTGACTTTCCTGATTAATAGGTTCTCGAGACTAATTAGTTTACCAACGTCCACCATCTTTGTTTCTAGAACGAGTGAATCACTATCCTATTTTCTAGATATTTTTTGTATCACGGCCATTTAAAAAATATAGGAGTGTTAATCCTATATATTGACCGAGATCTAGCAAAACCCTCATGCTTAAGAAATATGGCATCTTTTATACATCCACGATACCGAAAGTCACATAGTACAAGCCTTTATACAACACATATGCACAGGAAAAGTATGAACTGCTATTGACTTGTTATTGATCATATGGAAATATGATATCACTAATAAAGTAGAACGGGATTTTTTCCAAGCTGTGGCTATATAGATATTACTGCGCGGGTGCACCACCTGGACTCCAAAGAAATGAATGGAGAAAAAGCTAGAAGGGGAAAATTCAAGAATGCTGCATATTGTTTTCAAAAAATCCTAGAGGTAGCACTTCAAAAAACTACAGCTCTATAGCCACTTGTGGCCCTTCTCACAAACATGCCAAATAAGATGAACAAGACATGTTGGATACTACTGCTGGCCAACCAGCAAAGACTTATATACATAAGCCTGTTGGAGGTGCCTGTGGTGTAATGATTATCGTCATAGGAAATGGACACGGTGACACGAGTTCAAATCCTGGGCGAGACTGATTGCATTTCACATTGCACTAATACCCTTGGGAAAGGTATGAATCCAATTATTCTCCCTCCAGCTATGGGTAAATAGTAGGGGAGACTAGGTTCTTCAGCCTTGGTTAGGCAACTAGTCTAGGAGAAGGAAAACTCTGAATTCCTAGGAAAAGGAAAACTCCGCTTAAAAAGTGACCTTGTGTCATATCTTGCTTGAGCAGAGGGGTTGGTAAATATGTATATACATAAGCTCTGTGTGGCCACTGGATGTAGTCTAGAAGACCTGCCAGGAATGGTGGATGATAGAAATGGATAGCAAGTGAGTCAAGGGACTCTATGCCACCAGCATAATTTTATTATGATGATAATAATATCACATGACAGAAGCAATTCAAGCCATGGAAGATACCCACTATGGTTGTTAGTATAGTGGTAGTTGGTTGATTGGTTGGTTGGTTTTTTATGGCATATCAACCTTTGTAGGTTATTTAATGCCAAATCCATTTTTATGTAAATAATCAGCTCTATTTCAAACAATTCAGTTTAGCATGAGTACACAGTTATTTCAAACTATTCAGTTTATTCAAACAGTTCTAATTCATCTAATTCAGTTGAGTATAAGTACAAATTTTGTTTACACACAGTTAAATGTCAAAACAGTTCTATATATAACAATTCAGTTTAGTGTAAGAAGAGTTTCAATGTCAAAAACAGTTCCATTTCAAACAATTCAGTTTGTCAAAAACACACAGTTCAAATGTAAGTACATTTTAATTGTCAAAAACATTTCTATTTCAAGCTATTCAGTTTAGTCAAACAGTTCTAATTCAAACAATTCAGTTTAGCATAAGAATGCACTTTAGTTATATTTAACCCATAGATAGGGCCCTATCAGATGCCACCATTCCGGAATGGAATCTTCTGCAAGACAATGTTCTTTATTTTTCTCTTTCTTTGTCAGTTGTGTTCCCTCTCGATAGAGCAAGTAACAGTGTCTGAGACTTGTGTAGGGGTTGGAGTTGACTGAAGTCATTAATTCTTTTTCTTAGAGAAGCAATTCCCCTTGGATATAAATTCATGAAGTAAAAACCTACTTTTTTTTGTCTTCTTTCTTTCTTTTATCTTCATTTTTAGTTTGTGCTAACTTCTAATTCCCTTCAGGAATTCTGAATATAATACAAAATCCTTCATGTGGATTTAAATCTCATTTCTTTTCTATTCTTTTTGGCTTTCAAACCATCTTTGAATTCCCTTCTGGAATTCTGAAAGAAACACTAAATCCTTCAAGTGGACTTAATCCTTTTACTCAGCTCCATTTGAGTTAAGGAGTAAAAACACAGCCTAATTCTAAGACCTCCTGTTTTCAACTGACTACTGTTAATTTCGGTGAGTAACACCAGGGGCAACAGCACCCACCACCAGCTAATCAGATCAGCATAGATTTTCACCAAACACAAATACTAACCAGCAGCAGTAAAAGAAACACAATAAAAGATAGGCCCTGAATTGACCCAAAAATGTTGGTGCTCCATTCAATAAACCCATTTACCAATAAAATTTCCACAAAGGAAGTTTAGGGTGTGTTCGGAAACTATGAAGTTGGTTACTGACTTTTTCTTCTTATTCCCATTCACTTATTAACTTCTTTTTGTTTGTTCAAGCTGCAAAGTAAAGTTGATCGAAAAAGAGACTGGGATACTTTTAAACATGATTTTATTTTCAGGTTTACAACAATATTGTGGAATGGGATGTTTTTCCTGAACCAGTAAAAATAGCTGTGCTTCTTACTTGAGGCAGTTGAGGAATTTCAGCAATCCTTTTAGCAAATTGTGAATTGTTTGTATGGGGTATAGAGGGTTCAAGGGTCTACCATGTGTGTCTATGGTCAATTGGTGTGTTCAATTGATACTACTATGAAAAGACATCACGCGTTCCTTAGCCAGAGGCCCAGCAAACACATATGCTCCAATTAGCTGCCGAGAGAAAAGAAACAATCTGCTCAGTTGAGGAATATTAAGGGAATGGAGGAAGAGTTTCTTTTTGGTCCCAGGAAGCCTATCTTTTCGGGCATGTGTGGATTGTGGTTTCTGTCAGAGGCCCACTGGGAGATTGTTATTTTGTATTTTTTCCAGGTTATTCTATTCTTATCCCACTTTTGTTTTGTTGGTTTAACTTCTTGGATAAGAAGACCCTAAAAGAATTATTTGAAAGAAAAAGATAGTAACAGATAGGAGACGAAGACATCTTTTATATTTTTCCTTTATTTTTGGGTTCAACTGTAGAAATTTTGTTAAGGAACTGGTGATCCTGTTTCACCGAACAACAGCAGCCCCTTGGGGTCACGTGGCGTCCATTATAAAAAAGAGCTTCACTGGAGATTCTTTCTCTATTTTCCACTCCCACCGCTGTTAGCAGGAGGTCCATTCGTAGCAGCCCTTGACGGCATATGTAGTTGGTACCTTCCACCAGCCAGGACGCAAGAGCGACGAACGCACGTGCTGAGTTAAAAGGAACAGGACCCACAGACAGTTAAGTTCCAGCAGGCATTTTATCTGCAAACCTTCACCAAACCTACCAAACCTTCACAAAACCTTACAACCTTACAACCTTCACAATACCTAACCATACTTTATCTTACACCTTTACCTTATAACTTTATCTGATAACAACCTTACAACTAAACCTTACAGACCTTACAAAACCCTATCACCTATCGAAATATTGAACTCTTTTTTGAACTCTTCCAATTCGTTGTTTGTTCCATTGGTGTAAAACCCTGTTTATTGTTGTTGTTGTATATAAATTTTGTTGCACGTAAAAGTCGTTCGTCTTCCTTTCTTCAAAAGCTGTCAACCCAAATCCCTACTGCTGTTGAAGTACGGTTTATTCTTTTACAAAACGTAGGAATAAACCGGGCTTTTCGGGGCTTATAAAAATCCCCATACAACAACCATTCAGTGGGTGAGGAAATTCTCCCTGAATACAATTGAAATGGTTGAATCTCCCAGTCAAGGTGTTAAAAATGCGTTAGTCGTTTCTTGGGTATATATGTGCCCTTATTTGGTATTTAAAGCTTTAACAACATGTCTGATATATAAAGCTTTAGTGATGTGTTAGTCACTTTTGGGAGTTTGTTTAAATCCGGTGTTTTAGTCATGGGTTGGTAGTGAAAGAGACGACTACTACCAGTAGAAGGGTTAACCAATGCGCCATCTAAAGACGGGCGCATGACGTCTCCCACCAGCTAGCAAGAATGATCTAGATGTTGGCACTCCACTGGTCGCCGCTGAAAAAGAGTGAGATTCCTGCTTTTGTTGGGACGGTCCCTTTTCCTTGCGCATGCGTCGCCCCTCTTCCTGTCAGAGGCAGACCTGGGAGTTTCTGGATATTTTCATAATCATTCTAATTCAATTTAATTTTTTAAAAATTTAGTTTTTCCCTACATCCTTACATTACAATGCTGAGTGTTAAGCAAGGCAACATCAAGTACCATTTTTTGAGTCTTTGGTATGACTCAACCTGGGATTGAACTCCAGACTTCTGGGCCATTTACAAACACTCTACTCATTAGGCCAATGGTCCAATATGATACCATATAACTGTGTGTAAATTATTTGTATAAAGAATTGTTACTTGAAGTAATAATTGTTTAATAATGATTGTAATTCGTTTAAAATCACATAACAACGTGAAAACAAATGATTATTTTTAAATACAAATAGATATTTTAAACCATACAATTTTTTAAAATAAAATATTTGTATTAGATAGGAATACTTGAAATCATATAACCATATGCAAAACAAACTCTTAATTAACAACACAAACAATTTTAATATAATAATTGAATATACGCAATTCCATTAACTCTAGGCATAAAATAACCCCAACGGGTTGACATGCCGTTAAAATCAATCAATAAATATATTCAAGCATTCCAATATTTAGTTTTTACATTTCTAGCATTTATTTGCTTTCTGCTTTGATTGGTGTCTGCTAAGAGAAACTTTAAAAATTTTGAAAAGTTATAACCCCCCCCCAACAATGTAACCGTCAGAAAACCAGATTTAATATCAGGTTTTTTTGACGATTTAAAGAGTTACCTCCCTTGTTTATCACCCTCTGCCGCTGTTATTTAAAAAGTCAGTTACTCAAAAGTACGTGTCTCTCATTCGATTAACGGTAAGTAAAATGATAAATATTTTACAAGTGTCTGATTATGACAACAATTATTTTGATTATTGTGAAGATCGTCGAATCTGTTTATTTATTTATTTCTATTAAGAAAAAAATATGCTATCTTAGTTTTTGTCTTGAATGGTTAGAAAACATTTAAGAATATTCTACGCAGAGAATTAAGTTTTACCGCCATCTTTTTCGTGAAAAATAATTACGAAGACTTTGTTGTTTTGTTCGACTTATAAATAATAATGATGATAAAGAAGATATTTTCGTGCTTTCATGGCAACATGTTTAATTCCAAATATCGATTTGAGAAACATTTTTGCTTAAAATCAAAGAAATGTGTGGATTTTTTCTTTTGATTTTAATGGAGTTGGAAGAAAGCATTTTCCTTCCAGTTGAAATATGTTTTCTTGCTTATTCAATTTCATCTACGTTTTAAAATATCGTTAACTTTGTATATAAGTATAATATTTACTTGTTACATTTTTTAAAAGAAAAACGTAACAAAAATACGCATATTTGATTTTCTTTTTTAAATGGGATCTCTAATTTAAAACAAAAACTTGTCTTCATCAAGAATCTAAACAAAGAAACCTTTTTAAACTTTGAAGTTGGTTATTTTTGTGTATGTTTTTTTTTATTTTTATATCCTTCAAAACAACAACAAAAAAAAAGTCTGTTCATTTTCTTTTGATAAAAGAAAAAAATTCCAGTAGTCTACAATGTTTTTTGTGTGTCTTATTCCAGCAAATGAAAGAAATACTTTTTATGAAATTGTATAGGTAAACTTTAATATCCTTTGTTTTTGCCTGATCACGAAATATTTCGTCATTGTTAAAAATAAGTCAAAAGATCTGCATACATTTTTTGTCAAAGTTCATTTTCTAATTTTTATGGCCACATTTTAGGCGGGAATAGTGAGAAACTATTTTCACTTAAAAAAAATATGAAATATTTTTACTGAGTAAAATAACACTAACAACAGGTACGTTAAATTAAAAAAAACAACTTCGATTCAATAACGATGTCCATCACAAAAATGGCGATTTGAACACTAACAGAAATTACGTGAACAATTTTTCGCGCATTGGAACCGTCTAGAAAAAAATATTAAAGAAAAAAAAATTTTTTTTTTTTCGCGGGCAAACTTTCTTTTAAAGATCCGATAAAGTAATGCTTCGCCAACACTTATTTAAAGATCAAGAGATATCGTGAAACTTTTAAAAGTTTTGAGTTGAGTGACTTACTAATTGTGTTGTTAGTATATTCACCTATACAATCAGGGTGTGGCACAAGGTCAATTTCTAAGTTAAGTATAGCTGATTCGAATTCAGTTTTCCATATTCTAGAATGGTTTCATAGAAAGTGAAAAGATAAGTTACTAGTAAAAAGAAATTTTAAAAGAACATGAAGTGACATGAACGTGAATTATAGGAAGTTAGAGAGAAGAGAAAAAGGGATGGTTTAGTTTCTTCGTTTAATGGCATTATCAATCTTTATGGGTTATTTAATGCCAAAGCCATCCTCATAGAAAAACTGTTGTGATACTATTTAACCAATAGCTGGGTGGGACTTTAACCAAATGTTTTTGTCCGAAAGTGACTGGAGTTCAAACTTGTTTACTTCAAGGCTCCTGTCTAGTTCTTTAGCCATTACACCTTGGAGACTCCCCCCAAGGAAAATAGAGAAAAGATATTGAAATAGAGATTAAGTATAAGAGCCCCTCTGCCATATGCGCCAGGTTGATTTTTTTTTTTTTTTTTTTTTTTTTTAAGTGGAGTAATGCATGGTTTGAATTCAGAGTTCCTTTTAGATTGATTACTTTTCCAAAGCTAAAAACGTAGTCTACCCTACTATTCATCCATAGCTGGGGAGATAACTGATGGGTTCATGCCTTTCCTAAAGGCATGAAATAAAAGTGAAATGCAAACGACTTAGTCCAGGATTTATTTTTGACAATTTTTTTTCTCTTTCAAACTATTGATGGCATACAATAGGTCTTCCTTTTTTTTTTTTTTTTTTTTTTTTTTTTTTTTTTTGACAATTTTTTTTTTATGAAATAGGTAAAGTTGCTCCACTTTACCCTTGATCCTCACCTTATAGTGCTGAGTGCTAAGCAAGGCGGCATCAAGTACTCTTTTTTTTTTTCTTTTTTTTTTTTAGTCTTTGGTATGTCTTGGCTTGGGATTGAACCCCAGTCTCCCAGACAATTGGCAAACACTCTACTTATTAGGCCAATGACCTGGAAAATAATATTCATACATAAATATTTTGTTTACTGGGCATAGTTCCAATGTCAAGACAAATTTAGCATTTTATGCAGAAAAACAAAATCCAAAACAATTACCATTCTTTAAATGAGATCATTTAGTGATAAGTTTTCTCTCTAGTCAACATATTAACATTGGCAACAACCCAGTTAGAACCTTCTGCCCTGTGAGCAGGGCTAAGAATACATTAACTGTATCTCTTTAAACAGGTAAGACCTCCCTAAAAAAAAAAAGGTTTCCTGGGTATGACACTAAATCTGCACATGGTAGAGCTCCAGATCTGCAGAATGTGGATTCTCTTCATTGCCATTACTCCGAGCTTCACTTAGACCTGGAGTGGCTGTACTTGTCCCATCTATGGGGGTGGTCCCTAGGCATAAGAGCTAAAATGATGGACCTTGTACTCAAAGTATGTGAGTTTGAACTCCAGTCACGCCACTTGGTTCCCTTTCAGACAAATACCCTTGGTATGAACCCTGTTACCCCCCCCCCACCAATGTTAATATTTACATACATGGGTGATATGGTGTCACTGCTATTTTAAAAGAATGGCTTTGGCATTAAATAACCCATGAAGTTTGATATGCTGTTAAACAAAGAAACCAAATCCAACCGATTTATAGATCTGTGGGCCTGTTTAAAAATTATTTGTATTCAATAGGAATAAGTGATGCTCTGGGGTTCAATCCCAGGTCAAGTCATACCAGAGACTCAGAAAATGGTACTTGATGCTGCCTTGCTTAACACTAAGCATTATAAGGTAAGGATCAAAGGTAAAGTGGAGCAATCCAGGGAATGGAATAGTGCCTTCCCCTACACCTCAGTGTGGTAGCCTTTGGGTCACCCTTGACTAAGGTTGCCAACTTTACTTACTTTGATTGTTTACTAAGGATTATTATTATTAGTTACTTGAAACCATATAACTGCAAACAAATGATAAAAATAATTACTTGAAATCATATGATCACTAATATTAGATAGTTATTCTTGATGTTGCATAACTCTGTCCAAAAAAAAACTCTTGAGAAACAAATACACAGAATATAAATAAATAGCATAGTCACCATTTATAAATGACATGGCATTAAAATATGTGTGGCCTCTTTATTTTCTTGTCACTGTTTTCAACCTTAAGTTTAAGTATGGGTCTTTCTTTTTCTATTTTCAGCCTCTGGTTCTGCCTTAAAGATAAAACAAGATACCCACTCCTTTAGGAGCTGACAAGGTAGGGCATTTGCTCATTCAAACAAACAGGAACAGCAGTTTTTTAATAAAAAAAAAAAAAATTATGGTAGTGTAATTCACTGTGTGTGAGAAAGAGATTGATTTTGCCTGTTGGTTAAAATTAAGCCAGTGACCACAAACTTTATTCTATGTTTGCAAAATTCTTTTTGACCCAGCTGTTCTTTGATGTATGTCTTAGTTTGTCTACTTCCTGTGTAATGCAATAAACAGAAACAGCCGTTGGGGGGTGGGGGTGATATTATAGTGGTTAATTCACTGGTGTAGTGGGAGCAGGAGAGAGAGAGAGAGAGAGAGAGAGTTTGGCTCTTGGTTAAAATTTGTCCAGTGACCACTAAGTTTATTCTATGTTGGCAAAAAAATTTTTTTTTTTTTTTTTTTTTTTTTTTAATCTGATATCTTAGCTTGCCTTTGTAACTCGTGGGCCCAACCCAAAAATATCTTATCATTTTAAGATATTAAATCAGTGTCGGTGTTGTTGTTTTTTTTTTTTTTTTTTTTTTCCAGTTTGGATGCCCAAACTCTCTCCTGACAGTTAATCGCTTTTCAGTATCTATTGATCTGTAACTTCTAATTTTAAAAAGTAATTCTAATCTCTTAACCTGAAAAGTAATTTTAATGGCTTCATGTCTTTGAGTCACTTGAAAGAGAAGAGTTAAACAGGTGGCCATATAAACCACCCATGTTTATGAGCCTAAATTCCAAAAATTATAAATGCCATCCCTGCTTTCAAATGACTCAAACAGACCATCTACAGTTGATAAATCTCTATTAAAGCAAAAATTCAACAGGTAATTAACTAAATTTTAAACTGGCTAAGCTTACTGTTTGTTTTGTTTTTATATATATATACCTATATATATATATATATATATATATATATATATATATATATATATCTTTTCACCTGATACCATTTACTAGGGATGCATTTTCATGGCCAGTAACATTGACATTCAAGTTCTAGGGTGTACTCCCTGCTGTAAAACCCTTAGTTCATAGTCAAACCTTTCTTATTAAATAGCACAGAAAAGATCTTTTAATATGATGGGATAATTTAACTTTTATAGTTATAGAACTGTTTGATCATTTAAACTGAGTGCAAACAAATCACATATGCTAAATTGAATGGTTAGAAATAGAACTGTTTGATCATTAAACTGTGTGTAAACAAATGACTGATGTTTAATTGAAGTAAATTGTCATATATAACAATACTTGGATTTATGCTGAATTGAATTGTTAGAAATAAAACTGTCCATTTAACAGTGTGTATCTACAAAATGTGTTTAGAAATCATTTAATATATATGTAAAACAGAATTTGGCATTAAATAACCAACAATGGTTGATATGCCACCAAACCAAAGCAAAATGTTTCTGAATGATAACTAAAGAGTGATTTAATGGTATCCACAAGATTATCAAGTTTAACCAAAAGCAAGTATCCATCCAAAATGAGCTAATAGTAAATATTTTCTTGATTTTATTTCTAATCAATATTCTTGACTCGCTAAGACTGTCAGTCTACAACACTAATTGCTATAAATTGCCCAGTCAGCTGGGGCTGTAGAATATGCCTACTGCACCTTTGCAAAGGGGTAAGACCCCCCTCCCTAAACGAGTGTCCTGGATATGACACTAAACAATCTGATGGAGCTTTGGGGAATGCGGAGTACTCCTTCATTGCCATGGCTCCCAGGTCCACTCTGGCCCAGAATGGTAGCACCTGATAGGGCCATATCTATGGGTTAGGTAGAACTAACAGCATAATGCTAAATTGAATTGTTTGACTAAACTGAATTGCTTGAAATAGAAATGTTTTTGACAATTAAACTGTACTTACATTTGAACTGTGTGCATATGCTAAACTGAATTGTTTGAAATGGAACTGTTTTTTGACATTGAAACTGTACTTACACTAAACTGATTTGTTTAATATTGAACTGTTTTGACATTTAACCATGTGTAAACAAAATCTGTACTTATACTAAACTGAATAGCTTGAAATAGAAATGTTTTTCACAATTAAACTGCTGTACTTAAACTGTGCCACTTATCTTAAACTGAATTGTTTGAAATAGAACGATTTTCATAAAAATGGATTTGGTATTATATAACCTACAAAGGTTGATATGCCATAAAACCCAAACAACCAAACCTAAAAATCATGTATTTAATAGGATTTGGCATTAAATAACCATTCAACTAAATAACTTAACCGAACCAGAATTATTAATGTTAACTAACAATACTTGAAACCGTTTATCAGTGTGCAAACAAATGATTTCTGACTTGTTTAAAGATGTAAGTGAATAGTTTGTAGGTTACAAATCATGTATGTATAAAGAGGATTTGGCATTAAATAACCTACAAGGGTTGATATGCCATAAAACTCAACTCTTCTTCCTTCTCTTTCTCTCTCTATCTATATATATATATATATATATATATATATATATATATACTTCACTCTTCTCCTTTCTTTTTCTCTCTTTTTCAATTTCTTTTAGCCTCCACTTTATTCTCTCTTCCCTTTCTTCTGCAAATGCATTCATTTTGTTAACTCAAGTGATTTGTAAGAGTTTTAGTCAACCTAAGCCCCTGTATTCATAACTTGCCAACCCAACTGCTGCCATCATCTCCAATCCATAGACAAGTGGAAGTACTAATCCATATGCAAATAATCCTGTTATAAATGATGAAAACTGTTCATGTATGGATGTATCTATCCAACCACTCCCCCATGTGCAAGATCCAACACAGTACAATTCAGTTTTCCTTCTAAAGAGTTCAGTCTGTTTTACTCTCTCTGAACATTAACACGGTCAAATTCAAACAGTATTGTCCATATCTTATTGTCATAATGGATAGATGATATGAAATGTTTATTTGAACCCTGCATATTGAATAGAATGCTCAAGTGCTTGACTTCAGCCTCAAAGTAAGCAAGTTCAAACTCTAGTCACTCTATTATGTTCACTTTCAGAAAAGGCATGAATCCTGTTATCCCTCTTTCTCTCTCCTCCTTCCTGCTATGGATTAGATAGTAACACTACTGTTCTTTAAGGGTGACTTTGGTTTAAATAACCCACAAAGGTTGATATGCCATTAAACAAAGAAACCAGACCAAACCAACGCATGCCCAGTCAATGGGGCTTAGAATACACCAATTGCATTCATTGCAGTCTTGTAGAAATACCCCACCCCCACCTGAAAAAAAAAACTAGGTATACTTGGAGTATGTCTGATGATGTCCCAATTCTGGAGCTCTGGAGAGTGTGGAGTGCTTCTTCATTGCCATTACTCCCAAGTCCACTTTGATTCAAAGTGGTAATAACTGTTAGTCTCATCCATAAGTCAAATAGATTTGTTAGAAAATTATTTGTATTAGACTGAAATACTTGATACCATATAACTGTATTCAAATTATTTGTATTAAAAACAGTTTCTTGAAGCTATAGTTCTTTAAGGGTTATTAGTTATTTGAGACCCTATAATTGTACGAAATATTTGTATTAAGAATAGTTACTTGATGTTATAATTGTTTAAGAATTATTATTAGTTAGTTGAGATCAAATAAACTGCTTCAGAGAAGAAAAAAAGTGATTTTTGGTATTAAGTTTATGCAAAATAAAATCGGCTCACACATAAACAGACTTTTGAGATATTTTTTCTTTTTTTTTTTTCTCAGAAATAATCATGTCTACTAGCCAGAAATTCCGTAATTTTATTGAAGAACCAATGGGAGATAAGCCAGTTGACAGTTTGGCTGGAATTGGTGAAGTTCTTGGAAACCGTCTTAAGGATCAAGGCTTTCAGAAGGTATTCTATTGTCTATTAATTTTTCAGTTTGTAGTTTGTTTTTTTGTTGTTTTTTTTTTTCTTCCTTTCAGTGGGATCAATAATACATCAACTCCGCAGAAGAAATAAGAACCCTCACTCCCAGTCTAAAAGGAGTGTCCTGGGTGTAACACTAAACTACTTCTGCTTGTGGTATTCTAGTTCTTGGGAGTGGGGAGTCACTCCTTCATCATCATTACCCTCAGGTCCACACTGATCTTGGGTGATTGTAATCTGTTAGTGTCTCGTCTATGGCTCCAATAGAATTGTTTGAAAAATACTTGATACCATATGACTGCAAATTATATATGTTAAGAATTGTTACGTGAAGTTATAATTGGTTATTCCAGATTTTTGTTATCATATCAGCCCATTTAAAATACCAATTGAAAGGGCGATGAGGAAGAAATCAGCTTCAAATAGTGGGAGTCAACAGATTGGGGAAAACTTATTACTCGTTTTGTTGTATATCAGGAATGAGGAGAAAATGACAACACTTGTTTATAAAAAAATATATATACTCTCTTCTTTATGAAGAGGTTAAAATGGTTGTATGAGAGAGAGAGAGAGAGAGAGAGGTAGAGGACTCTGGCTGCGATGAGTGAAACAAATATTTTGAGCCTTGCTCTTTATGAAGGGGTTGAAATGGCTGTATATGAGAGAGAAAGAGAGAGGACTCTGGTTACTATGATTGACACATATTCTGAGCCTTGCTGCTTGATGGGAACTTAATACAAAGTCAGTTCCTCAACTCAAGGCTCCCCCTCCTCTCTGACTGAAGTGTCTTATCTGCTGACTGCCAATTGACCACTGGGGTCAAAAAAACTCCTGGCGCAATTCACTTAATTCATTTCTGCTGTTCCTTGTTTACTTTAAGATACAGGTGCACAAAATCCACACTAACTGGCTTGTCAAAGGTCAATATGTAACAATTTGATGTCTATGAATGATTTCAAAGAGTTACTAACGATTTAAATTCATGACCTCGCTAAACGTTTCTCAAGAATAATAAATACCTCATTAATCTCAGGTCCACTGACCTGGAATGGTAGCACCTGATAGGGCCCTATCTATGGGTTAAATAGAACTAACTGCATATTTATGCTAAACTGAATTGTTTGACTAAACGGAATAGCTTAAAATACAAGTATTTTTGACAATTAAACTGTACTTAAATTTAAACTGGGTACTTATGCCAAACTTAATTGTTTGAAATGAAACTATTTTTGATATTGAAACTGTACTCATGCTAAACTGAATTGTTTAATATAGAACTGTTTTGACATTCAACTGTGTGTAAACAAAATCTGTACTTATACTAAGCTGAATTAGAACTGTTTGAATAAATTGAATAGCTTGAAATAGAAATGTTTGACAATTAAACTAGGTACTCATGTTAAACTGAATTGTTTGAAATAGAACTGATTATCTGTAAAATAAAATAAAAAAATTTTTAATGGATTTGGCCTTAAATAACCTACAAAGGTTGATATGCCATAAAATCCAACCAACCAAACCAATAAATACCTTAAACAGTTAAAGAAAACCTTTAGAGGATCAGTAGGCATTATCTTTGCTGACTTGTGGGTGTCCTCGTGGTGTAATGGTTAAAGAGCTGGACTGTGGAATCGTAGTAAGCGAGTTCAAACTCAAATTGTGCAATGATGTTCACTTTCGGACAAATACCCTTGCGAAAAGTATGAACCTTCTTATCCTTCCAGCTATGGGTTAGATAGTACCACTACTGTTCTTCTAGAAGGATGGCTTTGGCATTAAATAACCTACAAAGGTTGAGATGCCATTAAACAAAAAACATTAGTTAACTTAGCTGAATAGTTTTAAAAGTTTAGTTAATGCAAGTTAATCTGTGAGTTTTAATGAACTCTTCAACCAGTTAGCAACCACTCCACCTGATAAGCTTCTCCTTCAGCATAGGAGGGGTAATAATAGATTAGACATGGTGACAGCCAGGTGCATGGCAGTTTCTTAATGACTTAATATCAACATGAGTTGTGTCTTTTAATTGTTAAAAAGGAAGCTCTTTCATACTATCTCTGGGTTTTGGTCTATATTACATGTTGAAAGTGAATGTGTAATATACGTATTGCTAATTGATCTTGTGCTGTCGTATTCTAAATTTTGTTTTGCTCTTTTAGCTGTTTTATTTAAAACAACTGTAAAACAAAATAAGTTTTGAAGCGTGAGGCCTTATTTGGGGGAGGGGAAAGGGAGCAGTCATCTTTGTACCTGCTGTCTTAAGGAGCCCAAGCTAGCCACAGTTGCAACCCATCTATACAATAAGCTCGTTTGTGCTCATCAGACATGTCAGAATCACCAAAATGCCACATGAAAACCTACTTTCTGTATGAAAACCTACTATCATTTTATGTACAAGGATTTTTTTTTTTTTAAACAAGCAAGAGGAGCATAATTAAAATAAAACGAGGAAAATAAAAAATTCCCAGTTTGGTTGGTCACTTTTTGGTGTACGTCAAAAATGTAATAAATAAATTCTTTCCAATATTGACCAATTTAGAGGTCATGAATAGATTCCTTGTGAAATTCTAGTCTCAGACCATGTGCCCATTGGATTGTTTTATCATATTTTTTGAAAAATTTGTAATGTTCAATTCAAATGTCTATGAAATGGCCAATTTAGCCCACTGTTGGTTTTGGGTGCTAACACTAGCTATGATGATCCCCATTATTATTTGATTTTAAGCAAATGACATGGCATTTGTTTTATTATTAGCATCTGCTCCTCTAGATAATCTCTTCCTTTAGCAATTGAGCTTTACTATTAACATTTTCTTTGGAAATTACATCCTTTGAAGTAAAGTTGGTGACCATAGTCGAGGGTGACCTCAAGGCTCTCTCTTCAATAGCTACTACGCCAAGGTGTAGGGGAGCGCGCTACTCCATTCCCTGGATTACTCCACTTTACCTTTTTGATCCTTATCTTTATAATGTTGAGTGTTAAGCAAGGTGGCATCAAGTACCCCCCCTTTTTTTTTTAAAGAGTTTTTGGTATGACTCTACCTGGGATTGAACCCTGGTCTCCTGGACCGTTGGCAAACACTCTACCCATTTGGCTAATGGCCCAACTAGTAGTCCTTTATGTAGCTTAAATCAAAAAGTGGATTCTCAAGCTGAAGGCAACTCTCTATAAAAAATTTTGTTTTCATTTATTGTTGTGTGTATTTGGGCAGGTGGATGGATAAAAGCTGTAATTAGGAGCATAATTAATTTAGCTTGAAAATTTACCCCTAAATTGAAGTAAGTTGTTAATCTACCATTTCAGATATTACTTAATTCCTAGCCATACCCTAGAAGTACTATGTGTTTGCTTGCAAAACAAATTACAGAAGCCAGCAAGACAAAACTATGTGTGGTGAGATTAATAAAATACCAGTTTATTGTTTTCCAAAAAACAAAGATGAGAGAGAGCAATGGATAAAATCAGTTCCAAATACCAATCTGAATTTTTCTAACAATACTGTTATTTGTCAACAACATTAGCCTTCAAATTTTGATACCACAGAAGTTCATGGAAAAATACGTCCAAAAAATCCACCATCTGTATGGCCAGGTGTGCCAAGTAGTCAAATACGAACACCCTCAGCTGTGCAAAGGAATATTTAAAAAACCACCACTACTGTAAGAAATTAAATTGCTGATGAACTTAATGCTTTTTTAGAATTAGATAAAATTATACAAAATTGAAAGAAAGTCTGCTTAATAACAAAAAGGACTTTGTCCACTTGTAACATTTTTGGATGAAAATATTTTAACTGTTCAATCATCAAAATTTGTTGACAGTATTCCTCTCTTTATGTTGAGAATTTATAACAATTTGCGCTTTGGAACATTTCATTATGGAGTTAAGTGTTATATTAGCAGTCTGTCGAAAAATTGTATAAATACAGTTGATACTTGATCAAAACTGGAAGAAATCATCTGATACTTAAATTCTATGGCTTTTGATCTCAAGGAAAATATCCTGAATCAACAATTTTTAGCAATTGCTCCCAAAATGGTTGGAATAAAATACAACTCAGATATAGTTATACATGCTTTTTGGGTATTATGCAACATCACGGACATTGTATGATAAATTAAAAGACTATTTTCAATTACTCTCAATAGCAACATAAGGAAGGATGATGTCGAAAGTTTTAAAACTTAACGAAAAATTTTTTTTGTTATCTATATTTAATACTCTTAATACCAGTCAAAAAGGGTGCATAGTTCTACATGATGAAATATATGATAAAAAAATGTTGCTATATATATCATGGCAAAAAACACCTATTTGGTAAATCAGTTGACAATCCATCTCTACTTGTTCAAACAGTACTTGGTATAATGTTGATATGTCTCAATGGGGGTCCAAAATTTCTTACAATTTCTAAATTAACATCAGCCTTTTTATTTGAACAAATTGAGTTAACAGTCCTGACCATCACATCTGTACCAGCTGATGTAAAGGCTATTATATGCGATGGCAACCAAGTAAATCGAGCTTCTTTTTCTTTTTTGTTTTATGTCCCACACTTTCTAAAAAAAATCTTGGTTAATTGAAAATAACATTTTCATCTGTTAAAAAATATTCTCAATTTATGACAGACAGAAAAAACAGAACTAATCTTTGATGATGAATCGAGTAAGATGAGTTGCAAAATGGACACATATTAAACAGTTATATCATTCTGAATCTGAAAGACTTGTCAAACTTTCAGATTTAAATGAAATTTCCATTGCTCCAAATCCAATAGAAAGACAACAGGTTTCTACTTGTTTCAGTGTTTTCTGAAAAAACATATAATGCACTTCTCACTCAGTCCAGAATTAGTATAGATAAAAATGATACTGCCCTCTTCATAAACAAGGTTTTGATATGGTAGAAAATTTTAAATGTTAAGTCTTCAAATTGATAAATTATGTAATGATCCTCTACAAGCTGAAATCAGATCTCCAAATGTCATCCGACTTGATTTTATCATTGAATTTGATAAAATGGCTCTTAATATGGCTGGCAGTCAAGGTAATCATAAAAAAACAATTATCCCAAAACACTGCTTCTACCATGTCGACACTTTTTAGCTACAAGTTATAAATATGTACTACTTGGGCAGTTTTCAACTGATTCATTTGAAAAAGAATTTGGTAAACTTTACCAAGGATCAGGTTCTTGATGTTCAACAATGTATTGAAAAGCTGCATATTAAGCAGACATCTTTACTTTTAAATCAAAATGTAAGTATTGATGAATTTGATGTTAATCCAGGTCACCAATGTACATTTTATGATTATAAACTTTAAGGAAGGTTCAGAAATATTTGATAATCTGGAAAATTTAGAATCATCCATTTTCTATTGTGTACATAGCTGGATATATTACAAGAAATGATTATCAACCCAGTGAATGTGAAACCCGTTTTTATTAAAGGGTTCAGTGAAACCTGTAAATAATATAAATATTTCTGATTCAATATTATGGGTATTAAATCATAATTACCCCTTTGTGTTGTTTTAAAGTTACCAGTGTCCATAGAAAAAATACACGTTTTCATTTATTTAATTTTCAACACATTCGATTATCATTATTCGGTGTGAATCAAAATGTGGTTCTTTGTATTTTCAAAAGTGATTGACTAATTTTTTTCTAAAATTTCTGAAAATCATACATTTTTCAATAGGCCTCCAGTTCTGGCTCTCAGTTATAACATAAGTTGGCCAGTAGTATGGAATGCCATGCTATAAACCCTTTTATCCTCTCCCAGCTATGGGTTAAATAATATCATTTCTGACCTATAAGGATAGCTTTAGCTTTAAGTAATACATGTAAGTTGATATGCCATTAAACAAAGAAACCAGACAAACGTTTATGTATTACAAAGGATTTTTACTTATATAAATCAGGATGAGTGTTTTTCTTTTCTTTCTTTGTTTTGTTTTTGTTTGTTTTGTTTAATCATTTTCTTTCAATTAAACTGAATTAGTTTGAAACCTAAAAACATAACAAGACTTACAGTT
Organism: Sepioteuthis lessoniana; assembly: GCA_963585895.1. NCBI lineage: Eukaryota > Metazoa > Mollusca > Cephalopoda > Myopsida > Loliginidae > Sepioteuthis > Sepioteuthis lessoniana. Next base: position 38,425,463 of record OY757940.1, on the reverse strand, counting down.
CTAACAGAGTTTTGCAACAAATTAAAAGCACTTTATATTGCGGTAGATGCAAACCCATTATAATAATATATCCTTGCATAGTTTGGTTTTTCAATTGTAGGGCCAAAATATGGATACAAATTAACCTCACTATTCAAGGAATTTTCTCCTTTTTTTTATTTATTTTTTAAAAAAATTCTTTAAATTTCTATATTTTCAGGCCTACAATGTGCTCGGTCAGTTCCTGATTTTGAACAAAGATCAAGAACTCTTTACTGATTGGCTGCGGACATCAATACATGCAAATGCCAAACAAGGCAATGATTGTTATGACTGTCTGAACACCTGGTGTGATAATTACCTATGAGCTCCTGTTATTCTTAATATTGACAACATCAACTCTCTGCTTTCCCTCCCCCTTATTTTTCTCTCTCTCCTCTAAATGGAAGTTTTTTTTCTTTTTTTTTTTTCTTTCTTTTTTTTCACTATAAGAGTTATTATATTTAGTATATAAAATGTATATGAAAATATAACAACTATTATAGAACAGAGGTGGTAATAATGACAGTTCTCTTTCTGGAGTCATATTCCCAAATTATGAATATTTAATGTTTCATTATTTTCCCCTAACTAACCACCACTCCTACCCCCAAGAGGTTTTAAAAAAAAATTGAATCTTCCCTCCCTACCCAATGTCATTGATATGGAGATTTAAAAAAGTTTTTTATTTTTTTTTTTATTACACTACTTTGGAGTCAAGAGTGATTTAAGAGAGAGGGCTTCATTTCTCTCTCTCTCTCTCTCTCTCTCTCTCTCCTTTTTTTTTTTTTCTTTTTTTTTTCTTCTTTCTTCTTGTCCCCACCTCCATTCCAGAAAGTTTACCTTGTTGGATTTTTACCTTTACTTCATCCATTGGATCTGAAAAATGAGGTCTACCCCATCCCTAGTCCCAAGGGGTAGGGAGAAGAACAAAAAAGTTTTCTTGAATACCCACTCCCAACTCAATGTCATAATATTGATACAGAGATTTAAAAAAAATTTTTTTTTTTTTTAATATATATGCTGCCTTGGGGTCAAAGGTGATGTGGGTGAGGACATTACATTTTTTTTTTTTTTTTTTTTTTTTTCCCAGAACGTTTAGATTTGAAAAATGCAGTCTCTTGTTGATGCTCACGCAAAAAGTTATTTATATTGTGATTTATATATGAATGTTAGGGAGAAACCAAAAAGAAAAAATCCAGGGACATTCTCATCGCCTAAAGTGCAGCCTTATCGTAATTGAACTTGGACTCTAGCCACAGTAACATTCATTTTAGGATTAATGCTCTTAAAAAAGGTATAAACCTCTTTACATTCCCCCCCCCCCAGCTATGGGTTAAAAATAGTATCATTGTTTTTCAACAAAAATCGTTTTGGTTTTAAATAACCCACTAAGGTTGATACTCTATTAAACAAAGAAAAAAGTTGTTTTTTTTTGTCATTCCCTAACCTTTGTCATTTTAGTAGTTATCTCATTTTTCAGGGTTTCTAACAATATTTGAAAATGTGGTTTTAAGAAATATAAAAAAAAAAAAAAAAAAATGGAAACTGAACTGTTGGTAATAATTTGTTGGTATGACATGTAGTCCCCCTTTTTGCTGGCATAAACAGATACAGGTCATTTTCTTGTTTTACTTTCTGTGAAGTATGAAAACATGTTGGTTGCTGCCATTGCAAAATGGACAAAACCCTTTATGCTTCTGTTGGTCAAGGTTAAAACACAGTTAAGGTAACCTGAAGCCCAACTCATTTTAAACCTTATTTGTCCAATGCGGGTATCAATTGGGAATGGTAAAACTACAATTTGATTTCTGAAATTAAATTTCTATTTTTTTTGTTTCTCAATGATACCTTTATTGGAAAATAAAGGTCTAAAAAAAAAAAAAGTTTGGCTTAGCAACCTGGACTATTCTTTTTCTTTTCTTCCTTAAATCTCACCAAAAAGTTCCCAACGTAAGGGGAGATAACTTAAAACAAAAAAAATTGCATCAGTTATTTTAGCAGTTCTACATATTTTACTTTTCACAGTTTCATTGTGGAAATGAATGCTAAACATTTAGTTTTTTAGGAGCTTCCAACATTTTATTTTGTTTCCATCACAATTATATCATCATTTTTTTTTTTTTTTTTTTTTTTTTTTTTTTTTTTTTTTTTTGTCTCATGAACCTTTTAAATAGTAAAATGTCATACAAATTATTCCTTGGAACAATTTGGCTCCCATTTTTCTACAGTCATGTTCTTAACCAACAATTTGATGTCTAAAAATTAATATTCAGCATGCCAAGAGAATTCCTCATAATTATTTCGAGAGTTATTCAAAATGGTATTCTCAATTTTACTATTTCTATCTAAATCTCTTCAGAATCAACAACTCAAGGGAATATTATCAAATATAATAATAAATAATATCAACACTAGGGCATATCAATTCTAGAGAATATTATAATGAATGATATTGATACTAAATATTTTTCAGACAATATTATTTTCAAATGTTATAATAAAAATCAACACTAGCAGGTATTACCAATCTATAAGAGAATAGAGAATTGATCTGAATAAGTTATGTATCTGGGAGTACCAAAAAACTGAAATATCATGATTAAAAGCAGTAAGGATGGAAATATTAGTCCAGTTTAAATCTTTTGAAATAATTTCAAGAGAAAAATTCTTGTTTGTATTGTTACTCCAAAATTTTGTAATTTTCTTTGTTCTTTTTATATTGATTTTGTTGAAGTAACATCCTTTTTATCAGAAAGGTTTGGCCAATGTCTGTTTTCATTCTTTTATCTTTTTTTTACATTTCTGATGAATTTCAAATGTTGTAATCATATTTTTTTTTCCTTTACCTATTCTCATTCAGTGTCCTTCAGGTGTTTGTGTATAGGGTCTTTTTTCTTTTTTCTTTTTTTTTTTTTCCCCACTTCCAACCAATCAAAGCTTTTGATTCTCCCTTTCATTTGAAAAAAAAAAATTCTTCCTCTTCCCGGAGTATTCCTCTCTTCCTCACAAACTCTTATTGAAATATGAATTAATTTGGCTTCTTTGGTAGAAGTTAGTCTCTTGTACAATTTTCAGTGGATTGACTTTCCTTGACTGGAGTTTAGATATATGGCTATAATATCAGTTAAGTAACTATTTAAGAATATTAACTAGTTTAAGCCTTGGGGCTCTGTCTTAACCTTATTCCTTAAAATTATATTCCTCTCTACCCAGAAACTCTCATTAAAATATGAACTTTTCACCTTTTGATGGTAGTTTGGATATATTCATACTATATTGGCTATGTTACTATTTAGCAATATTAGTTAGTTTAAGCCTAAATGTGCACTCCTAACTTTGTTCCCGGCAAAATTATATTCCTTAAAATACAAGATAAAGTTTGTTCCCCACCAATTAAATCTACATCTATAATCTTAAAATTGGGAGTTGTTGCTTCATTTGTATCTCAAAGTCCCCCAGAGAATTTTTTGCATTTTCTTTTCTAGGACAGATTCTATTTTGTGCATATACCATTTTTCAGCATAGCCAAACATAATCTCTTGCACAATTTCCAGTTGATCACCTTTCCCACTCGTTCATGCCTGCTCTTGTATTTCTCTTTTACCAGTTTTCTGTATTTGCTTATGTGATTAACTGTTTCATCTCTGTCACCACATTACCTACACTTTCAGTGTATTATCAATTTTTGCTTTGTTCTAACTAGTTCTTATGCTTTTATTTTGTGTTGCTTTTGAAAGAAATTTAATATTTTTTCATGTTATCTCTTATGCAATTTCCTGTTTCTCTCTTAAAGTATCCATATTGTTATTTTTCTTTCCATTTTTGTTTCTCAGATTTTTAAAATTGTTCTCTTATCTGTTAAACTATGGTATCTCTAAACCAGCTTACTCTCAACCTACCTATAGTCATGATCATAATATAGAAATAAAATTAAATGTTTTTAATGAGTAAAGGCAATTACATTTGGTATATTCATTGTAATCAATTGTTAATTTTTTCTTTTTTTAATTTATTTATTATATAAATTATAAGTCTCATCTTTGATTTCTTCCTTCTGTTTGCAGGGAGAATTGTCAACTTAGTCATTGATGTCCTTCCTAGGAAATTTCCAAACGTTAATCATTTTTATGATACCATTCTGTCTTTCCAATGAGCTGGTGTATATTTTGGTTCCAATTCCTTGTTGCATTTGTGTATTAGAGAGTTTCAGAAGTCATTACTTTTATTTCATATGATCAAACATTCGATTAAATAAATGTTTCCATTCAACATTTCTGGGAAAAGTTAGTTGATACATCACCTGAAATATAACAAAAACAGCAAAAACTGTGGTTTTTTTTTTTTTTTTTTTTTTTTTTCCTGAAAAAATCAGTATATAATAGTAACTAAATTAGGCAAAAACCTTTTTTTTAAGCTTCTGTGGAAAATTTTACTCTCTCAAGGATCTAGATTTTATGGAATAATATTAGGCTTATAGACTAATGTTGAGGGTAATATGTTAACTACAAAGAGGGTATTAAGGACAGTATTGGAATGGGCGTCCAGAGTCAGTGTAAAAGGATGGAGGAGGTATATTGAAGCTTTTCTGCCTCGAACAAATAGAGAATTCAATTATTGCAAACTGTCCTTATAAAAGAAATGTGTGTGTCTTCTGGGCAAATTGTATGCAATCAATTTACTTTCTCCTTCTCTCTCACACAAACACATGCATATACATGGAAAAAAATAAAAAATAAATTCTCTAAAGGACTAAAATATTCTCCCTGCCATGTTCAATAAGGAGTTTGAAGGTGGCAAAAAAAAATAGGTTGTTTGTTTAAAACTCTTATGCCAGTATTTAAAAAAAAAAAAAAATGAACGATATTAAATCTATCATGCACATATTTTTTTAATCTTTTTTTCCTTTTTATTTATTTTTTTACATCTTGGCCAAAATCTCTGTGCAATATTATGTCTTTAAACCCTTACTCCCCCCACTCCACAAAAAAAAACCTACTCCTTAAAAAAAAAAAAAAAAAAAAAAAAAAAAAGTTCTGATTCCCAAATACATGCATTTACACAAAATTATTTATTTTTTAATAACCAGTTAAAAAAATTTTTTTTTTTTTTTTTTTTTAATATTCATGTTAGTTTACTATTTTTGAGAAATAAATGTCTGGATTTTATACCTAGGTCTCTGAAAAGTATTCATTTGTTTTTGATATCTCTAGAACCGGTGGCGTAGCCTTGATCTAACTTTGCAACTAAACAAAGGGTACTTAACTGTGCATACTGAACAGAGACCCTCCTATGGGGTTACTCAGTTGATGAGAGATATCATTAAATAGTTTCACTACAGTCATATTCACAATGATATCTCATGCAGGATTTTGGGTAAAACACCTTGGCACCAAGGTCAATCAGCCCTTCCCTCTTCTTCTGCCTCCACTACTACCACGAATTTGGCTCCCTGCAACCTCTGGTTCTTCCTAATGCTAGAATTACTGTTGAAAGGGTGGAGCTTTCAGACCACAAGATCAAGGAGAATGTGACAAGGCAGCTGATATTGATCTCAAAAGATCACTTTACTGCTTTTGAAAGGAGGCTTGAGATGATAAGTATATGAAATTTCAAGGTGTGGGGTACTTTAAAAAGAAAATAAGCTTTTATAATATATACTCACACCCATACCAACCCAACAATTTTTAAGTAGAAGTCAACTGGTTTGAATTCAGACTTTTCTTTCTTCTATACCTAATTTGCCCATAGCTGAAGGGAGAATAATTGGATTCATACCCATTCATATCATTACTCCCAGGTCCACTCTGACTCAGAACCTGTTAGGATCAAATAGTTCTGTTTGCGAATTAATAGTATTAGCGCTATGTAAAATGGAAGCAGCCTCATCCAGGTTTCGGACTCTGCATCCATTTCTTATGATGATAGCCATTGCACCACAAGCACCTCCTATACGTAAATAACATTAGCTCTTTTTTAAAAAAATTGTCTGTTTAGACAAAATCAAATAAAACAGGAGTCATTCAGGAATTAATTCTACCAACATTCTCTCTCTTGTCTTTAGGCAAAAAAAAAAAATGTGTGCCTGGGCCTTGTGGCTTCATTCAAAGGAAACAGGTATTTTTGGTCTTGCATATGCATGTAACTTATTAAACTAACCTCATGTTAAACACCCTAGTGAAAGGGATGTTAAATAACCATCTCCCTGCCCCCACTCTCTCTCACTCACACGCACACACAGTTGAACAGGTTAATACAAACTTTTTTTTTTTTTTTTAATTGCCCAAGATTATTAAAAATGTAAAAAGAAAATTTTTAATTGTATTTTGGGGAGGGGAAGAATTTAAAAAAAAAAAATGCATAAATCATTTTATTCACACTAATAATCTTTTTTTTTTTTTTTTTTTTTTTTTTTAATCAGGTGTTGTCCCCTTCCCCATCTTATATCCAATGTTCACATCCCCCTCTCTCATGTTTTCTATATTTCAAATATTTTTAGCAGATTTCTTGAATAAATAATAATTTTCTTAGAAACTTGTTTTTGTTTCATTATTTGGATTTTTTTTTTTTTTTTTTTTTTTTTTTTTTTTTTTAAATCTTGATTTAAGAACTTGCCACTTAGTTGGTGAGGCTAAGAATATTCTGACTGTATGCCTCTCCTCTCTTCTAAGCTCTATTCTCCCCTTCAAAAAAAATGAGGTGTCATAGGTTCCAGTCCTGAAAAGTATAGAGTACCTGCTTATAACTATTACTCCCAGGTCTACTCTGACCCACTACCTGTTAGGATCAAGTAGCTCTGCAAATTATTTGTATTAGATAGGAATACTTGATACTATATAATTATTGATTATTTATATTAAGAATAGTTACTTGAAGCTATAACTGTTTACAAAAGATAATTCTTATTGGTTACTTGAAACCATATAATTGTATATAAATTATATTAGATAATAGTTGAAGCCATACATTGGGTTGTATATATTAGGAAGACTTCATATCATGAGTGCCAATCCTCCCCTCCCCCCAAAAAATTTAAATGTGCACATACAATGTATGTGATTCTCTAACCCTTGAATATGAATAATCCCAGATGCGTTGACATGCCATTAAAATCAACACATCCAATGGCCCAGGCGACTGGGGTTCAATCCCAGGTCAATTCATACCAAAGACTAAAAAAAATGGTACTTTATGCCGACTTGCTAGCATTATAAGGTTATCAAAGGCAAAGTGGTGCAATCTAGGGAAAAGAGTAGTGCCCTCCCTTACACCTCGGTGTAGTAGCTAAGGAAAAGGGACCCTTCGGGTTACCCTCGACTATGGTCACCAACTTTACTTATATATTTACACACATAAATATAAAACCATGTTTATGTACGTTATGTTAATATTCTTATCCTAGCAAATAATGCTGAGGAAATTTAAAAATTACAAGAAACCTTCCAGAATAACTCTATCCTCAAATTTACTTATGAACTAAATATGAATAATAAAATTCCTTTTCTTGATGTACTAATTGATGCAAACAATGATAATCTATCACCTCTGTATATAAAAAAAAAACATACAAGTAATAATTCATATATTCTAAATTATAAAAGTGAATGCCTACATAGATAGAAAAATAGCTATCATAGAAAAAATCTGTTAAATTACGCAAAACAAATCTTTTCATCCAATAGAATATTTTATTATGAATTTAAAAAAAAAAAAAATCAAACAACCCTTTATTAACAACAGATTTCCGAATTTTTTAGTAAACGAACAAATTAAACTAATGATTAACAATAAGAATAGAATTAAATGATAAAAGTTAAGTTATACAAAATAATTCTAATCATATTAATTTATTTTATTGTAATCGAATGCATCCGAATTTTAGATTAGATGAAAAAGACTCGTACATACATACATATCGCCTACAAACAATAAGATAAGATTTATAATTTACTACAAAAAATACTGTACTACTTTAGCCAAGTAATGATAATTTTAACACCCGTATATAAAAAAAAAAACAAAACATACAAGTAATAATTCATATATTCTAAATTATAAAAGTGACTGCCTACATTGATAGAAAAATAGCTATCATAGAAAAAATCTGTTAAATCGCACAAAACAAATCTCTTGATCCAATAGAATATTTTATTATGAATTAAAAAAAGATATCAGCCCTTTATTAACAACAGATTTCCGAACTACTTAGTGAACGAACAAATTAAACTTAAAATTTGACGGAACCACCATGACATTTGCATTAAAAAAAGTTGATAAAACCAATATTTTTGTTATACTTAAATTGGAATATCACTCAAAATTACAAACAATTCTGGATAACCAAACCTAAAATAAAAATTAAATAAAAGATCCTATTAAACAACTTGAGACCCAAGTAAACAAACACATAACAGCTAATAACGCTGATTGTAATAACAAAACTACAAAAATACCATAGTAATTTAGCAAAATAATGATAATTTTAACACACCTGTACATAAAAAAAACATACTACTAATAATTCATATATTCTAAATTATAAAAGTGAATGCCTACATTGCTACAAAATAGCTATCATAAAAAAATCTTTTAAATCACGCAAAACAAACCTCTTGATCCAATAGAATATTTTATAATGAATTAAGAAAAAAATATCAACCCTTTATTTACAAGATTTTCAAACTTTTTAGTAGACAAACAAATTAAACTAATAATTAACAATAGTGATCATATTTACTAACCCCTCCGCTTGGGCCGGGTATGACACAAGGTCAATTTTTAAGCAGAGTTTAACAGGTTTTCCTTCTAGACTAGTTGCCTCACCAAGGCTGAAGAACCCATTCTGCCTTACTATTAAACCCATAGCTGGAGGGAGAATAATTGGATTCATACCTTTCCCAAGGGTATTAGTGCTATGTGAAATGCAATTAGTCTGGTCTAGGATTTGAACTTGTGTGGCCGTGTCCATTTCCTACAATGATAACCATTACACCACGGGCACCTCCACTAATTAATAATTAACAATAGTTATGTTACACAAAACAATTATAATCCCATTCATTTATTTTATTGTAATCAAATGCATCCGAATTTTAGATTAGATGAAAAAAGACTCAAATTCGGATGCATTTGATTACACACACTATATATCCCCTACAAACAACAATAAAATAAGATTTATAATTTACTATAGAATATTTAGAACATAAAATGTAGTTGTTCATATTTCTTTCCCTCCTACAAAGATAACGGGGAAAAAAATCAATGTTATCAATTTAAATGTCCATTGGGAGAATGCATCTCCGATAATAACAAAAAAAAACATGAGTTACATTGGTTATACCATGACAAAATTATCAAGGAAGCTCCCCCCTACACCTATCATATTCCAGCTCCATATGTCTACATTTAAAAAAAAAAACAATTGTCTTAATGCAACATAGGAATATTTTAGTTAATAATACAAGAATACTCCATATAAACAATAATTTCAAAAAAGTAAAAATTCTAGAAGCTTTATATATATAAAACTTAGACGACCCTCTATTAACAGAATTAACTTCGAAATTAGTGATAATATTCTAAAATGTTTAAAATCGAACAATCCATATTACAAAAGATAGAACAAATTTTATTTATTCACATCATAGAAATATTTAAGAATAAACTGCCACTAACGCTTAGCATCAACTTGGTGATAAAAACAAGCCTCACTTTAGTGATAAAAATAAAATAATTTAGTTTAAATACTAAATTTTAATTTAGAAATAAACATACACATTACCTTGATAATGGCTCTAATAAGAAACCTAAGTACTCATTATACCACAAATGGCTCCTTTGGAGAAACCATTAACAAATTTCAAGATTGTAAGATAAAAAAAAACAAGGACTCTTAAAAAACTTCAAAATAACAAGGATTCTATTTTATTTAATCAAACCTGTTTTTTTTTTGTTTTTATATATATATATATATATATATATATATATATATATATATATATATATATATATATATATATATATATTCAAGAAATAACTATGCAACAAGATATAAACTTAGGTTGTCATGCTATTTGAAATTAATCCTTTGAGAACTTGTCATCTCTTGCCACCCATTGTGTGTTTAATCCCTCCTGGGGGATTCAAATTTGGCTTTATCCCAATATAGGAGAAGCTACTGCTGCTAATATACCACAAAAGAATAAGTGTCTACCGACTGATGAAATGTTAATAGAAAACTTATAGAAATTGGAGAGCTGACTAAAAAAGTACGGAAAATTTGATTCACTAAGATGTGCAAACCACGGGAAATTTACAGAATGTGATGAAAAAGTAGACTTAAGTCAAAATGCTTACAAATAGGTTAAACACGAGTTTCTCTCAATGAGACTGAATGAAAAAGACAGTTCGAGTGGAAACACATTGGCTCTCAACTAAAGAAAAAGTTCTGGGTGCAGTGGTTAGTAAAGAAGGTCATACTGTGTTCTGAAAGACTTATTACTTCATTACCTTGACACATAGCGTAACGGTTATCGGCGTTGGTTTCCTAAGCTTCTAAGGAGACAATCATCTGGAGGTTGCAGGTTCAATTCTGACTGCAGGCAAGTAACAATGCAGGAATACTTAACACTTGTACCCAGTTATGGCGAACGGAATCAGAACAGATGACCCCCATGGATTCAATAAAGGATGTAGTTCGAAGTTCCGTGAAGGTTCCCAAGTTCGACAAACAGCTGAAGAAGGCCGGAGGACATATCGGCCGTAACGTTGTGGAAATAACAATAAAAATGAAGACTATAGTGTGAAAACCCTTGATGATAAAAACCATCAAGCTTTGTCTCAGAAATTTAGACAACCAATTGTAAATAGTTCTTATTGCCAATTCCTTAAGCAATATTTCACCTTATTTATAAACCACCCTTATAGTTTTCATCAGTTGTGACTGAACAGGTGAACTTTTCATCTTTTGGACTTGGATTAGAGTGTGGTATCTGTTCATCTTCAATCAGGATTTTTTTTTCTAGTTGGCTTTATGACATTACCCTGTTATATTGGTAGGGGTTTAAATTCAGAGTTCCCTTTTTGGACTGGTTGTCGAACAGTCTTGAGCAGCGATTCCCAATGTGTGCCCTTGTGTCCAGAAGTCAACCTTAGAAAATCTTTTTTTAGATGGGCCTAGAGTTGACCCCACCAAAAAAAATAACTGAATGAAAACAAAGTAGTAATGGAAAGAATCGAAACGGAAGGATTGATAGGATGGCTGAGAGTAAAATCCTCCAATCAATTGATCTTTGTGAAAAGTGTTCCATTCTAACTTTTTCCCACCTGGTTGATTGTAACCAAGTTGGTTTGGCTGCAGAATACATTGACTGAATCTCTGCAGAGGGGTAAGGCTCCTCTCCACCAACAAGTGTTCTAGATATAACACAAAACTATTTGAGGGTGAGCCTCCAGTCCTGCAACTATGGGGAATGTGAAGTATCCCTTGATTGCCATCACTCCCAGGTCCACTTTGGTCCGGAGAGGTAGAACCTGATCGGGTCCCATCTATGGAGGTGCCCGTGGTGTAATGGTTATCATTGTAGGAAATGGACACGGTGACACAAGTTCAAATCCTAGACGAGACTGATTGCATTTCACATAGCACTAATACCCTTGGAAAAGGTATGAATCCAATTATTCTCCCTCCAGCTATGGGTAAATAGTAGGGCAGGCTGGGTTCTTCAGACTTGGTGAGGCAACTAGTCTAGAAGGAAAACTCTGAATTCAAACTTGTTAAACTCTGCTTAAAAATTGACCTTGTGTCATATCCTGTTCGAGCGGAGGGGTTGGTAAATATGGATAGGGTCCCATCTATGGATCAAATAGATTTATTTGACCATTTATCGACATGAACAAATGACTGATGTTTAATTGCATTGTTAGTGATATATAGCAATATTTGGAACCACTTTATACTGTGTGCAAACTAATGATCAATATTTAATATAGTTATTAGTGTTAGATAGCAATAATTGAAATCATTTCACTGAGAAGAAACAATAGCAATACTTGTGTGCAAAAAAAGTTCTAATTCATCTAAAAATAAAATTATTTACAAATCATATTTAAATTTGAGCCAACAAATTACTGATGTTATATTAAATTGTTACAGTCACATAGCAATACTTGAAACCATTTTAACTATGTGCAAACAAATGATTAATTTTGAATAGAATCATAAGTGTTAGATACAATGATTAAAACCATTGTTGAATTGTTTGAAATTGTATCATAAGTGTTTGATAGCCATGATTGAAACCGTTGTTGAATTGTTTGAAATAGAACTGTTTGATCATTTAACTGTGTGTAAACAAATGACTGATATTTAACTGAATTGTTAGTGATACATAGCAGTGCTTGAAATCATTTTAACTATGTCCAAACAAATGATTAATACTGAATTGTATCATAAGTGTTTGATAGCCATGATTGAAACCCTTGTTGAATTGTTTGAAATAGAACTGTTTGATCATTTAAATGTGTATAAACAAATGACTGATATTTAACTGAATTGCTAGTGATACATAGCAATACTTGAAACCATTTTAACTATGTGCAAACAAATGATTAATATTGAATTGTATCATAAGTGTTAGATACAATGATTAAAACCATTGTTGAATTGTTTGAAATAGAACTGTTTAATCATTTAATTGTGTGTAAACAAATGACTGATATTTAACTGAATTCTTTGTGATACATAGCAGTACTTGAAACCATTTTAACTGTGTGTAAACAAATGATTAATATTGAATAGAATCATAAGTGTTTGATAGCCATTATTAAAACCTTTGTTGAATTGTTTGAAATAGAACTGTTTAATCATTTAACTGTGTGTAAACAAATGACTGATATTTAACTGAATTCTTTGTGATACGTAGCAATACTTGAAACCATTTTAACTGTGTGTAAACAAATGATTAATATTGAATTGTATCATAAGTGTTAGATACAATGATTAAAACTGTTGTTGAATTGTTTGAAATAGAAATGTTTGATCATTTAACTGTGTGTAAATAAATGACTGATATTTAGCTGAATTGTTAATGATACATAGCAATACTTGCAACCATTTTAACTGTGTGCAAACAAATGATCAATATTGAATAGAACCATGAGTGTTAGTAATGACTGAGACCATTTAACCGTGTAGAAACTATAGTAATACGAGACTGCTAACAAATTAGTTCTAATTCATTAAAAAATATAATTATCTACAAACGAATCACTTAGAAATGAAAAGTATATCCCTTGAAATGTATGCAAACAAATAACTGATGTTAAATTGTTACGGTTACATACCAGTACTTGAAACCTTTTAACTGTGTGCAAACAAATAATTAATAGTAAATAGAATTATTCGTGTTAGATAGAAATGCTTGAAACCATTTAACTGTGTGCAAAAAAATGAGTCTCGTTTAAAAATGTTATCTACAAAATGTGTTTACAAATCATATATTTTTTACACATCTATATATATTTAAAGAGGATTTGGCATTGAATAACTTACAATAGTTAATATACCATAAAGCCCAACCAAATCATTCATATTTAATGTATATGTATAAAGAGGATTTAGCATAACATAACCAACAATGGTTGATATGCCATGAAACCTAACCAAGCCAAATCATGTGTATGGCCCAGTGGGCTACAGAATATACTAACAGCATCTCTGCAGAGGGGTAAGACCCCCGCCTCCGATGAGTGTCCTGAAGATGACACTAAAAAATCTGATGGTTCAGTTTAAGTGATGCTGAATTAATTGAAATAGAATTGTTTTTATATTTAACAGTGTGTAAACAAAAAACTGTTCTTAAGCTAAACTGAATTGTTTGAGATAGAACTATTTTATCGTTTAACTGTGAGTAAACAAAAAAATGTGTATTTATACAAAATTGAATTGTTTGAAAAATAAATGTTTTTATATTTAACTATGTTTAAACCAAAAACTGTATTTAAACAAATGACTAACTGTGTGTAAAGATAAACTGTACTTATGCTAAACTGAATTGTTTGAAATTAAATGAAACCATTTAATGGTGCAAAAAAAAAAAAAAAAAAAAAGAGCTCAGATTTGTTTTAAAATGTTATCTACACAATGTTTTTAAAAATCCTATATTTAGTATATTTTCAAAAAGGATTTGGCATTGAATAACCTATAATGGTTGATATGTCATAAAACCAAACCAAACTAAACCAAAATCAATGTATTAACGTAAATAAACAATGTAGTGTAGACCTTGATATGTTTAGTATATTTGAAATATCCAAGTAAAACCTCATTATCAATAGTATTGATAATATAATTACGTATGTAATTGATTAAGTATCCTTGAGAGGCATTACTTACTATTTTTTTTCCTTTTCTTTCTTTCTTTTTAGTTTTTTTTTTTTTATAAACAAAATCACACGAAATCGGTCTTGAAAGTTCTAAACACAGCTCAGCTAGTCGCGCGCCATCTATTGGCCTAAAATCTTAACTGTCCGTACTCTGTTGAGCGTTTTATGTTTTTATTTACCTTATCAATTTTACAGGCGGTAAACTATGAGTATATAGCGTTTAGGGAAATTGTTAATTTCTCTAACACTATATTTTTTAGGCAACACAAATGAATGACGACACTTTTCTTTAACAACACAACAAAGAAAGCTTTTTATTTGCAGCATTGAATATAGTTTGCTTTTGGTGCTGCAAGACTCGTGGAGTTTAGGCTTGTTAGTGTTGGAGAAGAAATGGCGTAGCGAGATGTTGAGAAAGCAGCGTGTGTTGTCGGACGTGTGAGGGATTGTGTTTAGAGTCACCATGTAGTTTTGTATCTGGTATTTGGGGGAGAGTCTGCGTTGTCTCCATGTGTGGACCAGAGGTGAAAAGGGAACTAGTGTCGAGAGCGGAGTTACGCTCAGATCGACATAGCCAATTTTGGGGTGACACAAAGTTGGGCCTGTGCGAGGCATGTTGTATGTTTCTAATTTATGTTCAACTGGGATTCCTCGTAGGAAATCCATAAATTAGATGGTTCCCTCGTTGAGTGTCCATGTTGTTGCTGCTGCTGTTAGAGCCGCATTGAGATGTCCACACTGGGCGGCTTGTCTAGCTAACCAGCATCGCTAAGTAGGGACGGCCAGGGGGAACGTCTGTTCTGGTCGCCATCTCAAGCCAAAGAGACTGGGTTTGGCCGCTCACCCGTTTTGCTAGCCGGAAATGAAGGTCCGGGCTGAATAGGATAAGTCATCCTGATTGGGTGAAATTAAGTGTTGAAATAAATTGAGCGCCAAACCAAAATACGAGATTTTCCTCTTCTCTACAAGTATATCCAATACCTAAGCTTTGCTCTCTTAATTAATAACCCTTGTTTAAAAATTAGCTAGGTGGAAACACTTTGGATCGAAATTACGGCAAGTTTTTTTTAAGCAACTATTCCTATTAATATATTTATGCAACCCCCTACACACGAGCAGGATGTGACACTAAGTCAATTTTTAAGCACAGTTTAACAGGTTTGAAGTCAGAGTTTTCCTTCTCCTAAACTGGTTGCCTAGCCAAGGCTAAAGGACCCAGTCTGCCTTACTATTTACCCGTAGCTGGAGGGAGAATTGGATTCATACCTTTCCCAGAGGTATTAGTGCTATGTGAAATACAATCAGCTTCGTCCAGGATTTGAACTCGTGTCGCTGTGTCCGTTCCGTACGACAGTAACCATTAAACCACGCGCACTATTCATATTTTATAATAATGCTCTAATTATTTATGTATAAGACGCATTATTTTTTTTACCCAAATGTTCGGAGTGCGTATTATACACGAGAACTATACAATCAACTTTTTTTTCCCGCCACGTACCTCACCATATTTCAGACATAGTGACCAAAAGTAAGTTATATCTACTGTCTAAATTAATGTGCTTCACGGAGAAATAGCCACTGGAATATGTATTTGTTTATAATTTCCTAATGTGAACTCTTTTTACAGCTAACTTGTCACATTTTTTGTATTAACATGTTTGCTCTAAATACTGTTTTAGTATTTAAGGGTTAGTTTCCATAACACTATAAATTAATTGACAATTTCAGGAGGTACCCGTGGTATAATTGTTATCGTCGTAGGAAATGGACACGACGACACGAGTTCAAATCCTGGACGAGACTGATTGCATTTCACATAGCACTAATACCCTTGGGAAAGGTATGAATCCAATTATTCTCCCTCCAGCTATAAATAGTAGGATAGACTGGGTTCTTCAGCCTTGGTGGGGTAACTAGTCTAGGAGAAGGAATACTCTGAATTCAAACCTGTTAAACTCCGCTTAAAAATTGACCTTGTGTCATATCCTGCCTGAGCGTAGGGGTTGGTAAATATGATAAATTAATTGACAATACAAATAAATAACGAAACTTCTTTGCAAACAATACAACGAAAGGTTTATTATTATAGCAGAAGTAAACGAGTAAAAGTGAGAAAAGGTTCTTTTTGGTGTCGCTGGATAGTATGTTGGTCCTTGAGTTTGTAGGAGGTGTGTCACTGTAGCAAGCAGTTCGTGTGACTGGCCACAAGGCCGGTTCTTCTGTGTGTGTAGCTAGTAGCAGCATGCTCTTCAGTGAACATCTTCCACGTGGAATATCCGTAGGAAAGTACAGGAGAGAGATCTTTCTTTGCTGCTAGCTGGGTGCTCTCTGGCTGTTGGCCGACTTCCAAAAAAGGCTTGAAAAAATAGTTCTTGAGAGGAAGAAGAAATCAATGCGCTCTGCCCCTGATTGGTCAGTGTGAAGCCGAATCGCTTGGCGGGGGCATTGATTCGCGAGAGGAAATAGATCTGTGACTGCTAAACTGTGTGGATTTTGAGTTTTAAGACAAAATGAAAACTATATAAATTCTTATTTCTAGTCAGGTTAGATTTAGCTGCAACAAATTCTTAGAAATAAACGCCCCCAAAACTGCGTATTATACACGAGATTTTTTTCTCGGTATTTCGTCAGTCTAATGAGTGCGTGTTATACATAGATAATTACAGTGACTTGTAAACGATATGAACTTCAAGTAATAATTAATAATACAAATAATTTGGACGCAGTTGGATGAGAATATTTTATTTTCCAATCTTTGGGACAAATGATGAAGGTTTTTTGCTTTGTTTTTTTGTTTATTGGCATATCAACCTTCGTGGATTATTTAATGCCAAAGTCATCCTTGTAGAAGAACAAAAGTGGAACAATTTAACTGATAGCTGGAGGGATAAAAAGGTTCATACATCTTTTCCAAAGGTAATAGTCCGAAAGTGAATGTAATAGCACGACTACGGTTCGAACTCGTTTACCACGATGGTACAATCCAGCACGTTAGCCACTACGACGTGGGGATCCCACCCCGCCTTCCGATGAAAGAATTAGCGATGAAATTCTTATCGTGGTAGAAAATGAACTCAAGTTCAAATTCAGCACGGAGCTGTTAGCATTTATCTGCATGTTAATGCCCTTACGGAAGGCATGAACGTCTTTTTTCTTCTTTTATTGGTAGCCGGGTTCATATTCTTATCTTACTCTGGTAACCACTCATCTGCATAGAAATGTCACAATTTAATACAACCATTGTTTTCCAAGACGTATCAGTTAATAAAGGTAAAGAGATACCATGTTGGTTGGTTGGTTGGTTTTTTATGGCATATCAACCTTTGTAGGTTATTCCACGCAAAATCCATTTTTATGTAAATAATCAGTTCTATTTCAAACAATTCAGTTTAGCATGAGTACACAGTTTTTCAAAAACATTTCTATTTCAAACTATTTAGCTTATTCAAGCAGTTATATATAACAATTCAGTTTAGTGTAAGTACAGTTTCAATGTCAAAAAAACAGTTCAATATCAAATAATTCAGTTTAGCATAAGGACGCAGTTTAAATGTAAGTACGGTTTAATTGTCAAAAACATTTCTATTTCAAGCTATTCAGTTTAGCATAAGTATGCCATTAGTTCTATTTAACCCATAGATAGGACCCTATCAGGTGCTACCACGCCGGGCTAGAGTGGACCTGGGAGCGATGGTAATAAAGGGGTACTCCACATTCCCCAAAGCTCCAGCATCACTGGAACCTCACCATCAGATTGTTTAGTGTCATATCCAGGACACACGTTGGTGGGGGTGGGGGTGGGTCTTACCCCTCTGCAGAAAAGCAGTCGGTGTATTCTACAGCCTCAGCCAACTGGGCAAACCATGTTGGTTTACTTGTCTCGCAACCAGGTTTGATCATGGGGGAAAGGACACTACTCATGTATCTTGAGTTAAACTCGGGTAACCTACCGGAGACCATCCCTCGCCAAGTTTACAAGAGGTTTGAATTCAGAGTTTTCCTTCTCATAGATTGGTTGTCATACCGGTTAAAGAGCTCTGTTTTCCCTACTATTTACTAATATCTGAAGGAAGAATGGTTGTACTCATACCTTTCCCAAGATGTTTTAGTGCTAAGTGAAGCGCAAAAAGATTCGTCTTGTGTTTGAATTCAGGCCGCCGTGTCTGTTTCTGAAGACGATAACCGTTTTGACACAAGTGCCTCCTATTTTCGTCACGAAAATAGATAATGTGAAACTAAAACTAGTTATTGTCTTCATTTTCTTTATGAACAGTTTTGCATCCCAATGTTACACTGTATATAAGTTTAGCTCTATGTGAAAGCATGTGTGTGTGCGTACAGGTGTGTGTGTGTGTGTGTGTGTGTGTGTGTGTGTAGGGGTCCCGAAATAAGAATGTTCACTTCTTTATATTCGTAAGTCAACCAGTGGACAGTGAAAAATGAAGGAATCTGCCGTCGGAAGTGTGTGTGTGTGTGGGGGGGGAGACCAACGTGGCGAGGAGATGCAGAAGACTGTCAGTTAGAAAAGGCGCAACAGTCAAAGAAGGGTCTCAAATAGTTCAGAGTTAGAAGAACCATGCCAGTCAGAGAAGACACGAGAAGTTAGTCGGCTATTAAACTAGAGATACATAGATGTGTTGAGAAGAGTATAGACGAACAGGGAGCGGGAGAACCAGAGAAGAAAGTATTTGTCGCTGCCTCCCACCAGACACGACTTGACACAAGGTCAAAAGCCCGAAGGCCGATTAAAGTGGGGATAAAGGGGAGGGGAGGTCGGGAACAAATCGAGACTCGAACCCTGCTTGTCTGTGCTGCTCATCGGCTCACTTAGTGCAATGTGAGCCTGATGAGGCAAGCAGTTTCACGAACCCAAATGTGGGTCCGGGCACGTATGCCAGTTTGCGGCTTAAACTAGAGGCTTGGTCTAGTGCCGTACAAGGGGGACAAAGGAGACAAAAATGCAGCTCGCCCACCCGAAGGTACTATTTACCAACCCCTCCGCTCGGGCAGGATATGACACAAGGTCAATTTTTAAGCGGAGTTTAACAGGTTTGAATTCAGAGTTTACCTTCTCCTAGACTAGTTGCCTAACCAAGGCTGAAGAACCTAGTCTGTCCTACTACTACATGGTCTAGTGCCGTGCATGGGGGACAAAGGAGACAAAAATGCAGCTCGCCCACCCGAAGGTAGCCTAGTCGAAACTAGGTGCCTAATTAAAGGCCCCAAGTCTGCCATTGTTCCTTTTCCAGGGCCACGCTCCGGACCGAAGTCCAGAACAGGCCCCCGGGGCGCTCGACCGAAGTCCAGAACAGGCCCCGGGGCGCTCGACCGAAGTCCAGAACAGGCCCCCGGGGCGCTCGCCATGAGAAGAAAGGAACAGAAATAGACAGACATGTAGATAGGCTGAGAAATTTTTTAGTTAAGGGATTTCGTTGCGAAGAGTCACTCTTCTTCTCCCCTCTAAAAACATTTATTCAACCTTTTGTGTTTTCGCCATGTTTCTTTCTTTGTGGAATAGTTCCGGACATGCATTTCAACCCAACTGGCTATGGCCCAGTCAACTGGGGCTGTTGAATACACCGACTGCATCTCTACAGAGGGGGAAGACTCCCCGAACGAGTGTCCTAGATATTACACTAAACAATCTGATGGTGAGGCTCCAGTAATGCTGGAGCTTTGGGAAATGCGGAGTACCCCTTTATTGCCATCGCTCTCAGGTCCACTCTGACCTGGATTCGTTGTACCTGATAGGGTCATATCTATGGGTCAAATAGTACTAAACTGTGTAATTATGCTGAATTGATTGTTTGAAATCGTTTTTAAACAAAAAAAACTGTACTTATGAAAAGTTGAATTGTTTGAAATAGAAGTGTTTTTGACATTTAAACTGTGTACTTATGCTAAACTGAATTGTTAGAAATAGAACTGTTTATTTACATAAAAATAGATTTGGCATTAAATAACTTACAATGTTTGATATGCCATAAAACCCAACTAATCAACCAACCAAATTGCTGAGAAAGCCAACCCAACAAAAGGGTCAGATGATCGTGCGGTTGAAAGTACGTGCCCCGGACGTTATATATTGCTCCACAAAAATTTAATCTTCTACGAGCTAAAAATCAGTAATCGGCCATATTTCTTAAGTCTTTTCTTTTCGCAACCACAAAGAACTCGTTTCAAAATCGTTTGTATTCAGTTTAAGGTTTGTTATATAATGACGTCATTGAGCAATTTGCTTGAGAAAAACCTCATGGACACTGTAATTGGAAATGTTTATATTTAAAAGGAATTTAAGAATAGAATATCCTGAAGCTGTCAGTAGCAGCATCAACTTAACTGCCAGTATTTAATTTATGAATTTAATTGGGGTTGAAAATTTAATTGAGAAGTAAAAGTAGTTGTAGAAAAAAAAGTGTCACAGAATTCGGGGACAAAGAGGCGATCATAGCCACACCCGAATTTGGAGTGGGGAATGACAGTCGAACCAAGAGATAATTCAAGTCACAATGTAGGATATAATTGTATACCTTTAATCTTAAGTGATTCGGATTCTATTTTTTCAAAAACTTTTTTTTAATAAAATGGAAAGGAAATCATCGAGGTTTCTAGGTTTAATGAAACGATTGTTGTGCTTTTGATTGGCTTAACATACGACCCCTATCAGCACAATTCGTTTGCTTCTACTAACAGCCCCTCACAAAAATCGGGAAAACCATTTTCATCTATCATCAAGGTGTGCCAACAGCACGAATTTTCTCTCTCTCTCTCTCTCTCTCTCTCTCTCTCTCTCTCCATCGTTATTGGCTATCGTTCTTGTTAAGTCCCCTAGACGGTATCCAATGTCAACACAGAGCTGATGAATGTAAATTTTTGCTGGGGGTGGGGGGCAACATTGGTGTGTCAATACGTAGGAGTCTGTAGGAGGACATTGCTTATGAGTTTGTCTTTAATTTACCAGCATTCCCTAGCATGTTTTGTTCATATCACTTGGATGGTTTGTGAGATGGAAGGTAAGTGGCCGTACAGCTGTTATTATGTATGGTGCTGTTTCCAGGAATTGTTTAAAATAGTGTGGGGCATCCTTGTGTTGTTCACATCTAGCTTTTTCTCCTGGCATTTCGTTAAAGTCTAGATAATGCTTGGAAGAGTTCTCGTTTTATTTTATCCAAGATCAGATTTCCTATGCGTATGTTGATATCCTTTTCATTAGATGAGATGTTGCTACCGAGGTGCATTAATTTCAAAGGCTTGCCATCTGCAACCCCTATAATCTACGTAATATTTCGACTACGTTTCTTTGAAGACGTCAGAAACATAAATGAAATAACTTTCTATAATTAAGAACAAACCATTTGCGTGAACCGTGAATCTATTAGATTATCGTTGATTCTATTCAGGAAAAATCAAAATCGCAAATCTGAATATATATATATAAGAAAATTTCCAAATGTTTTTCTTTTGGTTTCTTTTATATTATTCGGTAAAACGCTTTCAGAATTAAAAAAAAGACAGATAAAAAATTTAAAAATGGTTTGCCTAGAATCTTGGATTTTAATACAAGTTTGAGGGAAATGAAATTGTGTAGCCTTTGGTATTGACAACTTGAGGGTCTTGTTATATCTAAAGCCCGGCACGCGGGTAACAAAGAAAAGAACGGAACACAGAAATGTTAACAGCTCGCTGCCGAAGGTAGGACTGACTAATTCCCCGGCAATATACTTTATTTACATTATTTACAAGTACCACTGTTTTGCTCATGACTCACCAGTTACTTCCTTTTCCGGATAGGTCAAGGGAGATACGTGGTTTGGGGTTACTTCCCTTTGACTGGAATATTACAGGTTTGAGTGTGAGGAATACAATTCAGACACTTGTAACAGAAGAAAGATATGATTTATATCCCCTCGTGCCAAACAATGTAAAACAATTCAAGACGAATTAAAAACGATGTATTAATTGCCTGAATGAAATAGAATGAATTCAGGCATAACTTGAAATGCTAAAAGTAAAAATTATAGAGAATTGAAGAGTCGTTTGGTATAGATGGAGAGTCCTTTATAGAATGGGAAGATGTATGTTGACTTACGTCAAAGCGTGGAATCGTTCCCAATACGACACAAGGATTTTGGGGTGAGAGCCTCCACCTCTGTCAGGGAAACGCTCACACTCGTGCATGCGTCTGTTTGTCGATGCAAGGCTGGAGAGAGAAATATATATATATATATATATATATATATATAGAGAGAGAGAGAGTTTTTGACGTTGCCACCCGGGAGACCTGGGTCCAACCCCAGGTCGCATCCTACCAAAGACTTTAAAAATGGTACTTGATACCTCCTTGCTTAACACTCAGCATTATAAGGTACGTATCGAGGGTAAAGTGGAGCAATCCAGGGAAAGGAGTAGCGCCCTCTCCCACACCTTGGTGTAGTAGCTATTGGAAAAGGAGCCTTCTGGTCGCTCTCGACTGAAGGGAGACAACTTACGCTTATACACTACTTTGGTCACGCCACCTAGAAGTACAATTTGGAAGGCAAGGGATTACATCTCTACAAAACTTAATATTTTTTAAAACAATTAGCATAGAGTCTGTCATGAAAACGAATGAGGTTATACCTTGACTTGAAAGTTTATTGAAATATGACACAACTCTGGTCAGTAAGAGTGAAGCTTTTTAAAAATATACATAGGTAGCTTACCTATGTGGAGACAACTATGGTTGAATTCATCATAGTAGGTTTTCAATTGGTTCAATCATTTGTTACATGTAAATAGGTTCTGTGTCTCCGGTATAAAATCAAACTGCGTCTGATAGGGAAGCTTCACTTTTGGAGATCTGGGAGTTTTTCTTCTCTTCCTCAATTCTCTCCTCTCTCTTACTTTTTCTTTTTCTTTCCTACTTCTTTATTTCTTCCTTTCTTTTGTCTTTTCTTTTCTTGATTTTTTCCCTTTCTTCTTTCCCCTTTCTTCTTTTCCCTTTCTTCTTTTCTTTTTCTTTTTAATCCGTTGAATCTACTCGTGGTTTCATTTGTTTAACATCATTGCCTGTGACAATCACATGATAACACACGAGCCACGTCCAAATTAAGGTGTTTTTACCCAAGTGTCACATATTTGCCTAAAAAGCAAAACCATAAACATTTGCATATTTTTTCATTAAATGTTGGTATTGGAATTTATAGATGCGCGTGGTATTCACTGAGACTACCTCCAGCTTTTTCCTATAATGTATTAGGCTTTCTATACGATAACCTAACACAGAATATTTCGGCAAGGAAAAGCAGTGTTCACCAATGGTTCAGGAGACCTGGGTACAGTCCCAGGTCGCGTCATACCAAAGACTTTAAAAATGGTACTTGATACCTCCTTGCTTAACACTCAGCATTATAAGGTACGTGTCAAGGGTAAAGTGGAGCAATCCAGGGAAAGGAGTAGCGCCCTCCCCAACACCTCGGTGTAGTAGCTATTGAAAAGGGAGCCTTCTGGTCGCCCTCGACTAAAGGGAGACAACTTTACTTACTTATTTTACACACAATTATAAAGCGTGACAAAAGGTCCCAAACCATAAAAAGGCACAAAAGTTGTTCCATAGAACAAGCAATGTTGATAGCAGCAGTTAAAAAATTGACATTTTTTCCTGGCGTAGGAAATGATTCACATAGGAGAATTTGCACACGCAAGCTGCACGGAAAAGTGGAGACGAAAGAGAGGGACCCTCTTCGACTGGTGTCTACTACCAAAACATGGTAGAACTCGCTTCTCGAAATGTCACATGACCAACGGTCACGTGATTCACGGAAGCTCCGTCCACGAGGTTTAGTTCCCAACATTGATACTATTGTGCTTATCAATCGGTTTTGTTATTGTTGATTTGTACATATAATTGTTGACCACATTATTTTTTTTAGCTCAGTTTAATGTAAAAAGTTTTCTGGCAATTTAATCAAAGACCATAATAATCCGCTCTAAAACGTTCTCTTACGTTAACAACCCGTCTAAATCACAATTTTGGTTTAACCACAACTAGGAATTCACTAAATAAAAAAATAAAACTACACAAAATTGTTGGCCTAGTCGGTTTGGGTGGAGGGGCTGTTGAATACACTGACTCGATCTCTTCAAAGGGGTAAGACTTCCCCAACGAGTGGCCCAGTCAGCTGGGGCTGTAGACTCCCCTACTGGATCCCTGCAGAGTGGCTAGACTCCCTGAACGGGTGTCCTAGATATGACACTAAGCAATCAGCTAGTGAGGCTTCGGTAATGCTGGAGTTTTGGGGAATGCGGAGTACCCCTTTATTGCCATCGCTCCATGCTCCACTCTGGCCCGGAGTGGTAGTATTTGATAAGGTCCTATCTATGGTTCAAATACAACTAATCTGTGTACTTATGCTCAATTGAATTGTTTGAAATAGAACTCTTTTGACATTTAAACTGTGTACTTATGCTAAACTGAATTGTTTGAAATAGAACTGTCTATATGTATAAAAATGGATTTGGCATTAAGTAACCTACAATGGTTGATATGCCATAAAACCCAACCAAACCAAATCACACATATTTCAGATATATGTATAAAGAGGATTTGGGATTAAATTACCAACAATGGTTGATATGTCATAAATCCAAACCAAACCAAACCAAATCATATATATTATATATATATGTACAAATGGGATTTGGTATTAAATAACCTACAATGGTTGATATGCCACAAAACCAAACCAAACCAAACCAAATCATATATATTATATATATATACGTATAAAGAGGATTTGGCATTAAATAACCTACAAGAGTTGATATGCCAAAAAGACCAAACAAAACCAAACTAACCAAAAATATAAATGTGAACATATAATAAATGCGATTCCCTAACCACTAGGTATAAAATAACCCTTGATGGGTTGACATGCCGTTAAAATCAATTGTTAGTTGAAAGGCTTAGTGAAGATAAATAAGCATTGGACACATACAGACAAAGAAACAAGTATACAAAATATATAAATATGAATGTACAATGAATGCGATTCCCTAACCTCTAGGTATAAAATTACCCAAGCCAAGTTGAAATGTCGTTAAAATCAATCAAGTAGTCAACCGTAAACGGTTCTGTAACACTTATGGGACATTGGTGGTATCTAAAACACGTGCATGGCAATTTTTGTTTGGTTTGGTTTGGTTGGTTGGTTGGTTTTTATGGCATATCAACCTTCGTAGGTTATTTAACGCCTAATCCATTTTTATGTAAATAATCAGTTCTATTTCAAACAATTCAGTTTAGCATGACTACACAGTTTAATTGTCAAAAATATTTCTATTTCAAACAATTCAGTTTATTCAACAGTTATATATAACAATTCAGTTTAGTATAAGTACAGTTTAAATGTCAAAATCAGTTCAATTTCACGCAATTTGGTTTAGCATAAGCACGTAGTTTAGATATAAGTACAGTTTAATTGTGAAAAACATTTCTATTTCTAGCTATTCAGTTTCGTTAAGCAGTTCTAATTCAGCCAATTCAGTTTAGTATAAGTACAGATTTTCTTTACACACCATTAAATGTCAAAACAGTTACATGTTAAACAATTCAGTTTAGTGTGAATACAGTTTCAATGTCAAAAACAGTTCTATTTCAAGCTATTCAGTTTAATCAAACAATTTCGTTTAGCATAAGTATGCCGTTAGTTCTATTTAACCCATAGATAGGGCCCTATCAGGTGCTACCACTCCGGGCCAGAGTGGACCTGGGAGCGATGACAATGAAGGGGTACTCCGCATTCCCCAAAGCTCCAACATTGCTGGAACCTCACCATCAGATTGTTTAGTCTCCTATATAGGACACTCGTTGAATGGGGTGGGGTGTCAGTGTATTCTACAGCCCTAGCCGACTGGGCAAGGAAATTTTTGTATATATTTTATTAATGGAATGACGGAGCCTATTGGGTTAAGTTACGTACATGATGAACTGCAAAATGTTGGTGGGGCGTAGGTGTGCACTTAGAGCAAAAGCTAATTCTACGCCCAACTCCTCCCTGCACCTGATATCTTATCATTTTTTTGTTTAGAGTAGATAATGACATTAGAATAATCGATAACAACTTTTTTTCAGTTTGATACAAAATCAATTTTACGTAATCAATTATTTCTAGGTTTTATTTTCGAATATCACTCACTGCTTCAAAAAAAATGAATAAACAATTTTGTAATGTTTTTATGTAAAAAAAATAAACAAGACAACCTGTGAATAAACAAGACAACCTGTGAATAAACAAGACAACCCGTGAGCCCATTAGGTTCCCATTATTACTGCGGTCCATGATTTTATTTGAGCTTCTATTTAGGAAAGCGTAACAATACTAACCAGTTATCAAATTAGTTATCTAAGATATATAAGGGGTGTCCTCGTGGTGTAATGGTTAAAGCGATGAACTGCGGAATCGTAGTACGCGAGTTCGTACTCCAGTCGCGCTATTATGTTCACTTTCGGGCAAATACCCTTGGGAAAGGTATGAACCCCCTTATTCTCCCTCCAGCTATGGGTAAATAGTAGGACGGACTAGGTTCTTCAGCCTTGTTGAGGCAACTAGTCTAGGAGAAGGAAAACTCTGAATTCAAACCTGTTAAACTCCGCTTAAAAATTGACCTTGTGTCATATCCTGCCCGAGCGGAGGGGTTGGTAAATAGTATCTAAGATATATAAAAAAAATTTGGTTGATTAAAAAAGTTACGTCTAGCGCGAATAATTTGCAAATTGTAGCAAAAATTTCTTTTTGCTTTGTTTACTGTCTTAACAACTTTCGTGGGTCATTCTCGTAGAAGAATAGGGGTGATACTATTTAACACATTGCGAGAAGGAAAAGGGGTTTCATGCATTTCCCAAAGTCAACGTAATAGCGCGAATGGAGTTTGAACTCGTATACTATGATGTTGCAGTTCGGCACGTTAACCACTACAACATGGGGAGGGAGAAAATTGGTTAATTCTCTAAATTAGAGAATTTTAAGTGCATAGCTCGAATAAAAAAATTATTTCGTTGGTTGGTGTTTTATGGCATATCAAATTTTTTGAGTTATGTAATGCCAAATCCTGTATATACATTTCCTTCTTTGATTTGGTTTGGTTTGGTTTGGTTTGGTTTATAGCATATAAATCATTGTAAGTTATTTAATGCCAAATCCATTTTTATACATATAAACAGTTCTATTTCAAACAATTCAGTTTAATTATGCAGTTTAGTTCTATTTGACCCATTTTCAAACGATAGTTTAGCATAAACACGCAGTTTAAATGTTAAAACAGTTTTATTTCAAACAAATCAGTTTAGCATAAGTACAGTTTTTTTGTTTACACACAGTTAAATGTAAAAACAGTTCTATTTCAAACAATACAGTTTAGCATAGGTACACAGTTTAGTACTATTTGACCCATAGATAGGACTCTATCAGGTGTTACCACTCCGGCGAGAGTGGACCTGGGAGTGATGGCAATAAAGCTCCAGCATTACAGGAGCCCAACCATCAGATTGTTTAGTGCAATCTCCAGGACACTCGGCAGAGATACAGTCAGTGTATTCTACAGACCAAGCCGAATGGGCCATTTTTTCTTCTTTTATTTATCGGTTTATTATTCGAATATTTAACGCTATTAAAACTAGTTTATACTTCATTGGGTTAAATATTCTTTGATAGAATCATAAGGAGGTGCCCGTGGTTTAATGGTTATCGTCGTAGGAAATGGACACGGCGACACGAGTTCAAATCCTGGACGAGACCGATTGCATTTCACAAAGCACTAATACCCTTGGGAAAGGTATGAATCCAATTATTCTCCCTCCAGCTATGGGTAAATAGGAGGACAGACTGGGTTCTTCAGCCTTGGTGAGGCAACTAGTCTAGGAGAAGGAAAACTCTGAATTCAAACTTGTTAAACTCCGCTTAAAAATTGACCTTGTGTCATATCCTGCCCGAGCAGAGGGGTTGGTAAATAGGGACAGAATCATATTTTCTTCTGATATATAAAATTTGATGCATAAATCTTAAATGTTTAATTTACGATAATCTTTCCTTCTTCGGAATTGCTGTAACCCTCCATTAAATTGTTCGCCATCTAATGAGACATTTCGTTCAAACGAATCGTTGAAATAAACACATAATGGCATAATATCTGTTGAGTTTTACTTGATGATAAATAATATCATTAATATTATTTGTCACCAATAATTCTAATTATTAGGTATTTCTATGTAACAGGAATAATTTGTACACCGCAGTATCGTTTCAAATTACTGTTACTACTAATAATAATCCTTAGTATATGATTGAACAATT
The DNA here is from genome assembly GCA_963585895.1 of Sepioteuthis lessoniana. Classification (NCBI taxonomy): domain Eukaryota; kingdom Metazoa; phylum Mollusca; class Cephalopoda; order Myopsida; family Loliginidae; genus Sepioteuthis; species Sepioteuthis lessoniana. Next base: position 38,396,724 of record OY757940.1, on the reverse strand, counting down.
CTATTTGATTCACAGATTATTGATCCCTAGTACCATATATATATATATGGTACTATATATATATATATATATATATATATATATATATATATATATATATCTGAGGGGTAGAAGCTTGGATTGGCGTTTGAATCAACTGGGTTTCGATCCCAGCTACGAGAAGCTAGTATGTCTAGCCACACTGATGAGTTCTGATAGAACGAAACAGATCTGTCGGTGGATGACTTTATATATATAATTTAAATTGATACACACAACTCTAAAGCGCCAGTAAAACCGGTAGTCAGTGCCTTATACACGAAAATTGAGCCCTGTCGACAACAGAAGGGGGGGGGGGCTTTAGAACATGCACACTGTACCTCTACTGAGGGTAACCCCCTAAAGAATGTCCTGGAAATGACACTAAACTGCATCTAATGTTGAGGCTCCTATCCTAGAGCATTGGAGAATGTAAAATGCCTCTTCATTGCCATTACTCCTAGGTCCACTCTGACTCGGAGTGGTAGTACTTGATAGGGTCCCATCTATTGGTCAAAGAGAACTGTTCAGTCTTTTACTAAGGATTATTATTTGTTATTTGAAACCATACTAGTGTGGGTAAATTATTTATATTAGGAATACTTGATAAATAGAATTACTAATGTTAAATAGCAATACTTGAAACCATTTAGTTGTGTGCACACAAATCATTAATATTAAATAGAATTATTGATGTTAGATAGGAATACTTGAAACCATTTAACAGCGTTCAAACGAATGATTAATATCAAATAGAACAATTAGTGTTAGATAGAAATACTTGAAACTATTTAACTGTTAAAACACAAATGAGCTCGAACAACTCGTTTAAAAATAAAGTTATCTTCAAATTTACAAATTATATAAATATATATATATATCTTTTTAAGAAAAAAACAAAACCGGTCACATTAGGATTATAAATTTATTTCCATCCTCTTATGTGTTTTTGATATAAATCAAAAACACGAAAAAAAAAAAAATAACAGAACCTCTTCAGATCTTATGGATCCTTAAGATCTGAAGAGGTTCTGTTAATTTTATTTTTTTCGTGTTTTTGATTTATATCAAAAACACATAAGAGGATGGAAATAAATTTATAATCCTAATGTGACCGGTTTTGTTTTTTCTTAAAGAAATTATTGCTCTGTAATGCCAGTTACATTGAGCTCTTTACCAGGAAAATTTAAATGTTTACTGTTGAATGTTTTTTTTTTTTTGTCCTGATGGAATTACTCCCAACTCCGGTTTAACTGGACCGAATAATATTACTATATGTATATATATATATATCACAGAATTTGGGTTTAAATAACTTAACAAGAGATATTATGCTCAAAAGTAATTACCAACCAACAAAAGTTGAAGAAGAACCAAAGTTTTTTTTAAAATTTTTGCAGATGGATTTTAATGAGATGTCAACCCGTCCGGGGTTATGTTTACCTTAAGATTTGGGAATGGTGTACATTGTTTGTCTACATTTACTCTTTTTGAAGTTAATAGTTTCAACGATAAGTTAATATCGTTGGGGATCGTGTTCAGGGGTTACTTTTTATGGAATCGATCAAGTTGATTTGTTACCTATGTGAGTATCGTTTTTTAATTTGGGTGATCTGACGGAAAGCTGTGCTTTCAGCGGGGCTTGCCAGTATGTCCTAGAATTTACTAATCTTTTCTTAATAGGGCACACATGCTTCAAGTCACAAATGATGTGTGGTCACACATGTAAATACTGCACAGGTTGATCGTTTCTTAATTTTGGTGATCTGAAGGCAATTGAAATTTCAACCATGATTGGAAATTGTGTACCTTCTATCTCGCTATTTTAATCATAGTCAAACGATACCTGCTTGTTTTACTGCGTTGGGTAATATCATTCTTTCTGTGATTGGACATTTCAACCGCCTAAAGCAACTATGGTGGAAGACACAACCATATCACAGCAAGACTTCTTTGGTAATGAACGGAAAGCCCTCTTGAAGAAGCCGGAAGAACCAGTAGCTGGACCATCAACACCAGGATCATCAACAGCAGAATAGCCATCACTACCGGCCTCACAAATTATTAATCAACTCCAGCCAGCACTATATCATAAGGGCAAAGACTGCTAGCAAGACCAGCAACGCCAGTCTCTTGGTCTATCCAAAATAAAATCTCCAGAAGACCATGCAAAGGACAGTCGGAAAGTACGCTCCGTACTTTCAGGGGAACCAGATATTATCCATACCTGAGTTAGTGGCGACGGTCGAACTCAAGACTCTGTCCTTTATAATATCAGACCTAAAGACCAGGAGACTAACTGATTTAAAGAAAGAAACTTTCGAGGAGCTGCTGAAATCCACAGGCATCCCATGCTGGAAATTTTGCCGACGAAGTTTTGCCACATGGGGTGTCCTGCTGCCCTCGGAAGAGCTGGCGGCAAAGCTGGCTGGCAGCAAAGCTGGCTGGCAGCAATATAACAACAAAATATTTCCGGCTTCAACCGTTCCAGCCCGTTCCACACATCTTAACTTATCAGGAGTAACAAATGATGGTGGTCGTTGAGGGTAGGAGGCCGCTTTCCTGGTCATGTAAGCAAATAAACGACCTGACCAGAACTTGCCCTCAAAAACCATATCCAACAACAGCAACATCAATAACAACAATAATAATAACATGAAAAACACCAGTACCGCTTTGGAACCTGGGGAACAACAAGAAAATCCAGGTCACCAGGAATAAGAGATCTCTTGAAAAAACTGCAGCAACAGAAGCCACACCAGTAGCAACAACAGAAATAACAACAATAAAAACAGCAACTGAAACAACGACCCAAACAACAACAGCAGAAACAGTAGAAACATCACAGCCGCTATCACCCCCCCCAAAAAAACAGAAGAAGGGGAAGAAAAAAATTACAGAGGGGGAACAGCTTGAGCAGATGGAGACCAGCACTAATTTAAAAAGAAGAGAAACCCACCCAAAAAACTTTGTACCCAACCTAACCCCCAATAACAAGCAACAAGTTAAATCACAATAGTCCCCATCCAAATCAGGACCAAAGCAAGCAACTGTTCCAAAATCACCTCACCCACTAAAGAAACCTCCCCAAATCACCCCCACCAAAACAGTCCCTACCCCAACGCGACTCAAATGTTATTCCCTTCCCCCCAACTCTGCCCTCTCACCTCCCAGGATGTTCTCCAGATCCAGGTCCCTAAACTGGCTCTCTGACCCAGATCATCACCAAGCATATTCACAACTCCAGCTCACCAAAACCCGATAAAGGGCTAAATCTGTATCAGCTGAAAAAGACCATAAAGAATCCATAGAAGTGGCTTTGTGCTCTGCGAAGGTTGAAGAACCTCCTGCAGACTTTCAACTCCTCAGACCACTCAACCCACTCCTTGATTTTAAAAATAAAGAAAACAAAAGTTTCAAATCCATATCTGTTCAGGAGTGCACCCATGGTAACCACCTTTGTTCACTCTGCTGGGAGCTGCACAAAAGATGTGCAGCGTCTTATTGAGAAGGCCAGTCGAGCAGACATATGGCTAGCGGAGATGGAGCACTCCTCCCTTAAAAAAGCATTAACATTTTGTTCAGGGTGGGTCCTCATTTATGTACACTCCTCTTTTTACAGATCACTAAAGTTGAGGTACCCTCGAGACGTCGGACGCTTGTCCAGAGACAGCCGAGTGACAACCGAACTCGGCTCTAGATCCTTGAGGCATGCAGTTGGCGTCTTCACCCCCGAGGATTTCAGCGTCGTAGTCGACAGTGAGTAAGGTAAGTGGGTTTGATGGCTCTAAACCTTGCCACGTTGAATGCGAGGAGACTGAGGGATCCAAATAAGTTTGCGCGCTTGCTCGGTGAACTCTCGAATCTCAGCGTGCATGTTGCTGCAATGCAAGAGACTTACTTCACTTGCGCTATGGACTGTCGGGTGTTGGAGGACGATTACGTTATCTTTTCAGATTACGGCAGGTGTAGCAGTGTTGGGGTCTCTTTGGGAATTGGACGTAGCCTTAATGCTGATGTAAATCTTGTTCTTGCAGATGACGGGACCGACTGGTTGTGGCCGATGTTGCCGTTAAAAGTTTTGAGTTCCGGGTGACCGAGGTTTATTCGCCCTATATCGTTGCAGAGAGGGTTTCCTTTTTTCGGCGGTTATCACCGTTCCTCGACGATCCGAAACGGATAGTTTTAGTGGGCGATTGGAATGCAACCCTTAATCCCAACAAAGGCAAGGTCATAAGGGGAGCTAGAGGGTCGGGAATGTGTGAAATCAGCCTGATCGACTTTATGGCTCGCCATAACTTGGTCGATAGGTTCCCTCTGGATCACTCGGGGATGGATATGTGGACGTGACGAAATAGTTTGCCCTCTGTCCGTGATATATTCTATCAAGACAGAGTGTTATTTAGAAGAGCTGACACTGATTTCGTCGTCCAGACCGACCATAGGCTTGTTAGGGTCAGTCTGTGGTTAGCTGATAGGCCTAGTCTAGCTGGTTACTGGAAGTTCAATAACTCCTTGCTGGAGATACGGGATTTACGGGACCGGCTTGAATCTATAGTTCAGCGGGTATTAATGAGGACGGTTACCGGGAATAAGTGGTGGAGATCTCTTAAACACAGGATTAGAGATGTCGCCATCAAATACGGTCGCCATCTCAACATAGATATGACCAAGATGGACCAATCTTTAGAAGATAAACTATCTCGGATGGTGGAAGGGGGATTCCCTAGCCGTAGATTTACCTAGACGTGGCCTTGAGGATGAGGCTAGCAAGTGCTACAAGGGATACGCAGTGAGATTTAGGTTAAAAAGAGTTCCCAATGGAGACGTGAAATGTAACGCGTTCGTCTGTGAGGAAGAAGTACGAAGGTTTCCTTTTCGGTATATCGAATCTGTCAAGTCCCCGGACGGGCGCGTGCTCGGCTTGAATCGTGAGATGCACGACGCCTTTCGGGGATTTCTGTGATCGCTTTGCTCGCTGTTCAGGAGTTTCGCAGCTATTTAGCTGACTTCCCCGCCTTCGGGAGGCTGAAGTAGCTAGCTGCGAGGGTTTGGTTCCTGAATGCGAAATCCGTGACTCGTTGAAGCTGGTTGGGCTCAGATCGCCCGGACTTGATGGTCTATCCTACATATTTGTGCTCATTCTGACGGATATATTCAACTATTGGTTCGCCCAGGATGCCATTCCTAGTAGCGTTACCAAGGGCGTGATCACGTTGTTGAAGAAAGGTGGCAGGCATGTTTGTGAGGAAATAGACGATTACAGGTTCATAACTCTGCTTAACACAGAGTTAAAGATTTTGGCCCGGGTCTTAACGAACCGTTTGCAGCTTGTCATTTACGATTTGATCGGACCTGAGCAAAACTACGCAGTGAAGGAAAGATCAATCCAACACAACTTGCACTTGGTGCGCGAGACCCTTGAGGGATTAGAAGACGGCACCGAAGCCGTGCTGATCAATCTGGATCAGTCCAAGGCCTTCGATAGAATTGACTATCGGTTCTTGGCAACTGATTTGGAGACCGCCGGATTCCAACCGGAGTTCCGCAAATAGATTAGCATGATGTATTGCAAGCTGCAGGCGGCGGGGAAGGTGAACAGGAAGCGCTCGGAGGCGCTCGTGATTGAGCAGTGGGTCCGTCAGGGTTGCCCCCTGTCTTCTCTTCTCTATGTCCTCGCTTTGGAAGCAAGTCCAGCCCTGCGCGGTATTCCTTTTGCTGGTCCTCTTTCGGAAAAAGTATTCGCGTTTGGACATAAAAGCTGTGAAGAAGGCAGTTGTGAGGTATGAGCAGATAGCAGGGGCCAAGATAAACTTTGATAAGAGCGAAGGTTTGTGGCTGGGTGCCTGGAGGTGTCTTGTTCTCCTGCCAGGGCCTTTCCGCAGGAGTGAGGAATCCATCTGCATCCTCGGAGTATGGTTCGGGCCTGAGCTCCAACTGGAGCGAAATTGGTCGGAAGTAAAGGCCAGGGCAGATGCCTTGGTGGGTACCTGGCTTCGAAGATAGTTGTCCTTAAAAGGCAGGGTGGAAGTACATCTTCCACTTGATCCTTTACTGTTTGTCCGTTCTTACTCTGCCCAAGAACCACCGGCTGGCGCTTCAACGATCCCTCTCCAAATTACTTTGGAAAGGCCGAAGGCCGGTGGTCAGTAGACAGGTCTGTTGTCAACGTCCGCGTAACGGGGGTCTTGGTATGCCTGATCTGGAGAACCATTGGTTCGCTGTAAGACTGGCTTACTTGGACCGATCCTTGTCAACGGACCCGGTGTGGGGGTGAAAAACGACCGATTCCTCTCCTCGCCTTAAGTTAGATTCCAAGGCTGAAGGCCTACGTAAGCTGAGGGGCGAAGCACCGTTTGTCCGGGAATGCCGTAAGGCCCTTCGGGACCTTCCTGGGTCCAGTTACTTTTCTCAGTTTCGAAAAGAGCTGTAACAGGAACTAGTGGTGGGCTCCGCTTCGGATCCTCTCGTGGATCGGTTCGGCTGGTCGATGGAGGAAGTTCGCTCGCATTGGAATTGAATGCTAGTTTTGGGCTTCTTGAACAATTCAGTTCTCGCTCATCTGCCAGCTTGCACGGAATAATTTTCCCCTTTTCGGCCTGAATTACTAAGCGGGCCTGGCATACATGCTGTGGCTTAGAAAAAACGACAGAGCACGCCTTCTACTATTGCGAGCGAGTTCTTCTGTTTTGGAATCATGTCGGAAAGTGGACGGCCCGCATCGAACCCAAGCAGCTCGTGCTGCTCGACGTTGATTACGTCGTGCACAACGTTTTACCTCGGTTTCAAGGTGAGAAGGTGGTGTTTCTTGTGATACTAGCTGTAGCTAAAATGGTGATTTGGACGACGCGAAAGTAGTGATTGTATGACAATACAAACTTTTCTCATTGTGATCTGATTTTGTCTTTTAGGCATTAGCTTAGTGTCAAAATCAGACGCGATAGAAAACGCTTGGATCACATAACATTTGACAGAAGGTGGGTGCATGCAGCGAGCCTGGTCGTAGGAAAGGAGGCAAAGTTGGAGTCATCCTTCCCTCCTCTTCCTGCGCATGGCGACTACGGACCGGGTCCTTCGAGACCCCAACCCCGGTAAGTAGGATTGCTTTTTCCCTTTTTTCCCTAGTTAGTAGTATGTTGTGAGTCATTGTCCCCGTCATCTAGTTATTAGTCTCCAAGATCTTCTCCACCCCTATTCTTTATTGTCCCTTACCCTTGATCTAGCCCATTTTTTCTGAAGGTCTTGGAATTCATATCTATATTCTCATTTCTGTGCCCTGCATAAATCTCCCACACAGCGCCCTACCTTGCGTTTATTTTGTTCCTTTAGCTTAGTTTTCCTTCTCCACTAGGGAAAGTCCGGCTTGTTTTCGGTCCCTTCGGATACCGGAAAACAGTTGGCCTCCATTTTATAGATGGGGTGATGGGAGGGAAACCAAACGGATGTTTATTTTGTTCTATTTTTACTTTTTCTTTCGGGTTTTTTCTCCCATTCCGATCATTTTCATAAATTGTATATGAATCATTCATTAGAAGGTGAGATTTATTGAGAAGCAAAGTCGACACTATAGCGTTTCGATTCTAATGAACCATCATCAGGACTATGAGGGATGATATTAGTGATGTTAAATCAACGATGGATGTGTAAAAAGTGCAAAATATAAAAACCTGGGGAAAATTTGTATAACAAGAAAAAGTTGGCCGTTTATGACTTATAGGATTAGAAATTCGGCGAAAATAAGGAACGATTCGAAATCTTTCTCGATAAACAAACGGAACATAAATTCTACACAATGTTTCTAATAAGTCAAATGACGTAATTTAAAACAACAAACGCTGATTCATTAACCAAACGGCCAACTTTTTCTTGTCATAGTCGGCTAACATTTTCTTGTTATACAAATTTCGCCTAGTTTTTTTATATTTTGCACTTTTTACACATACATCGTAGATTTAACATCACTAATATCATCCCTCATAGTCCTGATGATGGTTCATTAGAACCGATACGCTATAGTGTCGACTTTGCTTCTCAATAAATCTCTTCTTCTACTTAGATTACCTTGTTATCAATTTTTCTTTATATATTGTCGGATTATAATCCATTATTTACTTCCAAATCATTCATTGTAAATGAAATTTATACATTTTTTATTCGGGGTTTTTAAGAAGGGTCTTTTCTCACGGAGCAAATGTGGCATATTGGTATTTGCAGCATGCTAGATGAAGAATGAATGACCAATTGTATTGTTGAATGGGTCGGCGAATGTGGCTAGTGTCACGTGGTCTACCACTGAGAGGAGAGAAATAAGGAATATCCCCCACCCCTCCGTGTTTGTATTAACAGGCCGCCAAAGAATGACCGTTAAGAGAGGAATAGAAATGTAGGTCAATTCCTTGTGGCCAAAGTAACAAATCCAGGTCAGAATGAAAGCCATCAGATGTTTGCATTCTGTGACCGGGTGAAAGATATAGTAGTCCTAAAGAATCGCCAGGGAAAGGAAGAAAAAAGGCTAATGATTGGCCAGAACCCTAAAGCGGAAGTGGAACCTTCTTCCGTCAGCAGAAATAGGAGAAAAAGTAAATCAGTTTTGAAGAGAGATGTCGTCGTGAACAGATGGAGCGAATCTCGTGCCAAACTCCGGGTGAAGAAGCGGAAAGAATCTTGGACAAGAAGAACCTATGCCTTCAAGCCATAGCTATATAAATAAATCCGCCAGCCTGCAAAAGATAAAATACTCTCCGAAGGAACCCGTCAAAAAGATAAGTAAACATTAAGACTGTTTCCTCCCTACACCCTTCTTAAGCAATGTAATTACTCTCTCTCTCTCTCTCAGTTTAAAGAAAGACTAAAGAAAAGGAAAAAAGGAAGAAAGACATTTATAGTTATATATTATCCGCTGATAATATAGCCGACACGTTGAATATGTGTGTCCACGTGTGTATTAAGCAGATTGTTATATTTTAATGTCCCCACGTGTTGAAGTTTGCTCATTGTGTTGTGTGATGTCAAGTTGTCTTTTTCATGTTTGTTTTCAGCTTCTTTCGCCTTATGTTATTCTCGCCTAAATTGTCCTATTCTTTCCTTTAAAAATATTATACGGGAAACCGAAGTTGTCGACTACTATAGTTAATATTATTATATCAAAACCTAGAGACTCATATCTTCCATTATTCTAGGGGTAGGAAGAGCTAGTGGCCTGGTGGGTGTGTGTGTTAACGTGAAGTTTGGAAACCCCTTGCCAGCGGCGGTCAGTCTAGCCCCAAATTAACCCCCACATAATATGCCAGTTCCTATATGCCCGATAAAGGACTCTGAACAAGGATTTACCCTACGAGGGATCAAGTGCCAGACCACCCCGTCTTCACACGTGCAAAAAATAAATTCCCGTCTTGGGATTTTAATAATTTTGCCGTCACACTAGCTATGGAACCTTGGTTTCATAAACAGCCAAAATTGCTCCCCTTCCCTTCCTCACAAAACTTGAAGCCTTGTGCACCTCCAAAATTGTAAATTCCCAATTTCGGAAAATAAAACCAACCTAATACAGCCTTGTTACTCAGATGGAATATCTTGTATCGTTCAACCAGAAACAAGATGGCCACCCGAATTCCAACATCGTTATTTATTCTTTGTTAGCATAAACAACCAACAAAAGAAAATAAGTGAATGGAGATATAAAGAAAAGAAAAGAAAAAGCAACCAACTTCATAATCTTTCCCAACGCACCCAAACGCCATATATTCTTTTTGTTTTCATTATGGTCGTCACAATACAATCTCTTCTTTATTTTTTGTTTTGTATCTGTTTATTCATATCACCTTTGTAAGCAAAATAGTTTTCAAAGGCAACGAAAAAGCCGAAACATTCACCTACATCGCAAATTGTTTTAAGACAGGTTTTCAATTTGGATTCTCGCCAGAACACAAACAAACAAACAAACTCATTCGAGGGTATCGTAAATGTTATTATTAGTTATGGGTAATGAATTTGTTACAATTGTAGCTGAGGAGTTTTCTGGACACTTTGATTAAACGAAAATTATAATTATAATTAAACGAAAATTATAATTATAATTAAACGAAAATTATAAATTAGCTGGACTGGAATAACAATGACAACTTAAAACATTCATGTAATTGTAAAATAATAAATGAATGCCTACTAGGAAATGAATGTAACGTTGATAATATTATATATCGAGCCAACATTTCAATTAAAGAAAATGATTATAATCTTAAGGCGTACATAAGTATGACAAGCATAAATTGGAAATTTAGATATTACAACCATCTACAACCATTTAAAAATCCAACATTAAAAAAATCAAACTGCCCTATCTTGGTATTACTGGTATCTAATAGAACAAGGATTATAAATTGGAAAATAATTAAAAGATCCTCCTCGGAAAACAGTTTAAATGTTAAGTATAATTTATACTTAGAAAAGAAAATAAGTATATTGAAATATTTGAATGAAAATTTACTAATTACCAGAACAGTAATGATTTCTGCATGTAGACATAAAAATAAATTCTTGGTATAATTTCACTTGATAGGAGGTGCCCGTGGTGCAATGGTTATCGTCGTAGGAAATGGACAAATCCTGGACAAGACCGGTTGCATTTCACATAGCACGAATACCCTTGGGAAAGGTATGAATCCAATTATTCTCCCTCCAGCTATGGGTAAATAGGAGGACAGACAAGGTTCTTCAGCCTTGGTGAGGCAACTAGTCTAGGAGAAGGAAAACTCTGAATTCAAACCTGTTAAACTCCGCTTAAAAAATTGACCTCGTGTCATATCATGCCCGAGCGGAGAGGTTGGTAAATATGATAATTTCACTTGATATATTAATAATGTTAAATATATTTAACTACCATTAATTGATTTATATATTTTTAATTCGATATAGGTAAAGTTGGCGACCTTAGTCAAAGGTAACCCGAAGGTTCCCTTTTCAATAGCTACCACACCAAGATGTAGGGAAGGGCACTACTCCATTCGCTGGATTGCTCAACTTTACGCTTGATCCTTACCTTATAATGCTGAGTGTTAAGCAAGGTGGAATCAAGTACGATTTTTTGAGTCTTTGTATGATTCAACCTGGGATTGAAACCTGGTCCCCCGCCATAATTTGAAAAAATAGATTAAATTATGATTCAAAATAGATTTTTCTAATAAAAAATACAATTAAATTTAAAGGATAGAGTATAAATATATATTTTTATCATAAGATAATAGAATAAAAATCAAAATCAAAGGTAAGATTAATATATCCTTTTAACAAGTAGGAACTATCCTCGTACTATACCGTTTTTATTACTGTCACGTGGTCTCCCACTGAGAGAAGAGAAATAAGGAATTACTACTATTCTTCCGTGTTTGAATTAGCCAAAGATTGACCGTTAAAAGACAAATAAAGAATATAGGTCAACTTCGGTCGGCCGTTGAAGGAAGAGAAAAATGTGGGTCAGGCTATCTGTACTCCGTGACCTCACTCGGATTGCCTACAGAATGAAAGCCAACAGATGTTTGCATTCAGGAGCCCATCGAAAAGATAAGTAAACATTAAGACTGTTTCTCCCTATACCCAATTATATACTCTCCTTCTATCTCTCAATTTAAAGAAAGACTAAAGGAAAGGAAGAAAAGGAAGAAATACATTTATCGTCATATATTATCCGCTGATAATATAGCCGACACGTTGAATATGTGTATCCGCGTGTGTAGTAAAAAGATTGATATATTTTAATGTTCCCACGTGTTGAAGTTGTTCATTTGTGTCGTTTACTGTCAAATTGCTATTTCATGTTTCTTTTTCAGCTTCTTCCGCCTTATGTTATTCTCGCTTAAATTTTCCTATGAATTCCTTTAGAAATATTATACGGGAAACCGGAGTTATCGACTGCAATAATTAATATTATTATATCTAAACCTAGAGGTCCATATCTTCCATTGTTCTAGGGGTAGGAAGAATTAGTGGCCTTGGTGGGTGTGTGTGTTGTGTGAAATTTGGAAACCCCTTGCCAACGGCGGTCAGTCTTGCCCCAAATTAACCCCCACATAATATGCCAGTTCCTATATGCCCGAGAAAGGACTCTGAAGAAGGACTTATTCTACGAGGGATCAAGTGTCAGACTGCCCCGTCTTCACATGTGCTAAAAAAATAACTCCCTGTTTGGTGATAGCAATATTTAAATGCACCAGTTCCCATACGCTTTTAAATGGTTGCTCATCCAGGGATCTTTTTATTTTAATTACACTGCTTTTTTCTATATGTAAACAAAAATTTAGGAAACTAATATTTGATTTATTTATAACTTAGAAATTATTTCTTACATTATCTATCTATCTATATATCTATATTAAATATATATGATTTGGTTTGGTTGGGTTTTAGGGTATATCAACCCTTGTAGGTTATTTACTGCCAAATCCTTTATATATATATATATATATATATATATAATTTGTAAACACATTTCCCTAATATCATTTTTGGTTTGGCTTGGTTTGGTTTTATGGAATATCAACCATTGATGGTTATTTAATGTCAAATCCTCTATATACATATATATTAAATATAAATGATTTGGTTTGGTTGCGTTTTATGGTATATCAACCATTGAAGGTTTTTTAATGCTAGATACTCTTTATATATATACATTATATATATATATGATTTGTAAACACATTTTGTTGATAAAAATTAAGGTTAAGTTTGGTTTTATGGCATATCAAACCTTATAGGATATTTAATGCCAAATCCTCCTTATACATATATATTAGATATTTGATTAGTAAACACATTTTCATAATAAAATTTTAAATAGAGCCTGAGGTCATTTTTTAACACACAGTTAAAGTATTGTTATGTAACAGTAACAATTTAACATCAGTCATTTATTTGAACACATTTAAATAGATAAACATGACATTATCTATTACATATTGATTCTTTGCTTATTACGATTAACTTAACATTCGATTTGTTCATTTCTTCCTAATATGAATAGCATGAATTTTTACGATAATTTTAATAATTAGAAAAAGAATTTGGTAAATTGATATCAGTATTGAATTATTATATCCTGATAACACGAATTATATAATTTAATTATTTATAAAACATAATATTTTCAACGGAAGTAAGAATGCATACTTTGTCAATTATTTTAAAAAGGTCGTATACTAATATTCAGTTTTTCCGAATTATTTTTTAAATTTTAAGTAGTATTTAAATGAAGAGTAACGGTTCTTTTTAAAGGAATATATAAACATTGCATGAATAAAAGATAATGATGAATATAATATCTCCACCGTGAACAATTTTTTCTTTATTAAAAAATAATATAAAAAATATATGAAAAAATTATTTTGATTAAAAATTTTTTTTTTTTTTAAATCTTATTCTCGCCGGAAGCAATATAAGAACATCAGAAAAAAATTTTTTTCGTGTAACATCTAATGATGGTCATCACGATAAGAAATAAATTTATAATGATTATTTTTATATAAAAAGAATTTATATATTTTTCATGTAAAAAGTGTGCGTGTATATATATATATATATATATATATATACACTTTTTACATGAAAAACATTAATTCTTTTTATGTAAAAATAAAAAGAAAAAATTCACTTCCTTGGTATCATTATAAATTTATTTCTGACCATCATCAAATGTTATACGAAAAAAGATTTATTCGGGTGTTCTTATATTGCTTCCGGCGAGAATGGGATTTGAAAAAAAAATATATATATATATATATATTGTCACGTGGTCTACCACTGAGAGGAGAGAAATAAGGAATTTCCCCTACCCCTTCGTGTTTGAATTAACAGGCCGCCAAAGACTTACCGTTAAAAAGAGGAATAGGAATGTAGGTCAATTCCTCCCGGCCGAAGTAACAAATCCAGGTCAGAATGAAAGCCAACAGATGTTTTTACTCTGTGACCGGGTGAAAGAGATAGTAGTCCGAACGAATTGCCTGACAGAAGAAAGAGGCTAAATGATTGGCCAGAACCCTAAAGCGGAAGTAGCCCCTTTTCGTCTGCAGAAATGGGGATAAGGAAATCAGTTTTTAGGACAGCAGTTGGGGAGACAAGATGTGTGAACACCGTGGCCGAGACTCCGGGTGAAGAAGCGGAAAGCTCTTGGACAAGATGACAGACGCATTCAAGCCGAGCTATGTAAAATCCCACTAGTCCGTAAAAAAGAAAATACTCTCAGAAGGAACCCGCCCCCCCAAAAAAAGAAGCTAAGTAAACATAAAGACTGTTTCTCCCTACACTCTTCCTAAGTATTGCAATTACATACTCTCTCTCTCAATTTAAAGAAAGAAGAAAGAAAAGAAAAAAAGAAGAAAGACATTTATATTTTTGATATTATCCGCTGATAATATAGCCGACACGCTAAATATGTGTGTGCGCATGTATTAAAAACCTTGTTATATTCTATATCTCTCTTCGTGTTGAAATTTATTCATTGAGTTGTCTGCTTATCAAGTTGTCTTTTGCATGCTCCTTTTCAGCTTCATTCGCCTCATGTTATTTTCGCTAAGTTGTCCTATTCGTCTTTAAAAATATGACAGGCGAAATTGGAATTGTCGACTACGACAAATGATAATATTATATAAAAACCTAGAGAGCCCATATCTTCCATTATCCTAGGGGTAGGAAGTGGTAGTGGCCTGGTGTCTGTGTGTGTAATGTGAAATTTGGAAACCCCTTGCCAGCGACGGTCGGTCTTGCCCCAAATTAACCCCCCACATAATATACCAGTTCCTATATGCCCTAGAAAGAACTCTAAACAAGGACTTATTCTGCGAGGGATCAAGTGCCAGGCTACCCTGTCTTCACACGTGCGAAAAAATAAACTGCCGTCTTGGGATAAATATTTTATACCACGTCACAATATATATATATATATATATATATATTGGCAGCATTTCTTCATATTTGATTGAACATAATAGACATTTTTTGCCTACATATTGTTTTGTTAATCCTTTCGAATTGCCTTATTGATCTTATGATATTCGGCGGGAATTGGTTGATAAGACTTCCATAATTAACTATTTCCCAAGTACTTTCTGCCCAACTTTATATATATATATATATATATATATATATATGTGTGTGTGTGTGTGTATATATATCCAGAGAAGATAAGTTCGTAATGATTCTACTTGAGAATATAAAAGAGGATTTTTATAAATCTCCTGGAGTGTTCTATGTCTGATTATTAATATAAAAATTTCATCCAGGGAAAATTCATAAAATTGAAAAACTTAAAAACCGTCATGTGGCTATTATAGATTTATTTCAAACGGCCACTCAGTAAGAAAAACCAACCTCTTTAAATACCCACCACACAATGGAGAAAAAAATCTTTTTTTTATTTTCAAATATTTTTTGTGGATTCTTACTCATTTAAAAAAAGTAGGACAAAAAGACATGGGCTAGGAGTTGGTGTCAATATATATATATATATATATATATATATATATAAAGGATTAATTTTTATTAAAAAAAAAAGAAAACGAATTCTTTCACGGAAAATAAAACAGCACTTTGAAAAATAAAGGAAAAATAAAAAGACAAACGTGTCTCGTGCGTACAAATAAGAACTTTTTATTACCAAGTGAATAAGAATAAATAAAAAGGAGTTACAAAGTTTTGAAAAAAAACACTTGTTGCTAAAATTAATACCTGTTTTAGCGACCAGTTAAAAAAACTGAATCAAGTAACATTATCTCTTGGGAAAACCTGTTTACTTTTCCGTCAAGTATACAGCGAATGACGCAGATACATAGGATTCATTCAGCAATTCTTTCAGCCCTTGTATAGGACAGCAAATTCAAATGTCATGGTCGGAGTCGAGACAGCACAAATTCACAGATATAGGCAAAAGCACATTTCGCCAAGAAGAGTACTGCACAGCAGAGTAGTTCTGGAGCACAAATTCTCTGATAGAGGTAACGGCATATTTCGCTAGAAGAGATCCAGCGCAGCAGCAAAATTCTTTAGGGATTTACTCCCTATTTTCTCTTATCTGTAGGGAAAAGCAATGTTTAAAACCAGCACATATTGCGAAAATTCACAGAACTACTAAAATTGTCATGTGGCTAGCCTCGTGGCTTGAGCGAAAAAGGATTATACTCTCTCAACAGACGGTGTCAGTTCCAAAATATCCCGTCATTTTCTTCCGGCGGTGACAATCATAAAAGTCTCTTCCAAGAAGATGTTCCAATAACAATAAAATAATTCCAACATTCTCCCATCACACAAGAAGCGAGGAAGTCGAAGAATTCGTTGCGTCTAATATCAGTTCTAAACACAGTAGAAGTCGGCCCAATCAATTTCGATTTGTAAACATCCTCTTAGTCACAGGATTAAAACACAATTTTCAGTTAACAATATATATGAAAAAAAAAAATGAAAAGGGTGGCATTGCAGAATTCAAAAAATACTTTTTATGCTTCTTAAAAACATCCAGACTGAGGTATCACGAAACAAAATAGGATTATCTTTTACACAGATAATTTTTTTTCAAGTCGAAGTGTTCAAATGCACAATACAGTTAGAGCCGTGTGTAAATCAGTTCATTTGTTCCTGTAGTCACACACAAGGTGGCATTTATCTGTTTTACTTTCAAATGCATACAAAAATATAATGCAAAGTTCTGTTCGCCCATGAAATGGAAATATGCTGATAATTCCATTCACGGTGTCCTTAAAAATGGTAACAACTCAGCAACTTCAGTTCATATTTTTTGACAAATCAGTTCAATGTTGATCCCATAATAGTTTTACAATTTCACAAACCAATTAATGTTTAAACACACAGTTGAGAAAAATTTTTTTGCACCTCAATTCACCAAGGCAGAATGATCATGTATATATAGGAAACAAGGTGGGTGGGAAATTAAATTTGACTGTCAAAAAGTTATGTCAAAAGGTTTTTTTGAGAGAGAGAGGTAAATCTTGACCATCACTAGTTACAGAAAAAAATAGCAAAATGTAACAAAAATATTTATTTTATTTCCAGTAAGCTAATACCAAATATAAAGGTAATTTATTTACGATAAAATTGCCGCCTTAGAAAAGACGACATGATTCCATTTCCGTTTAATGAAAACCGGTTTTCTTTTTTTCTTGCAGACCATCAACTAGTTGGCCAGTTGTGTACAAATCCCAAGAGCGATAGGAGCCTTCTATCATGTCTGAAAGTGACACAATGTTCAACGAGCGAGATCGGAGATGCGCCGCTGTACAACTCATGTTCTCTACCGATCCAAGTTATGACAACAGGACCATTGCCAGCACCCTCAAAATGCAAATCCGGACGGTTCAACGTGCCCAGGGTGATGAAAACAAAGTTTCCGACTACTGTCATGGTCTTTGGTGTGGTTTCAAATGAGGGCCACATTATGCCACCTCACATTTTCGAAGTCGGCTTGAAAGTCAACACCAAAGTGTACCTGGATGTGCTGAAGAGTGTGGTGATCCCCTGGTGCAATCAAGTTGCCGATGGCAGACTTTGGGTGTGGCAGCAGGACTCGGCGCCGGCCCACAAGTCCAAAGAGACCCAGGCTTAGCTTCAGAAGGAGTGCTACGACGTTGTACCCTTCTCTGACTAGCCCCCTCCTCCCCCGACCTGAACCCGCTGGACTACTTCGTTTAGTCATACGTCGAGAACATCACCAACAGGACCTCATACAACACCAAAGCCAGCCTGATTGTCGCCATCCGGCGAGTATTCGCCGAGCTCCCGCCGGCGCTTATGGAAAAGGCATGCTCCCAATTCCGGATCCGTATCGAGGCGGTGATTGAGGCTGAAGGCGTCTACATTGAATAGATGTCAGCTCTAGTACATAATCAAGTTACCTGAATTGATATTTTCAATAAAAATTTTAAAATAAAGCTGTAGTATTGTTTTCTTTAGGACGACAATTTTATCGTTCCACCCTGTAGATGTCAGCTCTACTACATAATCAAATTACCTGAATTGATTTTTTCAATAAAAGTTTTGAAATAAAGCTGTAGTGTTGTTTTCTTTAGGACGACTATTTTAGCGTTCCACTCTGTAGGTTCTTTTGCTTCTTTTTTGTCCAGGACCTTTTACTTCTAATTGGTATTCCTTCTTATATCCCAACTCCTCCGTTTGTATCCACAGATGACCTGTGAAATCAACACCTATGTGTAAAAAAGGTCTAATCAGATTCACTCTATTCTTGGGCAGGTTGGTCAGTCTAGGGTATCTAAAGGACAATGCATTATATTTTCTGCATACAAAACAATCATCAGTATAATGATTGATAGACTGTCTTGCACAAGGAAATCCAGAGTATCTCAATTTACACAGTGTAGCTGCGATACCCAGGTGCTTGCAATCGTTATGACATCCCTGGACAATCAATTTAGTAAGGGCACTGTATTTTGGCAGCAATATTGGGTATTTAACCTGTAGCAGCCACAGATCTATTTCTTTTCGCGAATCAATGCCCCCGCCAAGAGATTCGGTCACTCACAGACCAATCAACCGGTAGAGTGCATTAATTCCTTCTTCTCAAGAACTATTTTTTCTAGTCCCTTTTTTCGTGTGTCGACGGACAGAGAGCCATGAGCCAGCAGCACAAACAGACCTCTCTCACATTATTGCCACTGATTCCACTTGGAACTCCATCGCTGAAGAACACGCTGCTGCTAGCTTCACACACGTTTCCTACAAACCAAGGACCATCAAACTGACCAGCAACAAAAAAGGGACTAGAAAAAATAGTTCTTGAGAGGAAATAGGAATTAATGCGCTTTGCCAGTTGATTGGTCAGTGAGTGACCGAATCTCTTTGCAGGGCATTGATTCGCGAAAGGAAATAGATCTGTGGCTGCTACAAACCTCAGATTGCCATTCTATTGTCTTGTCTATTCTGGCCGTCGACCGAACTATCCCACTTTGATCACTAAAGAGGTTTACAGGGTTTATATTTTGAACAAGTTCCGGAGTTCCTCTTCCGCTCGGGGGGTGTCCTCGTGGTGTAATGGTTAAAGCGCTGGACTGCGGGATCGTAGTACGTGAGTTCGTATTCCAGTCGCGCTATTACGTTCACTTTCGGGCAAATACCCTTGGGAAAAGTATGAACCCCCTTATCCTCCCACAGTCACTGAAGATCTTTTTGGGAAATTCCAAGCTATTTAGTAGTACAAGTTCTTGATATAAAACTTTCCACCTTGTACACAGATCTTTCGAAATGGCATTATCCAATCCTAACTTCTGCTTCCATAAATCGTGCAGGAGTAACCTCCCCTTAATGGTAATAGGTAAGCAAAGAGAAAACGGATCAAATACTGCTGTGGTTTGTGCCAAAATTTTGCGCTTCGTGTTGGCTTCAGGCTCAGAAAGTCAAAAAGGATTTAATAACTATTCAAAATATTATATACAAAAAAAATTATTATTCAGACAAATCTAATTTAGTACATCAAATTCTAATCATTAAAAAAGTTATTGTGTTCGTGTAGCGTTTATTCTAAGGCTAACAGCAACAAATAAATGAATTAATACTTCGTTTAATTCTAACAATTTATTAATCAACTCGTGAAACAATTAATAACAATATACAGTCTTCCCTGTGTATAAAGTTGAGTTTGAGGGACTTACCGGCGCGCTGAAGAAGGTATCTGATATTTTAGGGTTGTCTTTCTGAGAGCTTTTAACGTCCTTGCCTCACGGAACGTCTGGTGGAATCTGTCTGACTGCGTTTTGGATATTTGCGCCAAGATTTCTAGACTCATCCCGTGATTAGAATATCCAATCACAGATAGTCTCTCCCTCACTCACTCCATACATAGGAACTACCATTTTACTCACCCAACAGTTATACATGAAAATGTATTTTGTAGCCGTAAATTTTTCTTCTATTAAATTTTGAAGTATTCTGAAACGGGATGTTTCTATACATGCCAAAATAAGTTGATGCTTATTACTACTTGATTTGGATAGTTAGGTTGATGTAGAAGAAATATTATTTTTAGTCTGGTTGTAAATGTGTGTGGGGATTTAGGAATTAACAATAAAACTCCCAACCGGATATTGACTCTTCGGCTGCCAGATACAAAATGTATAAACGCGTCGCCACGCATAAGGCTCCACGCATCCATCCGGTTAAAAATCAGAAAAAAAGAAAAATAATAAAAAGTAAAGTAGCCAATAGGAAGCGGTCGCGCCAAAATTAGAAGGATTTTGGAGTGGCGAATTTGGAGCCTGTGGAGAGAGATAAATACTCAGGTTTTCTGTGAACCGTGTCTTTTCAAGCAGTGGCGCCGAACCAACAACACCAATTTTGCCGTCTGGTGTTTTGGGCACCACGCTACGTCCTGGGACGTAGTGTTAGTTAGTCCCTTCACCAAGTAAATAAAGGAAAGTATGGAAGAAATGTTTTCGTCTCTTATCTGTTTCTATCTCTTCTTTTTGTACGTTTCTTTTGGGACTTTCTTTGGGCAAGGTATTGCGCCAGCCAGTCAACGTGGGGTAAAATAATATAACCAAAATATGGAGTCAGATATCTTACGGCAACACAGCCTTGCCCTTAGCCCCTGACCTCTTAAATACCTTTAAACCCCACATGTGAAAGAGTTATTTTCATCCATTTCCTTGTTTGATCTGAAGAAGTCCTGTTAATTTTTTGAGAATTGATGCTCTTTTAATAGGATGGAAATAAATTTATTATATTAATGTGACCGATTGTTGTTTTTTTCGCCAATGGCGAGTCATATCAAAGACTCAAAAAATGGTACTTGATGCTACCTTGATTAACACTCAGCATTATAGGGTAAGGATCAATGATAAAGTGGAGCAATCCAGGGTAAGGGGTAGCGCCCTCCCCTACACCTTGGTGTAGTAGCTATCGAAAAGGGAGCTTTCAGGTCACCCTCAACTACGGTTGCCAACTTTACTTACTATATATATATATATATATATATATATATATATATATATATATATATATATATATTACAATGCAAATAAATAGCTAGATATTGAGTATTGATTCCAAGGAATATTAGATGCGTGTTTGTGTGTTTATATATATTTTCGCCGAAGTAAATACGCTTTGCGGTAACATTTTTCAAGAAGGTATTTCGATTTGTAATCATGCCAAAAACAGAGAAAAAAACAAAACAACACAATACAAAAACACAAAACAAAACAAAATAATCTTGATTGATTTCAGTTTCAGACTTTTGTACCAAAACACTACCCTCTCCTCAACAGAACCTGAGTGATTCTTTTTATGAATGATAAAAAAGTAGGCATGCGTGCTTATCTTATTGTTTTCATTATAATCCCAATTTGTTCTTGATTTTTCATTTCGTGTCTTTTTACTCACATTGTACACGACTGCGCACATTGCGTCCTTTTCAAAGGCAATGTAAAAAAAAAACTTTCATTGAAAATTGTTCTCCTTTATTGAAATTCAATAAAACTGAAATAACTTTTTTGTCTTTTTTTATAAAAGTTATATAGAAATCTCTCTATTATTGAATATGAAAATAAAGCGATAAAATTAAAAATGAACGACAGTACACTTTATTAAAATCAATTTTTTAAAAATCACCATCAAAATAAATCGTGACTGAAATAAACGCTATATTGTTAGGACATATAACATTGCACTTTGATCATACGAACGATTTAACAAGATGTTATTGTAGTGCTTGGTTAGGAAACATTTTTGGTCGAGTTCCTATTCACCAAGAACAAGCCCATTGGACTAGTGAGTAGAGTATTCGCCAATAGCCAGGGAGACCGGTTTTCAATCCCCGATCGAGTCATACCAAAGATTCGAAAAGTGGTACTTGATGCTGTCTTGGTTAACACTCAGCATTATAAGGCAGGGATCAAAGGTTAAGTGGATCAATTCCGGGAAAGGAGAAGCGCTCTCCCGTACATCTTGGTGTGGTAGCTAATGAGAGGGGAGCCTTCTGGTGCCCTTGACTACGGTCGCCAACTTTACTTACTTTATATCCATGATATACGAACAATGAACACCTATCTTGTCGGCAGAACTTAGAATACGCTGACTGTATCACCTGCAGATGATGAGGCTCAAATTTTGGAGATGTTGGGAGTGTGCCAATGCCATTACTTTCAGTTCCACCCTGACCCGAAGTGATAGTACCAGTTAGCGTCTCAACTACGGGTCAAGCAGATTTTTTCAAAAATTATTCGTATTCAGTTGGACCATGTGCAAAAAGTTATTTGTATTCGATAGGACCGTGTGCGAAAAAATAAACCTCTTAGAAGCAACTACACAAAAATGCAAATATGAACCTACAATGAACGAGATTCCCTAACCTCAAAGCATAATATAATCCTAGACGTGTCGATATGCCGTTAAATTCAATCAGTTAATTATAACATTGAACACAACGGACGGTAAGACACGATAAACTCATTGATTCATACATAATATACATACGAGGTGCCTTCAATAAGTTTCCACACTTTTTTTTAATAAGTATTTAAAATTGTCGTAGACGCTTGAAAATTCAGTATCTTATTGCTATATATCTTATGAGATGACTGACCAATTTTTATGATTTCAGGTTCAAATGAACAGCTACAGCAGCAATTGGAATACACCCTACTAAAGCCTGATTGTCACAGCTGGTGAAGTTCAAAAATGCAATCTGGACGTGACGACACTTTAGAAGAACGATTACCAATAAAATTCTGTTTTAAACTTGAAAAAAATGCCACAGAAACGTATGGAATGCTTCAGACTTCTTTTGGAGCATCTTGCATGAATCGAGCATCAGCTTTTGAGTGGCATAAGAGATTCAAGGAAGGCATGGAGTCAGTGAGGTATGATGAGAGGTGTGGGAGGAGCAAGGAAGTCAGAACACCAGAGTTGATTGGCCAAAGGATTAGGCTTAGGGTTAGGCTTACTATGTTGAGGTTTTAAGAGAGTTCAGGAAGAGATTCCGTTGGAAGAGGCCAGCACACTTCAAATCGGGTCAGTGGCATTTCCAGCAGGACAATGCACCAATCCACAACTCCATCCATATCACAGATTATTTGAGCAAGATGGGCATCAAGAATTCCATTGATAAGGACCGACGTGTGTCTATAGAGACAATAATTGCACAGTTTGATGTCAGTGTGGGAACTGTACACACAATTTTCTCACGAGGAACTGAAGATGCGGAAGATTTGCGCGACGTTTGTCCCAAGGGTGCTCAGAGAAGATCAGAAAGAAAGACGTTGTCATGACAGCAGGGAGATGGTTGAGCTGATCAATTCAGATCCTCCAGTTCTTGATGCTCTGGTGACCTGCGATGAAAGCTGGATCTACTGCTATGACCCAGAGACCAAGACACAGAGTTCCCAATGGAATCATGCTGGCTCTCCCAGACCCAAGAAGGCCAGACAGAGCAAATCCACCCAAAAACTTTTGATGATCCCTTTTTTTGACAGCACTGGCATGATCTACATGCAGTGGGTTCCCTCTGGACAGACAGTCAACAAGGAATACTATGTTGAGGTTTTAAGGGAGTTCAGGGAGAGATTCCGTCGCAAGAGGCCAGCACTCTTCAAATCGGGTCAGTGGTATTTCCACCAGGACAATGCACCAGTCCACAACTTCATCCTTATCACAGACGATTTGACCAAGATGGGCATCAAGACACTTCCTCAGCCTCCCTATAGTCCAGACGTTGGTCCCTGTGGCTTTTGGTTATTCCCTAAGCTCAAGGAAAAACTTAGAGGCTGTCGTTATGAGACAATTGAGGAGATGAAGGAGGCTGTGACGAAGGTCATTGATACGCTCACACAAGAGGACTTCGATGGGGCCTTCCAGAAGTTGTTGGAACAGTACAACAAGTGCATTGCAGCCGGAGGAGAGTACTTCGAAGGGGACTAGAGTTTCATGTGTGTACTATCAACAAAAGTGCCCATACGAAAAAATGTCTGGAAACTTATTTAATGAAACTTGTATATATTCAAACCTGTTAAACTCCTCTTAAAATGACCTTGTACCGCATCTTTCGCGCTAAGGGAGAGTAAATATACAGCCACAATATACATAAAAGAAGGATTACAAGAGAAAAATACACAAATGTTTCCCATTGTAGAAATATTCACATATTGTTCGATGAACCAGTAGTATATAAAAAGGGTATACAAACTGACCAACGATTAATTGACAAGTGTGGTTGATATAACCATATGGCCTTACCGCTCCCTGACAGGGTCAGAGACAAAGTTTCTATTGTTCAGGGAACAGAGGTAAATGCAATCGGGAAGAAGCGGTCACATAGATTATCTGAGAGAGATAAATATTTCTTGTGTTCCTACAATATTATCCTTTTGATATAAGTAGGTTGGTTGGTGTTTTATGGCATATTAACCATAGTAGGTTATTTAGTTGGTTGGTTGTTTAGGTTTTACGGCATATCAACCTTTGCGGGTTATTCAACGCCAAATCCATTTTTATGCAAATAGTTAAAAAATTCAGTTTACCATCAGTACACAGATTAATTGTCAAAAACATATCTATTTCGAACTATTCAGTTTATTCAAACAGTTCTAATTCAGCTTATTCAGTTTAATATAAGAATTGATTTTGTTTACACACAGTTAAATGTCAAAACAGTTCTATATTAAACAAATCAGATTAAAGTAATTATAGATTCAATGTCAAAAACAGTTCCATTTCAAACAATTCAGTTTAGCATAAGCACGCAGTTTAAATGTAAGTACAGTTTAATTGTCAAAAACATTTCTATTTCAAGCTATTCAGTTTAGTCAAACAATTCATTTTAGCATAAGTATGTCGTTAGTTCTATTTATATGCTGAATGGGTACAAAATGGAAAAAAGGCTTACTTGATATATATAGAGAATATGGCCATATGGCTTTACCGTTCCCTGGCAGGGAAAGAACAGCACCCCTTCATTGCCACTGCTCCCAGGTCCACTCTGGCCTGGTGTGGTAGCAGCTGATAGGGCCCTATCTATGGGTCAAATTGAACTAAACTGTGTACTAATGCTAAGCTGAATTGTTTGAATTAGAAATGTTTGACTAAACCGAATAGCTTAAAATAGAAATATTTTTGACAATTAAATTGTGTACTTATGTTAAACTGAATTGTTTGAAATAGAACTATTCATTTGTATAAAACTTCGGAGAAAGAGAAGTGTGATGATCAAATGGCCGATTTCGGTTATTGTTTGAGTTTAAGAGACCTTAATGAAGTTTTAAACCCGGGGTCTCAAATACGTAGACTCTGACCACATGCAGATTGAAAGCTACTTTTCTATGGCACGCGGCACAACAATTTTTGTGACTTATATTTTGCTAAAAAATGTTAATTTATTCCACACTCCTGAACATATGGGGGTTTCCTCGTGGTGTAATGGTTAAAGCGCTAAACTGCGGAATTGTAGTAAGCGAGTTCGTACTCCAGTCGCGCTATTACGTTCACTTTCGGGCAAATACCCTTGGGAAAGGTACGAACCCCCTTATCTTCCCAGCTATGGGTTAAATAGTACCACAACTGTTCCTCTAGGAGAATGGCTTTGGCATTAAATAACCTAAAAAGGTTGATATGCCATTAAAACAAAGAAACCTGAACATGTTTCTCCATAGAGAAAAGTAGAATCTACATCAGTATTTCAGACACCTTCACTTGAAGATCAAAAATTGAAATTATCCAATTTTATAAAGAAGAACAAATGAATAAATAGAAAATAACTAATAAACAAAAACATTCTTAACAAGAACATTAGTGTGTAGGGAATAAATAAATTAAAAAAAAAATTAATTGAATTAAAATAATTATTAAAATATGTTGAAACTCCCAGAGGCCTCTGACGTAAATAGGGGCGATGCATGCGCAAAGAAAAGGGACCGTCCCGACAAAAAGAAAAATCTCATTCTCTTTCAGCTGTGACCGGCGGAGTGACAACATCTAAATCTCCCTTGCTGTTAGGGGAAGCCACGTGGCCGCTCTAAAACGCCACGTCTGTTAACCTTTCACTAGTAGCAGTATGCCAAAATATAAAAAGTATCAAAATGGACCTATCGAACTACGAACTAAAACACTGGACTTGGACAAACTCCCAAAAGCGACTAACAGGTCGTTAAAGCTTTATATACCGGATACGTTGTTAAAGCTTTAAATACCGAATAAAGACACATATATACCAAAAAACGACTAACGCATTTTTAACACATTGACTGGGAGATACAACCATTTCAATTGTATTCAGGAAGAATTTCTTCACCCATTGAATGGTTATTGAACCGAGAAATAAAGGAAAATATAAAAATATGTCTATGTCTCCTATCTGTTACTATCTTTTTTCATATAATTCTTTTAGGGCATTCTTATCCAAGAAGTCACACCGACAAGACAACATGGGGTAAAATAGCATAACCTCAGAATGGAGTCAGATAACAAACGACAATGCAGCTTGCCCTGTGACACCATAAGTGAAATCGGCTTGTTTCAAAGCTCTATTGCGAGGGAGGGATGAACTTTATCTAAGTTAAAACTTAAAAAAATTTAATGCGTACTTTGTGTGTGTGTGTGTGTGTGACCCACTTAAGTTTTCTCTCACTATTAAAAGTACCGGATCACATTTTTGACAGAAGATCAGATAATAAACAACCCCTGGGTCTTGATTAGCTACACTACACAACTCATGAACCAATGAGAAATCGAAATATAATCAAACATGGGACCCTAGACAACAAGTCTGAGTGTCATGATCGGCAGGTGTTCCCTTGATAACCAACAAGGGGGGACCTGCGAATGTTGCCTATTCTAATTTCAATTACATAAACAACGACCAAAGCTACTACTCAATTCAGAGACCCTGGCAGAAGAAATAAACAAGGGAAGATAACGAAAGTGTGCTTCACTGTTATCTTAAGAGCAATCCTAAACAAAGAGGGAAAAGAAAGGTTTGTTTTCTAACTCTGAGATACTAGAAATATACCAACAAATAATTAGAGAAGAATATCAACAAGACTCCACTACGCGAACTGAAACAAAGAATATTGAAAAACAAGAAACCCTTAAGCAAGCTGAAATACAAAATAATGAAAACTGAAACACCACACACCCTAATACTACAAAACAAACGTTAACACAGGAAGAAAAAATGAATATAGAGTTAATGAAGAAAATCATCACTGAAAAGAAGACTACATTACCATCTCTCAGGAAGCAAGATAGAAAAAAAAGTCACGGTAGAAACCGCAAAGGATGACAAATTATTACCATATATCCAAACTTGCAACATCACGGAATTAAATGAGCTGATTTATACGAGAGTGAAATTAGTCGGTGATAAAATCGATGGGTTCCTAAGAAACCAGAATAGAAATACAAAACCGGAATGGGAGATTAGACTTGAAGGACGAGTAAAGAAATTACGACATCAAGCGAAGATGTTAAGGAAATTGGAAAAAACACAGGATGGTTAGAATGAAAAGACCAAAACAAAACAGCTGACAAATCTAACTACAGAACATGAGGAGATAAACCAAAAGATATTGGCGAGAGAAGGGAGACTTAAAAGATACTGAGACTGGGGCAAGCTGTACAATTAAAACAGGACATTCCAAAACAATGAAATAAAATTCTACCGTCAACTAGAAGAATGCAAGAGGTTACACCAACAACTGGTATAGTTTGGTTTCGTTTGGTTGGGTTGGGTTTTATGCCTTATCAACCATTGTGGATTATTCAATACCAACTTCATTTCTGTACATATAAGTAAAAAAAGTAAAGTTGGTGACTGTAGTCAAGGGTGACTCGAAGGCTCCTTTTTCGATAGCTGCTACACCAAGGTGTAGGGGAGGGTGCTACTTCCCAGAATTGACCCCTTTACCCTTGATCCGTACCTTATAATGCTGAGTGTTAAGCAAGGAGGCATCAAGTACCATTTTTGAGTCTTTGGTATGACTCGACCTGGGATTGAACCCAGGTCTCCCGGGGCATTATGCCAATGTATATAAACAGTTATATTTCAAACAATTCAGTTTAGTATAAGTATTGTTTTTTTGTTTATACTCAGTTAAATGTCAAAACATTTCTTTTTCAAACAATTCAGTTTAGCATAAGTACACAGTTTCAATGTCAAAAACCAGTTCTATTTGAAACAATTCAGTTTAGCATACGTACGCAGTTTAAATGTCAAAACTGTTCAATTTTAAACAATTTAGTTTACACGGTTTAGTTGTATTTGACGCATAGATAGGACCCTATCAGTTGCTACTACTCCAGACCAGAGTAGACTAGGGAGCGATGGCAATAAAGGGGTACTCCACATTCCCCAAAGATCCAACATTACTGGAACCTCGCCACCAGATTGTTTAGTGTCATACCTGGGATACTTGTTGGTGGGGGGGTTACCCCTCTGCAGAGAAGCAGTCGGTGTATTCTACAGCCCTAGCCGACTGGGCTAACCACTAACTGGGTGCAAATGAGGCAAAATTATTCTGGAGTAAAATAGGGCAAAAGAAAGAACATAAAAGAAAGATTGAATGGATGAATAATATGGAAAAAGTATTAGAAGGACTCGTAGAAGGCCTTGATGCGGAAATTCGCCTGGATTTGCTCAGACCAACTTTGAAAAATGTACCGAATGGTAAAACGCCAGTCCATGACTGCATACATGGATTCGGGTTTTAAAAATTCACGTCTATCTACAACGAACTGGCTCTTAAACTGAGAAAATGCTTAGAAGAAAGAAATATACCCGAAAGGATGACTAAAGGAAAGACTACTCTGATTCAGAAAGACCCCCTAAAAAAGGAGTTGTCCCCAACAACTACAGACCGATAACGTGTCTACCGATGGAAAATACTAAAAGCACAGATTTGGGAGGAGATTTGTTACTCACTAACAAGCCACAGACTGTTTCCCGAAGAACAGAAAGAATGCCACAAAGGAAAAAGGAGGAACAGGTGAACTTTTGTGTATCGATGAAGGAGAGCAAAACAAGACGGAAAAATGAAGCTATGGCATGGATTGGCTTCAAAAAACCAATGATATGGTCTCGTAAAGCTGGATAATAAACTGTCTAAGAATGTACAAAATATCCGACAAAGGCATAAAACTCATCACGGAACCCATGAAAAACTGGAGAGTGTAATTGACTGCAGGAGAAAAAACTTTAGCAGAAGTGAAAGTCCAGAGAGGTATCTTCCAAGGAGATGCGCTTTCACCATTACTATTTGTAGAAGCGATGATGCCACTCAATCACACACTTAAAAGATGCCCAGGGAACTACAAATTTACTAACTTGCGAGATAAAATTAAGCACCTAATGTACATGGACGATATTAAGCTGTTTGCAAAAAAAAAAGGAAAAAGAAAAAAAAAAGAAATGGAGACTAGAATACAAACAGTAAGAATATAGAGTCAGGATATAGGAACGGAATTTGGAATAAAAAATGTACCATGCTAATATTGAGAAGCGGAAAAGGACAAATAACGGAAGGAATAGAATTGCCAGATCAGGAAAGAATCAGAACGCTCGGAGAAAAGGAAAATCACAAGTAGTTAGGAATATTGGAAGCGGACACCATCAAATAAGTCGAAATGAAAGAAGAAGCTATAAAAGAGTATCTCAGACGAACGAGAAAAACTACTCGAAACCAAGCTCTGCAGTGGGAATCTCATCAAAGAGATAAACATCTGGGCTGTCCCCCATGTAAGATACTTGGGACCATTCTTGAAATGGACGATGGAAAGACTTCAACAAATGGACCAAAGGACAAGAAAGCTGATGACGATGCATAAGACCTTACATCCGAGAGATGACATAGACTATATATGTCAAGAAAAGAAAGAGGAAGAGGACTCCTTAGCAAGGAAGAAAGTGCGGATACATCAACAAGAGTACTCGAAGACTACATAAAAAGGGCAAAGAAAGATTTGTTATTGTGACCAGAAAATGTAAAATAAAGATCAGCAGAACAAGAGCTAGAAAACAGAAATAGGAAGAAAAATACTGTATGGCTATTTCGAGCGGCAAACTAGTGAAATCTCACATGCGAAGACCTTGGTATGGCGAAGTGAAATTTTAAGAGAGGGACTGAATGGGATCACTGTAACAATATGGTTTGCACGCACCAGATGTGATTGTATCCTTGGCAATATTGTGCGGTATCAATAGTAATACCATATTATTACATCTGGTATCTAGTGTCTTGCCAGTATATAGTTACATTTGTGGCCGTGACAACGACATTGTCACATTTGGTGCCGTGAGAGTATAGTGTTGCTGTACAAACCAACGCTATAAGGACCAACTATGTTAAAGCGAAAATATATTAGACACAACAGAATAGCAAATGTACGTGATGTGATGATAGAACGGAACGATTTATCACATAAGAGAATACAGCAAATTTGCACAAAAAATAATTTAAGACTAGACACGACTGAGTGGGTAAGGTGATCTTCTGGGAATTGTGCAAAAAACTGAAATTTGGCCAAACTGCCAAATGATATATGCACAAGCTAAAAACCTTTCCAAGAAAATGAGAAGAAAAAAAAAATCTCTCGGATTTTGAGATACAAAGGGATCATCTAATCCCAACTAATCCCCATCAGAAGATCACACATAGTGTTTTTTTTTTTTTTTAAATTGGAGGTGCCCGTGGTGTAATGGTTATCGTTGTAGGAAATGGACACGGTGACACGAGTTCAAATCCTGAAAGAGGCTGATTGCATTTCACATAGCACTAATACCCTTGGGAAAGATATGAATCCAATTATTCTCCCTCTACCTATGGGTAAATAGTAGGGCAGACTGATTTCTTCAGCCTTGGTGAGGCAACTAGTCAAGGAGAAGGAAAACTCTGAATTCAAACCTGTTAAACTCCGCTTAAAAATTGACATAGTGTCATATCCTGCCGAGCGGAGGGGTTGGTAAATAAGATTTATTTTTTAAAAAAGGATGATTTGCCGTATAGTGGATGCTGCCATCTCGGCAGACCACAGAATGAAAATAGAATAAATTACTTGGACCTTGCTAGAGAACTAAAAAAAGCTGTGGAACATGTGGGTGACGACAATGCCAATTGTAATCGGTGTGCTTGAAACAGTCCTCCAAGGGCTTGGAGAAGGGACAGGCGGAACTAAAATCAGTGGAAGAATCGAGACCATCCAGATTGTAGCATTACTGAGATTGGCAAGAATCCTGAGAAGAGTCCAGGAAACGAGAGTTGACTTGCTATCACCAAGACCCCAGTGAAAAACCCCAGTGAAAGACTATCAGTTAAGGATAGTTTGAAAAACTCGCAAGAAGTGAAATGATAAAAAAAAAAAAATAAGAACACCCAGAGAAAAGGAAACTTACAAATATTTGGGACTATTGGAAGCGGACACCATCAAACAAGCGGAGATGAATGAAAAAAAGAAAAAAGAATACCTTAGTGAACAAGAAAGTAGTCGAAACCAAACCACATTGCAGAAATCTCATCAAAGTGATAAATACGAGGGCTGTTCCTCTCGTAAGATACTCGGAACCATTCTTAAAATGGATGTAAGAAGATCTTCAACAAATAGAAATGAAAACAAGAAAACTCACGACGATCCATAAGGCCTTACATTCCAGAGATAACGTAGACATTTTCTTTTAAAATGTTATACCAGAAAAAAAAGACATTTTACCAGAAAGAGACATAATATAGATAGCCTTTTCTTTCGCATCACAAAATAAGGAATATAGAATATTATCTATGTCTGTAAAGAGATTTAATAAAATCTCTAAAATTATCCAGCCCAATCAGCTAATGCTGTAGAATAAACCGGCTGAATATCTGCAGAAGGGTAACACTCCCCCCCAACGAGTGCCCTAGATATAACATTACATAATCTGACGGTGAGGCTCCAGTTATGCTGGACCTTTGGGGAATGCAGAGTATCCTTTCATTGCAATCGCTCCCAGATCCACTCTGACCCAGAGTGGCAGTACCTGATAGGGTTCTATCTATAGGTCAAATAGAACTGTTTGACATTTAAACTCTGGGCAAACAAATGACTCATCCTGAATTGAATTGCTTGAAATAAAACTTTTTGATCATTTAACTGTGTTTAAATAAATGACAGATATTTAATTGTATCGATAGGGATACATAGCAATACTTGGAACCATTTAATTTTGTTGACATGCTAAAAGGAATTGTTTGAAATCGAACTGTTTGATCATTTAACTGTGTGTAAACGAGTGACTAATGTTTAATTGAATTGTTTATGATAAATCCTATATATCTAATATATATGTATTAACTGGATTTGTCATTTAACAACCTACAATGGTTGATATGCAATAAAACGCAACCAAGCCAAATCCTAATTATATAATATATATGTATAAACTGGATTTGGCATTAAATAACCTACAATGGTTGATATGCCATAAAACACAATCAAACCAAATCCTAATTATCTAATATATATGTATAAAGAGAATTTGGCATTAAATAATATACAATGGTTGATATGCCATAAAACCCAACCAAACCAAATCATATATATTTGATATATATGTATAAAGAGAATCTGGCATTAAATAACCTACAATGGTTGATATGCCATAAAACCCAACAAAACCAAGTCATACATATTTGATATATATGTATAAAGAGAATCTGGCATTAAATAACCTACAATGGTTGATATGCCATAAAACCCAACCAAACCAAATCATACATATTTGATATATATGTATAAAGAGAATCTGGCATTAAATAACCTACAATGGTTGATATGTCATAAAACACAATCAATCTAAATTTATCAGTATTGGCAATACTTATCAGAACTCTTTCAAACAATTGTGAATGAAATATTTATTAAATTATCAGTGAATTGTTTGGGGTTACTTTTGTCGATGCATTCTTCGATATCATATGTGTAGTTTGAGTATGTTACATATCCCCCCCCCCCGACGAATATAAGTACTTCGATTTATATTAAATGTTAGAACCCTAATTTAGCAACAGTGTCACATGGTTGTAAAATTAATCGTATCTATGAGTAAATGCATCTCCATAATAAACATTAGATAAGATTTTGGAGTCACTGCCAAAAAACAAGCGTGGGGAAATATTACTCAATAGTTATAATAATTTCTAGACTAGCAAACCAACACGAGTGAGTTCGAGTCTCATTGGGCGCTCCATTCATTCGGCCTTGTGCCACATCGAAGCAAAAGAGCTTTGTAAATTACTATAATAATTTCATATCATTTTGTTGTAATTTTACTGAATTTTCGTTTTCCATGTTTTGTTTTTGGCTTTTTATCTGCAACTGTTTTTGTTTATTGCCTTTTTATTGTGAGGGGGTGTCCTCGTGGTGTAATGGTTAAAGCGATGGACTTGCGGAATCTTACTAAGCGAGTTCGTACTCCAGTCGCGCTATTACGTCCACTTTCGGGCAAATACCCTTGGGAAAGGTATGAACCCCCTTATCCTCCCAGCTATGGGTTAAATAGTACCACTACTGTTCTTCTAGGAGAATAGCATTGGCATTAAATAACCTACAAAGGTTGATATGCCATTAAACAAAGAAACCGAAACCTTTTTGTTGTGTGTGTGTGGGGGGTGATAACCTTTTATGATGAGACCAAGCTCCCCTTAACATGACCATATTTTGTATTGTGATTTTTTTAAATAAAGAAATTAGTATTATTATTATTTTCTCCTTTAGAGTTTTTCACATCAGTGTTAGCTGATGAGTTTGAGTGACAGCAAGTCTCCTCGAGTCTCCAGGACTCTTCTCAGTATTCTGGCCGTTCTCAGTAATGCTGTCGTTTGGATAGTCTTTACCCGTCCGCCAACTTCCAAGTTCTCCAGGCCTTTTAATAATCCTTTAGTTATTGTGCCAAAAGCACCAATCACAATTGGTACAATCGTCACTTTCATGTTCCACAGCTTTTTCAATTCTCTAGCAAGGTCAAGGTACTTATCCTTCTTTTCACATTCTTTCAGTTTTATTCTGTGGTCAGCCGGGACGGCAAAGTCGACAATTTTGCAAATTTCCTTTTTTTTCTGTTAATTATTATAAGGTCTGGTCTTCTGGCTAAGATTAGGTGATTATTATTATTATCTTACTCCTTTGAGTGTTTCTCACAGCTGATGGTTTTTCACTGGAGGCCGAGTGACAGCAAGTGTCCTCAAGTCTGCAGGACTCTTCTTAGTATTCTGGTTGATCTCAAGAATGGTGTTGTTTGGATGGTTTCCACTCGTCCTCTTATTTCCAAGTCTTCTTGTCCCTATACCAATCCTTTGATGACAGTACTGAGTACGTCAATTACAATTAGTATCACGTCACTCTCATGTTCCATAGTTTTTTCAGTTCTCTTGCAAGATCTTGGTACTTATCTCCCTTTTCGCTTTCTTACAATTTTATTCTGTGGTTTGCCTGGACGACAAAGTCTACTATTCGGCAGGTTTTCTTTTCTTTTTTTTTTTCACTTTTTTTTTTTGTTGACTATCACTAGGTCTGGTCGTTTGGTCGAGATGACATGATTTGTTTGTATCTCAAAATCCCAAAGAATTTTATGCGTCTCATTTTCTACGACGGGTTCTAGGTTAAGCATATATCTTTTGTTCGTATGATCAAATTTAAACTTTTTGCACAATTCCCAGATGATCACCTTACCCACCCATCGTTGGTTTGGTTTGGTTTGGTTTGTTGGGTTTTATGGCATATCAACCTTTGTAGGTTATTTAACGCCAAATCCATTTTTATGTAAATAATCGGTTCTATTTAAAACAGTTCAGTTTAGCATAAGTACACAGTTTAATTGTCAAAAACATTTCCATTTCTAACTATTCAAGCAGTTATATGTAATAATTCAGTTAAGTGTAAATACAGTTTTAATGTCGAAAAACAGTTCTATTTCAAATAATTCAGTTAAGCATAAGTACGGTTTAATTGTCAAAAACATTTCTATTTCAAACTATTCAGTTTACTCAAATAATACAGTTTAGCATAAGTATGCTGTTAGTTCTATTTAACCCATAGATAGACCCCTATCAGGTGCTACCACTCGGGGCCAGAGTGGACCTGGGAGCAATGGCAATGAAGGGGTACTCCGCATTCCCCAAAGCTCCAGCACTACAGGAACCTCACCATCAGATTGTTTAGTGTCATATGCAGGAGACTTGTGAGGGGGGTCTTACCCCTATGCAGAGGTGCAGTCAGTGAATTCTACAACCCCAGTTGACTGGGCAACTACCCAGTCATGTCTAGTCTTATACTCTCTTCGGGCTAATGACTACATTCGCTTAATGTGTGATTAATCTTTTTGTCTCTATCACCACATAATCTACGTCTGCTGTTTTGTTGCGTCTTGTCTATTCTTGCTTTGAGATAGTTCTTATGGTATCGTTTTTTGCTGCTATCAGAAGAGATTTATTTTCTCCCTTAAGGTTTTCCTTTTCTTAGCCATGTCCACGTTTTCTCGTGTGATATTTCGCCTATTTGTCACTTGAAATGTCGATACCGTTGTTTTCCTTCCCATTTTTGCTTTCTGGTTATTTTTGTTTTTCTTGATACTTGAGTTTTCTGTACTATAATCAATCTTCCTCTGCGCTTTTTGGTTTGGTTTGTTGGGTTTTATCGCATATCAACCTTTGTAGGTTATTTAACGCCAAATCTATTTTTATACAAATAAAAAGTTCTATTTAAAACAATTCAGTTTAGCATGAGTACACAGTTTAATTGTCAAAAACATTTCTATTTCAAACTATTCAAGCAGTTATAAATAACAATTCAGTTTAGTGTAAGTACAGTTTCTATGTCAAAAACAGTTCAATCTCAAACAATTCAGTTTAGCATATGCACACAGTTTAAATGTAAGTACAGTTTAATAGTAAAAAAACATTTCTATTTCGAGCTATTGAGTTTAGTCAAGCAGTTCTAATTCAATTAATTCAGTTAAGTATAAGTGCAGATTTTGTTTACACACAGTTACATGTCAAAACAGTTCTATGTTAAACAATTCAGTTTAGGGTAAATACAGTTTCAATGTCAAACAACAGTTCTGTTTGAAATAATTCAGTTTAGCATAAGCACGCAGTTCAAATATAAGCACAGTTAAATTATCAAAAAACATTTCTATTTCAAGCTATTCAGTTTAATCAAACAA
Source organism: Sepioteuthis lessoniana (assembly GCA_963585895.1). Classification (NCBI taxonomy): domain Eukaryota; kingdom Metazoa; phylum Mollusca; class Cephalopoda; order Myopsida; family Loliginidae; genus Sepioteuthis; species Sepioteuthis lessoniana. The sequence goes on along the minus strand of OY757940.1, from coordinate 38,360,519 downwards.
TTCATTTTAGCATAAGTATGCCGTTAGTTCTATTTAACTCGTAGATAGTGCCCTATCAGGTGCTACCACGCCGGGCCAGAGTGAACCTGGGAGCAATAGCAATGAAGGGGTACTCCGTATTCCCCAAGGCCCCAGCATTACTGGGACCTCACCATCAGATTGTTTAGTGTCCTATCCAAGACAATCGTTGGGTAGGGGGTCTTACCTCCGCGCTTTTTATTTAGTCTTCTAATCGTTGTATCAATGAATAGACGCTATCTTGGATCCTGGCAAGTCTTCTTCCTCCTTCTTTTCTTGACACTTATAGTCTGTCTACGTCATCTCTGGAATATAAGGCCTTGTGCATCGTTAAGACTTTTCTTGTTCTCTGGTCCATTTGTTTAAGTTCTTCTCTCGTCCGCTTTACGAAAGATTCGGAGTATCTTACAAAGGGTATTTATCCCTTTGATGAGATTTCTGTTATGTAGTTTGGTTTCTAGTAGTTTTCTAGTTCTCCTGAGGTATTCTTTCTTGATTTTTTCTTTTATTTCCGCTTGTTTGATAGTGTCTGCTTCCAATATTCCTAAGTATTTATAAGTTTCCTTTTCTCCGAGCGTTTTGATTTTTTCTTGATTTGGTAGTTCTAATCCTTCCATCATTTGTCGTTTTCCGTTTTTGATTATCATGTCACATCTTTTGTGCCTAATTCCATCCCTATATCTTAACTGTATATTCTCACTGCCTGCATTTGTGTTTCCAATTCTTTTTCCTTTTTGGCGAACAGTTTGATGTCGTCCATATACATTAGGTGGCTGGTTATTTCTTGCGATTTGTAGAGTTTGCATCCGCCTGTACATTTCCTCAAAATGTGATTGAGTGGCATTATCGTTATTACAAATAGTAATGGTGATAGCGCATCTCCCTGGAAGATACCTTTCTGGATTTTCACCACAGTTAAGCTTTTTCCTCCGGCTGTCTGTTCGACTTTCCAGTTTTTCATGGGATTTTTGATAAATTTCTTTACTTCACCGGATATCGTGTACATTTTGAGACATTGTTATTATTATTATTATTCACTCATTAGAGTTTTTCACATCAGCGATAGCCAATGGTTTTTCACTGAAGTCTGAGTGACAGCAAGTCTCCTCAAGTCTCCAGGACTCTTCTTAGTATTCTGGTAGTTCTCAACAATGCTGTCGTTTAGATAGTCTCCACTCGTCCGCCAACCTCCAAGTCCTCGAGTCCCTTTAGTAATCCCTTAGTTACTGTTTCAAACGCACCAATTACAATTCGTATAATTGTCACCTGCATGTTCCACAGTTTTTTCAGTTCCCTCGCAAGGTCGAGGTACTTATCCTTCTTTTCACATTTATGGGATACACATTTTTTCTAGTCTTAAAATAAGCAATAAAAACATACTTAAGAACATTCTAGAAATTTAGGATCAAAACCGTATTAGCATTTAAATTACATTTTTATATTTTTCAACCAATCAGCTAAAAACATAGAATAGAACATTCTAGAAAAATAGGATCGGAAGTCAACTAACAGAAAATATTTAGGCTCGAAAATAAAATAGTAAAATACAAATCTGATTGGTCAATAAATGTCTACGCGCCAAAATTTTAGGACGATTCTTTGATCCACCTGTAGGATATAAATAACACAGAGTTAGGGAGCCATAAACACAAGCTTACACACAGACACAGACTTACACACAAACTTACACGAAGACACAGTCGAAGACAAGCCACTAAGCCAGTAAAGTAGTAGCCGATACTATGTCCGGCAAATTCCTTTCCTTCCTCATGAACTATCTTCAGATGGCCGAGAATTACATTCAAAGAAAAACCCGACAAACTTTCTTTCATCAACGCGACACGCTGTCGCCACAATCATGAAACCCGCTATGAACTTAAAGTAAGTAAGAACGACTTATTTACGGACTCCGTTAACATGTTTTACTGTTTAAAGTGAATTTTCATAGATGTGTACGAGTAATTAGAAATACAAACTTGCGGTTCTATCGCAAATCGGATAATATAAATGTTCAAGACAACCTTGGAGCGTCTGCGGACCCCTACTGTTAATATTTCAAACCCCCTGTGGCCCTGCACTAGTGTACGATACTAGATTATGATAATGAAAACTGCAGTTTAGTGGTACTTAACCTTTTCTGGCAATGACCCAAAATTTTATCTGTCATGGACATCTGTGTACTCATAGATACGATTTATTTTTAGTCACTAATTTGAAAGATACTGTTTGTTATAAAAAAAAATTAAAAAAAGAAAATTAATTTACAATATTTCATTGATGACTAAATTCAGATGAAAAAATAGAGTAATGTTGCAAGGGACATGGAGGTTGTTTAAAGGATAGAAAAAAGTAGGAAGACGAACAGGTTGTCACTTGTTCTCCTCACAGGAAGAATTCGACAAATATATTGTAATAAACATTTATTTTCAGTTAAAAGTTCATATGAGATTGGTCCAATAAAAGGAAAATGTGTTTTGTTTTTTCAATCACCGAAGAGAGGTTTTTTTTTTTCATTTATAAACTGTCGCCCTACTCCTGCATCAAAATTGATTTTTTTTACAATACCCTAAAAATGTACCTCATACAGTGTCTCAAAATAGATGCATCCCATCAAAAACTTTGACGTAACAATATTATTTGTCGACTTCTCCAGAGCCTTTGACTCCATACACAGAGGGAAGATGGAGCAAATACTTCTCGCCTATGGACTACCCAAAGAAACCGTCGCAGCCATAATGATGCTATATAAAAACACGAAAGTAAAAGTCCGTTCCCCGGATGAAGACACAGACTACTTCGACGTTGTAGTAGGTGTGCTGCAAGGAGACACATTAGCCCTATACCTGTTTATTATCTGCCTAGACTACGTGCTTAGAACGTCTATTGATATAATGAAAGATAACGGTTTCAAACTGGCAAAGGAAAGAAGCAGGAGATACCCCGCACAAACAATTATGGACACGGACTACCCCGATAGTATAGCGCTTCTGGCAAATACGGCCGCCCAAGCCGAAACCCTGCTATATAGTCTGGAGCGAGCGGCTGCTGGCATAGGCCTCCATGTCAACGCAGACAAGACGGAATATATGTGCTTTAATCAAAGAGGCGACATCTCCACACTAAACGATAGTTCTCTGAAACTAGTGGACAAGTTCACCTACCTCGGAAGCAGTGTCTTGTCAACCGAGACTGACATCAACACGTGACTAGCAAAGACATGCACAGCTAACGATAGGCTAACGGTCATAGGAAAGTCAGACCTGATCGATGAAATAAAACGCATTTTTTTCCAAGCAGTGGTCGTGTCGATATTGCTATATGGATGCACTACATGGACGCTAACTAAACGTATAGAGAAAAAGCTTGAGGGCAATTACACAAGAATGCTGCGAGCAATATTGAACAAGTCCTGGAGGCAACACCCTACAAAACAACAGCTATACGACCGCTTACCATCCATCACGAAAACTATTCAAGTTAAACGAACCTGACACTGCAGGAAAAGTAAGGATGAGCTCATAAGCGACATACTCCTGTAGACCTCTTCACATAGATGACCAAAGGCAGGACGACCAGCTAGAACCTATATACAACAGCTCTGTGCGGATACAAGATATAACTTTGAAGACATCCCCCGGGAGCGATGGACGTTTGAGACGGGTGGCGAGAGAGGGTCAGGGAGATCCGTGCTGGCAGTGTGATATGATGTTGATGATGATTAATATGATAATTCATATTGCATCAAGTCATCTTTCATTTAATTCTTTAAAAGCAATCATATCACTTTAGAAAGGTCAAACCAGATGACAAGTGCGGAATTTGATTGACTTTATCCTACAGTGCACCTGAAAGACCAAGTTCTTATGAACGTCTTTAAGAGGACTTTTTTCGGACTCCGTCCGACAGAATCTCTAACTGCATCCACATTGTCAAGACATCTTGCATTCAACTTCCTGCTAGATCTGGGATTTTCTGCCTTCTTGTTGAGGTTGTTTACTGATCCTGTGGCTCGAAATTTGTGTACCCAATGATAAATTTGGCTTTTCTGTGGATAATTGTTAAAAGTTAAACTTTCTGCGAAAGTTTGCTTGTGCAGTTTGGAATGATTTTATCGCAAAATAAGTGATGGAAAATATTTTTTCATCTCTTGGCCAAGGCATTGTGACGGAGATTGATAGTTGTTATGCTATACTATTTTCAAATCTGAAACAAAAAAAGAACACATTATTATTAGTAAAGTTATCATATTTACCAATCCCTCCGCTCGGGCAGGATATGACACAAGGTTAATTTTTAAGCGGAGTTTAACAGGTTTGAATTCAGAGTTTTCCTTTTCCTAGACTAGTTGCCTCAACAAGGCTGAAGAACCTATTCTGTCCTACTATTTACCCATAGCTGGAGGGAGAATAATTGGATTCATACCTTTCCCAAGGGTATTAGTGCTATGTGAAATGCAATCAGTCTCATCCAAGGTTTGAACTCGTGTCGCCGTGTCCATATCCTGCGACGATAACCATTACACCACGGGCAGAGTTATTAGCAATCACATGGGTACCATCTATATTGAGACACCCAGTATAACCGATTGATTAACAAATTTTTAAGACCAATTTTTCACCTAACAAAAGTGGTTATTTATTACAAAAGATGTTTTTAAAATGTCAAAATTTACCTTGTTTCTTGGTTTAACCTTTGATTGAAAGTATCACCGCAAAGCCAATAACTAAACAAACGTTATTTGTTAAGAAAATTAATCTTTTATCTAACATAGTTTACTATTCATAACACCTAAGCATAAAATATGTGCAAATATTATTTATATAGTAAACTAAGATAGTGTTGGGGTATCCCCAATAGATGGACTCGTCCTCATGTGGCATATACTAATTGAGCTCTCTTCTGCGCAGTCTCAGTCTCAGACTCAGTTCAGTCTCGGTGCAGTCTCAGCGAGCCGTTACCAAGAGCGGTAATATTCCTGATTAAGTTGAGGAGGGGTTTCTCCCAGCTATCGTTTGTGTATGTACCATTTTCCTTCAATATATTTCTTATCAATTATTTCTGTGTCGTGTCATCATTTGAACCTGCCCTTGACCATAACAGATAGGTAAAACTTCATTAACTTCTAAGTAAATAGGAAAGGCTACATCAAGATCTACACTACATTGTTTATTGCATTGATTTTTAATGTATTAAAGTAGTTTTCAAAATATAAATAAGTGTTTGAATGATTTCTCTTTATGTTGTTGGGAGGTTAAACGTAGTAGTCTCCCTTCTCATGGGGTTTGAGAAACTCTCCTACGTCACGTTTTGGACACGTAACAAGATGAACCAGGGAATCCAGCCACTTTCATGAACAAGATTTGAGAAGAGCAGATTTGGTAGTTCGCTTCACAGCAGTGAGTGCATGGGACCTCCCTCCTTTATTTTTCAAACCTGAGAAGAGTAAGTGGTTTTCACCTTTTTGCCGTATGGACTTTCCAGTTTGTTCTGTGAACGCTTGTGGGTCTTGTATAGCTTGGGATGAGAACCTAGTTCCCTACTCGTATTGTGTACAAGTAAATGTCGTATCATATTAATTGACTTGTGTTGCTTCCTACCGAATATTCTGTGTTAGGTTACTCTTTTTGGGATAATCTAATGCAATATAAGAAACGGGGAGTTATCTACGAGTCAACACCTCGTTAAGAACTTATACCATTGGGTAATGAAGAAATATTTTTGTTGGCTATCATTGCCAAAAGTTTGGGTCGATCATTACATGCAATATAGAATAAAAACACCTTATCGTGTTTGAAAATTAGGTGTCCTTACCGGACATTAGCATGATGGTTAGAGTGTTCGCTAATGGTCCGGGAGGCCTTTGTTCAATCGAAGATCGAGTCATACCAAAGACTCAAAAAATGGTACTTGATGCCTCTTTGCTCAACACTCAGCATTATCAGGTAAGAATCAAGGGTAAAGTGGAACAATCCAGGGAAAGGAGTGGCACCCTCCTCTATACCTTCGTGTAGAAGCTATCGAAAAGGGAGCCTTCGGGTCACCCTCGACTAAAGGGAGACAACTTTACTTTACTTTTATAAATTAATTAAAGTAATAAAAATTCTAAATAGCCCAGTCCGCTGGGGCTGTAGAAAACACAAACTGTATCTTTGCACTGGGGTAAGACACTCCTAACCAGTTTCCCGGACATGACATTAAACCATCTAATGATGAGGCTTCAGCCCAGGAATTTTGGGGAATGGGAAGTACCCCCTCACTGCCATTACTCCCAGGTCTACAGTGACTCAGAGTGGTGGTACCTGATAGGGTCTTATCTATTTGTCAAATAGAAGTTTGAACATTTAAACTGTGTGCAAACAAATTACTTATGCTTAATTGAATTGTTAGTGTTATATAACAATACTTAAAACCATTTGACTGAGTACAAACGAATGAGTAATGTCGATTAGAATTATACGGGGCATATAAGACGGTTTTATTCGTAGTAGTAATTGTTGGTGAATTGTTGGATATGTTAGGAGAATTAAGGAGGGAAGGAAAGAGATAAGGACACCGCTAAACCCAAACTTTATTTTGGGGGCCTTACGACTATTTTGTGATTGGAATGTTTTCCATGGACACCAGAAACAGTCGTGCCTCCCAGAAAAGGCGCTGAAATATATTGTAGAATCCCTTTCGGTTGTCGCGTGTTCACTGGATATGTTCAGCAGAGGCGGTCATCTGTAGGAGAGGCAATGCACAACTAAGCCACAGGATTTAAGAGAGCAGTGGCGCTCCCAATGAGCAACCGAGAGAAAAAGTCCGTCCAGTAGAAGTAGTCACATCTTCATGAGGAAGAATTTCTACTTGGCGTCAGGAAGCCCCCCTTACCAGGTACGCGCCGATTTCGCTTCCTGTCAGAGGCCCCCGGAGAAACTGGTACTTTTTAAATTTATTCTTAAAATTCTTTTTTAATCCCAACAATTATTAGTGTTGAATAGTAATACTTGAAACCATTTAACTGTGAGCAAAAATTAAACTATTTGCAATACAATGCATTGCTAGCAATACTTAGAACCAGATATGCACATGAATGAATAGTGTTGAAGGGAATTTTTAGTTTTGGTTGGTTGGTTGTTTGGGTTTTATGGCATATCAACCTTTGTAGGTTATTTAACGCCAAATCCATTTTTATGAATATAGTTCTATTTCAAACAATTCAGTTTAGCATAACTACGCAGTTTAAATGTAAGTACAGTTTAATTTAGAAAAACATTTTTATTTCAAGCTATTCAGTTTAGTCAAGCAGTTCTAATTCAGCTAATCCAGTTTAGTATAAGTACAGATTTTGTTTGCTCACAGTTAAATGTCAAAACAGTTCTATATTAAACAATTCAGTTTAGTGTAAGTACAGTTTCAATGTCAAAAGCAGCTCCATTTCAAATAATTCAGTTTAGCATAAGCACGCAGTTTAAATGTAAGTACGGTTTATTTGCCAAAAACATTTCTATTTCAAGCTATTCAGTTTAGTCACACAGTTTTATTTCAGATAATTCAGTTTAGCATAAGTAAACAGTTTAGACGTCAAAACAGTTCTATTTTTAACAATTCAATTTAGCATAAATACGTAGTTTAAATGCAAGAATCAGTATTGTGAAGGAAGCACGGTTTTATTCTATTTCAACCATAGATAGGGCGCTATCAGGTGCTACCACGTCGAGTGGACCTGGGAGCCAGAGTGGACCTGGGAGCGATGGCAATAAAGGGATTCTCCGCATTCCCCCAAACTCCAGCATTGCTGGAACCTCACCATCAGCCTGTTTAGTGTCATATCCAGGACACTCATGGGGGGGTCTTACCCCTCTGCTGAGAAGCAGTCGGCGTATTCTACAGCCCCAGTCAACTAGGCAGGAATTTTTAGTGTTAAATAGCAATACTTGTAACCACTTAACAGTGTGCAAACAATAGCAATATTTGATTGTCTGGAAACAAATTACTTTCTTTTTTAAAAGATAGAATTACCTCCGCACTATTCACTTACAAATCATATATCTATATTCATTTAACAGTGTGCAAACAAATGACTTACGAGGATCATTAATTAAGTTTCCAGATTTTTTTTCTTATGGGCACTTTTATTGGTAGTACACACATGAAACTCTAGTCCCCTTCGAAGTAATCTCCTCCAGCTGCAATGCACTTGTTGTAACGTTCCAATAACTTCTGGAAGGTCTCATGGAAGTCCTCTTGTGTGAGCGCGTCAGTCACCTTCGTCACAGCCACATTCATCTCCTCAATTGTCTCTTTTTATTCTCTTTGGCCTGATTTGTTATTCTTTTAGTAATGCAACGTTAATGTACTACTCACTTGTTTCTGTCTTGATTTGATTTCGACAAAAGAGAAAATTGTAGTGGTTTGTGCAAGATCTGAAAATTTTTCAAGTTGGAATACCCAAAAATTACCCATAATTCAACTCCCTGTTATTGAATAGAGTCGAAACTAATTTCACTTTCATTACCATGCAAAACTAGAAACACTTTATCATAGAAATGTTAATGCTAAAATGTCTCGTTTTCCCAATAATTTTGTTACAAACAAACGCATAAATATAAAGATGAAGCCTAATACAAATCACATTATAATTAATATTATTAATTAATCGAGCCTTTTCTCAGACTTTAGCCTTTATAAGAAACAAATGAATAGGCTCAAAGAAAAAAAAGAAAGAAAGAAATGAATAGGTTCGAAGAAAAAAGAAAAAACAAAGAAATGAATAAGCACGAAGAACAAAAGACAGAAAGAAATGAAAGTGCTCGAAGAAAGAAAGAAAGAAAGAAAGAAATAGAAAGAAAGAAAGAAAGAAAGAAAGAAAAAGAAAGAAAGAAAGAAATAGAAAGAAAGAAAGAAAGAAAGAAAAAGAAAGAATGAAATAGAAAGAAAGAAAGAAGGAAAGAAAGAAAGAAAGAAAGAAAGAAAGAAAGAAAGAAAGAAAGAAAGAAAGAAAAAGAAAGAAAGAAATAGAAAGAAAGAAAGAAAGAAATGAATAGGCTGAAAGAAAGAAAGAAAGAAAGAAAGAAAGAAAGAAAGAAAGAAAGAAAGAAAGAAATGAATAGGCTCGAAGAAAGAAAGAAAGAAAGAAAGAAAGAAAGAAAGAAAGAAAGAAAGAAAGAAAAAGAAAGAAATAGAAAGAAAGAAAGAAATGAATAGGTTGAAAGAAAGAAAGAAAGAAAGAAAGAAATGAATAGGCTCGAAGAAAGAAAGAAAGAAAGAAAGAAATAGGCTCGATGAAAGAAAGAAAGAAAGAAAGAAATGAATAGGCTCGAAGAAAGAAAGAAAGAAAGAAATAGAAATAAAGAAAAAGAAAGAAATAGAAAGAAAGAAAGAAATGAATAGGTTGAAAGAAAGAAAGAAAGAAAGAAATGAATAGGATCGAAGAAAGAAAGAAAGAAAGAAAGAAAGAAAGAAAGAAAGAAAGAAAGAAAGAAAGAAAGAAAGAAATAGGCTCGATGAAAGAAAGAAAGAAAGAAATGAATAGGCTCGAAGAAAGAAAGAAAGAAAGAAAGAAAGAAAGAAAGAAAGAAAGAAATATGCTCGAAGAAAAAAGAAAAAAGAAATGAATAAACACGAAGAACAAAAGAAAGAAAGGAATGAAGAGGCTTGAAGAAAGAAAGAAAGAAAGAAAGAAAGAAAGAAAGAACTGTGTTTTCCATTCAACAAATTAGGTCATAGGCAAAACATTCACCAACATGTGTATGTACTTGTCACAATTAGCAATGTATCAATGAATAATTGTCACAATTGTCATATTTCGTATTTCCCGCAATTAGTAACATATCACAGTGTTATCTACAAGTGTGTGGTTTCTAGAAAAATAAGACTGACGAGAAGATTTAGTTTATTTTGTTTATTGAACAACTAAAGTAAACAAGCGGAGAAAGGAAGTCAATACATCGGAGTTGATTGGCCAAAGGGTTAGGGTTACTATGCTGGGGTTTTAAGGGAGTTCAAGAAGAGATTCCTTGGGAAGAGGCCAGCACTCTTCAAATCGGGTCAGTGGCATTTCCACCAGGACAATGCACCAGTCCACAACTCCATCTTTGTCACAGACTATTTGACCAAGATGGGCATCAAGAGAGTTTCTCACCCTCCCTATAGTTCAGACCTTACTCCCTATGACTTTTGGTTATTCCCTAAGCTCACAGGCTGTCGTTATGAGACAATTGAGGAGATGAAAGAGGCTGTGACGAAGGTCATTGACATGCTCACACAAGAGGACTTCGATGGGGCCTTCCAGAGGTTGTTGGAACGGTACAACAAGTGCATTGCAGCCGGAAGAGATTACTTCGAAGGGAACTAGAGTTTCATGTGTGTACTATCAATAAAAGTGCCCATACGAAAAAAGTCTGGAAACTTATCGTATGCACCTCGTATATTTAATTTGGCTGTTTAGAACAAAGTTTTGGAATGAATTAGTTGCATATTTAGGTAGTATATATATATATATATATATATATATATATATATATATATTTTTTTTTTTTTTTCTCAGCCACTCATACTTTTGAGTACATTCCAATTTCTTTTATAAAATTAATTATCCTGCATGATTTAATTTTCGTAAAGAGTTTTTTTTTTTCAAATAGCTTGTTAGGTTATATTTTTTCCGCACTTCATTAAATTTTACGCACTCGAGCAATATATATTTAACTGTTAACCTTTTTTTGCATGTAGAGAAAAGTAAACGTATTGGCCTGACTGGAGTTCGAACTCGTTTATTATGACGTCGCAGTTCAACATGATAGTTACGATGCTACGGAGATTTCACCTGAATAAAAAGAAAATGTACTTTAAAGACATGTATATTTTTTCCATGAAAAAATGTAGAAATATATATTTTTAAAGCCTGTAACTAATAACTTCATTTAATGTTCTGAATTTTTATGACTTCGATCAAAGGTACTCAATACGTTTATTGTGATCGATTGGTGGATTGCAAAGTTTGTGTAGGTAGATAACATGTCGTTCAAAAACATCTAAATATTAGGTTTTCCGTGCTAATCATAAGAGTAAAGTTGTGACCAGCAAATACACCCAACCAAGCCGAAACACTACTGCATAGTTTGGAACAAGCAGCCGCAGGCGTAGGCCTCCATGTCAATGCACACAAAACGGAATATATGTGCTATAATCAAACAGGTGACATCTCCACACTAGACAGAATCCCTCTTAAACTAGTAGACAAATTCACTTACCTAGGAAGCAACGTCTCATCAACCGAAAAGGACATCAACTCGCGGCTAACGAAGGCATGGACAGCTATCAATTGGCTATCGATCATATGGAAATCAGACCTAACCGATAAAATGAAACGCAGTTTCTTCCAGGCAGCTATCGTATCAATACTGCTGTATGGATGCACTACATAGACGCTAACTAAACGGCTGGAGAAGAAGCTAGACGGCAATTACACAAGAATGCTGCGAGCATTATTGAACAAGTCCTGGTGGCAACACTCCACAAGACACCAACTATACAGCCACCTGCTTCTCATCACGAAAACTATACAAGTTAAACGAACCAGACATGCAGGACACTGCTGGAGAAGCAGGGACGAGCTCATGAGTGATGTAATCCTATGGACCCCCACATATGGCTGGGAAAAAGCAGGACGACCAGCACGAACATACATTCAGCAGCTATGTGAGGATACGGGATGTAGCCCTGAAGACCTGCCAGAGGCGATGAACGATAGGGAAAAGTTGTGAGAGAGGGTCAGGGATATCCGTGCTAGCGGCACGACATGATGATGATGATGATGATGATGTATTGTACCATAAGATGCCAAGTTCGTGAACTTACATAGTATATATAAAGTATACTTATACGACTAGAGAGGGGTCTTCGTGGTGTAATGGTTAAAGCGCTGGACTACGGAATCGTAGTAAAACAAGGTCGAACTCCAATCGTGCTATTACGCTCGCTTTCGGGCAAATACCCTTGGGAAAGGTATGAACCCCCTTATCATAGTAGCTATGGCTTAAATAGTACCACTACTGTTCTTCTAGAAGAGTGCCTTTGGCATTAAATAACCTACGAAGGTTGATATGCCATTAAACAAAGAAACCAAACCAAATCTCATGACCAACCTTGGGATATCCAATGTTTTGTATGCTTTACCAGCTGGAAATAAATTACTCTCTTGCGCCCCCATCCAGGCGTGGATCCCCATTAGGCGCAGGGCCCAATTAGAAACAGTTGATTCAGTTAGCTTAAGGGCGGTCCTGTATACTCAGCACAAACAGTACATATATAGATAAATGTCGGGGTGAGGATTTATCCGACTTTCCACCAAGTCAGATTGTCATTGAATCATTTTATTGTAGGGGGCACGTACAATTCGAGATATGCATTGATGTCACAAAAAAAGCTTGATTCCCTCGGTATTCCGCTTTTGTGGTATCTTAGGCACCAAGCGATAAACTCAGTCCTGCTAAGTAGGTATTGCCTGCAGGGAAGGGACCAGGCGATTTATTCTAAATCACCAGTCTGCGCGAATATCAGGTGGTTCTTAGGAGAACCAGGTATTTTGATACAGGTAGATCATTTTGACCGGGTCATTTTAAAAGTAGTTCGCTGGCCAAAAAAGTGTGGGCACCCGATATAAGTGCTTGAAAAACATCTGGCTAACTTTAATCTCCATCCCAACAGGTGGATGGGTAGAGTCTCTCCTTAGGTAAACAAAAAAGTGAAATACATTCGTACATGCAGAGTTACGTCCCCTTAGTACATATTTTGATTTTCACAAATAGAAGCACATTTAGTGTGTAATGTTTTATAATAAAAGTATTAAAAAGGAAAGAAGAAATATGACTCAATTTTTTTTATGCCACTTTTCATTGAATAAGAGAGAAGTTGTCTTGAACAAAGATAATGAAACAATGAGATGCTTAAAAGAAAGATTTGGCAAAATGTAAAAAATACGAGGCTCCCAGTGAGAATCAACTTCTCTACACGGTTGTAATTGGCCAGCGAGACTAGCTTGTTATGACACCCCGATGAAGTGCCCTACAGAAAGATTTAGCAAAAGGTCGCAAACATGAGGCACTCTATGAGGATCAACCTAATATTAGTTTGTAAGTGATAAGCAAGACTATCTAATTAACCATTAATTTACAACCAGTGATCGAATCCTATAAAGGAAAAATCTACAATCTAAAAAAAGCTATAAGGGAAGGGATCATGAATGTCATTCACAGCAGTATATCTCAAGCCTTTTCTTCCCCTTGTCCCATTTTTTGTCGTCAAAAAATTTCACACGCAAATAGAAATCCTATATAACAGCAAAAACTTACATTCATCAGCTCTGTGAGGAGACTGGATGCCGTCTAGAGGACTTGCTAAGAGCTATAGTCAATACAGATAGATGGTAAGAAAGAGTCGAGGAAATCCAGGCTGTCGGCAGGCTTTAATGATGATGATGATGATGATGGTATCAGGGATATGATAATCCTTATATTAGCCCTAACTGAGCGAGGAGTCGATTAAAGACTATTCCACATTCAATAGGAATTTATATACAATCAAAAATTATTAAGAATGAAGCTTTAGATTTAAAAAAGAAATTTAAAACTCATAAAATAAAATCCGATTTAATCCTATTCATGGATTCGGCAAGTTTATTATAAATTAATAAATAATATAGAGATATTTAGCGGTCATAATTTGGTGAAATTCAAACCATGTATTTATTGTACGGTATGGGGATTATAAAGGGTTTTTCGTGGTAGTGGTTAATTATTGGTATGCTGTTGTAAGATTCTAGGGTTGTTTGGTTGTTTGGTTGGTTTTTGATAGCATATCAAGCCTTGCGGATTATTTAATGCCTTATATATATATATATATATATATATATTAGGTACCCTGATTAGGTACCCTGATGAGCCGCTTAGGCGAACCTATAGTAGGTTAGTTCTTGACTCACTAAGTAATTATCGTTACTATTTTGCTCTACTTAGTATTGAGCACTTTTTGCATTGTAGCTTAACAGCCCGAACAGTGTTTTTTTTCTTTTGACGAACCAATTGCATGTCTTTTGATTCTTTTCAGTTGGTATGACAAGATTGGCCTTTACTTTTTTCCAATATTTATTTTTTCCAATATATATTTTACTTTTTTTCCAATAAATATTTTTCCTATATATATTCTTTTCCCCTTGACAGTGATTCGTTGTATATTTTCATCTTCAAATCACTTGCCGGGTTTTTTTTTCCATAAGGGGTATTATTTAATATATATATATATATATATATATATATATATATATATATATATATATATAAAGCATTAAATAATCCACAGGGCTTTTAAAAAAATGATCCTTGCATTTTGATAAAGCTTAGGACTTCCATTCTAAATCCAGTACAATGGTCAATGCCAAATTTTGCCAAAAAATTAGGTCTTCAAATTGAAATTATACACGAATATATACAGAAGTACTCGTGGTTATCGGAAAATTCTTGACGAGGCTGTTTGCATTTTACATAGCACTAATACCTAGGAAAAAGTATGAATCCAATTATTCTCCCTTCAGCTATGGGTAAATGGTAGAGCAGACTGCGTTCTTTAGCTTTGGTTAGTTAACCAGTCTAGGAGAAGAACTCTGAATTCAAACCTATTAAATTCCGCTTAAAATTGATCTTGTGTCACATCCTTCTCGTGCGGAGGGTTTGATTGATACGTAAGTAAGTAAAGTAAAGTTGTCTCCCTTTAGTCGAGGGCGACCAGAAGGCTCCCTTTTCAATAGCTACTACACCAAGGTGTAGGGAAGGGCGTTACTCATTTCGATGGATTGCTCCACTTTACCCTTGATACTTACCTTATATCGCTAAGTGTTAAGCAAGGAGGTAACAAGTACCATTTTAAAAGTCTTTGGTATGACTCGACCTGGGATTGAACCCAGGTATCCCAAACCATTAGCGAACACTCTACCCACATGGCCAATGAGCCGGTCTGATATATACATTTAAATGCAGTTGAAACACCAAAATATTTATAAGGAAATCTGATATCGCTTTAAACATTGCAATCTGATGATGAGGCTCAAGTAATGCTGGAGCTTTGGGGAATGTGGAATACACCTTTATTGCCATCGCTTCCAGGTCCACTCTGACCCAGAGTAGTAGCATCGGATAGAGTCATATCTATGGGTCAAATAGAACTAAACTGTGTACGAATACTAAAGTGAATTGTTTGAAAGAGAACTATTTATATGTATAAAAATGGATTTGGCATTAAATATTTAATATATATGTATAAAGAGGATTTGGCATTTAATAACCTACAATGGTTGATATGCTATTAAACCAAAACCAAACCAAAATGTTGGCCTGAATGACATTATTGTCCATCTTGAGAGAAATAGTACTCTACCAAAAATCATAAAAGTAAAAATGATCAGTATCATACGAAGTAGTTGTTAAAGAAAAACTATTCCTGAGGATTTTGACGTATCGTTAAAATAAAATATCAAAAACAAAAAACAAACAAACATAAACAACGTCACAAAAATATAAATATGACGCTACTCCCTAAACTCCAGATATAAAATAACTTCATGGGATGCAATGCCATTAAAATCAATCAATCAATCAATCACTCATATATATATATATATATATATATATATATATATATATATATATATGGACGTACAATGAACGCTATTCCCTAATTTTGAGGTATAAAATAACCATAGGTGGGTTGATATGCCATTAAAATCAATCAATCAATCTATTATTAGTCAGGCTACAATAAATGCAGTATCAGTGAGAATCGAACCTACAACGCTATTTTTACCGGTCACGCAACGATGATAACAAAAAGAAAAGATGTATTTTTGATCTCCAATCAACCGTGTTAAGAAAGGGAATTATTATTATTATTATTGTTGTTGTTGTTATATTATATACACGAGAAAATCATTTTTTTTAAAATTAGCTGACATACTTTAAAAGATAACAACATGATTAACACAAGTAGGCTACTTTAGAGATTAAAGAGAGAGAAAGAAAGAAAGAAAAATTTGGCAACCGATTGTAAATAAACCCCACACCTATGTCATATGTTCCACTAAACGTTTTAAGGAACTCAACTGGCCAGTTGAGCGCACACAGAAACACTTGCTGTTGCAGGTAAAGGCGTCAAAATACGATCACTTCGGTAAGTGTTAACATTGGTCTCTTCTCATTCAACCTTTTTTTATATATAATTTCCACTTACCTGAGAAAGAAATCGCAATTGTATTACCTATCTATGTAGAAGTAGTAAATACAAAACTTTATTAAAGTTTTTATTTATTTATCGAAGACTATTTTTTCTAACATAGAATACTGTTCAAAGTATTCACGAATACAGATTGATTGATTTTACCGGCATGTCAATCTATCTAGGGTTATTTAATGCCTGGAGGTTAGGAAATCACGTTTATTGTTCCTTTGTTTACATTTTTGTGTAGTCGTTTCTTGAGAGTTTTTGGCACGTATTTATATACCAATGATTGATTGATTGATTGATTTTCACGGCATGCCAACCTGTCTAAAGTTATTCTATGCCTAGTGGTTAGGGAATTGAATTCGTTGTACATTTATATATTTATTTTTGGAGGTGCCAGTGGTGCAATGGTTATCGTCGTAGGAAATGGACACGGCGACACGAGTTCAAATCCTGGACGAGACTGATTGTATTTCACATAGCACTAATACCCTTGGGAAAGGTATGAATCCAATTATTCTCCCCCCAGCTATGGGTAAATAGTAGGACAGTTTGGGTTCTTCAGCCTTGGTAAGGCTATTAGTCTAGGAGAAGGAAAACTCTGAATTCAAACCTGTTAAACTCCGCTTTAAAAAAAATTGACCCTGTGTCATATCCTGCCCGATCGGAGGGGTTAGTTAATATGATATATTTATTTTTGTGTAGTTGTTTCGTAAGAGTGTTTTTGGAAGAGTTGATAACGAATACAAATAATTTTAACCCCATCTTTCTGAAATTATTAAAGCCCAGGCATACTGAAGCACAAAGCGTGCTCAGTTTACGATTAACCGATTGAGTTTAACGGTATGCCAACCGATTTAGGGCAATTTTAAGCATAAAGATTGGAGAATTGCATACATAGTACATTTATATTCGCATTTTTGTAAAAAATTTTCTTAAAAGTTTTTTTTTGCACAAAATATGATATTAAGTATTCCTAATAGAAATAATTTGCACACAGTTGTAGGGTTTCAAGTATTCCTATCTAATACTGATAATTATATGGTTTCAAGTAATTATTTCTATTTAATAATAGTCATTTTTTGCACAATTATCTGGTTTCAAGTAACTAATGATAATCCTTAGTAAACAATTAGAACTTCAAGTAACTAATCTAAATACAAATAATTAGTTATATGGCATCAAATATTCCCATCGAATGAGAATTGTTATAAAACAGATCTATTTGACCAATACATACGTCGCCCTGTCGGCTGGGGCTGTAGAATACACCGACTGCACCTCTGCAGTGGGGTAACCCCCTCTCCAACGAGTGTCCTGGATATGACACTAAACAATCTGATGCTAAGGTTCCAGTAATGCCGGAGCTTTGGGGAATGCAGAGTACCCCTTTATTGCCATCGCTTTCAGGTCCACTCTGGCCCGGCGTGGTAGCACCTGATAGGGCCCTATCTATGGGTTAAATAGAACTAACGGCATACATATGTTAACTGAATTGTTTGATTAAACTGAATAGCTTGAAATAGAAATGTTTTTGACAATTAAACCGTACTTACATTTAAACTGCGTGCTTATGGTAAACTGAATTATTTGAAATAGAACAGTTTTTTGACATTGAAACTGTATTTACACTAAACTGAATTGTTTAATATTGAACTGTTTGATATTTAACTGTGTGTAAACAAAATCTGTGCTTTTACTAAACTTAATTAGCTGAATTAGAACTGCTTGACTAAACTGAATAGCTAGAAATAGAAATGTTTTTCACAATTAAACTGTACTTACATTTAAACTGAATTATTTGAAATTGAACTATTTTTGACATTGAAATTGTACTTACAGTAAACTGAATTGTTATATATAACTGTTTGAATAAACTGAGTGGTTTAAAATAGAAATGTTTTTTGACAAACTGTGTACCCATGCTAAACTGAATTGTTTGAAATAGAACTGATTATTTACATAAAATGGATTTGACGTTAAATAACTTACAATGGTTGATGTGCCACAAAACCAAACCAAACCAAACCGATACGACTACTCCAGGTCAGAGTAATGGCAATGAAAGAGTACTCCACACTCCCCATATCTTCAGAACTGGAGCTTCACCGTCAGAGGTAGTTCAGTGTCCTATCAAAGACACATTTTTTGTGGGAAGAGTGTCTTACTCCACTTACTTTTGGCCGAAGAGGATTCTTACCCTTTAGCGAGGAAAAGAGTCTGTGTATTTTTAGCTCTACCCACATGGGTGCATTTTTTAAAGTCCCGAATTAATTATTAATTGATTATAAGACTGAACTATGAAACGTAACTCACCGGCTCATTGGCCCAGTTGGTAGAGTGTTCACCAATGATCCGGGAGACCTGGGTTCAATCCGAGGTCACGTCATACCAAATGTTTTTAAAATGGTACTTGATACCTCCTTGCTTAACACTTAGCGATATAAGGTACGTATGAAGGGTAAAGTGGAGTAGTCCGGGGAAAGGAGTAGCGCTCTCCCCTACACCTCGGTATAGTAGCTATTGAAAAGGGAGCCTTCTGGTCACCCTCGACTAAAGGGAGACAACTTTACTTACTTACTATGGATATTTATTTATTTATTAACCCAATAAGCACCGCTGTCTCTTTTATCGAATATTTTCAAAAATTGCCGCTGTAAATCTTGCCAGATATTTGTCGCTGCCTCCCACCAGACACGACTTGACACAAGGTCAAAAGCCCGAAGGCCGATTAAAGTGGGGATAAAGGGGAGGGGAAGGTCGGGAACGAGCCGAGACTCGAACCCTGCTTGTCAGTGCTGCTCATCGGCTCACTTAGTGCAATGTGAGCCTGATGAGGCAAGCAGTTTCACGAACCCGCTGTAAATCTTGCCAATGTCTCACACAGGAAACGAGACATAAAACAAACATTCGTACGTACCACGTTTCCTCAGTAAATAGATTATCTGCGACGGGTTGACTATGATTTGGATCCCTGTGCAAAGGGGTTTATTGAACCTTTAATCCTTACCAATCATTCTTTACAGATATGTACAATATTAATTCGAAATTTTGTTTTTAAAGTGGTGAGTCTTGGTGGTGAATTAGCTGAAGTGCTGGACTGCACTCTCGACGTGAGTTCGAGCTCAACTCACACTTTTACTGTACTTGTCTTTAATTGGAATCATTTTGAGATGAGGTTTCTTAATCTGAGAATTAATTTTTATTTATTGCGGACTTTTTGTCCTCATCTTGGTAGTTTTTGTCTTGTTTCTTCTTTCACTACGTTTCGGCCAAATTTCACCTCTGGCCTTCTTCAGGTGATTTTTACCGCGACCTCGGATAGGAATGCTGAAGGCAGTAATTACTGGGGATACGGTTACAAGACTCAGCATTCCTATCCGAGGTCGCGGTAAAAATCACCTGAAGAAGGCCAGAGGTGAAATTTGGCCGAAACGTAGTGAAAGAAGAAACAACACAAAAACTACCAAGATGAGGAAAAAAAGTCCGCAATAAATAAAAATTAATTCTCAGATTACACTTTTACGTTCACTTTTAAACTAATACCCTTAGAACAGGTATGAATACCCCAAGTTATGGGTTAAATAGTGCTACTTCTGTTCTTCTACAAGAAAGGTTTTGGCATTTGATAACCCATAGAGGTTGATATTCTATTAAAAAACAGATACCATACTATTTTTTCCGGTCTATGTTCCAGAATTATACAGATATCTATCACTTTACTACGGACTATATTATCGTAAATGTAACGACTTTTGAAGAGCTATTTTTCATCTCAAACACAAGGAATCGTTTATTTCGCGAGATATGTTTTTGAAACGTCGAAGCTTACCTTGTTTCTAGTCGTAACCTTGCCGTAATTTTGATCCAAAGTGTCCCCGCATAGACTATTTGTTAAGATTTTAGCGAGGAATATTGTTACGTGTGTTGGTTACGTTGTTTCCTCGCTAAGTTTTAAAGGTAAATAAATGAGGGAGAGAAATACGAAGATGCCGTAAGGTTTTTTGATGAAGGTTTTAATGGCAGCATGGAATAAAGGGTTTACGTTTACGCTGCAAGTGTCGTAGGAAGAAAAGAAGTAAGGAAACGAAATGAAGTTGTTATAGAGTTGAGAAAGCATTTTAGCAGCTAAATGCCGGAGTGAAGGTGTGCATCGTTAGGTTAAGGCATTGTTGAATGTGTGAGTGAGATATGTCGCCATAAGTGTAGCAAAAGTCGTGTTTGCTGGTTAAGGACAGGAACGATGTAGTCACCCTGTTGGTTTGCGGTTCTGGTTGTTTCGGGGAGAAGCGTCAATGTCTCCAGAAAATGTTGCCCAGAGATGAAGTACCTGGATGTCAGAGTGGAATTTTGCATCGCAGTCGACATAGCCAATACTGGAGGCGACTAAAAGTTGTCCCTGTGTGTGTGGCGTATTGAATTAATCTAATCCATATTCAACTAGGAACCCTTGGTCTAAGAGAATAGACGCAAGATGTTCATAAATTAGATGGCTTTCCTCATGGTGGTAGTGCTGCTGCTATTGAAGAGAGCGGACAGTCATTACGTCTGTCCCGAACGAAGAAGTTCTGAGGAAGAGAGAGTGTTTGGCGGTTTTCCCTAATTTGGTGCTGCCCGGAAAGATGATCCGGGTTGAATAGGATAAGTCACCCTGATAGGGTGAAAATATGCGTCCACCCTAACGGTCAAATTAATTAACACGCCAAAAAAAAAAAAAAAAATGCGAAATTCTTTCTGCTACAAGATAATAAAGCTTTTACTTAACATTGTTTTCTATTCATAACACCTGGGTATATAATATGTACAAATATTATATTATAGCGCAAAATCTGCTTAATCCATTCAGTGTCTTTGGAATATCCAAGTAAACAAAGTAGACGACATCAAGGTCTAGACGACATTGTTTACTATTTATAACACCTATGCATATCATTATTATGAAGGCATGCTAACAGTAGGGATTCTCTTGACTATCTCTCACCATCCGTCCCGATTGGCCAGTGCTTTTCATAAATCCTCTACTCGACATCCAGTCGTAAACAAAGTTAAGTTGCCCAGTCGGCTGGGGCCGTAGAACATATCGACTGCTTCTCTACAGAGGGGTAACACTCTCCCAACAAGTGTCCTGGATATGACACTAAACAATCTGATGGTAAGGTTCCAGTAATGCCGGAGCTTTGGGGAATGCGAAGTACCCCTTCATTGCCATCCGTCCCAGGTCCACTCTGGCCCGGAGTGGTAGCACCTGATAGAGTTCTATTTATGCGTCAAACTGAATTAAACTGCAAACTTATGCTAAACTGAATTGTTTGAAATTTAATACGCAAAAGCTTCACGTCGTAACTAAATGCCTTTGTTTAGGCATTAACTTAGTGATACGGAAACACGTTGGGTCAGACCCTGATTTTGGTTATATAGTAGTTTTGAGAATATTATAAAGTGTTGGAATGTTTTCATTGTTTGTATTTTCGTAGGCGAGCATTGCCAAAAGTTAAAGGTCGTTCATTACGCGCAATATTTTTGTTGCTAAAAATTAGGGGTCGTTGATTAGATGATATTGTTCATTACTCGAGTAATAGAACAGCAGTAATTCGTAGTGATTTGCAATTTGAACCTCTTGTTGCTTTGAACCCTCGAGCACTGCTCGATGACCCGGCTGCTCAGTTCGCCCCTGCCATTTTAAGAAGTTTTTTTCTTTTTTTTTGCAATTTGGGATCTTGTTGCTTTGGGCCCTCGTGTACTGCTGGTTAACCCGACTGCTCAGTCCACCCTTGCTACATTAAGAATTTTTTTTTTTTTTTTTTTTTTTTTTGCAATTTGGGATCTTGCTGCTTTGGGCTCTTCAATACTGTTCAATTACCCGATTTTTCAGTCCATCCCAGCCACTTTAAGAAAAGTTTTTTGAAATTTGGAATTTTGCTGCTTTGGGTC
The DNA here is from genome assembly GCA_963585895.1 of Sepioteuthis lessoniana. Classification (NCBI taxonomy): domain Eukaryota; kingdom Metazoa; phylum Mollusca; class Cephalopoda; order Myopsida; family Loliginidae; genus Sepioteuthis; species Sepioteuthis lessoniana. Next base: position 38,338,322 of record OY757940.1, on the reverse strand, counting down.
CTCGATTGTCCGACCGTTCAATTCGTCTCAGTGTATCATGATCGGAAAATTCCTATTAGTAAAATGATCATGTTTGCATTTGGCCGTGACCCTGCAAAAAATGACACATCATAGCGAGATTTGTTTTTAATTAGGGGAATACACATAAAATGCTTTAATTTAAAGAATAATGTAATTTTCAATCCAATTTGCAAATCGCTCTATAAGAGGAGCTTAGAATACGTTGATTAAATACCCGGCAGCGGGTTAAGACCCCCTAACAAAAAGGGGGTTTCTTGGATATGACACTAAACAGCATTGAATGGTGAGGCTCGAGTTCTGGATCTCTGCTAGATCAACTCTGACCCAGAATGGTAATACTGGTTAGAGTCCTATCTATGAGTAAAATGCAAAAATTATTTGTAATTCAATAGGACCGTATACATAAACAGGAAAAAAACATGTAATGAACGCGATTCCCTAGCCTCCAGGTATAAAATAAGCTGAGACGAGTTGACATGCCGTAAAAAATCCAGTCAATCAATTTAATTTGAAGCCGATAATTTTTGCAACCGATAATTCCCACTGAATATTTTTTTAATCGTTTAAATTCTCTCTATAACGAAGAGAGCTCTTAATTGCTAATTAGATTCCTTCACTCCTTCCTAAATAGAAGCACTAATGTTATCATGGACCGCTGTTAACAATGAAGTGCTCGTTAAATTACTTCACTCCTCCATAAATAGAAGCATCAATATCATCAAGACTCGTTTGATGCAAATATAAATATACAATGAACACAATTCCCTAACCTGTAGGCATAAAATAACTCTAGACGGGTTGACATGCCATTAAAATCAATCACTAAATCAATTATAAGCTGAACAAGCTTAGAGCCTCAATATGCAAACGCCTAAAAATTTTCAGAAATAGCGGATTAAAATTCTAGCATAATCAAAATGGGGGGTGCTATCAACTTGTGTACCTTAGGGCTTCCTAAGGGCGCTATTACGTTCACTTTCGGGCAAATACCCTTGGGAAAGGTATGAACCCCCTTATTCTCCCTCCAGCTATGGGTAAATAGTAGGACGGACTAGGTTCTTCAGCCTTGGTGAGGCAACTAGTCTAGGAGAAGGAAAACTCTGAATTAAAACCTGTTAAACTCCGCTTAAAAATTGACCTTGTGTCATATCCTGCCCGAGCGGAGGGGTTGGTAAATAGTACCTTAGGGCTTCCTAAAATCAGTGTGATTTAGAATACACTAACTGTATCTCTTGCAGAGAGGTAAGCCCTCTCCTCTACAAAAAAGGGGTGTTCTGAGCTATATCAAGTTTAAATCCACTACTGTGTATATGTATATATCCAATCCCTCAACACGAACAGGATGTAACAGACGATCAATTTTTAAGCGTAGCTTTAAAGGTTTGAATTCAAAGTCTTCCTTCTCCAAGACTGGTTGTCATACCCATAGGGAACCCAGTCAGCCCTGCTATTTACTCGAGTCACCTTTTCCGTTTCCCACGACGATAACCATTACACCACGAACGCCTCCAATGTAGAAATCGACTCCCAATTTACACATTGATGCCAAATTTTGCCTAAAAATTAGGTCTTCAAATTCGACCTATATACGACAATATTTTTTTTAATGCAGTTGAAATACCAGAATACCAGTGAAGAAGATCTCAAAATTTTTTTCTCGTTTCTTTTCGAATTGAGACGTGTTTATTTTCTATTTATTTATTTATAATTTCTCCATCATAATTCCTTCAGACTTGCATTTTTTTATTTTTTTTTATTTTCTTTTTTACTATAGCACGTCTGCCACCGCACTCAAGGGGCCTTCTTCAGTTGTTTGCGTCTGAATGGAATGGCCGATTTCGTAAATATTAGCCTTTCTTCTTGTATTACCGTGCTGGTTTCTCCACCTACCCGATACACTCTTTCATTTAAACTCACTAGAAATGTTTTGCGAGATAATCGCAAGTCAATATTATTCTCATTTCACGTTTTTTGTTTTTTTTTTGTGTGTGTGTGTGTTTTCTTTTTTTTTTTTTTTTTTAAATCCGACGTCGTTACCAGAGTTTTTCGACTTTGAGTTATACAACGAAACAATGTAAACGAAAGTGTTGTGTCACCGATCGTGTCGAAAGTCGTAGCGCACATAAATACAAACGACTTAGTTGTTTTGTGACCCGAAAATTTATTGCCACAAATACTCTCATAGCAGCCGCGAAACGAGAGAGACAGAATAAAAGATATGCGTTAGAGAGACAGAAGTTTTAACTGGTGGCAGACCGAACGAACACAGATTTAATTTCTTCTTCACTCCCACCAAGCCTCACTCAAAATGGGGTGTTCGTCTTAACTGTCTCTGACTCCAACTGGAACTCGAACTCCAAACAACCGACAGGCCACATGACTAACTGACTCTGCCTTTTAGGACTATTCTTATACATCTTATTCAAATTATTTCTTAACTAATACATAAATAACACGTAATCACTAAACTTTCCAGTGCTACGTCATTCTAATATCAACTGACACCCATCCAAATGTTTATCTTTAGTATCTTGTCCACAACCGATTTTAAAACAAAACTTTATTATGACTGGGGCTGGCATGTGGACGCAACCAAGGTTCATCCACCTGACCTTTCCAAGTCGAATTTGCAACGATGAAGTTAAACTTTTTTACTTGACCCATAGACTGAACTCTGACTCTCAGGGAATGAGTTCAAAATTGGTTTTTAAAATGTTTTCCATAATTTTCCTATTGATTTTTCAATTTTCCTACTGATTTTCAATTTTCAAATCAATTGAATTTTTCATTGTCATCATTTAAATCCTTATCTGGGGTGTTCTTTTTTCCGAATCCTTAACAAGTGTGCCCTTTTTTATTTTGTTGAAGTCTAATCATGAGAGTAATTTTTTTTCGAATCATAACCAAGTGTGTCCTTTTTTTAAAGTCCTTATCTTATTTTTTCCGAATTCTCATCAAGTGTATTGGATATTTTTTCGGTTCTTTAAGCCTTTTTTCGAATGCTTACCTTGTGTATCCTTTATTAGTCTTATCAAGTATTCTTTTAATCCTTATCAATTGTGGGGAGGGGTCGGAGTTTTATCAAGTGTATCATTTTTTAGTTTTTCGAATTCTTACCAAGTGTGTCTTTTTTTAAAATCCTTATCAAGTGCTCTTTTTTTCTCTAAATTAAGTGTGTCGCTTGTTTAATCCTGAAAAAGTGTGCGTTTTTTTTTTTCGAATCCTTACCAAGCGTGTCCTTTTTTTCAAGTCCTTACCAAGTGTACAGGATTTTTTTCGACCCTTTAAGTGTCTTTTTTTCGAATGTTTATCAAGTGTATCCTTTTAATTCTTATCAAGTATTTTTTTTAATCCTTATCAAGTGTGACCTTTTTTTCTCGGAGTTTTATCAAGTATATCATTCTTTTAGTTTTTCGAATTCTTACCAAGTGTGTCTTTTTTTTTTTTTAGATCCTTATCAAGTGGTCTTTTTCGAATCATTACCAAGTGTGAGCTTTTTTAAAATCCTTATCAAGTGTCTTTTTTCGAATCATTAACAAATGAGCCTTTTTTATGGGGATCCTGAAAAAGTGTTTAAGTGTGTCCTTTTTTTTCAAATCTTTATCAAGTGTCTTTTTTTCGCATCTTTACCAAATGTGTCCTTTCTTAAAATCCTTATCAAGTGTGTTTTTTTCGAATCCTTACAAAGTGGGTCCTTTTTCTTCAAATCCTTTTCAATAATGTTTTTCGAATCTTGACCAAATGTGCCCTTTTTTTAAAATTCTTATCAAGTGTGTTCTTTTTT
>OY757940.1:38137017-38329517 GCA_963585895.1 Sepioteuthis lessoniana | reverse complement strand
GATTGCATTTTTGAAATTCACCAGCTGTGACAATCAGGCTTTAGTAAGGGTGTATTGCAGCTGTAGCTGTTCATTTGAAGCTGAAATCATAAAAATTGGTCAGTCTCCTCATAAGATGTATAGCAATAAACATAGTGAATTTTCAAGAGTCTACGACAATTTTAAATGCCTGTATGAAAAAGTCTGGAAACTTAAATAAAGCTAAAGCCCAGCTAGATTATAAAAGAAAACATGGATAAAAAGTTTTATCCTATTTACCAACCCCTCCGCTCGGGCAGGATATGACACAAGGTCAATTTTTTTTAAAGCGGAGTTTAGCAGGTTTGAATTCAGAGTTTTCCTTCTCCTAGACTAGTTGCCTAACCAAGGCTGAAGAACCCAGTCTGTCCTACTATTTACCCATAGCTGGAGGGAGGATAACTGGATTCATACCTTTCCCATGGGTATTAGTGCTATGTGAAATGCAATCAGTCTCGTCCAGGATTTGAACTCGTGTCGCCGTGTCCATTTCCTACGACGATAAGCATTACACCACGGGCACCTCCATAAAGATAAAGATAAAGAGTTTTATGAATTGTGAGGTATACTCTTTTTTTGAAGGCCTATTCTCCGATGACAGAATTATCACAACAGAGATAGGCTTCAGTCTACGCAAAAATCACAAGTTGACTGGTCCTCACTTATCAATAGAGATATAAGCAATGAATATACGGTAAAAAAACATATTCGATACTTTTCAGGAGATATCTGAAACATATACTCTGAATGATGAATATGAAAACTTTATCACCACCCAGATGGAAGCAGCTGTAGAGTACTTACCACCCAAACCAAGAACCAAGTGTAGAGTTCCATGGGAGTCAGGGAAAAAATGGGATAACTTAAAAAAAAGCACCATTACTCAATAAAAGAAACGGAACGTGTAGAAACTTAAAGCCCGGGAAGAACTAACCAAGACATAACAAAAAAGCGATTAGAATATATTCAAGTCCGAATCGATAAAATTTGAAATTCGTAAGACAACCAGGAATAGCATGGTAGACAGTAAATTAAGTTAACGGGAGGAAGAATACATCGAGAGCAAGACTAAAAGTTGACAGCCAAGAAAAAAGACTTCAAAATGGAAAGAACATTTCATAAATCTGGTTGGAAAACTTCTTGAAATCACCGACAAACCTATCTAAAAATCATTTATGGCCAACTAAACATCAAAGTAGAATACTTTACAGAGGAAAAACTTGACGTTGTACTGAAAAAAATTAAAAACAGAAAAACTGCAGGGCTCGACAAGAAAATTTGACGACGTACTTCTTCGACTATTCTAAGCAATTTATAACAAGACACAGTATAGGAATAAGCGAAGAGTTGTAGCCTTCCTTTTCTAAAGAAAGGTGACCTCGGAATCACTAAAATCTTTCGAGGCATAATTCTTACAGCTAAAGTTTATAATGTTCTGCTTTTCAATCATATGCTACCCGAAATGAAGAAAAATCTTAGAAAAAATCAGAACCATTTTCGAAGAAACTACCCCACAACCTCACAAATTCAGACAATCCGTCGAATCCTCGAAGGAGTACGAGCCAAGAATCTCGAGGCAACAGTACTCTTCGTAGATTTCTCCAAAACATTCGATTCAATACACAGAGTAAAAATAAAGCGTATCCTACTGACATACGATCTTCCCAAAGAAACTGTTAAAGCTATGATGATGCTTTACAGAAACTTGAACGTAAAGGTTCGCTCAGCTGATGGAGACGCTGCTTTCTTCGACATAGTCGCTGGAGTCTTCCAAGTAGATATGGTAGCAGTATATTTGTTTATACTTTGCTTATACTACTCACTTCAAATGCCAATAGATCTAATAGAAGCAGATGGCTTCACATTAAAAAATGCAAGAAGCAGATGATATCTGACAGAAAACATAACAGATGCAAACAGTACAGATAATCAAGCGCTTCTCATAAATACACCAGCCCAAACAGAATCCCTATTTCATTGCCTAGAACAAGCAGGCATTTGCATCAATATGAATGCAAATAAAATGGTACAACACTACAGCTTTATTTTAAAACTTTTATTGAAAAAATCAATTCAGGTAACTTGATTATGTTGTAGAGCTGACATTTATTCAGTATAGCCGCCTTCAGCCTCAATCACCGCCTCGATACGGATCCGGAACTAGGAGCATGCCTTTTCCACAAGCGCCGGCGTGAGCTCGGCTAATACTCGGCAGATGGCGACGATCAGGCTGGCTTTGGTGTTGTGGGAGGTCATGTTGGTGATGTTCTTGACGTATGACCAAACGAAGTAGTCCAGCGGGTTTAGGTTGGGGGAGGAGGGGGTCTGACGGACTTGATTAGCCTGAGGTTCTTTGTCTTCTCGGTCAAGATCTGGCTTATCTGGCGCCTGTAGGACCTACACTTCAAGTCCTCCTTCACACATGCATTCACAATTGTGTGCGAGACGCCTAAATCTCTGGCAATCTGCCGAATAGGTCGCTGGGGAGTTTCATCAATGTTGGATCGGTAGAGAACATGAGTTGTACAGTGGCGCATCTCTGATCTCGCTCGTTGAACATTGTGTCACTTTCAGACATGATAGAAGTCTCCTATCGCTCTTGGGAATTGTACACAACTGGACAACAAGTAGATGCTCTGCAACAAAAAAAGAAAACCGGTTTTCATTAAACGCAAATGGAATTATGTCGTCTTTTCTAGGACGACAATTTTATCGTTCCTCCCTGTATATATATATAGTCGCGAGGCCCGGAGTCGCATTTGATCGTATGCCCCGCTTGTGCTACTTTGTATAAAGCCTTGTTTTTGCTGCTGCTAAACATAAAATCCCTGACTGGTGGCTGATCAACACTAGCTGGGTCACCCAAGTGAAGGTGTATGATGTTGAAAGACTTGAAACACCAAATGATCTTAGGAAGAACATCACTGACGATGTGGTTAGGGTCACCTTAAGCTGTATTCTTTGAAATGAAGAACTCAGAAATTTTCAGTGACGTTTGGGAAGAGACCAAATGACGATCAGAGAACAGTTCTGTTGAGGCTATCGAAGCTATCTTAGTTAGCACCCCAGGTAGTATCTTCCAGGAGAAGGAACCCAATTAAGCGATAAATCAACCAATGAATCAATACCCCCATAGGACCCTGAGAGCAGGGGAGGATGTGATCCCAAAAGGATATGATTTTATGCCTCCGTCCCTAAACGGTGAACGGCCTACGAGAATGAAATGCACTTGCAGCAAGGAATGCAAAAATCTAAGGGATCTTAGGATCCACCAGGCCAGAATGAGATGTCTGGGGAGAGAGAGAGAGAGAGAGAGAGAGAGAGAGAGAGAGAGAGAGAGAGAGAGAGAGAGAGTCAGTATCAGCGCACTGGAGCCCAACCTGGTGAGACGCTGGAGGAGCATGGCTTGGTTTCACTTCACAGAGCCCAGTCTTTCCATGTTTCTGTCTCTCAGCCTCTTGACAAAATTACGAAACAGCGAATAAAATGGCCTCCAGCAAACTACATGGAGTAATGGCAAAGATTTGATAATGACGTGTACGAAATTTTACTGGAAATATCTAAAGGAGACGCGGACAAGAAATCAAGGGCTTTAACTACCATCATCACTAGTTTTGTGTCAGAGAGCTTTGGCCGCGTTGTTGTGAGGCAGAAGAATAATCATCACGATAAGAACCGGAGGGAGATTCATATAAAGAATATCCGTCAGGAGCTGAAAGCCCTAAAGAGACAACATAAGAGGGCGAGTAGTGAAGAAAAATTACCACTAGCAGAGGTTCGAGATGTTTTAAGGCACAAACATCCATCTGGAGAGCAGAATGGCACAGGAGAAGAGGTAAGGAGAAGGCTAAAAATGATTATTTCCAACCCCTTCGCTTTTTCGAAGAAGTTGCTCAGAGATAAGCGGAGCGGTCAATTGGAATGTACAGAACACAAAATTTTCCTTAGGGATACATACAGTGGTCTCAGGAGAGAAATTGAACTCAATGAGGACCCTTTTATTATCAGCCCGTCAGTGCCGTCAATAGAATTCAACTCAAAGGTCCCGAGCTGGTCTGAGATACAGGAAGTCATTAAGGTATCGAGATCAACCTCTGCCCCTGGACTAAGTTGCGTACCATACATTGTTTATTAGCGATGTCCAAATATTTTGAGGTGACTCTGGAGGATCTTAGGAGCAATCTGGACGAGGAATAGGGTTGCTGATCCATGGAGATATTTTGAGGCAGTGTAGATTTTTAAGAAGAACTCCGTAGAGATAGAGCAATTTAGGATTATTTCTCTCCTAAACACGGAATGTAAAATTTTCTTTAACATATTGCCTTGACGTTTGAAGAGATACGTTATAGAGAACAATCATATTAACAAGTCTGATTAGAAAGGTAGTCTCCCAGATATACCCGGTTGTATTGAACACAATGGAGTAGTAATACTGCTCCTAAGAGAAGCTAAAGAAGCAAATGAGATATTGCGGTTTTGTAGTTGGACCTGGCCAATGCGTATGGTTCTATACCACACATTTCGATTGAAGAGGCACTTAGACGATAACATATACCAAATGTAACGAGGAATGTATTGTGTGATTATTATAAGTTTTAGACGACCGCGGGTGCGGTATCTTCTGAGTGGCATCGTCTTAAAAGGGGTGTTATTGCTGGTTGCATACTTTCAGTGAACCTTTTCATTATCGCGTTTAATATGTAAATTTAGTCAGCTGAGGTGGCATGTCGGGGTCCTCTAATGAAGACGGGGTGCGTCAGCTCTTGATTAGGGCTTATATAGATAACTTGACAGTGACGACAACCTCGGTCATTGGTTGCTGATGGTTACTGAGAGGATTTGAGAGATCCGTTTCATGGGTAAGAATGCGATTTAAGCCATCGAAGTCTTGGTCATTGGCGATAAATTGAGGTGTCGTGGGTGATAGATTTTGCTTCGCAATTGTGGGTATTTATTTCCTACTCTGAGAGAGGAAACAGTAAAAAGTCTAGGAAGGCTGTACAACTGCAACATGAAGGATACTGTAGCCATCCAGAATTCTACTAGAGACTTCAGCTCTTGGTTAACGAAGGTGGATAAATCGGGTTTACCAGGGAGGTACAGATCTTGGATTTACCAGCATACTATCTTGCCATTATTATGTGTTGTATTTTGACCTTTGACCTGGCCAAAAATGCCATTCCAAGGTGATGCATCGGAAGGAAGTGACACATTCTAATGGCAGTTACGAGAGGAAATCGTGTGGGCGGAAATTGGCTGATGAAATGGAACGAGCTAAAAAGATTCCCATGGTACACTCATAGACTGATGCACCAGAAAAGAGTGACCTGTGAACTGCATGACAGTTATTTCCGCTGGATGACGTTCAATCATGCCATTCCAAAGATCGAGTGGGCGATCGAGTGAGCGTTGAACTATTATATAACTCAGTCAAAACAGTTCGAGTCCCAGTTATAGACGAGATGTGGTAGGGAAAGCCACACCCGGCCGAAGGGGCCCTCGGGAACCCCGATGGAGTTTGGGGACCAGAGAAGTTGCTGATAAGATGCAGTAAAGAAAGCCAGCACCCAGCAGAGTGGACCCCAGGACCTCCGGTTGAGCATCAGGAGAACGAGAAAGACACAACTTTGAGGCCATAAGAGTAGGGGTCAAAATATTTCAGTTTCTGTTCGGTCTCCAACTCCCTCTCACACGCAAACCTTGAGTAACCTTTTCGAACCCTTGCAATAAAGTGAGAGGTACATATTTTGTTAAAGAAGTCTTCCTGCGTCATTATCATTGCGTCGGTATGTATCCAGTATATATATGTATATTTCTGCATGAATCAGCAGATGACAATACAACATATGGCCTATTATGATATATGATATTACAATGACAAACATAAGGGATATGGAGAAGAAGATTAGCAGCTAACTACATAGGTGGTTGGGTTTACCACAGAATCTAAGCAGTGTTGCTTTATATGGGTTAACAAACGTTCAACAACTTTCATTCAAGGGGCTGACAGAATAATTCATGGACACCAAGACCAGAGAGGTGATGACACATAAGAAATCAAAGGACCCGAAAATAGCGTTAGCTGGCATAGAAGTGCACACGAGCAGGAAATAGAATGTTTAACTTGAATTGCAGAAAGATTGAAACACAAGGCTCTGGTGGAGAAAGTAGCTGTAGATCGTACTTGGCTAGGCTGTTGCACCAACAAAGATATCAGAAGAGCCACGGGTAAAGAATATCGACACCTCCCCCAGAATGAGGTGAGATCAGGTGTAGAAGGATTAAAACTTGGCAAAATGGTTGCGTTAGGTCAATAGGGAGCCCTGACTCGATGGAATGATATTTCGCAAAGGAAACTTAGCTGGTCGGACTTTTGTTGTTCATTCATCCAGATACGACTTCTCATCCAGGTTGTTTATGACACATTACCGAGCCCAACAAATCTTCACACCTGCGAAAAGCCTAAGACTCAACAATGCCCATTGTATGCAGAGAGGAACGCTCAAACACATATTCAGTGGCTGCCGTAGGGCAGTGGGCGATGGGTGTTATCGCTGGCGTCATAATCAAGTAAGTAAAGTTCGTGACCTTTAGTCGAGGGTGATCCAAAGGCTCCCTTTTCAATAGCTACTACACCGAGGAGTAGGAGAGGGCGCTATTCCTTCCCTTGGATTGCTCCACTTTACCCTTGATACATTACTTATAATGCTGTTAAGCAAAGAGATATCAAGTACCATTTTTAAAATCTTTGGTATGACCCAACCTGTGATTGAACCCCGGTTCCCAGACCATTGGCGAACACTCTACCCACTAGGCCAATGAGCCGGTGGTAATTGTGGAAGTATTTGACGAATGAATTCTGACTAGCTGTCAGTAGGAGGATCAATTTTGTTTAGGCAGGAGGGAATGTTGAGTCAGAAAAGACATCGCTACTTAACACAGCCCCAGATTATGAGTTATTCGTTGATTTGTATTGACAGCTGAAATTCCGTGATCATATTGTTCGAACACAACTTCGGCCAGACGTGATTCTTGTTTCAAATGTGACGAAGCAAGTGATCATGCGGGAGTTAACGGTACCGTGGAAGGAAAACATGGCAGAGTCCGAAGATAGGAAGCTCACTAAATACGTGTAACTTGTTGAGCAGTGCTGGAGGAATGGATGGCGACTTCATTGTGGCCAAACTGAAATTGGGTGCTGAGTGTTCGTGGGTCAGTCGCTTTTGTAAAGCCTTAACCAAGCTAGGTTTGACAGGTAGGAATAAAAGAACATCGATTAGGTTAATTAGAGACACCGCTGAAAGGCCTTCTGGATGGTTGTGGATTAAGAGAGCGAGCGGTTGGTAGCCTAACATTTCAATGGAATGAATAGTATTTTTTGTTTCTGCTCGGACTTAATTCATATCCCAATATAATTAAGGGACAAGCATTTTATTGTTTTTATTTTATTTTTTTTTAAGTTAAAGTCAGTACTGAGGACTGAGAAAGGTTATTTTTGCTCTCAGTACAATACTGTTTGCTGTGCTTTTTCGTTGTATATATATATATATAACAAGCTCATTAGCATAATGGTTAGAGTGTTCGCCAATGGTCCAGGAGACTACGGTTCAATACCTGGTCGAGTCATACCAAAAACTCAAAAAATGGTAATTAATGCCTCCTTCCTTAAAACTCAGCATTATAAGGTATGGATCATTCTAAGGAAAAGAGTAGCGCTCACCCGTACATCTCGGTGTAGTAGCTATTGCAAGAGGAGCCTTCAGGTCGCCCTCGACTACGATTAGCCAATCCACTTATATATATATATATATATATATATATCGTGTATGTTTCGTATATATATATATATATATATATATATATATATATACATATCGTGTATGTATAGAGATATATATCGTGTGTATATATTCAAACACACACGTGCACACATACACATGAATATATATATAGAGAGAGAGAGAGAGTGAAATAGAGATAGAGAGAGAGAAAGAAGAAAATACCTGTAGTGTAACGGTTACCATCGTAGGAAATAGTTACAGAGATCCAGGCTCAAATCTTGGACTAGTGGTGGCATTTCACATACGGCTAATACCGTTAGGAAAGGTATGGATCTATATTTAAAAGGGCCGGATTCTAAAAATTCTAGAAATAGACAGGCTAATACTCCGCTGAATGGGTTTCCCATGGGAAGGCCAGTTTTCTGTTAATCGAATTTGTTATTAAATTTAAAAGAAGTCATGTTTGTTATGTCTTTGCAGATGTTGATAAGGGTGTTTATGGGTAGGGGTGAGTTAAATTTAATTTTTCTTAAGTGAGTTGCAAGAAGGTTGACACATTTTTGATGGGTATATTTGTGTATAGAGAAGTTATGTCTAAACTGTTCATTGTCTTATTTTGAATATTTATATCCTTGATTTTATTAAGTAAGTCTCCGGAGTTTATAACGTATGAGGGGTTGATTAGAATCTGCAGTCATTTCCAAAACAAACCATATAAAACAACACCCAGGACTTAATCAGATTTCACCATACCTGGCGAATATCACGAAAACAATACCAAAAATGTAAACGGTTAAAAAGGGACATTTTCTCCACTGGGTACCACCATACTTTTGAGGATTCTTTCCTTATCACTTTTTCTTTCCTCTTTTTTGCTCTCTTCCCACCTAGACATCACATTATAGTCAATGTCTTTCGACGAAACAGGATATACATAGGCCCCTTTCCTCTCCAACTTTTTCCCAATTTCTTTCCCATCAACTCACTAAAATTATTTCCACTTTCATATACTCAAATATCTTAAATAAACTCTGATACATTTGACTCTAAACCCTCTCCTTCTTCCTGCTACACCTTTATCCTCTCCGTCATCTTATCATGTTCCTCATAAACGGTTCAGTTTAAGGAAGGTCTTAAATATAAAAATGAATTAAAAGAACGAAATATCGTGCCTTTAAACAGATTTTACGTGTTTGATTTATTCAACTTTCCACATATTTCTATCATACACACACACACACACACACACACACACACATATATATATATATATATATATATATATATATATATATATACTGGAACCTCCCTATCAGATTGTTTAGTGTCATATCAGGACACTCATTGGAGGTTCAGTCAGTGTATTCTACAGCGCCAGCCGACTGGGCAAAAGTAATTTTTTGCCCACAGTTTAAATACCAAACAGTTCTATTTGACCGATCGGTGTGACCCTATCAGGTGCTACCTCTCCGGATCAGAGTGGATGTGGGAGTAATGGCAATAAATGGGTACTCCACATTCTCCAAGGCTCCAGAACTGGAACCTCAAGATCAGATTGTTTAGTGTCAAAATCAGAACACTCGTTGGAGGGTATCTTACCTACAGATATGCAGTTGATGTATTCTACAGACCCACCTAACTGAGCAGTAAGGTTACAGGTATTCCCATCTGAAACTAATAGTTTGTACACAGTTTTATGGTTTCAAGTATTCCTATCTAATATTAATTTGCACACATTTTATGGTTTCAAGTATTCCTATCTAATACTAATAATTTGCGTACATTTTATGGTCTCAAGTAACTACTAATAATAATTGGTAAACAATTATACCTTCTAACAACTATTCTTAATAAAATGATTTTCACTGCTGTACTATTTCAAGTTTGGTTGTATTTTACGGCATTTTAACTCTCTTAGGTTATTTAATGCCAAATCTTGTTTATACACGCACACACATCATATGTATATGATTTTTAAACGAATAGTTTGTAAGTAACATTATTTTTAAACGAGGCAGAACTCATTTCTTTACACACGGGTGGTCTCTAATTTTGCTATCTAACCCTAATAGTTTTACCTGCACACAGTAAAATGGTTTTAAGTATAACGATTTGACACTTGTATTCAACATGAAAATGATTCCAAAGTTCTAGTGACCAATTGATTGGACCGTAACAGATACTACTAATCCAGGTCAGAGTGAACCTGGGAGTAATAAAATAATAAAGGCATGCTCTACATTCTCGAAAATTCCGAAACTTGAGCCTCAGATCCAGTTTAGTGTTATATCTAGGTTGCTTGTTTGGTAGCATGGAGGGATGTTTTACCCTTTTGCAGAAATGCAGTCGGAGTATTCTGCAGCACCAGTTAACTGGGCTGATATTGTTTCAAGTATTCCGATCTAAAATTAATAATTGTACACATTTAGATGGTTTCAAGTATTCCAACCTTATATTGATAATTTTCACACATTTATATGATTTCAAATAACAAATGATGATAATTTGTAAACAGTTATAGCTTCTAGTAACTATTCTTAAAATGAATAATTTGCAGTGTAGCTTCAAGTATTCCTATCAAATACTAATAATTTGTACTGAATTATATGGTTTAAAATATTTCAAGCAATTATGGTTTCGAGTATCTAGTGATAAGATAGGGGAGTTCACATGGCGTAGTGGATAACGTTTGGCACTGGGACACCATAGTAAGCGAGTTCGAGTACCAGACGCAGATTACATTCACTTTCATATCTTTGGGAAAGGTATGAACCCTTTATCTCAACAGTTAAGGGTTGAATAGTACCATTACTTTTGTAGCAGAAATAACTTCGTATTTTTGTTTTGCACGTAATTTAATTTGACCGTTAGAGTCGCCGAACGTTTTCACCCAATCAGGATGACTTAACCTATTTAGTCCGGATCATCTTTCCGAGCAGCACCAAAAATTTGGGGACAGCCCACGAAACACACTCTTCCTCAGAAATCTTCAATAGGAACAGACGTTTTACTGTCTGCTCTTGAATAGCGGCAGCAGCATCATACACTATGAGGAGAGCCAACTAGTTTATGGACCCCTCGCGTCTATTCTTCTAGACCAAAGGATCCTAGTTGAAAATAAATTAGATGATACACTATAACAACTTCCTGCCTTCTTTCCTTCCTACGAGACTTGCAGCATACCAGCGTAAACTCTTTACTTCATGCTGCCATTAAAACCTTCACATAAAACTTAACGACGTCTTCGTTCTTCTCTACCACCTTTATTTTCCATCAACATTTAGCGAGAGGATAACAACCGACGTAACACCAATATAACCTACGTAATACCAACACAAACAACGTTCATTCATCATTTTGTCGTGCCACTAGCACGGATATCCCTGACCCTATGTCGCCACTTTTCCTTATCGTTCATCGCCTCTGGCAGGTCTTCAGGGCTACATCCCGTATCCTCACATAGCTGCTGAATGTATGTTCGTGCTGGTCGTCCTGTTTTTGCCCGACCATATGTGGGGGTCCATAGGAGTACATCACTTATGAGTTCGTCCCTGCTTCTCCAGCAGTGTCCTGAATTTCTGGTTCGTCTACTTGGATAGTTTTCGTGACAGGAGGCAGGTGGCCGTATAGTTGGTGTCTTGTGGGGTGTTGCCGCCAGGACTTGTTCAATATTGCTCACAACATTCTTGTGTAATTGCCGTCTAGCTTCTTCTCCAGCCGTTTAGTTAGCCTCCATGTACTGCATCCATACAGCAGTATCGATACGACAGCTGCCTGGAAGAAACTGCGTTTCATTTTATCGGTTAGGTCTGATTTCCATATGATCGATAGTCTATTGATAGCTGTCCATGCCTTCGTTAGCCGCGTGTCGATGTCCTTTTCGGTTGATGCGATACTGCTTCCTAGGTAAGTGAATTCGTCTACTAGTTTAAGAGGGGTTCCGTCTTGTATGGAGATGTCACCTGTTTGATTATAGCACATATATTTCGTTTAGTGTGCATTGACATGGAGGCCTATGCCTGCGGCTGCTCGTTCCAAACTATGCAGTAGTGTTTCGGCTTGGTTGGGTGTATTTGCCAGTATCGCTATATCATCTGCATAGTCGGCGTCGGTAATTGTTTTTGCGGGGTATCTTCTGCTTCTTTTCTTTGTCAGCTCGAAGCCGTTTTCTCTGATTTTATCAATCGATGTTCTAAGCAAGTGATCTAGACAGATGATAAAGAGGAACCAACGTAAAACCAACTTAAACCAAAAAAAAACTAATAATAATAATTATATTCTCACCGCTATACTTTCTTTTTAGAAGGATGGCTTTTGCATTAAAAGACCCACTTAGGTTGATATGCCATAAAAAACAAAAAACAAAAAAATTAAAAAACCCATGATAATAATAATTTCGAGTGGACCTGGAAAAAATGGCAATGAATGGGCACTCGATACACCCAAGGGCTCCAGATCAGTTGTACACCATGAGATGCAATTTAGTGTTATACTCTAGACTCTTTATCATAATTTTTTTAATTAATTTTAGAATTAATTTTTTAATTAATTTTTTAATTTATTTTTCAAAATTTATTTTCAGCCCTTTTTTTTCTTTTCTTTCCTTTTTTTATTACAGTGACCCTAAACTCCAAGAAAGTACTGAGAGATGTGAAATACAAAACTCAATGCTTCCGAAGACTAAGGAAATTGTTAGGTGGAAAATTCTCGCAAGAAGGCCGGAACTTAGCGTCAGCGAAAATGACGTCACTTCTGATAATGTTGTAAGTTTTCCAAATTGAAACAAAATTTTATAATTTCAAATTTCTTAAAAGAGTGTTTTTTTTTCTTCGATCAGGTTATCGATACATATTCTCAAAACTTTTATGGTATTGTTCTCTACTAACCTTATTGGTTGGACTGGAAATTGCATTATTCTTTAAATTAAAGCATTAACATATAAGTGACGTTCTTCTATGGACTTCTACGTATGGATATTCGAGTGTTGACCAACCAACATTAACAAATGTTTGTCAGGTTGCTTAGAGTATCAATTTATTAGATACCCACCATCTAACTACTTAACAGATTCATTCTTGTTTAACTTCAGTGATCTAGTGCTTTCAGAGTGACTTGACAGCAAATTCTCATATATATATATATATATATATATATATAGTGCGTGTGTATACTAATATCATATATCTATCTTCATATATATATATATATATATATATATATATATATATGTATATATATTCGTCATACAACGTGTGAAAGCACATGCGATACTCTGTCCTTATCAGCCTCCAACCAGAGTGATAACACAGTTTCGGTAGCTCAAGGCGGTACTGCCATTCCTGGTGCTACCAAGCAGATTTTGCCACCGGACAGGGTATTTAAAAGAAATATATATCTATATATACGCCAGATCAACTAAAAGCAGACATTACATTGGACGTTCAGTGCATTTTTAGTGCAGTTTGTGATTTAAAAACGCGTTTACTTTCGGCCGTTGATGTCATAGTAACTGTTTCTTGATTTTGCGTAATCACACGGGAATGGTGGTTCTGCGTGCATATCATTCATGTTGAAATCCTTTCTATATCCGTCATCTATTCGTTTCGTTTTCCTTCAGTTTTTTTTATGCGTTACTGCACAAAAGCACTCGAGACAAGCGTCATATATAATTCTGCTGAAAGATGTTATTTGTTGATCAATAGGGCCCTTAAGATGGTTGGTGAGTAAAAAGAAAGCTCCTGGTCTAAGTTTGTCCAGGTAGCTATCTGATTATCCTTGGGCCACTAAATTCTTATATATACATAATAAGTGCCACTTGGACGCAAATATTTAAGTTTTACTGTAATAAAATATTACATCAAATTAGGAAGGTTGCTTAGTTGTGTTTTATGCCATATCAACCCTTGTTGGTTATTTAATACCAAATCCTGTTCAGACATAAATATCCATTAAATATATATGATTTTTAAATGCATATTGTGTAAATAAGGTTTTAAAACCAGCCAGAGCTCATTTGTTTGCACACAGTTAAATAGTTTTAAGTATTGCTATGTACCAATAATAATTTAACATCAGGGATTTGTTTGCACACCAGTAAATGATAGTTTTACATATGATTTGTAAGTGAATAATTTGTAGGTAATCTTATTTCTGTTCAGTATTAATCATTTGTATGCAGACAGTGACGTGTTTACAAGTTTTGCTATTTAACACTAATTTTTCTACATCTTGCAAGTTAAATCCGTACTCTTTACAGGGGACACGGTCACCTCCAGAACCACGTCTTCCCAAGAGGATTAGAAATACGCATCCGCGTAATCATTATGACCTCAAGGGCAAGGATATAGATCTATATCCTTGCCCTTGAGATCATGATCAGAAAATCCGGCAAGCACTACGTGCGATATACGACAACGCTAGACAGTTGTTTCGACTTTATTCGGTCATACTAGCCGAGTTTATCATGATCTCCCCCACGGTCAAAACAGCTGTCCAGTGTTTCCATGTGTCACATGCAGTGCTTGCCGGATTTTCTGATCATGGTAATTCAATATATATATATATATATATATATATATATATATATATATATATATATATATATATATATATTTCAATTCTGCTTCTATCTACGTTGAAGAATTTATAGTTTTTGTGGAGAATAAAAACTGGACAATAACGCCGAGAAACCAACCAAAAGCATTTGTTGTGCGAAAGGTGAATGCCCAGTTGGTCACAGTACATTGCCGAATTGTGACCCACGTTACTAACATTTTCAAAACTTTTCATTCTCCTAATTATAATTATTTTTGGTAGTCGGTCATTACCAAAGGATTCTTGGGCTAATGAGCTTATCTTGATAAAACTTGGTATGTGAACTCTTTTCACCTCAAAGAGGCTTTTAAAGGTATAGTGTTATGTTTTGACCCTTCGACCCGGCCCAAAAATGCTATTCCAAGGTGATGCACCGGAAGGAAGTGACACATTCCAATGGCCAGTAATCGAAAGAGATCACGTGGGCGGATTAAAGCTTATGATATGGGACATGGTGAAGGTCCCACGGTGCCACTACAGTGATGCACCGGAAGAGAGTGACCTCTGAACTGCATGACAGTTATTTCCGCTTGATGACGATTAAACATTCGATTTCAAAGATCCAGTGGGCGATCGTGTGGGCGTTGAATTATTATATAATTGAGTTGAGTTGGGTGCCAAAGCAGTTGCCAGCAGACTTCCAGAGAGTTAGAGACGAGATGTGGTAAAAAAAGCCATACCCGACCTCGGGGACCTCGGAAAACCCCCGATGGAGTAGACCCCAGCATTAGGAGAACAAGAAAGACACAACGTGACGGTCATAACAGTGGGGTCAAAATATGAAGTTTATGTTCGGTCTCCAGCATCCTCTCACATGCAAACCTTGAACAACCCTTTCGAACCCTTGCAATAAAGGGAGAGGTAAATATGTTGTTAAAGAAGTCTTCCTGCTTCGTTTCTTCCTGCATCTTTGTCACTGTGTCGTTTATTACTGCATCTTTCTGCGTGTGTCTTTATTATTGAGTCGTTATGATACGGCAAATGAGTATACAACATTGTCCGATTTGGTGCATGTGCCAGCAGAGTTCTTCAAGGATTCAAAACGAACCTGGTTACCGTAAACGACAGTTTTAAGCATCACTATACGACATCAACGAAGAGGGACAAAGAAAAATGCTGGAATTGAAAGAAGTAAAAAGAAATAAAAACAAGAACAAACCAGCAACAATAAGAGGAACGGACCGGCGCGGAAAGAACAGAAAGAAAAGAAGAAAACAATGCAACGTGCTGGAAGAAAAGATGAAGAAAAAAAAAAGAAAACAAGAAACAAGAATTAATCAGCAACATAAAGAGAAAAAGAGAAGAAAAAAAATTTGTAAGTAGATTGCTGCATTCTTATAACTCTATCTCTCTGTCGATTATTCTGGGTATGATAGTGAAAGATTAGTTTTAATGACAAGGGCCTTGCTAGAACGATAAAATTGGAAATAATTTTTTTTAAAAATGTGTGGTCCCTAGATAAAAATTGAAATTACTGCTATGTGTAATATTGTATCGAAGTGAGGGAGGAAAAAAGAAGGGAACAAAGATGGCTATGGGACAGTTGCTGTCCGTTTTTGATAGACAACTTATCGTAAACAATAAATTTTATCAATGGGATTTTTATCGTAAATAGGTCTTTGTGAGTAAAAAAAATCGTAGTAACTTTTCATTGGCCCAGACAAGCGATGATTGAAAATTAGAATTTCAGTCCAAGATCTAGAATCCCGCATATCTGTAGTTAAGACCTTTTGGGGCAAGTTTTCATGTTTGGAACTTGTGAATTGGAAATGAGAATTTTAATCCGAGAGATGGAATCCTGGGAGCATCAATGTGATTGTCCAAGAACTTCGCACATTGGTGGTTTGTCTGAATAATGCGCATATTATTTTTCGATATTTATGAAGTTGGGAGAATCGATATTTTCGGCGCTGGTAGACTCAGGCCGGTTTTTTCTGTGGAAGTTTTAGATACCAATTATTGAAGACATGGGTATCGTCTCAGATTTGTCGTGATCCGAATGGATTGGAAATAGTCTTGCCGTGGAGGCAGAGTAACTAAGAGACAAATGTTTTTTTGTATCTGACGAGGCAGACAGGTATTTTGTGAGTTTCCTCAGGAGTGAAGCTTTGAGATTGTTATTGGGGAAGATATTTTGAAACAGGGTTTTGGATGTAATTAAGTGATGCGCAGAATTTTGACGGAACCAAGTGTGGCGAAGATTCGCAGATTCGGAAATATTTTGAATTGGGAAATGTTGGCAGAATTTATAAAAGTTTGGGTTGTTTAGAAAAAAACCCGGGATATTTTGTGAAAAGAAAAAAGAAGAAGAAGAATGCTCGTAAGCTATTGAAAAAGTTGTATTATAAATCAGGCTTAATTTATGGTACTATAGACTGAAATTGAATAAACTGGGAAGCGAACCTATAGTTATCGTGTTAAGGTAAAGACAGAGAGGTAGATATAAGGTTGAAAAAAAGGGACACTGAATGAGCAATTTATTGTGAAAAAAAAAAATGAAAAAAAAAATGAAAACAAAAACAAAAACGTACAGGACAATAGAAAAAAAGACGGAAAGAAAAAAAAGGAGAAGAAACTTGAACATTGTTGAACACAGCATATGAAAAAAAGAAAGAAAGAAAGAACAGACATTTTTAGTAAAATAGACAGTACATCAATCCATAGATTGAAAAAAAAAAGAAGAAAAGAAAACTGAACATTTTTGAACTGTGATTGTAACATTGTTTTGACTTGTTGTAAAGTGAAAATTTTTTAGGTTGTTTGAGTTTAAAGGCGACATTAGAATTTTTTTTTTTCCTGTTCATACAATGAAATTTGACGAAAACCATTAACAGAGGATTTTATTCTAGGTTTACTAATATTTGTAATTATATTGATTCTAAAATTTGTTTTTTTAGAATTTAGGGTTTTCGTGGAATAGGAAATATTTTTTGGGGGGGTTCTGTTTTGAGGAATCGGTGGCTGACGCGAGAATAGGACAGTCATTCATCCAATTGGTTTCAGATTGTTGTTGGGTAGACGGTAAAGAAAGCAATTCTATCGAAGAATTCGCCGGCCCATGAAGCTGTTCTATTTTTTCAGTTTGGAGTTCCGAGGATGGAATAAAAGAAAAAAGGCGTGGCCTACTCCAAAATTTTGTGGATAATGTCTGACTCTTTCAGTCCCGATGATGTTTTGGATTCGTGTGTGATTTAGCAAAGTGAAATGAATCTGGGAAAGGCGAGGTGCCTATATATTGGTAGCCACGAGGGTTCCAGATTAAATTGAAAAGAAACCCGGCGCGAGTTTGATCAGGTAAAACATGTTTCCTCAAGGGCTTGCAAACCAATGTGCATGGAAACAGAAACTTAATGAAAAAAATGGGTAACACATTGCTAATTAGTATTTTGCGTGGACTATTTTAGGTGGTTTACAGCATGCGTGCCAGATTGTGATACATTCGGATGTATTGTGATACTTTGTTTTGGGCCATGATTTTTGTGGATTTTTGTGGAATGCTTTGGGCCTTGAAGATATTGTGTTTTAGTTTAGAAAATTCTCCGGTTACTCCAGGTAGGAACCTGTTGAGCAAAGAACTGGAGTGTGGTCATGAGGAATCCAGGCGAAATGTATTGCTGGAATGACCAGGGTCACTAAGTTTGTGACCAGGATATGGGACCAGAGTATGGTCCTTTTTGGGTTTTGAAATTTCTTCAAGGAATTATGGAGGGCCCGCTGTGTTGAGAAGATAAAAAATGCATCCGTATGGTACCTTGATACACACATGTCAAGATGGCCAACCACGCAAAGATAGTAAGAGAAATTTAGATAATAATTAGCCGGGCAAGTGTTACATAGAGAGAAGGTCTCTTCCTAAGTAAGATTTTGTTGCTGTAGTTCAAGTGATTCTTTTTGTGTTTTCAGCCATTATTGCCCTTTGTACATTATTCTGTAAAATATGTGTGAGGTGATGGAGACGAACGTGAAGAAAATTCCACATGTGGAATTTTGAAAAATAATTAACGGATGAATGTTATGTTTTGACCCTTCGACCCGGCCCAAAAATGCTATTCCAAGGTGATGCACCGGAAGGAAGTGACACATTCCAATGGCCAGTAATCGAAAGAGATCGCGTGGGCGGATTAAGGCTTATGATATGGGACAAGGTGAAGGTCCCATTGTGCCACTACAGTGATGCACCGGAAGAGAGTAACCTCTGAACTGCATGACAGTTATTTCCGCTTGATGACGATTAAACATTCGATTTCAAAGATCCAGTGGGCGATCGCGTGGGCGTTGAATTATATAATTGAGTTGGGTTGGGTGCCAAAGCAGTTGCCAGCAGACTTCCAGAGAGTTAGAGACGAGATGTGGTAAAAAAAGCCACACCCGACCGAGGGGACCTCGGAAAACCCCCGATGGAGTAGACCCCAGCAGCATTAGGAGAACAAGAAAGACACAACGTGACGGTCATAACAGTGGGGTCAAAATATGAAGTTTATGTTCGGTCTCCAGCATCCTCTCACATGCAAACCTTGAACAACCCTTTCGAACTCTTACAATAAAGGGAGAGGTAAATATGTTGTTAAAGAAGTCTTCCTGCTTCGTTTCTTCCTGCATCTTTGTCACTGTGTCGTTTATTACTGCGTCTTTCTGCGTGCGTCTTTATTATTGAGTCGTTATGATACGGCAAATGAGTATACAACAATAGTAAAAATCATATTACTGCACTCACATGTGTGTTTATGATATCTTGACTTGAAATTATTCCTTTAGACGGCAGATAATTTCTTAACTCTTGTAAAGTGGTGAATTATTCTGCGAAAATTCGAAAAATAGAGGTTATATTCAAACAAGTCAATCATATACGAGGATCATTAAATAAGTTTCCAGACTTTTTTCGTATGGGCACTTTTATTGATAGTACACAAATGAAAATCTAGTCCCCTTTGAAGTAATCTCCTCCGGCTGCTATGCACTTGTTGCAACGTTACAACTTCTGGAAGGCCCTATAGAAGTCCTATTGTGTAAGCGTGTCAATGATCTTCGTCACAGCCTCTTTCATCTCCTCAGCTGTCTCATAACAACAGCCTCTGAGTTTTGGGAATAACCAAAAGTCACAGGGAGCAACGTCTGGACTATATGGAGGGTGACGAACTGTCTTGATGCCCATCTTGGTCAAATAGTCTGTAACAAGGATGGAGTTGTGGACTGGTGCATTGTCCTGGTGAAAATGCCACTGACCCGATTTGAAGAGTGTTGGCCACTTCCGATGGAATCTCTTGCTGAACTCCCTTAAAACCTCAACATAGTAACCCTAACCCTAAGCCTTTGACCAATCAACTCTGGTCTATTGACTTACTGCTCCTCTTACATTATCCCTCACAGACTTCCTGGCTTTCTTGAATCTCTTATGCCACTCAAAAACTGATGCTCAATTCATACAAGATGGTCGAAAAGCAGTCTGAAGCCTTCCATACGTTTCTGTGGCATTTTTTCCAATTCTAAAACACAATTTTATTGCATATCGTTCTTCTAAAGTGTTTTGAAATCCACCAGCTGTGACAATCAGGCTTTAGTAGGGTGTATTCCAATTGCTGCTGTAGCTGTTTCATTTGAAGCTGAAATCATAAAAATTGTTCAGTCATCTCATAAGATATATAGCAATAACATACTGAATTGTCAAGAGTCTACGACAATTTTAAATGCCTGTATAAAAAAGTCTGGAAACTTATTGAATGCTCCACGTATATATTGTTATATACTGTACCTACGTACATAAATGTGTATGTCCCATTCCTCATAAATACGTTGGACACTATTGTAAGAAGGGGTTAAATATGCTAAGTTGTACACCACTAGCAGTGGTTTACCTTCATTACGCCGCTGGTGAGTATTGTAATTTGTTAATGTTATAAAGATGTCCATTTCATTTCCATCCTTCGTTTTAGTTATTTCTCATTCAGTAACTTTTATTAGATCACAACTTATATATATATATATATATATATATATATATATATATATATATATATATATATTGTCGAAAAAATAGTAGAAGGGCGATACTTAAAGTGCAGGCAGCAATCGGGGTTGCAAAAAAGAATTGCTCTTTAAGCGACCCGTCCAACAAGGTCTGGTAACAACTATCTAAAATTCTGGAGTAGAAAAAATAATGGTCTGGTCTCCTTGATAACACAATTTAGACTGGACCAGAAAGAGGTGACTGAACCTGAATATATAGGTTGTAATCACCTCTCACCCCTCCTACTCTCAATTCTGACCATAAATATCAAAAGCTGATAGACATTCATGTTGGCCACAATATCCCCCGAAACAGAGCCCGCAAGACGTAAGTAACACTCTCTCTAACTCATTTCTTTTTCCACAATATATATATATAGAGAGAGAGAGAATTGAAAAACAAAATAATCAAAAGGGAAGAATCTATTGTGAAGAATAATTGACGTGAAATATTACAGTTTTAATAAACCTTCATCAGATCTTTTGAACGGTAATACCAAGAGTTATTGGATTCTTTTTCGATTCCGGCTTCGAGCGTTCTGCGTGTCTAGCCACACTGAAGGGTTCTGATAGAATGAAACAGTCTGTCTGTGGATGACAATATATATATATATATATATATATATATATATATATATATATATCATTAAAATCTGTAAATAGACCTAAAAAGAATAATCCAAATGTATAATAGAGCAGGTGTTGCATACTCAACACAATAATAACGACAAGACAGTCTTAGAGAAAAATATACCTCTTACTTTATTTGAAAGGTTTGTGTGTGAGAGGGAGTTGGAGACCGAACAGAACTGCAACATATTAACCCCCATTCTTATGGCCATCAGCGTTGGGTCTTTCTCGTTCTCCAGGGTCGCTCAAACGGAGGCCCGGGGGCCCAGCTCTCTGCTGGGTGCTGGCTTTCTCTGCCGCATCTTTACTCCAAACTCACTGACTTCCTGTATTCACCGAGTTATATAATAGTTAAACGCCCACTCAATATCTCCCCATAACTGGTCATCGGAATATGCACTTCCGCCGTCTTTAGCATGGCATGTTTGATCGTCATCGAGCGGAAATAACTGTCATGCAGTTCACAGGTCACTCTCTTCCAGTGCATCATTTGTGACTGTACCGTAGGATTTTAACCCTGTCCCATATTGTCAGTAAAGTTCGCCCACGCCAACGGAATGTGTACTTCCGCCGTCTTTGGAATGGCATGTTTGGCGGGGTCAGAGGTAAATATACAACACAGGTTGGGGCTACGGAATCTAGCCTAATAAAAAAAAAAAGAAAGATATTCGGCATGGGTTTTAGAAGAATAACCATAGTACATGGATTTTAGAAGATTGGTGTTGTACGTTGACAAATCGAGAGAAATGTTTACTTTTTTAAATACTGAAATGAATAGAAAATTGGAAAAACGTTTAAAAAAAACAGAAATATTGTTTAATTTTTGGATAGCAGAAAAAAGACAAAGACATATGAAATTGATTTTTCTAACCAAAGAAAAAAAGAAAGAAAGAAATGGAAGCTAAATATCTAGTCATGGGAGTGACAGCTAATCAAAACAATAGCAGAGCAGGAAATAGGGTCACGAATGGGGTCAGCCAGAGGCAGGTCGTTTGTTTTATGGGGAAAAAATCAAACTTTGAAAAACGAAAAATTTTGATATAATTTTGGAAGAGAGTAATCTGCTGGATATGACGTATGAATCACGTGATGAGAGAGGACCACCCCTGCAAAAAGAAGGGCATAGAGAGACCTCATGATGGTAGGAAGGAGGCAACACGCCATTGTAGCAGTCGTAGCAGAATTTGTATGGAGGTAACCAACCTCCTCCTCTGGTGGCAGGAACAAAGATTCACTGTTGGAGTAGCAGAGACCAACAGTGAATGGAATTAATTACTGAAGATTAATTAAGGAGAAGGCCGTTGATGAGAGACGCCCGCTTGGAAATAAGAGAAATAATTATATAAACTCTGTTTTTGCCTAAAAGCGAGAGTAGTTGCGGCGTTGAGATCGAAGCAGGAAGGAGCTCCTGTAAAAAGAGCCTTGCACCAGATTCGGAGATAATCAGATTCTCTCTCATCTCCGTTGTCGCAACAAACTGAATATAAGAATTAACGTAACGCATTGAGAATACTGGGTCTAAGTGAGGAAAGCTGACCGTGGACTTAGACTGACCGCCGCAAGATAGGGGTTAGATTCCGATACATTCTGCTTCGTATTTACGGGGAATAAAACATCGAAATAATAACAACTGTTTCAACTGTTAATTGTTTTTCTGACTAAAGACATAATTATTTTATAATTCAATTTCGAGTTTGTCGTTCTCTGGACTTCAACTTTTTAATTTTTTTTTATCATCGAATGATCAGCCGGTCCAGTAATTTTGGCTTTCGGTGTTAACAGTGGATTCAGTTGCCTGGATCTAAAATTCATAACGTGGGCAGACGACTGGTTCGGTCGAAATTTGATCTCCCATCTGGGAAGGTCAGACATCGTTGGTCAAGTGAACGGCTGGATGACGAAAAGAGTGCTCAGTGCTCGACTAATTAATATATATAATTATATAAAAAAATCACCTTAAAAACAAGAAAACTAATAAACATACTTTCGTCTTTTTAATATATATATATATATATATATATATATAATATATATATATAAAGAAAATATGATAATTTGATCAGCAATTATGTGTTATAGTACAATAGCGTGAAAGCATGAAAATACTCACTTTTAAATATATTTTGCAAAGAAAAACCTCACGCAATTCTAGACCAACGTGGGTCCTCCGAGTGATGTTTCTATACATTAACATTGAATTGATCAGTGGGCAGCCAATAGGAAAACATCTTGCATTGAGCTACCAATAAAAGGATGGCAAAAAAGTCGCTCTGCCTGCAGAAGGGTTAATCAGGAATGTCCAATTCACTCAGATGTTCATTTGTTTTACAGATCACCAAAGAAGCTGAAATAAGAATGAAAGAACGAAGAGAGCGAAATAGACTAGCAGCAGCAAGATGCAGAAACCGAAAAAAGATACAAGAGAACAACCTGACAAAGGTAAATGCTCATATATAATCACACCGTGGAGTAATGGTTATCGTCGTTGGAAATGGACACGGCGACACGAGTTCAAATCCTGGACGAGACTGATTGCATTTCACATAGCACTAATACCCTTGGGAAAGGTATGAATCCAATTATTCTCCCTCCAGCTATGGGTAAATAGTAGGGCAGACTAGGTTCTTCAGCCTTGGTTAGGCAACTAGTCTAGGAGAAGGAAAACTCTGTATTCAAAGCTGTTAAACTCCGCTTAAAAATTGATCTTGTGTCATATCCTGCCCGAGCGGAGGGGTCAGTAAATTGGATATAATCACACACACACACACACACACACACACATATATATATATATATATATATATATATATAAAAACGAGGATCATTAAATAAGTTTCCAGACCTTTTTCGTATGGGCACTTTTATTGATAGTACACACATGAAAATCTAGTCCCCTTTGAAGTAATCTCCTCCGGCTGCAATGCACTTGTTGTACCATTCCAACAACTTCTGGAAGGCCCCATGGAAGTCCTCTTGCGTGAGTGTGTCAATGACCTTCGTTACAACCTCTTTCATCTCCTCAATTGTCTCATAATGACAGTCTCTATGGTTAGGGAATAACCAAGTCACAGGGAACAAGGTCTTGACTATAGGGAGGCTGAGGAACTGTCTTGATGCCCATCTTGCTCAAATAGTCTGTGACAAGGATGGAGTTGTGGACTGGTGCATTGTCCTAGTGGAAATGCCACTGACCCGATTTGAAGAGTGTTGGCCTCTCCCTTAAAATCTCAACATAGTAACCCTAACCCTAACCCTTTGGCCAATCAACTGTGGTGTATTGACTTCCTTACTCCTCCCACACCTCTCATAATCCCTCACAGACTGCCTGCCTTCCTTGAATCTCTTATGCCACTCAAAAGCTGATGCTCGATTCATGCAAGATGCTCCAAAAGAAGCCTGAAGCATTCCATACGTTTCTGTGCCGTTTCTTTTCCAAGTTTAAAACACAATTTTATTGCATATCGTTCTTCTAAAGTGTCCTACTCACGTCCAGATTGCATTTTTGAAATTCACCAGCTGTGACAATCAGGCTTTAGTAGGGTGTATTCCAATTGCTGCTGTAGCTGTTCATTTGAAGCTGAAATCATAAAAATTGTTCAGTCATCTCATAAGATTTATTGCAATAACATACTGAATTGTCAAGAGTCTGCGACAATTTTAAATGCCTATACAAAAAAAGTCTGGAAACTTATTAAATGCTCCACGTATATATATATTAATGTTAGAAAAAAAACAGACAGTGGAAAAACTGAATTATTTTTTTTATTTTCGTCCGAAATTTTAATGAAACTTTAACGACTGAAACACACATAGGAAGTGATTATTTTCCTTGTTTATTGTAGTTGTAGTAAAATGTCATAATTTTCTAAAAGGAAAATTCTCAGAAGTAGCAAATAAGCAGTTATCTGAGGTTGGAAAAGGTCATATCGTGTCATAAAATGATTGTAGACTGCTAAAGAAATCGAATCACCATCATTCATCATGATTTTTGTCAATCTCTTGTTAAAAGCCTGACCAGATACTCTCTGGCAGTAATTGATGTTAATATGATATTTACCAACCCCTCCGCTCGGGCAGGATATGGCACAAGGTCAATTTTTTTAGCGGAGTTTAACAGGTTTTAATTCAGAGTTTTCCTTCTCCTAGACTAGTTGCCTTACCAAGGCTGAAGAAAATAGTCTGCCCTTTACCCATAGCTGGAGGGAGAATAACTGGATTCATACCTTTCCCAAGGGTATTAGTGTTACTATTTACCAACCCCTCCGCAAGGGTATTAGTGTTATGTGAAATGCAATCAGTCTCGTCCCGGATTTGAACTCGTGTCGCCGTGTCCGTTTCTTACGACGATAACCATTACACCACGGACACCTCCTTGATGATAATTGATGTTAATATGGTCTAACAAACATTAAGTGGTAGTAAATTGTTCTAACTTGTTAAAATATTTTTATGCCAGTAGTTTTTTTTCTTTTTTGAGTGCATTATTATATAATATACTAGGGCGCCTCGGATAGTGTAGTGGTTAGCAAGTTGGACTTGCAAGAGTGAGTTCGAGTCTCATTGGGTGCCCCATTCATTCGGCCTTGTGCCACATCGAAGCAAAGAGCTTCGTAAATTACATTATGCAATATACTTTGTAATGCAGAGTGTTAAGCAAGGCGGCATCAAGTACTATTTTTTGAGTCTTTGGTATGACTCGACATGGAATTGAACCCCGGTCTCCCGAAGTGGAGCAATCGGGGAGTGGAGTTGCGCTCTCCCCTACACCTCGGTCGTCAATTTACTTTACTTATAATCTACCATCATCAAGTCAGGCTGCTCTCTCTCGCCATCCGTCCCTATCATCCATCGCTGCAGTTAGGTTCTCTACACTACATCCAGTGTCTACACAAAGCTGGTATAAGTCTTTGCTAGTCGGCCAACACAGGTCCATCCATGTTTAGTGATCCATAAATGAACATCGCTTATAAATTCGTCCTTGCTTCTTCAACAGTGTCCCGCATGTCTTGTTCGTCTTATTCAAACGGTTTTTGAGACGGGAGGTAAGTGGCCGTACAGCTACTGTATTGTGGGGTGTTGCTTCCAGGATTTATTCAAAACAGCTCGTAGCATTCTGGTATTATTATCATTTAGCTTTTTCTCCATGTGTTTTCTTAGCGTCCATGGGGTGCATTCATACAGTAGTATTGATACAGCCACAGCTTGGATGAAATCATGTTTTATTTTATCGAAGAGATCAGATTTCTATATTATCGATTACCTGTCAACAGCAGTCCACGACATTCTCATGCGTTCATTGACATCACTTTCCGTAGATGAGATGTTGCTGTCAATATCTAAAACAGAGTTCATGTGTTTTACACAAGGAGACATCTTCACTTTAAGTGATAAGCCTCGGAAATTAGTAAACCAGTCATGCTGATAACACACTTTTTCCATACTCTCTCTCTCTCTCTCCCTCTCTCTCTCTCTCTCTCAGTTTTTCTTTTCCTCAGTCACACACACGCACACTCAAATATGCACACACACTCTCTCTCTAATGTCGGACCCACGATCTTTATCATCTCTCTTTCTCTCTCTCTCTCTCTCTTTCTCTCTCTCTCTCTCTCTCTCTCTCTCTCAGTTTTTCTCTTCCTCAGTCACACACACGCACACTCAAACATGCGCACACACACACCCTCTCTAATCTCGGACCCACGCTCTTTATTATCTCTCCTTCTCTCTCCTTTTCTCTCTCTCTCTCTCTCTCTCTCAGTTTTTCTCTTCCTCAGTCACACACACGCACACTCAAATATGCACACACACTCTCTCTCTAATCTCGGACCCACGCTCTTTATCATCTCTCTTTCTCTCTCTCTCTCTCAGGTTTTCTCTTCCTCAGTCACACACACGCACACTCAAACATGCGCACACACACTCTCTCTAATCTTGAACTCACGCACTTTATTATCTCTCTTTCTCTCTCCTTTTCTCTCTCTCTCTCTCTCTCTCTCTCTCAGTTTTTCTCTTCCTCGGTTACACACACGCACACTCAAACATGCGCACACACACTCTCTCTAATCTCGGACCCACGCTCTTTATCATCTCTCTTTCTCTCTCTCTCTCTTTCTCTCTCTCTCTCTCTCAGGTTTTCTCTTCTTCAGTCACACACACGCAAACTTAAACATGTACACACACACACACCCTCTCTAATCTCGGACCCACGCCCTTTATTATCTCTCTTTTTCTCTTTTCTCTCTCTCTTTTCTCTCTCTCTCTCTCTTTCTCTCTCTCTCAGGTTTTCTCTTCCTCAGTCACACACACGCACACTCAAACATGTGCACACACACTCTCTCTAATCTCGGACCCACGCTCTTCTCTCTTTTTCTCTCATTCTCTCTCTCTCTCTCTCTCTCACACACACACTTTCGTCATCCATCCTTATCGTCCATTGCTTTCAACAGGTTTTCTTGATGTATCCAGTGTTTGCACGAAGATGATTAATGTACATTTTTTTGGTCGGCCAACACTGGTGTGTCCATGTGTAGGAGTCCATTAGAGAACTTCGCTTATGAGTTCGTCCTTACTTCCCAGTACTATTGCATATGTCTTATTCATCTTACTTTGATAGTTTGTGTGATAGGTGGTGAGTGGCTGTACAACTACCGTTTTGGGGGTTGCAGCTTCGAGGATTTTTTTCAAAAAAGCTCTTAGCATTTTTTTGTAGTTCTCATTAAGCTTTTTTTCCATGCGTTTTGTTACGTCCACGTGGAGGATTCATACGACTTTATTTTATCGGAGAGGTCAGATTTCTATGTGATCGATTACCTGTCAGTAACTGTCCACACCTTCGCCATATATATAGGAACAAAAATAATAAGACAAACAGGAATATTTCTTTTAGATTATTTATTCTTTGATTGTTCTCAACTAGTTTCGACTTTAGGTCAACGTCAGAAGAAAAACTTTTGCGAAAAAATGTTTTTTTAGAAAGTTTTAAAATAGATTTTAAAATAGTTGATATGTTTGGCCTTTTTGTTTTGTTTAAGTATTACAACATACAATAAGAAAAAACTTCATTTAAAACAAAACAAACAAAGAACATCTAAGATTTAAACAACCTTTGTAAAACAATAAAGTGTCAGCTTGGATTCGAATGTTCAGAAGTTCGCCTTTACAAGTAGTAAATTTTCAAAGCGGTGGAAAGTCAAATGTTAAGAAAAAGGAGAAAGAGAAGAAAATGTTTATAAAAAGTACTTATTCCCTTTCTTTCTTTTTTTTTTTTTTTTTTCTTTTATGGTTAGGTAGTGGAACTAGCAGAAAAGTAGTTTCAGCTCTTAGCTCGAGGGCGGATGTTACTTCTCGCTTGATCACTGTATCTATATGCTTCCTTTGGTCTCTTTTTGTTCTCACTGACTCGGTTCACAAAATCCCAAGTTTTTATCTCTCCCAACCGGCTCCAAACTCATCACTCCACGATCCCTCTCATTTTTGACGCGACCGCTTCCCATTGGCTACTTTAATTTTTATTATTTTTTTTATTTTTTTCTGACTTCTGACCGGATGGGTGCGTCGAGCCGATGTGAAGCGACGCGTTTATACATTTTTATGTAGCAGCCGACGAGTCAACATCCGGTTGGGAGTTTTATTGTTTATTCCTAAATCCTCACATATGCAATAAGAAAAGCGATAAAAAAAATGAACTGCATGTCAATTTGTTCAATGAAAATTATTTTCTGGTATCCAATGGCCTTCAACAGACCTTTACATGTCTTGACACCAGAAAATGAGTTCTCCATTTAGGAGGTATATGTTAAGCATCAAAGGGGGTAGGGTTCAAATTAGCCGCGACTTGCTTGTTTTTTTTGGGGGGGGGTTGTTTATTTATACGTGTATCTGTCACTCCAAGTCGTAATATACAGTAAATTCCCAATTATTACATCAAACACAGAGATCTAAGAAGGCAGTTATACCGATTTGTCATTATAACATATGTTTTGTACAATATGTATTGATAACTATTAATTTTTTTATTCACCGAGAAAACGTTTTGAAGGTCTTTTTGAATTAAAGAAATTACTTTAGGTGCTAGTAGGTTAAAGGTTTTCAAAAAATAATGTACCAAAATATCTACGAGGCGCATACGATAAGTTTCCAGACTTTTTTCGTATGGGCATTTAGAATTGTCGTAGACTCGTGACAATTCAGTATGTTATTGCTATACATCTTATGAGATGACTGACCAATTTTTCTGATTTCAGGTTCAAATGAACAGCTACAGCAGCAATTGGAATTCACCCTACTGATTATCACAGCTGGTGAATTTCAAAAATGCAATCTGACACTTTAGAAGAACGATATGCAATAAAATTGTGTTTTAAAATTGGAAAAATGCCACAGAAACATATGGAATGCTTCAGACTGTTTTGGGGGCATCTTGCATGAATCAAGCATGGGTTTTTCAGTGGCATAAGAGATTTAAGGAAGGCAGGGAGTCTGTGAGGGATGATGAGAGGTGTTGGAAGAGTAAGGAAGTCAATAGACTAGAGTTGATAGGCTAAAGGGTTAGGGTTAAGATTAGGGTTACTATGTTGAGGTTTTAAGGGAATTCGGGAAGAGATTCTGTCGGAAGATGCCAGCACTCTTCAAATCGGGTCAGTGGCATTTCGACCAGAACAATGCACCAGTCCATAACTCAATTGTTGTCACAGACTATTTGACCAAGATGGGCATCAAGACAGTTCCTCAGCCTCCCTATAGTTGAGACCTTGCTCCCTGTGACTTTTGGTTATTCCCTAAGCTCAGAGGCTGCCGTTATGAGATAATTGACGAAGGTCATTGACACGCTCACACAAGAGGACTTCCATGGAGCCTTCAAGAAGTTGTTGGAACAGTACAAGTGTATTGCAGCCGGAGGAGATTACTTCGTAGGGGATTACTTCGAAGAGTTTCATGTGTGTACTATCAATAAAAGTGCCCATACGAAAAAAGTCTGGAAACCTATCGTACGCACCTCGTACGTACTCTTGCTGTAAACTAATCACTGACACTAGTCATGCAAAAATATTAGAACACTAGTGTCATTAGGTTGCTTGAGAGCTACTGGGTTGTTTGGATTCAATTTAGTTGCTTGGGGTCAACAAGGTTGCTTAGGGTTTATTTGGTTGCTTGGATGCCGTTGAGTTACAGGAGGTCTATTTAGTTGTTTCGGTGGTATTTTGGTTGCCTGAGGTTTATTGGGTTGCTTTGGGTCTACTGAGTTGCTGGAATGCAATTGGGTTGCTTGGAGGCTATTGACTTGTTCAGTGCTATTTGGTTGCTTGGAATCTATAGGTGTTACTTGGGGTATTCTGATTTGCTTGGGATCTACTAGGTTGCTTGGATGCTATTTAGTTGCTTGGATCCTATTGAGTTGCTATTTGATTGCTTGGTGTATATTGGATTGCGTTGGGTCTACTGGGCAAATTGGATGCTATTTTTTTGCTTAGATATAAATGCGTTGCTTGGGTGCTATCGGTTGATTGGTTTGTAGATTGGTTTTTATGGCATATCAACCCTTGTAGGCTATTTAATGCCAAATCCTGTTTATACATATATTAAATACATGATTTGTAAATGAATAGTTTATAGGTAACATTTTAAACAAGCCAGACCTAATTTTTTTGTACAGTTAAAGGGTTTCAAGTATTGCTATATAACACAATTCAACTTGACGCCAGTCATTTGTTTTGACAAAGTTAATTTCTTATATAGTTCTATGTGGCCCATAGATAGGATACTAAAAGGTTCTCACACTCAGGGTCAGAATGGGCCGGGGAATCATGGCAATGAAGGGATATTCCATATATCCCAACGTTCCAGGCCTGAATCCTCTCTCTTAGATTGTTTAGCTTCATATTCAGGACACTCATTGGGAGGAATCTTACTCCTCTGCAGATATGCAGTCGGCGTATTCTACAGCCCCAGCCGACTTGGCTGGGTACTACTGGTTGCTTGGGGGCTATTTTAGTACCTTTCCAAATAATGTTTTTCAATGTCATCCTTTTCAAATTAATCTATCAATCTTTCTCAATATCAGCATGTTCAAATCGATCTGGGCAGTTTACTTTATTATCAATTAGCGAACGGCGAGGTTAATGGAATTTCATTACTTTCGTTTACATTGATGAAAAAACCGCCAAAAAAGGGATTGTTAATGGTCAAGAATTAATACAAACATTACTAAAACAATAATGATATCACACACACACATACACACATTGGAAAATATGTGATTAACTATCGGCTCTTAGTGATCAAGGGGTCAATCGGCACATTGTGGTCCTATGCTAGTCACGGAGCCCAATGTGGTGTGACAACTAGTCACAGTACTTGTTGTGGCTATTGTGTTCGTGACTACCACGTTAGCTTTAGACTGTTTGCTTCCGTGTCCACACTGTGTTTGAAAGATCCACGGAGGGGAGTTGACACAGTTCGACTGGATCTTCTTCTGACGGTCTAGTAATATGAGTGGCTAAATTGTCTAGCAACTCAAAGAATAGAGAAAACCCGTTGTTTAACAAACAACAACAAAAATCGTTTTTATTGAAACACGTTTGTGAGACAATAAACAACAAGCATACGATGTTTGCTTTCCTGGCAAAAAGAAGAAAGAATATCAAGAGGGGAAGAGTGGTGATGAGGTGCAGTTAGAGTGACACTAATGTCTCTAAAGTCTGGGACTTTGAAATTTTGTAACGTCTGAAGGTTGTTCGGAGTGCCTCGGGTCTAGAATGGAAGGGATGCTTCTTTGGTAGTCTTGAGTTTCTTCTTGGTCCCTTTTCTCATCCTCTCTGAAGATTCGTTTTACCATCCTATTTTTTATAGATCAATATCTGGACTAAAAAAGGTTTCTGATTGGTTGTCCAATTAGAGACAATTAGGAGTCATATTCCCATTGGTCAGCTAATCCTAATTCAGGATTATATCTTACAGGTATGGGGAAACCCTTTTTAGATTCTTTGACCAATGGGAACAGGTTTAGAGTAATGGGGTTGAACAAAATTCTCAACCTCACCTGACTGGATGAGCCTGCCCAGTTCACCTTTATTTAGGGTGGAGCAAAATTAAATCTACCTTTTGACATTGACCTTTAAGATAAAGACGAGAAAAATATGTTTTACGAAATAGCCCGTTTCATCATTATGATCGATGAAGTTGGTTGACAACCGAAAAATTAAATAAATCCGCTGACCTTTAAAATCAAAAACAATTGTCTCGCACTTAACTGACCTTTAGGAACAATCAACTAGCTTTTTAGGTCAATTTAAGCCTTGAACAAAATGATACTTATGTTAAGGATCTTTTTGCTTTTGATATATATATATATATATATATAGCAAAAGCTGCTCGGTAGCGTCAGGAGTGGCAGTACCGCCTTGAGCTACCGAAACCTGGTTGGCGGCTGATGAGGCAAGGGTATCGCACGTGCTTTCACGCGTTGTATGATGAAAATATATATATATTAATTTTCTTATATTTCATAAATTCTAATTTTTACATACGAATCAAGTATCTAACCACCCGTCGTGTCACAGCACTACCGTGGATTGGCGCCAATTTTTGACTCCTTTCAATTTATATCGCTTATACTGCTGACAGTACGACTATTAAGACATTTATTCAAACCACTTCAGTTCCAAGATGGACCTCAGCAGATAAGTCTAACCGCAAAGCCATTAAGTTTACAAACCGCCCCGTTAGTATTTTTTAAATATATTTTTGTGCAATTATATTGTCTTGAGTTCTTCACTCGAATTGAAAGTCAATCTGTTAATGAGGGAAAATATATAGAGCCAAGCAAAAAAGACCATACACACACATAGATTATACATATAGTATCATCCATGAGACGCTTGTGGCGTAACGATTATCATCGTGGTAAGTGGACTGGCTATAAACCTAAACTGCATCTGATGGTGAGGCTCCAATCCTGGAGATCCGGGTAGTGTAGAATGACTCTTTATTTCTATTACTCCCTGGTCCATAATGATCCCCTGTGGTTGTACACGTTAGGATCCTATGTATGGATCAAATTGATCAGTTTAAAAAGTATTATTTTTCCATAAGACCGTGTGCAACGAAAATTTAAAAAATAAATAACAGTGTGCAAACAAATGACTATTATTTCAAAGAAATTGAAACTATATAATTATGTACAAATTATTTGTATCAGATAGGAATACTTGATATCTTATAACTGTGTACAAATTATTTGTATTAGATAGGAATACTTGATATCTTATAACTGTGTACAAGAAAACTCTTAAAAAGTTGCACAAAAATGTAAACATGAACATACAATGATAGCTATTCCCTAACCTCTTGGCATAAAATAACCCCAGACGGGAGGCATGCCGTTAAAATCAATCAGTCAATCAATCAACCAAAAGATTTTGACATATCGTTAAAGGAAAATAAAAACTTTTAAGAAACAACACAAAAAAGTAAATATAAATGTACAATGAATGCGATTCTCTAACCTCTAAGCATAAAATAACCTTAGAAGGGTTGGCATGCCGTTAAAATCAATTAATCAATCAATTAATCTGAAGTGTCTGGATATATACTTTGGGAAGATCTGACCTAATCCAACGTTTTTCGTTTGTCTTTTTGTCTTTTGTTATATATATATATATATAGATGGATGTATATATGTATTTATAGAATATTCTGGAAGAAGAAGAGAAGAACACTTTGCTGAAGAAGACTTTGAAAACATTGAAAAACGAGAAATGGAATTTGTATCAACAATTGTCTTTACATAGAAAAACCTGTCCTGTTCTGTCAACCACTAAACAAATGGCAGCTAATCAAAATATGAACTTATACAGACAAAACAGTAATAATGGTTTGTTTGATACCATAGTGGGTGCTAAACCAATACCAACAGCTGATAACTTGGCTTTCAGCCTCCAGGTTAGTTCGAATGAAGAGAATAGTACCCAGTTATCAGTTTCTGAAGACAAATCTCAGTCCGCAATTGATAAGCCTGTCTCCTCGAAGACGTCAATTTTCGACGCAATTTCGAATAAACAAGAGTTTGTGAACGTCAAGGCTTTCCCTTTAATGTCTCCATCCTCATCTACAAAAGATATTTTTGAATCCTCTTCTTTCACTCACCCTTACTCAACTGATCATGAGCCGCCTTCAACTTTTCTCTCAACTTCCCCTCCTCCATTTTCTTCCCCCTCTGACTCTTTTAATTCCCCAACTCATTCAACGGAGTCTATCACTTCTTTTTCGCCAGCAAAAAACATCTGTTCCGACTATCCTTCTTTTCTTTCTTCTCCTCTCTCTATTTATGACTACGCTGATACCCACTCTTTTCCCTTTCTTCCTCCTTCTCCTTCTTCCGCTGATATTCCTACTACCTCTTTCTCTTCTTGTTCGCCCGAAAAAACTTTCTATCTTCCTCTTCCTCCTCCTATTACTTCTCCTTCTTCCTCTTTCTCCCCTTCTTCCCTCAAAGAAACACTTTCCTTTCTTCAATCCGTTCCTCATTCTGCTGTAGAACACCACTCTCCTTTTCCATCTCCTCCTCCGTCTATCTCTGATTGTTCGACCATAGAACACCACTCCTCTCTCTCTAATACTCCTCCAGTTCTTAATTCTTCTGCTTCTTTCGTTCCTTATTCCTCCAAAGAAACCCTCTCACCTCCTACTTCTGTTCCTCTTCCTTCTTCTCTTCTTATGGTTTCTCTTTCTCCGTCGGCGACTCCACTTCCTTCTTCGTCAAAACTTGACTTGGATCTCTATCCTTTATCGTCACAGGCCCCTTCTCTTTCTTACTCCTTGCCCTTTTCAACTTCCTCTCCTCTCCCTTCTCCTTCTTCTTCCTCTTCTTCTTCCTCTCAACCTGGGAGTTGCACTTTTGTTCTCTATTCGAAATTTCCAAACAACGAAAACGAAACATCCAATTCTGAAACCAATGACACAACGGAGTTGACTCCAAACATAGACTGGTATTGTTCAACCTGCGACTTTTCTTTGCTCAATAATTCAGTGAAAATAGAGCCTCATACAGCCGTACCAGCGACACAAAGTCAAAATGCTTCGTTGTTGGCGATGACTCAAACAGTTCCTTGTCATCTACGGAGTTCTGTTTCTGATAACATTTTGTTTTCAGAGTATTTGAATCAAAACTTAAACGAACAGTATGATCCCAATGATATAGATCTGGAGATGTATCTATAAAATCAGTTTTTAAAAATTACAAGTGTCTTTCTTTCAACATAGTACCGAGCCATTAGTCTAATGAGTAGAGTGTTCGCCAATGGTCCGGGAGACCGGGGTTCAATCCCAGGTCGAGTCATACCAAAGACTCAAAAAATGGTACTTGATGCCGCCTCGCTTAACACTCAGCATTATAAGGTTGGATCAAGGTTAAAAGGGAACAATCAAGGGAAAAGAGTGGCGCCCTCCCCTACACATTGGTGTAGTAGCTATCGAAAAGGGAGCCTTCGGGTCACCCTCGACTATGGTCGCCAGTTTCACTTTTTTATTTCTTTCAGCATGGGTTGAATTCGTTATAGTCAATAAATTCTTTAATTTAATTTAGTTCTTTAATAAATTCTTTAATTTCAAATTAATAAATTCTTTAATTTCGAGCCTGTCTTCCTTTTTTTTTTTTTTTTTTTTTTTTACATTTCTGTTTCTTATACTCGCTTTCCTACGATGCAATTTAATCATTGATGGTTTGTGTTATGGTCAAGGGGAGTGTAACAGCAGCAACTGGGGTCAGAAATCAAAGACACGAGTCTCGTACTGGTGAAGTTGTATATTTTTATTTCCGCACGTGTTCGGCGTAAAATGCGTACATTCTACAAGTATACACTCTTCAACGTATAGACATTCTCCAACATACAATCTTCAACGTGAAAACTGAAACAAAATAAACGCACTCGT
This sequence comes from Sepioteuthis lessoniana, assembly GCA_963585895.1. Taxonomy (NCBI): domain Eukaryota; kingdom Metazoa; phylum Mollusca; class Cephalopoda; order Myopsida; family Loliginidae; genus Sepioteuthis; species Sepioteuthis lessoniana. Next base: position 38,293,566 of record OY757940.1, on the reverse strand, counting down.
AAATGTTCCAAAAGAGGAAACACACCACGAAAGTGATGATTTAAATCGAATCAATTTAAGAGAATTCACGTGCTTACCTCTTTTTGCTTTGCTAGTGACCCACGACAAGAGAAACGTCAGTCTCGCATGACAGTCGATTTGAAAAGGGCTGAATTCGCGCCAGCCGGTGTTCAAGCCGGAAGTCCCTCCCGCACTTTCCACCCGGAAGTGACCAGTGCGGGAGGCAAATTTCAATCTAAAAACTATACCGGCCGAAACGTATCCTCTTACATTAACAGGGAGGTTAAAATGATAAAACGACTCCGAAATGAATGATAAGAAATATATTGAAGGAAATAGTAGATACACAAAAGATAGCTGGGAGAAACCTCTCCTCAGCTGAACACAATCATGAACATTACATTCGTTCTGGGTGACGGCTCGACCGAGACTGCGCAGAAGAGACCTTAGCCGGCATGTGTTACCTGAAGGCGAGTCCATCTGTAGGGGAAACACCTGTGAAATTTCGTTTCTGCAAAGATTATGTTGAGAGCTTCTTTTTCGATATGACTGTACGCTTTTTCAGCTGGCAGTAAAGTTCTAAACGCGTGTGCAATGGGTTTTTTCGATCCATCAAGCATCAGATGCCGTATATATACGCCGATACCAAACAAACTAGCATCGGAAGCAACAATTTTATTCAATTTAGGTAAGGATAAAAGGGTTCATGCTTTCCCCAAGGGTATTAGACCAAAGGTACTATTTACCAACCCCTCCGCTCGGGCAGGATATGACACAAGGTCAATTTTTAAGCGGAGTTTAACAGGTTTTAATTCAGAGTTTTCCTTCTCCTAGACTAGTCGCCTCACCAAGGCTGAAGACCCTAGTCTGTCCTTCTATTTACCAATAGCTGGAGGGAGAATAATTGGATTCATACCTTTCCCAAGGGTATTACTGCTATGTGAAATGCAATCAGTCTCATCCGGGATTTGAACTCGTGTCGCCGTGTCCATATTCTGCGACGATAAACATTACACCACGGGCACCTCCTGAGTGATAGTACCAATTAGGGTTCCATCTATGGGTGAAATCATCATCATCATCATGTCGCGCTATCAGCACTAATATCCCTGACTCTCTCTCTCACTACCCCTCCCTATCATCCATTGCTTCCAGCAGGTCTTCAGGGCTACATCCCGTACCAGCACAGAGCTGCTATATGTAGATTCGAGCTGGTCGTCCTGCCTTTGCTCGATCATGTGAAGGAGTCCACAGATGTACATCACTTATAAGCTTGTTCCTTCCTCTCCAGCAGTGCCTGGTTCGTCTAATTTGGATAGTTTTCGTGATGGGTGGTAAGTGGCCGTAGAGCTGCTGCTTTGTGGGGTGATGCCTCTAGGAATGGTTCAATATTGCTCGCAGCATTCTTGTCTAGTTGCCGTTAAGCTTTTTCTCCATAGAAAGCGTCCATGTTGTGCATCCATATTGCAGTATCGACACGACCGCTGCTTGAAAGAAACTGCGTTTCATTTTATCGGTCACGTCTGACTTCCATATGACTGATAGTCTATCTATAGCTGTCCAAGCCTTTGCAAGTTGCGTTTTGATGCCTGTCTCGGTCGATGGAACACTGCTTCCAAGGTAGGTGAATTTGTCAACTGGTTTCATAGAGCTACCGTTCAGTGTGGAGATGTCGCCTGTTTGATTAAAGCACATATATTCCGTCTTGTGTGCGTGGACATGGAGGCCTGTGTCTGCAGCAGCTCATCCCAGACTATGAAGCAGGGTTTCGGCTTGGGCGGGTGCATTTGCTAGAAGCGCTATGTCATCGGCGTAGTCAGCGTTGGTAATTGTATTGTTTTTGTGAGGAAACCTTCTGCTTCTTTCCTTTCTTAACTTGAAAACGTTTTCTTTGATTTTATCAATAGATGTTCTAAGCATGTAGTCTAAACAGATGATAAAGAGGTATGGAGCTAATGTGTCTCCTTACAGTACACCTGCTACAATGTCGAAGTAGTCTGTGTCTCCATCCGGAGAATGGACTTTTACTTTGGTGTTTCTATAGAGCATCATTATGGCTGCGACGGTTTCTTTTGATAGGCCGTATGCGAGAAGAATTTGCTCCATCTTTCCTCTGTGAATGGAGTCAAAAGCCTTGGTAAAGTCGACAAATAATATTATTGCTTGTAGGTTTTTTGCACGTACACCATCAAGAATTCGACGGATAGTCGAAATTTGTGACGTTTTGGATCTATTTCTTCGGAAGCCATTTTGGTTCTTCCTAAGTATGTTGTCAATTTTGGGTTCTATGTGGTTGCGTAGTAGGGCATTGTTGCCTTGGCCGCAATGGATGTAAGTGTTATATTTCGGTAGTTCTTGGCTAATCCGAGGTCGCCCCTTTTAAGGAAGGGGAGGATGCATCCCTTCATCCATCTGTCAATAGGATTTTAATCAAAATCGTATAGACAGATGGGTGAAATAGAACTGTTTAATTATTTACTATACTTGAAACGATTTAACTGTGTTCAAACAAATGTTTAATGTTAAATTGGATAATTAATATTAGATAGAAATACTTGAAATAATTTAACTGTGTGCAAACAAATGAGCTTTAACTCATTATATACATATATATATATATATATATTGACCGGAAGATCCCTTTGAGATGCTGCATAAGTTGCGTGAGTGGCATAACAAGATATGTACCTTTTTCCTAAAGTAAACTGAGCGCAAGTGTTCCTCAGTGGAAGTGCCGCGTAAGTTGCTTGGAATGGCATGCTAAACCGCAGGAGGCGTGTCCACTTGCAATATGTAGGAAGATGTTATAACTACAAGGGTTGTGCGGGAGTCGGGAAAATTATATAAACCAGGGAAAATTTTTACTCCAGTGAGAACAAAGAAGATGGACAGCGGACCTACTAGACGTTACGCCGCTCTGGGCGTTGTTCTTGTACTAGACTTCCCATGGTTGAGAGGTAGAAAAACCCTATTTTGGTACCTTGAGATGGCCCAGTAAGATGATTTGATGCCTTGAGATAATGCCAGAATCGTGAAAGCAGAGAAGCGAGGAGAAACTAAGATGATACAATGCCTTGGGATGGCCCTATGGCAGACTTGCGAAAGTAGAGAAGCGAGGATAAATTAAGAGGATTCAATACCTTGATGTGGCCCTGTACCAGCCTCGCAAAAGCAGAACGAAGAAGAAGCAGTTCACTGAAGATTTGTATCTCATCCTTGTGTGTACATTTCGACTCTCTCTCCCTCACTGTACTCATGCGTATATTCCGGGTAATAAAAGAAAAAAAAGAACCATTAAATTTTTATACATCAGCGTTATTGTCTTTCTCTGCTGTACAGCATATATATATATATATATATATATATATAAACAGGATTTGGTATTAAATAACCTAAAAGGGTTGATATGCCATAAAACACAACAAAACCAAGCACGTTCGTCATTATGCCATGGAGTTTATATCCCCTTTAATTATTGAGGAATCTGTATTTTTAGAAAAAGTGGAAAAACCCTAAGTTGTGCGAGACTCATAAAAGCCAAGAAGCGAGTAGAAACTAAAATGATTTGATGCTTTCAGATGGCAGAGTACGAGACTTGCGAAAGTAGATAATGCCAGACTCGTGAAAGCAGAGAAGCGAGGAGAAACTAAAATGATTTGATGCCTTCAGATGGCCTAGTTCGAGACTCGTGAAAGTAGATAATGCCAGACTCGTGAAAGCAGAGAAACGAGGAGAAACTAAGATGATTCAATGCCTAATACGTAGTAACCCTAAAAAAAGTCAGAAGCGGTACAAAACTAGAAAGAAGTGTATGAGAAAAGCAAATAATAATAATAATAATAATAATAATAATAATAATCTACTCGTATCGCCGGTTGATGTACACAGATTAGCTGTCAGCACATAACGTAATTTGGTTATTATCGCGTCTTCGTTGAGGTTGCTCATGCTTAGTGATCGTTCGTCTTCTCTCTGAAGGCTGTTGCGGCTGCTCATTGATTGTTTGACATCTTTTTGAAGTGGCTGCTACCAGGATCTATTTTCCTCTGACTGCTGAATCAAATCAACACCCTTCTATAAAGTCAGACTTGGTTCAAAAATTTATTTGATTGATGTTACGTAACAGTTTCTAATTGGTCGAAAATATTCTATGATCACTTATATTTTTTCTCGCGTTCGTTCCGGAAGTGGATGCCTGGAGCCTGTTGGAATTTCAGTTCATCTGGTCCATATGAGCGATAGTTTTCAGGTGAACACCTCCGGTTGGGTTATTTAAAGAAGTTCTAACAGATTACAAACTAAACCCATTACACATCTTTAAATGAACTGTTAAACCCTCTGTTGGGGTGTCTCCCCTACAGATGGACTCGCCTTCATGTGACACATACCGGCTAAGCTCTCTTCTGCGCAATCTCGGCAGCCGTCACCAAAAACGAATGTAGATGGCAGTTGAGATTGTAGAGTTCTGTTGCCTCTTGTTATATTAAAAGGAAGAACAAATGAGTTGATGAAGATATTGATAGTTTTCAATTTGGAAGTTTTAATAACAGCTTGAGACGAAAATAACCCTTGTGCTGTAAGTTGCAGGAAGAAAAAACAGTTGTAAATAGCTGAACCGGAATTTAGCATTCAGCCAGAAGTTCCGAGGTCCAGTTGACTTAGGAGGAAGAAATAATTGGTAAGGAATGGTCTCCTAAATGAAGCAGAGGAACAAATGTTGCATGTGCTTTCTCAAGTTGAAAAGTCCCCCCCCGTCTGCTGCTGGAATCGGCCAGAGAGAGAGAGAGAGAGAGAGTGTGCTCTTTCGTGTTGACTGGTCTGTCCTGCTGCTAGCAAGGAGGAAGCGAAGAGAGAGCGAGAATGGTTAGTGTGGCCTTTTATGTTGCCCGGGTCACCTCCCCGGGCAGAATGGCATCAGTTATTCTCATTGGACGAAATATATAAATTCGAAGCTCCAACGGCAAAAAAAAATTCCCGCACTAAATAATAATTTGAAATTCTTTCTGCAATAAAGGAATATAGAATTCGTTATCAGAGTTAAAGTATGACTCAGACAATGAAATAACCTATTTTCGTAGATATGAGACGATTTAACGAAAAGATGCAAACAATGGTCGGACGAAGAAAAAAAATCACTCTGTTACTCCAAAAATTAAGCACAGATGAGAACACTTAATATACGAACCTAATTTTGCTTAAGAAGCCGGAGGAAATCTCGTTCGAGGAGACGATAAAAATTTTGTCAGGAATTTTCGACGAGGGGGACAGTTTGTTCCATACTTGATATAAATGTTTAAACATTGTAAAACAAGAGAATGAAAACTTTGTGACTTACACAGGCAATGTAAATTCTTAATGTGCATTGTTTAAATAAGGCGACCCTTCAATTGACATGTTTAATCTTCGTCCAGGGACTTATTTTGACTATGATAGAGCAGGACTCTGACATTACGCTACAGAAAGTAACGGAGGAATGCCAGAGACTTGTAGGGGGTGCATGTAGCGAGTGAGAATGAGTTCTCGTCCGTATTTTACGGGTATTATTTCACGATTAGTTCCACCATAAATACAACACAAATTTTACAAGCACGTAAAACAAATGGAATATGACAACAACGAACATTAAGAAACAAACAATTTAATATTCATAACAAAACAGGAATGAAAATAAATGAGAAATATAATGTGCGAGTGGCCTTGGTAAAAAATTTTAGGGCTAGTTAAATGAAAATAAGATTGTTCACACACGTGTGTGTGTGTGTGTGTGTGTTTAAATGTTAATAAAGTCTATCAAATAAATGGAAGTTGGATAAAAATAATTGTCTATAATTACATATGTCGGTGTGTGTGTGTGTGTGTGTGTGAATGATGGACCGTAAGTATGGGTCTTTGCTTTCATTAAGTCTGCGCGTGTTTTCTTAAGATTTTGGCGACAACGTGTCGTATTGATAAAAGAAAGTCGCAAGCCTTTCCCTTTGAGTCTATATCGCGGCTCGGTCATGACCTCTAGTAAAAAGTCTTTTTGAGTAGTAGACGGAATAACTTTTTTGGTCGTGGAAGAAATGAATTGAATGACCGACAACTGACCTGGTTGATTAAATTCTTCGTTATTTATACTTTAGTAGTGGATAAAAAAATAGTTTTATTACAGGTCCTAAAATTTAAACGCGTAGACATTTCTGGACCAATCAGATTCGTATTTTTACTTATTTGTTTTAGAGCCTAAAAAAATTCTGTTAATTAGTTTCTGATCCGGATTTTCTAGAATGTTCTTATTCTATGTTTTTAGCTGATTGGTTGAAAAATATAAAAAATGTAACTTCAATGCTAATGTGGTTTTGATCCAAAATTTCTAGAATGTTCTTATGTATGTTTTGTTGCTTATTTTAATGCTAAGTAAATGTGTATTGGATAGACTGATAAATGTAAAAAGAGACAATACATGAATAGAAGAAAAGAAAATGTCTCCAGTCCAAACGATAAAACAACCGAAATTTACAAAAAATAAAGCGAAAAGATCTCAGTGGCGGGTTTCCTTTAAAAAAGAACTGTTTTTTTAAGGATAAGGTTTGCTTCGAGTGTGGCTATGTCGGTCACAAAAGCTCCCACTGTCGATACAAACAGAAAAGAAAGAAACAAAAATTTAAAACAAAAGTAAATGTTGTTTTATATAAGAGAGAAATTGAAAATGGTGAAAAAAGAAAATATGTGAATACAAAAATAAACGGACATCCTAGAAGTGACATTTCAACTGTGAATGAACAAACATGGAAGAAAATAGGTTGTCCACCATTGAGGGGTCCCAAAAAATAGTTTTACGTGTATCTGGCTTAAAGCTAAATTTCAAAGGCAAATTTAGTTGTAAAGTATCATTTATAGGGAGAACTTTCAAATCAAAAGTTTATGTTCTTCCAGCTACGGTGAATTTATTTGGTACAGATTGGATCACGCTTTTTGATTTATAGGAATTGCCCGTAAGTTCATTTTACGAAAAAGTGGACGAGGCAGTAAAGGAAAAATCTGAAAAAAAGAAAAGATTTTTGACTTGAAAAACGAATTTCCACGAGTATTTTCTGAAGGTCTTGGACAATGTACAAAAACCGGGGTCAGGTTCGAACTTAAAGACAACATAAGACCAGTATTCAAAGAAAAAAGAGATACAGTAAACTAAGAACAGGAACGTTTAGAGAAAATGGGTGTAATCTCAAAAATTGACTACTCAGATTGGGCGACATCTACATTGTATGTAAAAGAAAGAACAAAAAGATCCGAGTATGTGCAGATGTTTCAACCGGGTTGAATGACTGTCTTAAAGACCATACATACCTGTTACCCTCACCAGAAGATATTCTCTCTAAGCTAAATGATGGCAAGGTATTTTTTCTAAGATAGATCTGTCTGAAGCATATCTACAAGTGAAAGTAGCTGAAGAGTGATCGAAGTTATTAGCAATTAACACGCATAAAGGGCTTTTCAAACTAAATCGTCTTCCTTTTGAACTAAAGGTTGCAGCCAGCTTGTTCCAACAAGTAATGGACTCTATGTTAGCTGGACTAGAATTTGCCACAGCACATCTAGATGACATCCTGATAAGGAGTGAAAACAACAAACAGCACAAAAAATATATCAAGGCAGTGTTTCAGAGGATGGACGAATATGGCCTCGAGCTAGGTTCAGAAAACTGCGAGCTCATCATGAAGCTGATCAAATATTTAGAGCAAATAATTGACGAAAACGGTAGAAGACCGGACCCAGAAAGGACCGAAGTTATTAAAAAGAAGCCATCACCAAACAACGTCACTAATCTTCAGGCGTTTTTAGGCTTGGCCAGCCAGCTATCATAGTATCTTCATTCCCAAAATAGGCGCCTCTGGTGGTGTAATGGTTAGCAAGCTCGACTAGCAAACCAACACGAGTGAGTTCGAGTCTCATTGGGTGCCCCTTTCATATGGCCTTGTGCATCATCTAAGCAAATAGCTTAGTAAATTTCCATCCTCATTCCCAAAATGTATGATCTTAAACCTCCACTGAATGACTTATTGAAAAATGGTAAAAAATGGTTTTAGTCGAAAGAATTCGAAACCGCTTTCCAGAAAATAGAAAGTTATCTGTTAGCAGATTTATCGTTTGCTCACTTTCACCTTAAAAATGAGATAATTGTAGCATCTGACGCTTGCAATTATGGAATCGGAGCGGTAATTCTTCACAAGTTTAAAGATGGAACTACAAAGCCTATAGCCATATGTACAGAACTCTACTTCTTACAGAAAGAAATTATGGCCAGATTGAGAAAGAAAGCCTGGCTATAATCTTTGTGATTAAGAAATTCCTCAGGTTCATACATGGGAGGAAATTCACTTTACAGACGGATCATAGACCACTGTTAACAATTTTTGGTTCAAAAAAAGGTATACCCACGCACACCGTCAACCGGTTATAACGCTGGGGAATAATCTTGTTGAACTTGTGTGGGTATTGTTTGTTTGGTGGATATGTTACTCTTCATTTTTTGATGGTATGTTTAGTTATTCCCCCCATTTATGTTGGTTTATATTTGAAAAGGCAAATGAAGTGGGAGGAAATTCACTTTACAGACGGATCATAGACCACTGTTAACAATTTTTGGTTCAAAAAAAGGTATACCCACGCACACCGTCAACCGGTTATAACGCTGGGGAATAATCTTGTTGAACTTGTGTGGGTATTGTTTGTTTGGTGGATATGTTACTCTTCATTTTGTGATGGTATGTTTAGTTATTCCCCCCATTTATGTTGGTTTATATTTGAAAAGGCAAATGAAGTGGGAGGAAATTCACTTTACAGACGGATCATAGACCACTGTTAACAATTTTTGGTTCAAAAAAAGGTATACACACGCACACCGTCAACCGGTTATAACGCTGGGGAATAATCTTGTTGAACTTGTGTGGGTATTGTTTGTTTGGTGGATATGTTACTCTTCATTTTGTGATGGTATGTTTAGTTATTCCCCCCATTTATGTTGGTTTATATGTGAAAAGGCAAATGAAGTACACGATGTGAAACGACGTGGATAAAAGAACATTTAAAACAAAGCAGTACAAACAAAATTAAATTTATATATCAACAAATACATGAAAAAGGAAACATTACAAATATGCTAATATAGTCTGTTGAAATATTCCTCTGTGTGTATGTGTGTACTAAAACGGATATTATGGAAAAAGACTAAATATTGAAAGTGTGCTGTAGACTATAAAATGTATGTGGACAAAGTATTTCATGTAAGGTATCGATATGTAGAAATATAGCAACGTGTCCAAGGAGGAACGTATCTTCTCCCATGTTGGTTGCTTATCTCTTTCGAGGTTTGACGAAATTTCTGTGGTTGTGTTCGAGGCTGGAGCAAGTCTAACAAAAAAGGCAGAACAAAAAAGAAAAAGGTTGCAGAATGTATACATTTTCGTGGGGTTGACTGCTGGAAGTCAAAATGGAGAGAGTGTGTTGTCTCTGTAAGTCGCAATGGAGAGAGTGAGAGTGTGTGCTGACTCTGTAAGTGAAAATGTAAGAGAGTGAGTTCTTGGAAGACGAGAGTATATATGGGCAATCCTTGTCATGCAGTCGGCTCCAAATGCGCGGGACAAAATCAAAGTTGCGGACGTAGTTGTGAGCACTAACCACGTGACTTTCCTGACCAATAGGTTCCTGAGACTGATTAGTTTACCGACGTCCGCCATCTTTGTTTCGAGAACAAGTGGCATCACGGCCATTTTAAAATATAGGAGTGTAAAATGGAATTCCTATCATCGAAAAAACTGGGACGCGCTGATGGTTTGTCGAGATTGATCACAAAATTTTCAGAGTCGTTAGGAGATACCGTGATAGATGCTTTTAAGGGTTGAAAAGGAATTATCCGTATTGTTATGCAATACTATTCGGGAATTGCCTGTAACTCTAGAAGATATTATAAAAAGCAGCTGAGAAGGACAATTCACCAAAAAAGTGAAGAAACATGATTGGCTGATTGAAAGACAGAAAAAGGATCAAGAGTATCACCTTATTCAATCTGCAAGTAAGCACTATTATATGCAGATTGAGTCGTAATGCCTTATACACTGCAAAAGAAAATCCCGAGAGAATTTCATATAAGTCACCCAGGCATGACAAGAATGAAGTCATTAATACATAGCTATACGTATTGGTCTAAGATGGACCAGAATATTGAAAAAAAAAATGATAAAATAGTGTAGGGGTTGTCAACTTGCAGCAAAAACACCACCAATAAAAATTCAGCCATAGCCTAAAACGGATGTTCCGTGGACGAGGTTACATATCGACTACGCTAGACCTCTAAATGGTCACTTATAATTGTGGACTGTTTCTCCAAGTGGCCAGAAATATTTAAGTCTAGACATCTGACATCCATAAATACAGTCAATGTATTAAACGAGCTTTTTAGTGATTTCGGTACGCCAAAAACATTGGTTAACGACAACAGGACGCAATTTACCAGCAGAGAATTTAAAGATTTCTGTACATCTTTGTCTATAGACCACATTACGATCTCTGTTTACCATCCTAGATCAAATGGGCAAGCGGGGAGATTCGTGGATACTTTCAAAAGAGCGCTAAGAAAGGACCAAGACATGGACACTGATGAGAGGAATATGCGAAATTTCTAAGCAGTTAACAGAATTACGCCAAATCCGAACACAGATTCAGGCCTTTCACCAGCCGAACTGATGTTGGCAAGAAAATTTCGGTTAGTTTTTGACTGGCTACTGCCAAGTCCAACGAAAAAAAAGTTGTAAAAGAAAACTTTGCGATAAAATTTTACAAACCAGGAGATCGAGTTCTCTTTAGAAATTATAGAGGTGGAAAAAGCTTTTGGGAAGACAGAATTATCACTAAAAGACTTAGCAGAGTGATATACATGCAAGAGACACTTTGATGAATTAAGGTCGAAATATATTAAAGATGTCACGAAAAAAGAGAAGAATTGTTAATGGAGGTAATATATGACGCATTCGAAATACCAGTTCCCATATCTCCACCAGAACCGATGGAAGTATCCCCAACCAGTGCCGGAAGTACCAGTTTCCCGGAAATTACTGATACGACAAATCCCTGCAGCACAAAAAGTGGTTAGACGGGAAAGTATCTTGGGATTTGTACACAACTGGCCAACTAGTAGATGGTCTGCAACAAAAAAAGAAAACTGGTTTTCATTAATCGGAAATGGAATCATGTCTTTTCTATGGCGACAATTTTATCGTTCCACCCTGTAGATTTGAACTTCTGTTAGGGTTTTTCTTCCCGTAGCTAATTCTACTTTCCAGTTCTCCATAGCTTCTGATATTTGGAACACTTTCAGATATTTGATAATCCAAACTCCTCGCTAGTTTTTCACAACGGCTTGAACTAGTAATTTTAATTAAAGGCTAAGTGATCGCAATTCTCCTCAGGCTTCCAGGACTCAATATTTACAGGCACTGAGAATTCATTTTTTTATAGCGGACTTTTGTCATCTCGGTAGTTTTCTTTTTGTTGTTTTTCTCACTATGTTTCGGTGATAGACAACAACTATGGAAGGCAGTAATTACTGGGGATACGGTTACAAGACTCAGCATTCCTATCCGAGGTCGCGGTTAATCACCTGAAGACGGCAAGAAGTGAAATTTGGCCGAAACATAGTGAGAAAAAACCCCAAAAAAAACCCTACGAAGATGATGACAAAAGTCCGCAATGAAAAAATAATTCTCAGATTAAGAAGCCTCATCTCAAAAGGATTCCCAATAAAGACAATTATATACAGACCTATTTAAACAGTTCTGTGGCCAGATGTTCTCGATTCTTTTTTTGATCATTAATTCAACACAACACAATTTTCCAACTCCAGTTTATCTTCAATTGAGCATATATTGTAGTAAGCCAATGTTAGTAAATATATAACAACTAGGATTTGGAATGCTGATTTTCTAAGAGAGGAAGCCCTCCTACGTTGATATCCACTTAACCGTCCTTGTGCTGTTATGGGATTACTTCCCTTGTCTAATAAAGAATTTTTGCTGGATGAAGATGTCAAAGCAGTATATAAGAAAAGCGTGCGAAAACCTCTCTTTCATTCTCAGCATACTTTGACACAAGACCAAATTCTGTCCCTCGGGCCAAGGACATTTCTGTCTCCAACAACCTTGTGGCGCATTGAACACAACACCATAGAATAATACACTTAAATATGTAAGTGGAGAGTTCCCATAGCGTAGTGGCTAACATAATGGACTATAAGTGAGCAAGTTTGAATTCCGTTTCTCTACAAACGCTACGAATTGTTACCTCGCTCTTTTTTCTATTGGAACGAGTTATGGTACTCAAAGACCACAAACGTACTGAGCCAAATTTCAATCATCATTACTATAGCCCCTACTACACAACACTTCATGCACTCTTTTTGTCGCGGTAGGAGAGAGTCACTGTGACATTGTAGTAAGCTACTTCAAACTGCATATTATTGTATTCACGTTCAGACTAATACCCCTGTGAAAGGTATGAACTTTCTTAACCCTCCAAATATGGGTTAGATAGTACTACTACTACTACTGTTCTTCTATAAGGACGGCTTTGGCATTAAATATCCAACAAAGGTTGATATACCATTATATAAATAAACAAAATATTTTTATTTCATTCTGTATTTATTGTATTTAACTGACTCAGCCCATAAAATATGTTCTTTTATACTGGATTAAGTTAAGCTTTATATGTTCAAGTGCCAGTGTACCTAAGCACACACACACAAAATAAAATAACATAACATAAAAGAATAAATAGATAAATAAATTGGCAAGTAAGCAAATCTAAATTTCTATATTTGTTGATACATGAATTCAATTGAGTTGAATGTTATTCTTGTGAATAAAGCTTGTGTATATATGTCTTGAAGTATTGCCAGCTGTACAGTGATTAAACAAAAACGATCAAAAGCATTAAGAGATTCTGCCATTATATCCATTGTTACAGTCTCTCGACTGTGTGAGAGAAAAGGTGATAAAGGAATAGAATCCAATGAAACCGCATACAAAGCAAATCCCAAACAATAAGCAATAATATATTACTGTAAATAAACCCCCACAATAAAAAAAGTAGACCAGTTCATATACCTTGAGAGCAATGTCTCATCTAATGAAAGCTATATATATATATATATATATATATTACATGGTAGTGTCCGAGACCCTGTGTTTCATGCCTTTAGCATTCGTCAACAAAATGTATGAAACCTAGAATTAAAGACACTACCATGTAATATATTTATATATGCTCTATCATTCGTATTGAGCATCATGTTAACTCACCAAGTAAGCTAGTAAGAACTATAAAATTGTCGCCCCGTGGCGTAATTGTTATCGTCGTAGGAAATGAACACGGCGACACGAGTTCAAATCCTGGACGAAACTCATTGCATTTCACATAGCACTAATACCCTTGGGAAAGGTATGAATCCAATTATTCTCCCTTCAGCTATGGGTAAATAGTAGGACAGACTAGGTTCTTCAGCCTTGGTTAGGCAACTAGTCTAGGAGAAGGAAAACTCTGAATTCAAACCTGTTAAACTCCGCTTAAAAATTGACCTTGCGTCATATCCTGCCCGAGCGGAGGGGTTGGTAAATAGGATAAACCTCTTATATATCATCATGTCGTGCCACTAGAACGGATAACCCTGACCCTCTCTCGCCACTTCTCCCTATCATTCATCGCTTCTGGCAGGTCTTCAGGGCTACATCCCATATCCTCACATAGCTGCTGTATGTATGTTCGAGCTGGTCGTCTTGCTTATATATATATATATATATATATAATTGACTGATTGCATTTCACATAGCACTAATACCCATGGGAAAGGTATGAATCCAATTATTCTCCCTCCAGCTATGGGTAAATAGTAGGGCAGACTAGGTTCTTCAGCCTTGGTAAGGCAACTAGTCTAGGAGAAGAAAAACTCTGAATTCAAACCTGTTAAACTCCGCTTAAAAAATTGACCTTGTGTGATATCCTGCCCGAGCGGAGGGGTTGGTAAATATGATAAGGATAATCTGTGGACAAATAGGGAAAGTTTATTCTGGAAACCATGATACATGTGGGTCTTTTTCTGTTTTTAGATTTGGTGTCACACGTGTCTTACAAATCTTTACAAATGCAATCAAAATCTGTTTACCTTCTCCTTCTTCAATGTGTGTTGCAATCGCTTAAGTCTACACAAGAGCACGTTTCTGTACCTGTGCGCACGTCTTGATTTAACTGCAGTTCCCTCTGTGCTGAACATTTCCATTTTGTGATGTAGATGTTTGAATTCACTACAATTACCAACTTGAAACATACCAGGTATTTTCAAATTTATTCGTGAGTTGACTTTGCATGATGAAAAATATACGTGGATATTTTAAACCTATCTGATAATACGCATATATTTACTCTTCTCTTCAATTGTTCTGTCGGCTCAGGCTATAGAATAAACCGACTGCTTTTCTGCAGACTGGTAAGACTCATCCAACGAATGTCCTGGAGATGACACTAAACAGTTTAATGGTGAAGTTCCAGTTATGCTGGAGCTTTGGGAAATATGGAGTACCCCTTCATTGCCATTGTAGAAATAAAATAGAATGCTCCATGGGAGGAAGGTGTAATTCCAAAAATGTGGTCTACTAAGCTAACATTTTTCCCCTGGAAAAAAAGTAAAGATGAGAAAGTCTATGTTGAATCTCAGCAGGAAATTGAAAACAGAATAGACATTCCTTCACCAATATGTTACCAAGAAACCAAACAGCCCTATCAAGGTGGTTTTGGAGTTTGAAAGTGGATTAACGCCACAGATTAAGTGGAGATTTATCTAAAAATCTTCTACTCCAAAAAGCTTCTCGATGGATTGGCAGAAAGATTAGCTTGAGTATTAGTAGTTAAGGTAAAAAATAGGAAGGGAATTTAAAAAGGAGAGGGAGGAAAAAAAAAAGAAAAAAAAGTATCGCCTGTGTTGGTCTTGTGACCGATCAGTGTGAACCGCTGATTAAGTTCTGAAGTTAACCACTGGTATAAAATAACGTTTTACGTAGAGCAGAGTTTCATGTTAACCTCTGGATGTGGGCCGTAATGCTGATCACATTACGGTCGGGTCACCCTTTAAAGAAGTATGCTGCACAATCCCGAAACTCCTAATGACTAAGGAGCAACAACACCAATGACACATCCGGAGGCAGCACCAGAAGGTGTATTATAACAAAGAGATATATTTAAAAATATTCTACTCCAGAAAGCTTCAACAGTAGATTCAACCTTTGCCTGGAAGAAAAAATAAGTATTATCAAACAAAGCCACTAGCCAACTAACAAATAAGCAGAATGAACTAACTTTCAAATGCCAACATAAAAGGTTTAAACTCAGATGATAAGGGTTATGAATAGAGAAAAAAAAATTACACGGATAATAATGGGTAGTTGGTTGTTTTACAGTGTGATTCGTCAAAACAATTCCATTTCAAACAATACAGTTTAGTTCTATTCTGCATTTTCCAAAGCTCCAGCATTAGCGGAACCTCCCCATCAGATTATTTAGTGTCATATCCAGGACACTTGTTGGGCAGGGCAAGGTCTTACTCCTTTGCAGAGAAGCAGTTGGTGTATTTTACAGCACCAGCTGACTGGGCAAGATGATAATAGGAGAATGAAGGCCAATAACACTTTTTTTATAAAAAAATCTCTTTATTACCCGAAAGGTCCAAAATTCAGTAAATGTGAGAGAGAGAGAAAAAGACTTGGACACAGGCCGACAGAGGATTGCAATATTGACCAATATCTTCTTAATCCGTGTTGATTCTATATTCAGAGCCTCACGTCTTTGCTTCTTTGATGGGAGGTTTTCAACTCGGGGGCTGTCTGACCCACCCCCTCCAGGCATGTGTGTGTATATTATATATATATATATATATATAGATAGATAGATAGAGAGAGAGAGAGAGATGAGTTTCATAACGCCTACGTGTTCCTTCTGGTTCATGATTCATTGGTCACAGCTTACACCCACGCATTGATGTCTTCTAGTAACCACTTTGTTTACACAGCTGTATCCTGCTTATGAAACCCCATCAAAGGTCAATATGCAACAATCAAAATAGAAGAATGAAGATTAGGATATCACTATTAAAACGGGTTGATACTAGTGGTCATAAGGTAAAAATATAAGAACATAATAATAATAATAATAATAATCATGAGAATACTAATAGCAATAATATTAACATCTCTAGTTTGTAAATTATCAAGAATTAATTAATAGAATAACAATAGGATCTAATACTAATTAAATCTGCAGTACTCAGTTAATTAAAAGAGCTATATATATTAATTAAAGAAAGAAAGAAAGAATAAACTTCAAATGTGATCTAGAAAAGAAATAACCCCTAGAATAATCCTTCTAATAAAAGAAAACTCTTGGAATTTGAAAATACTTTACCTCCTTGCACCCCTAATAAAGCTATAAATAAAAGAATAGAGTGATATTTTCTTAAAATAGAGAAAGTTAAATTGGTAAAATGATGCAAGCATTTAACAAAATAACCCATCGATAAAAAAACAAAAAGGAAAAAAGACACCAAGATGAATCCAAGTCTTTAGATTGGTGACAATATCAAACTCTATTCCTTTTGATCTTCCCCCTCCTCTTGAAGGTTAGTTTTGTTTTTGTGTGTTTTAATAGTGTTTGTGTATTTCCCTATCTATTTTGTGACTGCAATCTGAAGAGGCAGGCTGCCTGATAGTCGCTGAAATAAACTTATAATAGCAGAATGACAGTCTGTTAAATTTTTCTTCCAAGTATATGTGTGTGGAGTGGGGCAGCAGTCTTTCATTTAAGCATGTTTGATTAAATAATAAAGACACATTTTGTCTATATAATTTTGTAATATTATATAAATAAAAAATCCTTTGAAAAAAACTAAAACAAAAACAACAATACACTCTTTACACATGTAAATAATCCCTGATGATGGCCTATGAAAGATTAAAAAGCACTTGAGACAATTTTGGTAAATTCATCAGCCAATTCCAACCTAAAGCAAAAACACTTGTCAGGAAACTTGAAAGGATCTTAAAATCATCTAGGTAAAATGTGTCTATTATTTAATCAAACACACACACACACACACATATATATGTGTGTGTGTGTACTTGAGTGAGGTACTCAAAGCCTTATAGTTATCATGGAACATTGATAATAGCAACCCAAACACAAATCCCGTGTCAAGCCATTTGCATATCACATAGCTCACTAATGCCCTTGGGAAAAGGCATGAACCCAACCATGGAGAAATAGTAAGGCAGACTTGGTATGCCAACTGATCTAGAAGTAAAACTGAATTCAAACCTGTTAAACTGTACTTAAAAGTTGACCTTGTGTCACATCTTGCTCATTCAAGAGTTGGCTAAATACACACACACATCACAGTAGCAATATTTCATCTACTGAAAGCACTACAAACACACATAGGTAAAGTATGGACTCTTACAAATGGATACGACAGTATTGGCTGACTCACAAGAAACTCAGGTAAGAATTTTGCAAGTACTGATGGATTGATTTTAATGGCATGTCAACCTGTCTAGAACTATTGTATGCCTAGAACTTAAAGAATTGGGCAAATCATACATTTATATTTTGTTGTTAAAGTCTTTTTTTTTTTTTTTGGCAGTTATCCAGTATTCTTATCGAACACTAATAATTATATGGTTTCAAGCAATTATTTCTATTTCATAAGTCATTTATTTGCATTCAAGAAACTATTCGTATTTTTAAAAAAATTTAGTTTTGTTATCAAGTATTCCTTTGTAATACTAACAATTAAACCAGCTCATTGGCCTCGTGGGTAGGGCGTTCGCCAAGGGTCCAGGAGACCTGGGTTCAATCCCAGGTTGCGTCATACCAAAGACTTTAAAAATGGTACTTGATACCTCCTTGATTAACAGTATGAAGGGAGAAATGGAGCAATACCGGGAAAGAACACCCTCCCCTACACCTTGGTGTAATAGCTATTGAAAAGGGAGCCTTCTGGTCACCCTCGACTATGATCACCAACTTTATTTTACTATTTGACCCAGGGATGGGACCCTAACAGGTACTACCACTCCAAGTGGTAGTACCTGGCAATGAAGAGGTACATGGCAATGAAGAGGTACATCAGACTCCCCAAAGCACCAGAACATTACCATCAGATGTAGTTTAAGACTTTTTTTATTGTGGAGTTTTCCGTTATTATTGGGTAGTGGTCACTGCCATAGGGGTCTTTGTATACTCTCCAATTACAATCAGTAAAGATTGATGGGTCACTGAGGGTTAGGTCTATGGTAGAAAATGAACCTGAAAATGGGTTGAGGTGGTTCTGAGAGTTCTGATTGTGGAGGCATAAATTATTGCAATTAACGATTTTTTTCTAAGATCTGGCCTCTTTTGATTGTTATTTTACTTCTCCATATTATGTTGTTGCAATTAAAATCTCCCATCAAGATAAATAGTTTAGGGAGTTGTTCTATTAGATTGTTTAATTCATTTATGGGATCGTGAGATGAAATATATAGTGAGTAGATGGTGAAAGTTTTATGTAGGGTTGCCAAGACTGCAATTGCTTGCAAGTGTTGATGTTGATTTTATTTTGGGATATATCTTTCCTAATTAGGACTGATACTCCACCTGAAGCTCTTTGTCCAATATCAATTAGATAGTCATATTGTTCAAAGGGTTTTATGTTTAGTTTGTCACTATGTTTTTTGAAGGTTTCTTGGAGACATGGCAGTAGGGTTGAGTTTGGCTATTAATGGATGTAGCTCATAATTTGCATTGTTGCCATGGCAGTTCCATTGAATTATTTTATGGGTCAGACTTTTTTAATCTTTGCATGTTTGATGTTTATTTTGTTTAGGTGGAGTTTTGGTTTTTCATTTGATTGGATTCAGAGATTTCAAAAGTTTCTCAGCTTTTTGACCTGATATCAAAGCTTTTGGAGTATCTAGGGTTTCTCAGTTTTGAAGGGCTTTCTTGGCTCTATGTTTCCATCAGTTGGAATTTGTTTTCAGTTTCTATTAGTGTTTTATGTTTGTTAGATTCCTTCTTCCAAGGAGATCTCTTTTTGGGGGTTAGCTGTAGGCTTTCAGTGTTGTCCAATTTTTTTTGGTGGAAGATTCTTGGGTTTTGCAGTGATGGGAGGGATGCCTGGAGCCCGTTGTTTGGGTTGAGTTTTTGTTTGTTTTTTGTTTTTTTTTGGAGTCTTCAGTTTCGTTGCTGTGTGGGTGAAGATTCTTTGGATCTGGTCCAGCATGGAGCTTAGTTATCAAGTTGGTGAAGCTTTCTCTTAGTAATTCAAGTATTGTCTTCAATTTTTTTTTTTTAAATTAGATTTATCACATCGAAGAGATTCATCATTCCTTGATTTTGGGTAGAGTTGTTTGTGGGTTTGGCTATGTTTGCATAGGTAGTTGTGGCTAGAGAATTTTCAATGAACTTCCTTGCCCCTGGGTAGGATATATTTTTTGTGGTTTCATTTCTTGTATTTTTTTTTCTTTTTTCTTCATAATTCACATTCTTTAGAATCTTCCGAGTGATTTTGTCTTATTTTGGAGGTTGTTGATAGTCTATATGGTTTCCACTTTCTCCACAGTTCTTACATGTTGGAGGTCTAGTACTTTTCTTTGTGATGCCCGAATTTTTGGCAGTTGTGGCATCTCAGTGGGTTTGGAGTGATAATATAGGTGTTTGAGATTATTTGATTATTTTTCTTAATAGATATTTGTTTGGTATCAGTGACACCTTGTTTGCAGAGGTTACTTTTTATTTCATCTCAAGTGCAGAGGGAGAGATCTGGGCTTCTCACTACACCCTTTGAAGAATTCAGAGAGTAGTTGTTGTTGTTGGGGGGGGGGTATTTTTTAGGTTGTGAAAGTACTTCTGTTCTAGTAGTAGGTCTGAGATTGTTTTTGGCACTTCTACCAACAGGGTAGTGTTGATTAATTTTTTTTCAGATTTTGGTTCGATTAAACTGCTAAGGGTTTTTTCGATAATGAAGGAAGACAATTTTGTGATAGGGATATCCTTCACCGACTCCAGCATGATAAATTTGGGAAAAAGGGTCTGGTCAAAGTCATTGTCAGAGTCAGATTCTGCGTGCGGACGCTTTAGTTTTAGGTTTTTTTACTTGGGTTTTGGTTTGTATCCATAGGGATTTTTGCTAAGTTCACTGACTGTGCTCCCCACCCACCATGGAGCCCTATGAAGGGAAATGTCAAAGGGGAAACCCATTCACCCTGGCAAATCAGGGCTACACATTCAGTATACTCACACTGAGGAAAGAGACCAGCAATTTGGCATCTCTAGGTTTTCATTCCCAAGTTTATTACTCACCTAGAAATAAAAGGGGAACATAGGTCTTTCTTCAGCATGATTGACCCTGTAGCCATTGCTTTCTGCTTCAGAGACCTACAAAAGTCTTTTGCAAGCCTCTGAAAGAGCAAGACATGACCAGCCGATTGATCTGATCAGGCCTCTCCGTCTGCCCGTCTAGCCCAGTAAGGGCCAAAGTGGAGTGTTGCTAATCATGTGGCCACTTAGGTAACTGGGGCACAGACAGCTTGGCCACCAGGGTCCCGTCCTAATGCATCCTGGGTTGCCACCCACGGCCAACAGGTGTCTTCTTGGGGGGAGGGGGGGTCTTACCCATCTACTGAGATGCAGTTGGTGTATTTACAGCCCCAGCGGACGGTGGATTATTTGTTAGTACATAGTGGTTTTAAATCACCAACAATACCATTTGACATTGTCACTTGTCTGCTCACAGTTGAATGATCAAACAGTTCTATTTCAAACAATTCAATTTTGCATAAGTCATTTGTTTGTACAGAGTTGAAATGTCTGGTACTACCACTTCAGCCTGAGTGGACCTGGGAGTGATGGCAATGAAAAGGTACTTCACATTCCCCAAAGCTCCAGTATTATGAAGCCTCACCATCAGATTGTTTAGTGTCATATCCAGGACACTCGTTGGTGATGAGGGGTTTTACTCCTCTGCAGAGATGCAGTTGGCGTTTTCTACAGCCCTAGCTGTCAGGGTGGAGCATTTTTGAGATAAACTTGTAGCTTATTCTAGAGCACTCGTTTCTTAAACATTAATAGTAAATATTATATTGAATGTCTGCAACTGCGAGAAGTTTTCCAAAGCGGAAACCTAACATTTGCCTTTTTTCCTCTCTAGTTTTATCCTATTTACCCAACCCCTCCGCTCGGGCAGGATATGACACAAGGTCAATTTTTAAGCTGAGTTTAACAGGTTTGAATTCAGAGTTTTCCTTCTCCTAGACTAGTTGCCTCACCAAGGCTGAAGAACCTAGTCTGCCCTACTATTTACCCATAGCTGGAGGGTGAATAATTGAATTCATACCTTTCCCAAGGGTATTAGTGCTATGTGAAATGTAATGAGTTTCGTCTGGGATTTGAAGTCGTGTCGCCGTGTCCATTTCCTATGACGATAACCACTCCCCAGTTTTATAACATTGACTCATGTCCAAACCTGCTCCCCAACCTATATCACATTAGCCTCAGTTAGGTGACCAGTCTAGAAGGAAAGACTTAATAAAACCCAGCTTTACTCCACCTAAATTTTCCTTACAAGGAAGAACAGAAAGAGATTGTGCATTTGAACATTTTGCAGAAACAGGATGGGGGTAGAGAATAAACAATTGATTTGTTTAAGAATGGTGGATTAAAACAGTGCTCAAATGCCAGCAAGCAGAGCAGTATAAAAAAAAAAAAAACTGAATTAATTATTACCTCACATTTGCTTGCTCAAGTGTTACTAGTAGTAACATGCTCTTTCTTTGGGGGGGGGGAAGGTTGAAGAGCACTTTGAAATGTTACAGAAAAATTATTTTCTGAGTGCGCAGATACAGCAATATCCAGTTTATGTTATTTTTATAAATGGTCATCCAGGGGTAATTTTTGCTGACTACGTTTTTTCACTCTTGGACAAGGCAAGGGACTCCAGTAGCACAATCCATTTAATGGTTGTGTTTATTGCCTGGAGATCCACATTCAACCACAAGTTGGCATCAACCCATTCTTCTTACATAACAGTTATGTCTTTGGCAAACTCACCTTCATGCCATTTCACGAAACTAAATTTCAGTTTAACGTCATTCCATCCATTTCTCTTGGTAAGCATTTACTGTCAACAGAGCAGATTATTTTTTTTTTTGGTTGGTTGGCAAACATTGGTGTGTACAGGTGTAGGAGTCCATCCTCACTTTTTTTTAGCCATGCTCAGGGAGGTCTTGCTGATTTTTACTTACGGTTCCTGAAATAAGCGGCAGTACAGCTGTTTTTTTTTTCTAAGATTGATGCTTCTCGGATTTCTTCAAAACAGCATGCCAATTTCATTTTCTTTATACTACCCATACTTCAAAGATATGATATTAAGTATGGAAGTAAACAAACTAATAATGAGGAGAAAATCTTTAAAAAAAAACAAAAAAACTTAATATGAATGGAAGTCGACATTCAAACGTTTCGGTTTCAACCAACCATCATCAGGACTTAGAAAAGATGTTATAAAGTGTCATAAGGTTACTGATGAATAGTGAACGAAAAATTGTGATCTAATGACACTTCATACCATCTTAGTCCTGATGATGGTTTATTGAAAAGTTATAACGTTGACTTTCTTATTAAATTCTTATTTTGGATTATTTTGTTTTTCAATATTTTCTAGACAACATTAAATCTTTAAAAAAAAAAGATATTGATCAGCAGGTTGGTATTTTCAAATTCTTAATCTAGTCCAATATTTTTTTTTTAAAAGAAATCAAGTAAATGTTGATAAAATTATTTTATTACAAAACTAAATAGACAAAAATATTTTTCTGGTTTTCTTTCCAAGCTAGAAGCCCAAAATTAGGATTTTTTTTTTGCTTATGCAAATTTAGCATCAATTAAAGGATTACATTTCCCCAGTTATGGGCCAAGTTGTCATTAAGCTTAGTAATCCAAAAGAAACCTCAACTTACTGATGATGATATAATGGTTGACTATTTTTGGGTCATACCTTATATGGAAAAGAAACCCATACACACAGAGACCCCCCCCCAAGAAAACAAGCAAAAAGAAACAAAGAAAACAAACAAAAAGAAACAAACCAAAGAAAACAAAAAGAAACAAAACAAACAAAAAGAAACGAAAAGAAACAAAGAAAAAAAAGAGAACAAAAAAACAACAAGAGAATGAAACAAAAAGAGGGAAAAAAAAAAGAGACTTTAATCCAGTTTGTATGGAGAATGATATACAAATTCAAGTTCACACAGTGCAAGACATTTTTTTGAATCAACCAAATCCGAGATATGATAAATTCATTTCCTATTCAATAGAAACATCCTATTATCAAGGTTTGCTGTTTCAGTGGAAATCCAACAAGATGGCTTGCTGTGGGGGTGGGGATGTATTCAACTGAAAATGCAGGATATGTCAATTTTTGTTTTCTTCCATAAAAATTGTTTTTAAAGAGGAAACTTCCAGCCAATATTATAAGCCACTGTTATAAGAAAAAATGAAATAAAATAGAAAAAAAAAGGGGGGAGGGGCAAAGTGGCTGTAATGTAAAAACGTATCATACAGAGTGTCTCAATATACATGTGACTGCTAATAACTAATGTGTTGCTATTTTGTTTCAGATTTGAAAATATCATACTATAACAACTATTAATCCTCGATCATAATGCCTTGGACAAGAGAGGAAAAATATTTTGCGTCACTTTTTTGGAGACAAAATCATTCAAAACTGTGCAAGCAAAATTTCACAGGAACTTTAATTATTCCCAGAAAAGCCAAATTTATCATTGGGTGCACAAATTTCAAGCCACAGGTTCAGTAAACAACCTCAACAAGAAGGCCAAAAATCCCAGATCTGGCAGGAAGTTGAATGCAAAATATCCTGACAATGTTGATGTGGTGAGAGATTCTGTCGGAACGAGTCTGAAAAAGCCCCTCCAAAGGCGTTCCCAAGAACTTGGTCTATCACATGCACCATTGCAAAGAATCTTAAAGATCTTCAGCTGTACCCATACAGAATCCAGTTCAAGCATAAACTCACACCAGCTGACAAGGAGTTTCTTGTGTCAGTAATAATTCCTTATCATATTAGTGAGCTGCATCTATTTTGAGACACCCTGGACCACATTTTAATAATAAAATAGAAAAAAAAATATTTACAGTTCTAAATGTCTTAGAATGTGAGCATAAATTTTTGTTGCTTCCCTTGAGTGAAATCCTAAGTGCTGTTCCCAGCAGATATTTTTTTTGGCATTATTTTGAGTCAAATCCTAAGTGCTGTTCCCAGCAGATATTTTCTTTGGCATTATTTTGAGTCAAATCCTAAGTGCTGTTCCCAGCAGATATTTTCTTTTTCTCTGGCATTATTTTACTGAGAATTACATAGGAATATCCTTCATCGAATAAAGGATCTTCCGGTGAAATCTCATCCACAGTATACCTGCAATTATAAGAAAAGAAAAAAATTTAAACTCCTTTGGCAAGAACAAAACAACTGCATAGCCTAATTTAAGATTCAAGATAAATCAACCAATTGATTTTAACAGCATGTCCACCTGTTTAGGGTTATTTTGGTTTGGTTTGGTTTCTTTGTTTAATGGCATATCAACCTTTGTAGGTTATTTAATGCCAAAGCCATTCTCCTAGAAGAACAGTAGTGGTACTATTTAACTCATAGCTGGGAGGATAAGGGGGTTTATACCTTTCCCAAGGGTATTTGCCCGAAAGTGAACGTAATAGCACGACTGGAGTTCGAACTTGCTTACTATGATTCCGCAGTCCATCGCTTTAACCATTACACCACGAGAACACCCCTAGGGTTATTTTACGCCTAGAGGTTAGGGAATAGCATTCATTGAATGTTCATATTTACACTTTTAGGTTGTTTAAAAGGGTTTCTTGTTGAGCCAAAGATGGGACCCTCACAAGTATCACCAGTCAGAGTGGACCTGAGTGTAATGGCAATGAAGGGTTATTCTATATTCCTCAAGTCTCTAGGGACTGGAGCCTCACCATTAGATGTAGTTAAGAGTCATATTTAAGACACCCACCACCACCATTTTTTTCGGGGAAGAGCTTAACCCTCTGTCAGGAGATACTGTTGGTATAGTCTAAGCCCCCACAAACAGTACAAGATTCAAGATAAACCCTCACCCTAACTTATTACATATAACATTGAACATGTAATATTTTACTTTAATAAACCACATTACTACAATTAAGAAAAATTCTAATTGTGAATTTAAAAATTTATGTATTTCAAAGACGTATTACAGGGTTACAGTGGCAGGAAGTGATGAAATTTAAAAGGTTTGGTTTGGTTTTAGAGCATATCAACCATTGTCGGCAATTCAATGCTTAATCCTTTTTACACATATATCAAATATGATTTCTAAATATATTTTGTAGATAACATTTTTTGGCACACAGTTAAATAGTTTCACTCATTTCTATCAAATACGAATAATTCTATTTACTATTAATCATTTGTTTGCACACAGTTATGTATTCAAGTATTATTATTCAATACTAACAATTCAACTGAACATCAGTCATTTGATTTTTATTTATTGCGGACTTTTTGTCCTCATCTTGGTAGTTTTTGTGTTGTTTCTTCTTTCACTACGTTTCGGCCAAATTTCACCTCTGGCCTTCTTCAGGTGATAACTATGGAAGGAAGTAATTACTGGGGATACGGTTACAAGACTCAGCATTCCTATCCGAAGTCGCAGTAAATCACCGGAAGAAGGCCAGAGGTGAAATTTGGCCGAAACGTAGTGAAAGAAGAACCAACACAAAAACTACCAAGATGAGGACAAAAAGTTCGCAATAAATAAAAATTAATTCTCAGATTAAGAAGCCCCATCTCAAAATGATTCCAATTAAAAGACAATTATCAGTCATTTATTTACACTGAGTTAATAATAACCAAACAGTTCTATTTCAAGCAATTCAGTTTAGCATAAGTCATTTGTTAGCACTCAGTAAGCCTCACTATCAGATTGTTTAGTGTCATATCCAGGACACTCGTCGGAGAAGTCAGCAGAGATGCAGCCAGTGTCTTCTTTGGCTCAAACCGACTGGGCCAAAATTGAAGAGGTGAAAGAATGTCCACTTAGGATTGATGGTGAATGTATACCAATACACGAATGTAGAAATCTTATGAAGAATAAGATAAGGTTGGAGGGCATCTCCCTAGATAAAAAGATGTGCTCAAGGCAAAGTGGGACAAAACATTACTTGTCAATCACTCCAATATCACTACTTTGCTTGCAATGTTATATGCAGGCAAAATGTATTCTACCACAAAATAGGAAGAACAGATTGATTATAGCACAGAGGGTTGGTTGGTTAGTTGGGTTTTATGGCATATCAACCTTTGTAGGTTATTTAATGCCAAATTCATTTTGATGAAAATAGTTCTATTTCAAACAATTCAGTTTAGCATAAGTACGCATGTAAATGAGGGAGTTATCCCCCTTGTTTGGTACGGGCACCTTAGAGTTGGGTACACATTACCATTGTACACCGAACAGTCACACACGTGACACCGTTAGAAGGGTTGACCCTTTATATTACCATTTCTCTGAGCAGGATATACGTGTTGCCTGACAGCTGCGAAGGGGGCATTCTTTGAGGTGAACAGAGGTAAGAATCACACACTGTATCTGTATTTGCCCGAATTATTGATCTGTGTGAAAGGGATTACAGAAGTTATTTTCTATTTTGTTTTTAGTTTCACAGTCAAAGAAGGGTTTAAAGAAGGAACGAAGACCCATTGCGAATAGACAACTTCTTTACCAGTCGAGCCTTTTACCTCATTTTTTGCCTCATGTTGCTACCGTTACAATGCAGTTTAAATCTAAGTACAGTTTAATTGTCAAAAACATTTCTATTTCAAGCGATTCAGTTTAGTCAAGCAGTTCTAACTCAGCTAATTCAGTTTAGTATAAGTACAGATTTTGTTTACACACAGTTACATGGCAAAACAGTTCTACATTAAACAATTCAATTTAGCATAAGTACAGTTTCAATGTCAAAAAGCAATTCCATTTCAAACAATTCAGTTTAGCATATGCATGCAGAAAGAGTTAAAAACATTTCTATGTCAAACAATTCAATTTAACATAAGTATGCTGTTAGTTCTATTTAACCCATAGATAGGGCCTTATCAGGTGCTATCACTCCAGGCCAGAGTGGACCTGGGAGCAATGGCAATGAAGGAGTACTCCACATTCCCTAAAGCCCCAACATCACTGGAACCTCACCATCAGATTGTTTAGTGTCATATCCAGGACACTCATTGGGGAGGACTTACCCCTCTGCAGATGTGCAGTTGGTGTATTCTACAGCCCCAGCTGACTGGGCAAGGTACAGTGGGCTATGGAAAGAGCCATACTGGGAATAATATTACATGAACACAAAAAAAAAGCAAGGTAATTTGGGAATGGAGTGAAGAAGGTGATTACGGAATACCAAAAACAGAAGTCACCCAGAGCAGGACATGTTGGAAAATTCACAAATAGGCGGGCCAGTTCAGTTGTTGAATGATATCTGAGAGATCAAAAACACTTTGAAGATGGGAAGGTGAAATTTTCAAGTGATCTGGGCCAATAGGAAGGCAAAAAAAAAAAAAAAAAAAAAAAAAAAAAAGCATGGTAGCCAGCGATATGGAAAACAGACGATCCAGGGAATATAAAAATTGCACAAAATTTTGCTACCAACCCAATAAAAACCAGTCCCCCACCCCCAATACAAACATTTCTTTTAAATATAGTTTTAAGAAACACAATCAGAGCATAGAGGTGAATCTTATACAGTGAGAAGAAAAAAAAAGCCTTTTGAGAGAGAAGGAGAGAAAGAAAATGCTTACTTTAACTTTTTCATAAAAAAGTCTTCACCCACAGGATTGTGTTTAAATGTTGTCAGCATTACTTTTT
The DNA here is from genome assembly GCA_963585895.1 of Sepioteuthis lessoniana. Taxonomy (NCBI): domain Eukaryota; kingdom Metazoa; phylum Mollusca; class Cephalopoda; order Myopsida; family Loliginidae; genus Sepioteuthis; species Sepioteuthis lessoniana. Next base: position 38,265,520 of record OY757940.1, on the reverse strand, counting down.
TCATGTCAGTTCTAGAAATAAAAATAAAATACATCTTACATTATCTTCAAAAGGAGGAGGAGGAGAGAAGGTTTAGGGTTTATTTAACAGCATATCAACTCCTTATGGCTTACTTAAAGCTGAAATTTGGCTAATTTCTAAATATTTGAATAGAAACATAACTCTTTACATTTTCAAAATTTCATTGCAATTATTTTTTTAAACTGTTAATAGTGATTTGTTAGCTGTTACATAGCACCAAGTGTTCTAATACTTCATACACAATTATACAGTTTCAAGTAACTATTCTTATTTAATAGTTGTTTACAGTTATAGGGTTTCAAGTATTCCTATCTAATACCAATAGTTTGTCAGCAATAATATGGTTTCAAGTATTCCTACCTAACACCAATACTTAGTCAGCAATAATATGGTTTCAAGTATTCCTATCTAACATCAATAATTTGTCAGCAATAATATTGTCTCAAGTAACTAATAATTCTTAGTAAACAATTACAACTTCAAGTAACCATTTTTGATACAAATAATCTGTTTAGTTACATGGCATCACTGTCTAATACGAATAATTTCTAAACAATTCTAGTGGTTAGAGAGTTTGCCAATGGTCCGGGAGACCTGGGTTCAATCCCAGGTTGAGTCATACCAAAGACTTTAAAAATGGTTCTTGATACCTCCTTGCTTAACACTCAGCAGTATAAGGTATATATCAAGGGTAAAGTGGAGTAATCCTAGGAAAGGAGTAGTGCCCTTCCCTACACCTCGATGTAGTAGCTATCGAAAAGGGAGCCTTCGGGTCACCCTCGACTACAGTCGCTAACTTTACTTACTTACTAATTGCCTTAGAAATTTTTCACCATGTCAACAATGTCTAAAATACATAATTCCAAGTCATTCATCTAATTAACAAATTTATCATCCTTAATGAGTTTCCTGATGTAATAGTGAAACCATTTTCATGATGTTCATCATGCACAACTGAATAGGTGCATTCAATTGGAACGTCTTTAGTTGGTGTTTCTTTCTAACTGTAAAAAAACCCAAGTTCTCAATATGTTTGCTTTCCTTCTGTTGTGAAGGGACAAAAATGATGGGATAAATTTATAAATAACAAGACGGAAAATTTTAAGGTTTTATTTTTTGAGGTCACCTTAATTATCAGGTTTACTAAAGCGTATTACTGATAAAGTTTAATTTATTTGAATTTTGCTGATTAATAGGAAAAATTCGGTATTTCTATTTTAAAGTTGATGACTCAAAAACACTTTTTTCTTATAAAAATAGTTTATTTCATGTAGCTGACATAAATTGCTTTTCCTACCTGAAAATTGATGGGTTTCTACAACCTTTAACTAAATTTTGTGATTAGCCAAGATTGTAAATTGATCTCTTTTTCAATTACAGTACAGCAAAAAACAATGGCTAACCATGAAAAACTAAGGTTATTTTCAGAATCAACACCACTAAATTAGCTAAAGTTTTGTTTCTTGGCACCAAAAATTGTGTTACCAGCGTTATTTAAGCAGCATAAAAGTAAGTAAGTAAAGTTAGCGACCATAGTCGAGGGTGACCCGAAGGCTCCCTTTTCGATAGCTACTACACCAAGGTGTAGGGGAGGGCGCTACTACATTCCCAGGATTGCTCCACTTTACCCTTGAACCGTACCTTATAATGCTGAGTGTTAAGCAAGGTGGTATCAAGTACCATTTTTAAAGTCTTTGGTATGACTCGACCTGGGATTGAACCCAGGTCTCCCGGGCCATTGGCGAACACTCTAACCGCTGGGCAGAGCTTGGCATCTCGTAGACTAGTTACCTAACCAAACACAAAGAACCAAGTCTGCCCTACTATTTACCTATAGTTGGAGGGGGGAAAAATTTTTTTAAAAAATAAATAAATAAAAAAATGGATTCGTACCTTTCCTAAAGCCAAAAGAGAAACAGCCTTGTCCATGACTTTGGATACCAATTCCTTTTCTTAAAATAATAACCTATCTATCAAATACAAATTTTTTGTAACAGATTTATTTGAACCACTGATATAACCTTTACAGAGTGAACCTGGGAGTAATGGCAATATTCAAGTTAGGTAGAAATACTTGAAACCATTTAACTGTGTGCAAAAAAAAAAAAAAAAAAAGCAAGCTCAGGCTCATTTAAAACAGTTATCTACAAAAATAAAGACAAATTTTGTCTGTATGATTTATTTAAGATCCTTTCAAGTTTCCTGATAAGTGTCTTAGTTTCAGGTTGGAATTGGTAGATGAATTTCCCAAAATTGTCCCAAGCACTTTTGAACCCTTCATAGGCCATCATCAGGGTTGCTTGTTTGTGTAAGGCGTATTTGTTTTTAAAAGAGTTTTGAAAGTTTATACCATAACAAAAATATGGGAACGCAGAGTTGGATAAAACAGGGTAACTGACATTTAAAAAAGGGAACGCTATCAACGGAAATAGAATACTATTGGATAAAAAAAAAAAGAAAAAAAAAAAGAAAAAAAATTTTTGGTGCCAAGAAACAAAACTTTAGCTAATTTAGTGGTGCTGATTCCAAAAATCAGCTTAGTTTTTCATGGAATATTCCACGATCAAAATTTCCAAAAGTGAAAGCCTCACCATTAGACGTAGGTTAGATTACTAAGTTTAATGACATAAACCCTTGATGGTTATTTAATGCCAAATCCTGTTTATACATAAATCATTTTTTAAGTGAACAGTTTGTAGGTAACATTTTTAAGAGACAGAGTTCATTTGTTTGCACATAGTTAAATGGTTTCAAGTATAGAATGTTTAGTGTCATGTCCAGGACACTGGTTATGAGAGGCAGGTTATACTCCCTTTACAGAGCATATTCTACAGTCGACTGAGTTAGCCAATCAGATGTAATTTTGAGTCATACACGACATGTCCTGATCCTCTACAAGCAGTACAGCCGGCACATCTTAAGTTCTACTAACAGATGGGTAGAAGCTACAATAACCACATAGCACAATCACATTACAGTAGATGGCCTCATGCCACATCTAAGCAAAAAGCTTAGTAAATTACTACAGTAGATACTTAGTGGTTTATCAGAAATGTCACATTTTGAAAAAAGTCTAACCTCCAGGTTTGTCATATACAACCAATAAATTTTAATCGCTGACTTAAGGCTGGGTCTAGGTTGTCAGGCAATACACAGTCCAGTTTTAAATTTTTGTCTGATTTTCATCATAAATAAAAAAAAACCAACAATTTTTTTGCAAATCTGAGGGAAATCATCTCTGAATATACAATAAATTTTTTAAATTCTACTAAACCAGTCCCCATACATTGGTAGTAACATCTCATCAACTGAAACAGCTTAACTATCATATGGAAATCTAATCTCTGATAAAATGAGAATTCTTCCAAGTTATAGCTGTGACAGTACTATTGTATGATTGCACTACTTTGACTAACAAAATGCCTGGAGACAAAGCTACATGGGAACTATACAAGAATGATGCATGCTGTTTTGAACTAATCTCGGAAGCAACAGCTGTACAGCCACCTACCTCCCATCTTACAAACCATCCAAGTAAGACATGCTAGACACAGCTGGTAAAGTACAAATCAACTCATAAGCAACATTCTATGGATGCCTTAACATGGGCACATTGGTAAAAACTTATGTTCATCAGTTCTGTGCAGACACTGGATGCAGTCTAGAGGACTTACCAAATGTGATGGTCGAGAGGGATGGATGGTGAGAGAAAGTCAAAGGAATCTGTGTTGTCAGTACACCTTGATTTCTTTCTAGACTAGGGCTGATAACAGTTGAATGAGCTTGAAATCTCTACGTTCATTAACATTATGCATTTTAGACAATTCTTATTCAATTTTAATCCAAGACTAAGACACCAATTACAAAAATGGGAAAAACTTAAAAGAAAATATAATAGACTTAAGTTGTCTGCCACAGATTACACTACCTGAATCAATTTCCAAAAATAGAAAGGAAGTTTAATTTGATTGGGTTGGATTTTATGGTCTATCAACCATTGTTGGTTATTTAATGCCAAATCTTTATACATATATATTAAATATGATTTATATGCAGTTAGGCAGCAGTCGTTCAATTAATCATGTTTCATTAAAGAATAGAGACAAATTTTGTCTAATTTATTTAAGATCCTTTCAAATTTTCTGATAAGTGTCTTAATTTCAGGTTGGAATTGGTAGATGAATTTCCCAAAATTGTCCCAAGCGCTTTTGAACCCTTCATAGGCTATCATCAGGGGTTGGTTGTTTGTTTAAGGTGTGTTTGTTTTTTTACAAAAGAGTTTTGAAAGTTTATACCATAACAAAAATATGGGAATGCAGAGTTGGATAAAACAGGGTAACTGACGTATTTAAAAAAGGGAACGCTATCAACGGAAATAGAATACTATAGGAATATGGGATAAACAAAAAACAAAAAACAAAAAAACAAACCCCACACCTTACAAGAAGCAAGCAACCCCTGGTGATGGCCTATGAAGGGTTTGAAAGCGTTTAGGACAATTTTGGAAAATTCCTCTACCAATTCCAACCTGAAACTAAGACACTTATCAGGAAACTTGAAAGGATCTTAAATAAATTATACAGACAAAATTTGTCTTAATTATTTAATGAAATATGCTTAAATATGTTTCATAAATATTTTGTAGATTACTTTTTTAAATGAGCCTGAGCTCATTTTTTCCCCCCTTTTTTTTTGCACACAGTTAAATGGTTGCAAGTATTTCTATCTAACACGAATAATTCTATTTACCAGACCATTGGCCTTATGAGTAGAATGTTTGCCAATAGTCCGGAGTTCAATCTCAGGTCGAGTCATACCAAAGACTCAAAAAATGGTACTTGATGCCACTCAGCATTATAAGGTAAGGATCAAGGGTAAAGTGCAACAATCCAGGGAATGGATCAAGGGTAAAGTGCAACAATCCAGGGAATCCAGTGTGGTAGCTATTAAAAAGGTAGCCTTCGGGTCACCCTCGACTAAGGTTGCCAACTTTACTTACTATTAATCATTTGTTTGCACACAGTTAAATGTTTTTAAGGTTTGGTTTGGTTTGTTGGGTTTTATGGCATATCAACCTTTGTAGGTTATTTAATGCCAAATCCATTTTTATGTAAATAATCTGTTCTATTTAAAACAATTCAGTTTAGTATAAGTACATAGTTTAATTGTCAAAAACATTTCTATTTCAAACTATTCAAGCAGTTATATGTAACAATTCAGTTAAGTGTAAATACAGTTTTAATGTCGAAAAACAGTTCTATTTCAAATAATTCAGTTAAGCATAAGTATGCAGTTTAAATGTAAGTACAGTTTAATTGTCAAAAACATTTCTATTTCAAGCTATTCAGTTTACTCAAACAATTCAGTTTAGCATAAGTATGCTGTTAGTTCTATTTAACCCAGAGATATCAGGTGCTACCACTCCGGGCCAGAGTTGACCTGGGAGCAATGGTAATGAAGGGGTACTCCGCATTCCCCAAAGTTCCAGCATTGCTGGAACCTCACCATCAGATTGTTTAGTGTCATTATCAGGACACTCGTTGGGGGGGGGGGTCTTACCCCCTCTGCAGAGGTGCATTCAGTGTATTCTACAGCCCCAGCCGACTGGGCAAAATGTTTTTAAGTATTGCTATGTAATAGTAAGAATTTAACATCAGTCATTTGTTTACACTGTAAAATTGATATACTTATGATTTGTAAATGAATAGTTTGTACATAATTTCATTTTTAAATGAGTTAAAACTAATTTGTTTGCACAACCTAACACTAATTATTCTATTCAACACTTATTTATTTGCACACAGTAAAATGGTTCCAAGTATTACGACATAATACCAATGATTCTATTTTGCATACAGGTAAACAGTTTCAAATATCCACAAGTAGTTTTTTTAACACAATTAAATGGTTCCAAGTAACGCTATGTATCACTACCAATTCAATTAAACATCAGTGATTTGTTTACACACAGTTAAATCATCAAACAGTTCTATTTCTAACAATTCCATTTAGCATAAGTCAAGAAAGTTAAATGGTTTCAAGTATCGCTATGTATCACTAACAATTCAATTAAACATCAGTCATTTGCTTATTCATCGTTAAATGGTCAAACAGTTCAATTTCAAACAATTTAATATCATTTAAATCACATGTTTACCAGAGCTTAAAAATGGTTAAACAATTCTATTTGACTTATAGATAGGGCCCTATCAGGTGCTGACTTCAGGTCAGGGTAAACCTGGGAGCAATGGGAATGAAGGGATACTCTATATTCCTCAAAACTCCAGGACGGGGGCCTCACCATCAGATAGTTTAATGTAATATCCAGGACACTCGTTGAGTGAGTGTATATGTGGTGGAGGGGGTTACACCCTCTGCAAAGATGCAGTTGGTGTATTCTAAATTCCCAGCCAATAGTGCATTTGGACATCATAAAAAGTCATATCTCAATTCAGATAACTATTTTAAATGGTTGGAGAGTATTTGACCTAGGAAACTGTAATAAAAATCAATAGGCCTCATGGAAAGCTATTTCTCAATTCAAAATCGGAACTGATAACTACCTTTAAGGCATACACCACAATTCATTGCAATTATCTCAGTCTAAGTTGACCTTTTTAAGCCTAGAAAAAAAAAAAAAAAAAAAAAAAAACTATAAAAACTAAGAGTTCACTTATGACTGGGGTAAAATCCAAACCTTTACCTCAATGGTTGATCACACAGTGGTAATGTTTTATACTTTAGCTGTATTGATAGAGATTTTTTTCAGACTTAAAAGGTTGACTTATACACAACAATTTACTGTATTTTAATTGTTAGGGAGTATTTGGCCCATGAAAATGTGATAAAACAGTAGCAAAAAGATCAAATCAAGTTTAACAGCAAAAATACTTCATCTCAAAATTTACTAAAAAATAAATAAATAAAATAAATAAAAATTTACTTATGTGCCATCAGTTCAAGAATCTGCATCAAGAATTTTCCAAGACCTTTACGCCGAACTTCAGGAATGATTTGAATTTCATAGCTGAAATTGAAAGAAAAGAAAACTACAAAAAAAACCCTGATTAATGAGAGAGAGAGAGAGAACAATTATCTGTTACAATATCAATAAATTGAAAACTACCGTATTTGATGGCATATTTTTTTTTTTTTTTACTAAGAATATCTTAAAAATTCCCCTACATGATATATACCATATGCAGATTTAAAATTTGTGATAGTCGACCAACATTATCTACCTGGCAACTTCTATTAGCTTAGACTTAAGAGTAACTTTCACATACCTATTGTCATCATTTAGAAGGTTATTATGCAGATTAAGTGTTATCATTGATAATATTTATTATATCTATTTCATCTCATTTAATAATAGTACTTTGTTTTTTTTCTTGATTTGCTCTGCTCAAATTAGGGTGTGTCTTATACACTGTAAAATATGCTAAGTAAAATGCCTGTAAGGTTTTCTCAGCTAGTTTGCATTGTATATAAGTGCATGGGGCTAAAGTGAAATTTCAACAGAAAAAAAAAAAAAAAAAAAAAAAAAAAAAAAAGGGCTATTTTACATCTTTCAGAAATAACACTTTAAAATCTGCCAATATAAATTTTAAGCTATATCATAATATAGAAGTCTAGTTGTTGGGTTAAGAATTAAAAAAACAAAAACAAAAAAAAAACAAACAAACTCACCAGTAAAGAACTTCATCATCACATTCCAAATCAAACCTAAAATGTACACAAGCAATTGGTTTGTTGCTAGTTACATCACGTGCAATCAAGTACCAAGCTTTGTTTTCCGTCAATTCGGTCTTCTTTTCTCTGTCATTCCATCCCCAGTCACTAACTTCATACCTATAAAAGGGGAGGAAAAAAAAAAAAAAAAAAAAAAAAAAAAAGTTTATCATCAAAAGCAAAATTGAAATTATAAAAAAAATAATTTTTCTCATTGAATTATAAGATAGGAAGAGAGAAATAGATAAGAAAGCAGGACAAGAGAGTGAGAGAGAGAGAGAGAGTGAGAGAGAGAGAGAGAGAGAAATAGATAATAAAGCAGGACAAGAGAGAGAGAGAAAGAGAGAGAGAGAAATAGATAAGAAAGCAGGACAAGAGAGAGAGAGAGAGAGTGATAAAAGAGGCAGTTGATTGACTAAAAAAAAATTATTCCCACAAACTTTTGCTACAATATACACAGAAATCACATTGAAACTGGCAGGGCTTAGAATACACAGAGTGTATCTCTTGCAGAGGGGGTAAGACCCCCCCCACACACACACACACTTCAAAAGGAGAAGGGGTGCATATGGGGGATGACACCAAACTCTATCTGATGGTGAGGCTTCAGTTCTGAGATTGGGCATAACTCTTCATTGCTATTACTTCCAGGCCCACTCAGATCTAGGGTGGTAGTACTTGTTAAGGTCCCATCTATGGCTCAAATAAATTTTTTAAAAAGTTATGTGACATGATATACAGGCTTAGCTCTATGTGAGAGCATGTATGTATGTATATGCATATGTCCATATAGGGACCGAGACATTTGCATGGGAATCACTGACTCAGCGCTGACAGTATATACCCCCCCCCACAAAAAAAAAACAAAAACAAAAAAAAAACACAGATGCCAGATCAAAAGGGACTTAAAAAGTTTTTTTATTATTAAACCTTCAAGGGTCTCCTGGAGACTAATTGTTGGCTTTTTTTTGTTCAATGTGAGTGGCTAAAAGTCTAGAAATTGCTAGGACCACAGATAAAAAAGAGATGTTGGGGTAGAGGACCAGAGAAGGAACAACAGAGACCAACAGACAGGCCAAGAAATTTTTAGGGAATTTTGTTGGAAAACATTACACAAGCTTCTTCCTCTCCAAAAACATTTATTCAACTTTTGTGTTGTCTTGCTCTTTCCTTTATGGCCGATTATATTGTCACACTTATTCAATAGGAACACTTAACTGGGTGCAAAATATTTAAGATTAGCTATCAATATTTACCCAACCCCTCCGCTCGAGCAGAATATGACACAAGGTCAATTTTTAGGCAGAGTTTAACAGGTTTAAACTCAGAGTATTCCTTCTCCTAGACTACTTGCCTCACCAAGGCTGAAGAAACCAGTCTGTCCTACTATTTACCCATAGCTGGAGGGAGAATAATTGGATTCATACCTTTTCCAAAGGTATTAGTGCTATGTGAAATGCAATCAGTCTTGTCCAGGATTTTAACTCTTGTCATCGTGTCCATTTCCTACGACGATAACCGTTATACCACGGGCACCGCCACAAAGATTAGTTATTGACGTTATAATTGTTTACTAAAGATAATTATCATTAAATAAGGATACATGACATAAACTTCCCTCACCACTAGGCATAAAATAACCTCAGACAGGTTGATATGTCAATAAAAGCAATCAAATCTGTTCAATTATTACTATAATCCAAAAATCATACTTTTTAATTGAATTAATTTTGTTAATGCTTATCAATTTTTTAGAAAGACTAATCCTTGCTAGTGTCATAGTTCTGCCTTGCATACAATGTACAAATGCCCAACAGACATGAACCTCAAGACCGCTTACACAGGTGATTTGTTTTTTGAAGTGAAAATTTGTATAGAACCAGCCATAATTTTTAGATGTACTGCTAGCAGAAGATTGGTACACCAGTGTGCCACAGATTCACCAAACACACCTCAGGTTTTGAATTCACTATTACTTTCAAGACCAGTCGTCATGCCTAGGGCAGAGGCTAAAATCTAGTCTACCCATAAGGAGAAGGTAGGGGAGATAAGAGATAGTTGGGAATTCCGGTTTTTAATCTTCCAAAAGTAAAACTACCGTATGAACACTACAGATTAGTATTTCTCAGATTATCAGATGTCGTATACTGGCTGGATATTTTTATGTGCCAGACTGGTCCCAAATTATTATTTGATTTGTGATCAAGTGCCATGTATTTGTATCTGTTGTACGACATGTATTTATTAACACCTCCAGACAAGCAGGATGCGATATAAGGTCAGTTTTAAGTGGAATTTAACAGGTTTGAATTCAGGGTATTCTTTCTCCCAGACTGGTTGCTATGCCATGGTTAAAGAGACCAGTCTGCCCTACTACTTACCCATCACTGGAAGAAAACTAGTTGGATTCATACCTTTCCTAGAGGTATTAACAATATGAAATACAAATAGCTCTGTCCAGGATTTGAACTGATTGCCGTTCCCATTTCTTATGATGATTATTATTACACCAAAAGGACAACTCACAAGAGAGAATGTGAAAAAAATATTCAACAATATATTTTTACATTACACACACACACACACATATATATTATATATAAAATGATGTGAACTATACAAACCACATGTCAATGATATGCCTAGACATGAAAAATAAATTAAAAATTACTGAAAATGTCATTAAAATCCAACAAAAAAGCACGTGTGTATATACACACACACACACCTTGGTTGGTTGGTTGGGTTTGTAGGTTATTTAATGCCAAATCCATTTTTATACAAATAATCTGTTCTATTAGAGAAGCAAGGACGAACTCCTAAGTGATGTACTCCTATGGACCCCCACATATGGCCAAGCAAAAGCAGGACGACCAAGTTGAACTTACATACAGCAGCTATGTGAGGATACAGGATGTAGCCCTGAAGACCTGCCAGAGGCAATGAACGGTAGAGAGAAGTGGTGAGAGAGGGTCAGGGATATCCGTGCTCGTGGCATGACATGATGATTTCAAACAATCCAGTTTAGCATAAATACAGTTTAATTGTCAAAAACATTTCTATTTCAAGCTATTCAGTTTAGTCAAACAGTTCTAATTCAAACAATTCAGTTTAGCATAAGTATGCAGTTTGGTCCTATTTAACCCATAGATAGGGCTTTATCAGGTACTACCATTCCGGGCTAGAGTGGACCTGGGAGTAATGGCAATGAAAGGGTGCTCCACATCAAAGCCCCAGCATCACTGGAACCTCACCATCAGATTGTTTTGTTTCATATCCAGGACACTCGGAGGTCTTACCTCTCTGCAGAGGTGCAGTTGGTAAATTCTACAGCCCCAGCCAACTGGGCAAACTAAACTCCTTGATACAAAGTCAATTTTTAAGGGAAGTTAAAAAGGTTTGAATTAAGAATTTTCTTCCTAGACCAGTGGCCATACCAAAGTTAAAGAATCTAGTCTGCTATCCAATTTATCCATAGCTGGAAAGAAAAGGTGGATTCATGCCTTTCCCCAAAGGTGTTAGTACTATGTGAAATGCTAACAGCCCCATCCAGGGTTTGAACTCAGATCACTGTGTCCATTTCCTACAACACTGTTTCATCATTAGTGTGCCTCGCTTTTGTGTGCGTTTGAGAAAGCTGGTATTGGTACACACTGAACAACTTGTGACAACCAATGAATTGCTTCGGTTGGTTGGTTGGTTGGGTTTTATGGCATATCAACCTTTGTAGGTTATTTAACGCCAAATCCATTTTTATGTAACTAATAAGTTCTATTTCAAACAATTCAGTTTAGCATGAGTACAGAGCTTGTCAAAAACATTTCTATTTCGAACAATTCAATTCATTCAAGCGGTTATATAACAATTCAGTTTAGTATAAGTACAATGTCAAAAACAGTTCTATTTCAAATAATTCAGTTTAGCATAGGAAGCAATTCTCCTTTGGCATAAATATGCAGGCAGCATAAATCATTCCATTTACTTTTCCTCATTTATTTGCACACAGTTAAATTATTACAAGAGTTTCCATGTAACAATAAGAATTTAACATCAGTCATTTGTTCGCACACATTTGAATGGATATGTATGATATGTTAGAGATTAACAATTCTGAATTGCTTCGGTTCCAAATCCAAAGTCTTTTGCTAAACTCATTAAAAAAAAAAAAAAAAAAAAAAAAAAAAAGAAGAATATGAGAGATCAAGATCTTCAATATCCGCTTCACCAGATTACAATGACAAACCTGTGATCATCAATAATCTCTGCCTGAAAACAGAACTAAGCAGACATATTTCAAAAGCTCCAATGACAGTTTTTCAAGATATCAAAGTATTTAATATGTCTGATATGCATAAACCAATCATACAATGTAATCTTCAGCTGTAAAAAGAAAACTATAGACAGAGATACTTACAATGTTTGCATGTTGCTTTTGATTAATTGAAAAACCCATTCTATAGTTTCTTCATCCAAATCTGTTACTCTCTTGCATTCAATTATTGCATTCAAACTGGAAAAAAAAAATAAAATAAATAAATTTTAAAAATGTCCAGGAAAAAAAAAAAAAAAAAAAAACTTTTAAAAAGTAAAGAGAGAAAAAAAAATTTCTAAAGTACAGAGAGAAAAAAAATTCATATTTTTAAAAGTCCTGTAGAAAAATTTTTTTTTTTTTAGAAGTACAGAGAAAAAGAAATTTTTTAAAAAGTACAGAGAAAAAAAAAAAGAATGAAAAATAGATTTTTTTAAAGTAAAGAGAATAGAAAAAGAAGTTTATTAAAAAAAAACAAAAACAAAAAAAAACACATCTCATCCTTGTTGTTTCTGACGTGTCATTCCCCCCACACTTGAAGAAATAACCAAATGACTTAAAGAAAAAAAAAAAAAAAAAAAAAGAAGAAAAACAGACAAATAATCAAATATGGTCCTGTCACGAGGATGACCACATGCATCTTATGACTGGTTATTTGTCAATACTTTCTGCACCCACATTGTATTTTTAAAGATCCGCAGAATGGTCAGAACGCATTGAAACTAGTCAGGAGGTTAATAGGAAGGAACTGCCAAAGACATTGGCAACTCCAAGAATGTGATTGAGGTGGGTTATTGAAAAAAATAACTAATTGTAACTTACAATGAAAGGGTTTATTTTACAAGACATACAAGTATGTGTTAACAGAGGTATATTGCTAGCTAGTCTCACTAGTAAGGGGAGTCGCTCTGTCAACATCGTCAATGTTCATTCGATACAAAGAGGTATCATCTTATCTCTACAACAGTTAGGGAGCCATATATGTGGTGCATTCAATAATTTTCCAGACTGTTTTTGTACAGGCATTTAAAAATTGTCATAGACTCTTGAAAATTCAGTATGTCATTGCTATACATCTTATGAGATAACTAGCCAATTTTTATGATTTCAGGTTCAAATGAACAGCTACAGCAGGAATTGGAATACACTACTAAAGCCTGCTTGTCACAGCTAGTGCATTTCAAAAATGCAATCTGGACTTTAGAAGAATGATATGCAATAAAATCCTGTTTTAAACTTGGAAAAAATGCCATGCGATGAAAGCTGGATCTACTGCTATGACCCAGAGAGCAAAAGACAGAGTTCCCAGTGGAAACATGCTGGCTCTCCCAGATCCAAGAAGGCCAGACAGACCAAATCCACCCACAAACTTTTGATGATTCCTTTTTTTTGACAGCATTGGCATGATCTACATGCACTGGGTTCCCACTAGACAGTCAACAAAGAATACTATGTTGAGGTTTTAAGTGAGTTCAGGAAGAAATTCCGTCAGAAGAGGCCAGCACTCTTCAAATCGGGTCAGTGGCATTTCCACCAGGACAATGCACCAATCCACAACTCCATCCTTGTCACAGACTATTTGACCAAGATGGGCATCAACACAGTTCATCACCCTCCCTATAGTCTAGATGTTGGTCCCTGTGACTTTTGGTTATTCCCTAAGCTCAGAGGCTGTCGTTATGAGACAATTGAGATGATGAAAGAGGCTGTGACAAAGGTCACGGACACGCTCACACAAGAGGACTTCCATGGGGCCTTCCAGAAGTTGTTGGAATGGTACAACAAGTGCATTGCAGCCTGAGGAGATTACTTCAAAAGGGACTCGAGTTTCATGTATGTACTATCAATAAAAGTGCCCATACGAAAAAAAGTCTGGAAACTTATTTAATGATCCTCATATAATAGAAAAAGAAAAGATTTTGCATGCTAAGTAGGAGAGAAAAGACACAGTAAAGAATTTGGCTGATGTTTTTGTTTTATGCTGATCAGCAAGGACTTTTTCCATGGCAAACAGAGTTTGCTTCAAGAGGAAGTTTCAGAGTCTTGTCTTCTATCTTGGTCTGACTTCTCTGGTCAAGACAATCTTGGATTTGATATTTTACAGAACTCTACACCTGATTGGTCAATTAATTATGGATCATGTCATACTGCAGCATCTCATTGGCCAACCAATGATGATCTAGCTTTCAATCACAGAGATTGAGAGAGAAGGAGTAAAAATTAAACCTTTGAGCAAGTGTTTGACTGGTCCAATGACATTTCAGTTTCACTGGCCTGTAGGATCAGGTGCAATTTTGGAGAGTTCAGGCAGTGCCTGCGGGCAAGAATAGCACCTGATCTCCAAACTCACTCAAAGGACTGTTATTCAGTATCTTGATTTTAATTTTAAGAAAATTACTTCTGATTAAATTTCAAACACGAGTGGAAATTCTTGTTGTAGCATAGAGACAAGAGTAAAGAATGGTTTGGATTTTTGGCATATCAATTATTGTTGGTTGGTTGGTTTCTTTGTTTAATGGCATATCAACTCTTTTTAGGTTATTTAATGCCAAAGCCATTCTCCAAGAAGAACATTAGTGGTACTATTTAACCCATAGCTGGGATGATAAGGGGATTCATACCTTTCCCAAGGGTATTTGCCCGAAAGTGAACGTAATAGCACAACTGGAGTACGAAATCAATTATTGTAGGTTATTTTATGCCAAATAATTTTTATACATATTAACAGTTCTATTTCAAACAATTCAGTTTAGCATAAGTAAACAGTTTAAATGTAAAAACAGTTCTATTTTTAAAAAATTCAGTTTAGTGTAAGATGTCAAACACTTCTATTTGACCTATAGATAGGACCTTATCAGGTGCTACCAATCCAGGCCAGAGTGGACCTGGGACCAATGGCAATAAAGGAGCACTCTGCATTCCCTAATGGAGAGGCTCCATTACTGAAGCCTCACCATCGGATTGTTTAGTGTCATAACTAGGATATTCATTGGAGGAGATGCAAACAGTGCATTATGGTTGGTTGGGTTTATGGTATATCAACCTTTGTAGGCTATTTAAAGCCAAATCTATTTTTATGCAAATAATCAGTTCTATTTTTAAAAATTCAGTTTAGCATGAGTACACAGTTTAATCGTCAAAAACATTTCTATTTCAAACTATTCAATTTATTCAAACAGTTCTAATTCAGCTAATTCAGTTTAGTATAAGCACATATTTTGTTTACACACAGTTAAATGTCAAAACAGTTCTATATATAACAATTCAGTTTAGTGTAAATAGAGTTCCAATGTCAAAAACAGTTTCATTTCAAACAATTCAGTTAGGCATAATCACAGTTTAAATGTAAGTACAGTTTAATTGCCAAAAACATTTCTATTTCAAGCTATTCAGTTTAGTCAAACAATTCACTTTAGTATGAGTATGCAGTTAGTTCTATTTAACCCATAGATAGGGCCCCATCAAGTGCTACCACTCCAGGTCAGAGTGGACCTGGGAGCAATGGCAATGAAGGGATGTTCCGCATTTCCCAAAGTTCCAGCATCACTGGAACCTCACCATTAGATTGCTTAGTGTCATATTCTGGACACTCATTTGAGTGGGGAGGTCTTACAGCCCCATCTGACTGGGCAAAGTGCATTATACTGCCCCAGCCAACTGGGTCAAATAAAGAACAGGTTTATAATCTCTGTCCTTGGCTTTTGCAACAACAAATGAGTGGTGTAACAATTGAAAAAACAAGTACAAATAGTCAGGCTTTTAAGAAAAAGGGAAGAAGAATTAGTCTCTAAATGTTAAAGTCAGCTAGTGATACAGTTGCAATAAAAAAAAAAAAAAGAAGTAAAAAATAGATAAATACAAAATTAATAATGATTGGCAATGTTATATTAAAAAATAAATAAATAAATAAAAATAAATCAAAAATAAATAATATACAAACCCATTTCTTTCAAACTTTTTAAAAGGTAAAAGTGTTGACATGGGATCTTCAAGCTGGAGAAAAAAAAAGAAAAAGAAAGAAGAGAATTAACAGAAGAAATAAAACAAAAAAGCCCAAAATATAGTCAAGCTTGATTAATCTTAATAGCATGTCAACCCATATAGGGTCATTTTATGCCAGGATGCAAAGGGACTGCATTCATGTTTATATTTGAAGTTTTTTTTTTTTTTACCTTACCGGACATTGGCGTAATGGTTAGTGTTTGTCAATGGCCCGGGAGGCCTGGGTTTAATCCCAAGTCGAGTTATAACAAAAAAAAAAAAAAAAAAATGCTACTTGATGCCTCCTTGCTTAACACTCAGCATTAGAAGGTATGGATCATGGGTAAAGTGGAGCAATCCAGGGAAAGGAATAGCGCCCTCCCCTACACCTTGGTGTAGTAGCTATCGAAAAGGGAAACTTCGGGTCTCTCTTGACTGGTTGAGAATAATTGGATTCATACCTTTCCCAAGGATATTAGTGCTATGTGAAATGCTAGGTCTCGTCCAGGATTTGAACTTGTGTCGCCGTGTCCATTTCCTACAACGATAACCATTACACCACGGGCACCTCCATAAACTCAACTCTAATAAACAATTTGAGCTTGGGAGGGAGGCTCTAAGATCAGGCAAACAATTTTCAATTAACCACTCGACACAATTACTAGATGGTCCTGCCTGGTGACAAGTAAAAAGTAACAAGTCAGTGTGTTGTCACTTTAGAGAATGTCTTCTGAACTTAAGCTTATAGTGCCAAACTCATTTAGTCCATTCATAAACTTTTTCTTTTTATAACTAAAAAAGACAATAAATTTCACGATTTACACTTCTCAGCCACTAAAAACTTTGATACATCAGTTAAAGCCTGGATCATACTTTCTGATTTGCCACCATCTTAAGTAGCCTCATACAGAGATGAAAATTTTTGATCTCAAAATGATGCGAGGAGAGTCTGAAGTAAGACCCAACTTGCCAATTGATAATGGAAATTTACTAAGCTTTTTGCTTAGATGTGGCACAAAGCCATATGAAAGGGGCATCCAATGAGACCAACTCACTTGCCAATTGATAATGTCCTTGTTCTACGCGCCAATGCTCAACCACAAAAACTGCATGACAAGGGAGACAATCATCTCATTCAGGTTGATAACTTACTGCATCCACCATACTCACTAGATTTAGCACTTCAGACTAACATTTCTTCAGCCCCATGAAAGAGTTTAAAGAGGCAAACTTTATGCCAGTGACAAGGAAGTGAAAACTGTAGCGATGAAGTGGCTCAAAGAACAATCAACAGAATTTTATGAGGCCGGGATATAATCTCTCATTCGAAGGTCGAATACTGCTATTGAGAAAAATGGTGACTACGTAGGGAAGTAATCCACAGAGGACCAGCTTTATTTTGATGTTTGGTTTGCTTTTATGGCATATCAACCATTGTAGGTTATTCAATGCCAAATCCTATATATATATATATATATATATATATATATATATATATATATATATATATGATTTGTAAACACATTTTGTAGATAACATTCTTAAATGAGCTGGAGCTTTTTTTGCACAGTTAAATGGTTTCAAGTATTGCTATAACAGTCATAATTTAACATCAGTCATTTATTTGCACACAGTTTAGTTCTATTTGACCCATGGATAGGACCCTATCAAGTGCTACTACTCTGGGTCAAAGTGGAGCTGGGAGCAGTGGCAATGAAGTGGTACTCCACATTCTTCTAATCTCCAAGGCTGGAGTCTCACCATCAGATGGTTTAATGTCTTACCCCTCTGCAGGGATGCAGTCGATGTATTTTAAAGCCCCAGCCGACTGGTCTGTTTGATGTATGATACACGCCACTGTGTAGGTAATTATTCCCATACTAAAGAAAAAGTCATTAGTTTTTGTATCATCAATTGAAAATCTTTTTTTTTTTTTTACTTTCTTCAGTGACTTGAAAATCTCAGTTTATTTCACACAAGCCAAAAAATTTTTTTTGTTTAAATGATGTTTCATCGTTTCTTAAAAACACAAAAACTTCAAGACTAAATATTCCCTTAACATCTTAATGGTGTTTTTTGTTTATTATGCTAACACCTCAGGACAGTTTAAAATTGTTTTGGGACAGTTAAAATCATTTTTCAAAATGGTGAAAAAGTTAGTCTGAAGCTCTGATTAACACACACACACACACAAAATAGAGAAATTCTTAAGAAAACATTTTACCTTGTTGGCCGCTTCAACTTTTGCTAACGCTGCTTTAAGACATGCTTTTTCCTGGATACGAAAAAAAAAAAAAATTATATATAAACAATTCTTACCAAGGTATTTTATATCATTTATTTAGAAATTTCATACTAATGTAATAAAATATCAATAAAAAGGTGCACATCTTAAGAAAAAAAAAAAAAAAAAAAAAAAAGATCCAGAGATGTAAAAACTATTAAAAATCACTTTCAAAAGGTGTTCAGTCAAAAATCTAAAACATCAAAACAGCAACATGTTGGGTTAAAAAAAAACAAAAACAAAAAAAAAAAAAAAAACATCCTTAACAGTACTCCTTTGATACTAACTCCTACCAAACCAAATTCCAAACTGACTTTATCAAAAAGCAACAGCTTTTTATAATCCTATTTACCAACCCTCCGCTCGGGTAGGATATGACACAAGGTCAATTTTTAAGCGGAGTTTAGCAGGTTTGAATTCAGAGTTTTCCTTCTCCTAGACTAGTTGCCTTACCAAGGCTGAAGAACCCAGTCTTTCCTACTATTTACCCATAGGTGGAGAGAGAATAATTGGATTCATACCTTTCCCAAGGGTATTAGGGCTATGTGAAAACGCAATCATTCTCGTCCAGGATTTGAACTTGTGTGACAGTGTCCATTTCCTATGATGATAACAATTACACCACGGGCTTTTTATAATTGACAGCAGACTGATTAGCTATGACTGACAGGGGAAAGGCGAGAATTAACAGGAATCTGAAATGTTTATATTCATCATCAACTCGCACGGATTTCCCAACTGCCCCTATTATCCATCGCTCCCAACAGGTTTTCCAAACTATATCTTGTGTCTGCAGCGCTGACATAAATAAGTTCTTGCTGGTGGGCCAACACTGGCATTTCTGTGTCTAAGGTTCCATAGAAGAACCTTAATTATGAATTCATCCTTGCTTCTCCAGCCGTGTCCAAGACATCTTGTTTGTCATATTTGGATAGTTTTTGAGAAGGGACGTAGTGACTATACAGCAGAGGTTTGTGGAGTGTTGCTTCCAGCATTTGTTTAAAATAGCACGTAGCATTCTTGTGTAGTCCCTATCTAGCTTTTTCTCTATGCATTTTGTTAGAGTCCATGTGGTGCATCCATACAGCAGTATTGACATCGCTACAGCCTGGAAGAAATCCCATTTAATTTTATCAGAGAGATCAGTCTTCCGTATGATCGATAACCTATTGATATTAAACTTGCTTAATTCTAAAAGTAGCATTTATTTTTGGACAAAGACATACAAAAATATTTTTTCGAAGCAAGACATTTGCTTTGTCATACCTACAAACACAAAATGTCTACAGATTCTTTTCAAGTATCCAACTAAAGGAGTTTGATGGTTTGGTTTGTTTAATGGCACATCAACCTTTGCGGGTTATTTAACACCAGCTAGGTAATATGTGCTAGTCAGCGATGAATAAGGTTGTTTGAATACATGAAGATATGGTTTGTTGTTCATCTAAGAACATGAGCATTGGCTTAAGATGCCTTAAGGAAACAAGAAATGGGGGGGGGGTGCTGGAAAAAAAAAAAAGTTGGACTTAAGTCCTTAAAGCATTTAAACACCTACCTCTTTTTTTCTCAATTTCTTTTCTAATGATTTTGCTGATTTTCTCTGGAGGAAAAAAAAAAAAAAGATTAAAAAGAAGTTAATTTTTTAGTTGAAGTATGAGGGCAAGTCAAAAGTAATGCCTTTTTCTTTAATACAGTGAAGAAACAGGTAAATAGCGGCCTTGAAGAACTTGAGGCAACATTAATCCCATTCTCCCCACTTCCCGATCCAAGACAGATCATAGACATCCCTACTGCCCACCCGAGATCTACCCCAATACCGGTGCAACCATATGCCTTGGTGGATTTGCGGCACATGGGACTTTCAGAAAGGAACTTGGTCCCCTCTTTTATATATATATATATATAAGTACACACTGGAGGAAGATTTTGTTTGGTATGTCAAGGTTGGTTACCTGTCACGTTCAAAATTGGGAGTTGAACCACAAAGCAGGCTCTCTCTCTATATATAAGTAAAGTTGGCGACCATAGTCAAGGGTAACCCGAAGGCTCCCTTTTCGATAGCTACTACACCAATGTGTAGGGGAGGGCGCTACTCCTTCCCTGGATTGCTCTACTTTACCCTTGATCTGTACCTTATAATGCTGAGTGTTAAGCAAGGAGGCATCAAGTACCATTTTTTGAGTCTTTGGTATGACTCGACCTGGGATTGAACCCAGGTCTCCCGGGCCATTGGCGAACACTCTAACCCCTAGGCCAATGTCCGGTATATATATATATATATATATATATATATATATATATATATATATATGCAACAAAATACAAGTAATATATTTCAGCAAGGCAGCCTGTATTGATGTCGGGATATTACCTCCATACTTCCCCAGACCCATGACATCGCCACCATCACTATTCGCTTTGACGCGTAATTCAACATGTGAACTATGCTCAAGTACAAGATACAACAGAACTTCAACATACAGGAATAATTACTGACGCAAGAACATGTATTAAAATAAAGCTGGTCCTCTGTAGATCACATCCCTACTTCTCAACATAGTCACTGTTTTTCTCAATAGCGATGTTCCACCTTTAAATGAAAGCATGTATCCCTGCCTCGTAAAAATCTGTTGATTTTTCTTCAAGCCACTTCATCACCATCAAACTATCACCTCTTTAACCACCAGAAAGAGGGTTTAAGAGGTAAACATGCCAGTGACAAGGAAGTGAAAACTGCAGTAATAAAGGGGCTCAAAGAACAGTCAACAAATTTTTATAAGGAAAGGATATATGCTCTCATTCAAATGCTATTGGGAGAAACTGACAATGTTGAGAAGTAGGGATGTGATCCACAGATGACCAGCTTTATTTTGATGTAATACATGTAATTATTCCTGTACTAAAGAAAAAGGCTTTACTTTTTTTTTCTAACTCACCCTCGTATTATGAATCATTAATAAAGATTTAAAAAAAAAAAAAAAAAAAACAACAACACAAACACACACGCTTAATAACAAAATTTACATTAGTTTGTTTCAAAAACCTCTTGTCGTGGAATGGTGACTGAGATTAAACAAAAATACCCAGAAAGTGAACAAAATCCAGTGGCTCCTGTTGGTTAGTTGGTAAAGCTGGTAGTACATATAACCAGGTTTTCTCGAAGCAAAAAGGGGAAAGAGTCTCACTAGCAGACAATTCCTCTATTTTTTATTTTTTTTTTATTAATGCCATTCTTTGATTTCATAGAAATAACTAAAAGGGATGTAATAAAAATAAACTGAAATAAAAAGATGAAAGAAAATACTAGTCAAAAGTTATGAATTTTTCTAGCTTTCTACAAAGTAATATTCAACGCAAGATCATTTTATAGTGAGAGCCATGCACAAATCAGGATTCACATGTAGCCATTAAAAGTAATAATGTTAAATAGAACTGTATGGATAAGAATGTCTTCATCTAGATAAAGTGTGTGTGTGTGTGTGTGTGTATATATATATATATATATATATATATTTAACCTACCCCTCAGCTCGGGCAGAATATGGCACAAGGTTAATTTTTAAGCAGAGTTTAACAGGTTTGAATTCAGAGTTTTCCTTCTCCTAGACTAGTTGCCTCACCAAGGCTGAAGAAATCAGTCTGTCCTACGATTTACCCATAGCTGGAGGGAGAATAATTGGATTCATACCTTTCCCAAGGGTATCAGTGCTATGTGAAATGCAATCAGTCTCATCCAGGATTTGAACTCGTGTCGCCGTGTCCATTTCCTACGACAATAACCATTACACCACAGGCTCCTCCATATATATATATATATATATATATATATATATATATATATAAAAATGCGTGTGTAGATGAAAATCTAAAAAAATTTGGGTTCTCTATAGTGAAGTAGTTTGGTGGAAAGCTTCAAAATTTGTTATTTCTCATTGAGAAGGTTTTGTCCCAAAGCAACATATGCCCCATTTTTTAAGGGAGAACAAAGCTGATTTATTTCCCAGTGATAGAGGCTCCTCTAACAGCAAATGCCAAGGAAATGGAACCAATTTCAGATAACCCTGTTCCCAAAAAGATATGCTTTTTGTAGGGGTTTTCCTCTTTAAACCAACTTTGCAGGGGGGTGTCCTCGTGGTGTAATGGTTAAAGCGATGGACTGCGGAATCGTAGTACGCGCGTTCGTTCTCCAGTCGTGCTATTATGTTCACTTTCGGGCAAATACCCTTGGGAAAGGTATGAACCCCCTTATCCTCCCAGCTATGGGTTAAATAGTACTGTTCTTCTAGGAGAATGGCTTTGGCATTAAATAACCTAAAAAGAGTTGATATGCCATTAAACAAAGAAACCAAACCAACTTTGCATCACATCCAAACACCCAGGGAAATTGGTTAAAAGTGACTCATTAGGAAGGTAATATATATATATAATTTTAATCTTCATTAGAGAAGAAGCTTCTCAAGAGAAAATCTATTAGTGTTAACCCCATGGTGCTTCAACAAGACACTAATTAAATTGACTAAGAAAATTATTCACATTTTTAATTAAATATTACTACTAATCGTGGTCCAAAATATCCTATTGAAATAACTGCAGTTTATACATAAAATACATAGATTCGTGTGTGTGTGTAACTTACATTAGCCATCCATATATCAGTAAATTTCAGAGATTTTTTTTTAAGTGAAGTCACAAAAATTATTAGCCATCCGGAAGTCTCCATCTTCGTAGTTTGGGAAAGGAAGGACTGAAGAAATATAGTGAGTAGGTAAATTTTTGAGAGGAGATATTTTTTTCTTAATTTGTGTAAAAGTGGAGTAAAATGAAAACAAATAATGACAGAAACTTAGGGAATTGGATGGGGAACATAAGTTTGCTATAAACATTTTTTTTCACATAATCTCAAACATTTCAACGGTGGGATGGATATTCTGGACAATCAAACTGAGATCTAAAACGATTGCATATCATTCAAGAAAATTAGTCCCGTTTAAAAACGCGAGCTTTTCCAACCTTTTTCAGATGCAGGTATCATTGGGGAACAAGAAAAGTTAACCCATTTACAAAAACTTCTCGTTCTACATTGACACCTGCATCGGAAAAATAAGGTCTAAAAAGTTTGTTTACCGCGCTTTTAACAGAGACAGCGTGATTTTTTTTTTTATTTTAATCGATAATCTCTTTAAATATCACTAAAATCAAAACTTCCTGGGAACAATATCAACTTTCAAAAATATAATTGTTAATCTTTATATAGAGATATCTTTTAGAAACCAGATTTAGAGAAAGAAAAAAAATGTATATATTTTTTAACAGCGTTTTCATTAGTTACTTTGCCCGGGAAACGTCGTTTTTAACTTAATCTCCTTTAGCAATTGACATCTGTTTGATTTCTTTGGTTTAAAATGGCAAAAATCAACCTTCGTGGGTTATTTAATGCCAAAGCCACCCTTGTAAAAGACCAGTAGTGATACTATTTAACCTATAGCTGGAGAAGAAGAGTAGTGGGTCTATACTTTCCCCCAAGAGAAAAAGTCTGAAAAAGAATTGGAGTTCGTATTTGATTACTTCGAGGCCGCCGTCCAGCACTTTAGTCATGGCGCCACGTAATTACATAGTTCAATGCCGTGAATTTTAAAGAAAATACTAACAGAGAAAAACCGTGATATAGAAAAAGAAAAACGTACATAAATATTCTAAAACGTTTTAAAATAATAATTACAATCTAGTGTCCGTTGTATTTTTTTTTTTAAGAATACATCACCATAGAACAGAAGTATGCAATCTAGTCTTTAAGAGACTCAAGGACCACATCTACAGTTTTGTACCAAATGCAGATAGAAGTGATACGAGCGGAGAAAAAAATAACCATTTTTAACTCACAATTCTGAGAAAACTTTTTCACACAAAATAGCATGAACTAATATTTTCCATGTATTGGCAAATTACAGTTAAAAAATTAAAAAAAAAAATTAATCACCTTATTTAAAATAAAGACGTAAATTTTAACAAAAAACTTGTGTAGTTAAAATTTTTAAAGTTTTGTTAATATCAAGAATCAAAAAATTGATAAGCTGCTTTTAAACTTTTACGGTAAAAAGTTTACGTAAAACTTAAGAAAATAAAGACAACACTTGTTTAGATAATTTAAAAAAAAAATATGTTAAAAGAAAAGTTTTTGTTTCTTCATCAAAGAGCTTTCTTCCTTTCTTTAATTAAAAAGGGAAAAAGCATTATGCTTCGATTTATTTTTCTTCCAGGTAATAATGTTGATTCGATCGCTTTAGGTAGATTCATAAAAAAAATCTAATGAAGTATAAAATATATTTTCAAGGAAAACACACACACATTTAAGGGACGACGTGACAATGATTTTAAAATGAAGAAAATAAAAGACTCGTGGAAATAAAGTACATTTCATTTTATCCTAAAATTAATGTCCAGAAATATTAATTTCAAGAATACTTACACCCATGATTAATTATAAGTTGTTGTTTTTAATAAGATGAGGGTGACGATTCAAGTTGAAAAAAAGAAAAATATTTATCGAGTGGCCGAAATACTCCCAGAAAGACTAGTATAGTTTTCCCGCGGTTTTCGTATTAAGAATTAAGTTGAGGGGTATCTAGTTATCTGCCCTTGTATTTATAGCTCTCCCAAAGTTTTTTTTCAGAAGTTTTCACTTTTTCCTTTTTTAAGAAAGAAAAGGATTGAATTTAAAATGTATTAATTAACTAACATGAGAAAATTAAAACAAAATTTTAAAATAATTTTCATTTTGAATATTGAATTCTTCAAATATTTAATGAAAAAATATGACAAGTAAAGAGTTAGTGTACCTTATAATTTTGTGATGGTAAGTTCAATTCCTGCTTTGATTGGTTTGGTTTTATGGCATATCAACCATTGTAGGTTATTTAATGCGAAATCCTTTTTATGCATATATATTAAATTAAGGATTTCTAAATAAATTTTGTAGATAACATTTTTGAACAAGCCTAAGCTCAATTTTTTTTTTTTGCATACAGTTAAATGGTTTAACTTATTTCTATCTAATACAAATAATTCTATTTACCATTAATCATTTGTTTGCATGCAGTTAAATGGTTTCAAGTATGGCTATTTAACTCTAACAATTCAATTAAACATCTGTCATTCATTTACACATAGTTAAATGATCAAACAGTTCTATTTCAAGCAATTCTGTTTAGCATGTAGAGAAAAGAAAAAAGAAAGTAAATAAAATAAATTCAAAAAATGTAGAAATTCCAAAAAGCCCCTGATAGGAAGTAGGAGCAGTGCATGCCTAAAGAAAGGACCATCCATATGCAAAAGAGAAATTCTACCTGACTTCAGCTTTCACCGTAGCTCTGAATAGACCCTCTTTTCTTTCCTAAGGCTGCTGGCAGCGAACAAGTGCTGATTAGGTCTTGTAACTTGATACCTACCCAAGTCTGCTGCTTGCGAGCTGACACCACCAAAACAAAAAGCACCCCTCTGACATAAACATCAACTGGACTTTTCACTCACAACTAAAAACACTGACTTTGGACTTATCAACCACCGAAAATGACTAGTGCATTTCAAGGCTTTACAGAGAAGCCGTATGAGACCCAAAAATAAAGAAATTTAAAAGGCATCTTAGTCTCTTTTCTTCCTTCCTTTAGTAATTCTTTTGCAGCCTTCTACAGACAAAGAAGATGCTAACAAGTCAAATGGGGTAAAGAAGAAAATAATGGAGTGAGGATATACTCAATCCACAACCTACAAAACCAGAAACTAACCAACCAAATTTTCTGGATCTCCATAAATATAAGTCATTTGTTTGCACTCATTTTGATTGTCAAACAGTTCTATTTGACCAGTAGATAGGTGCTACCACTCCAGGCCAGAGTGGACCTGGGGGTCATGGCAGTGAAGACGTACTCTGCATTCCCCAAAGCTCCAGCATTACTGGAGCTTCACCATTGGATTGTTTAGTATCATCTCCAGGACACTCATTGAGGGAATCTTACTCATTTGCAGAGATGCAGTCGGTGTATTCTACAGCCCCTGCCGACTAGGCCACAGGACACTCGTTGGAGGAGTCTTACTCATCTGCATAGATGCAGTTGGTGTATTCTACAGCCCCTGCTGACCGGGTCAAATTCCTGCTTTGAGTGGTACAAGAAATCTATAAACTGTAAAAAAAAAAGAGATTTTGGGTCTAGGATTAATGTGTAGAATGTGTTCATTACTCACAGTCATGTGTTATGTCATGAGGCAAAGTGCAAAAATAACTCCCAAAAACTTTGAACAGATAAATTTGACAAAAACTTTCAAATAATATAATAACAAACTAAAAGATTGATTTAACAGCATGTCAAACCATCTAGAGTTATTTTATACCTAGAGGTTAGGAATCACATTCATTAAACATTTATATATATATATACATCGTTAAGTAAGTTAGCTGACCATAGTCGAGGGTGACACAATGGCTCCCTTTTCAATACCTACTACACCAACATGTAAAGGAGGGCACAACTCCTTTCCCTGGATTGTTGCACTTACCCTTGATCCATACCTTATAATGTTGAGTGTTAATCAAGGAGGCATCAAGAACCATTTTTTTAGTCAATGGTATGACTCAGACTGGGAGTGAACCCAGGTTTCCCAGACCAGTGGCGAATACTCTAACCATTATGCCAATGGGCAGGTAATTATATATATATATATACATATATATATATGGATTTTTTACAAAGTTATATCAAGTATTCTTATCTAATATAAGTAATTTGCATACATTTGTATGGTTTTAAGTATTCCTATCTAATACTAATAATTATATAGTTTCAAGTGATTATTTCTATTTAGTAATAATCATTTGTTTGTGCACAGTAATATGTTTTCAAGTAACTAATAATAATAATCCTTAGTAAAAAAAAATTATAGCTTTAAATATCTATTCTTAATGCAAATAATTTACAGTTATATGGCATCAAGTATTCCTATTAAATATATGAATAATTTTTAAACAAATCTATTTAATCGATAGGGACTCTAACAAGTACTACTACTCTGGATCAAAGTGGGCTTGGGAGTAATGGCAATGAAAAGGTACTCCACATTTCGCAGATCTCCAGAATTGGAACTGCACCATCAGATACAGTTTAGCGTCATATCCGGGGCACCCTTTTCTAGAAAAAGTTTTACCCTCGTGCTGTGGATACAGTCAGCCAAGTTACAAACCAGTTGTCTTTGAATTCATTGCCAAAAGAAACCGGCATTTCTTATTCCATATTCTCAACAATAATTTCTTTACAAAAATAGTAACTTTGGTATTCCTACCCAGTCAGCAAGGCTTAGAATATGCAGACTGTATTGCTTACTGAGGGATAAGACTTCCTCTCAAAAAGGAGAGTCCTGAGTATGACACTGAACTGCTTCTGAAAAGTATAGAGTTACTACTCCTAGAACAACTCTGACACAGAGAGATAGTGTTATATAGTCATAATCATAATTATATCAATAACAATAGTACATATACAAATACAAAACACATATGCAGAAACAGGTGAACTCAAATACACAGACAATTCCGTTGTTCAGGTACAAATGGTTAATTAACTTCTGACTTCGGTTCTTTGACATGAGGAGAGAGACAGAATTCTTAAAAGTCTTTTGTATGATACTATGCTAACAACACCCCAACACTCAGTACATCTCATGGTCCAATCTCAATTTCTCAACACCATGGTCGGACCCCAACTTCTCACCATCATGGTTGGACCCCAGCTTCAACTCTCTACCTCAGTGGCAGAAAACACAACTGTTTGTCTACATAGCCCAAAGTCAACTCCCAAATGACTCTTTTTCAAAATCTTAAAATTCTCAGGATCATCACTTCCGAGCAAGACGTCATTCACACTCCAGCCATTTCCTATCTGGGGTTTATTATGACAATTGTGATAGTCATATCCTTTGCATATGAGCGTAAACTGTATCCAATGCTATGCGGCTGAACTAAGAGCTGAATAGTTCAAAGCCCAACCAAACTGAATGATAAAATATAATTAATGAAAAATGATTAATATAAAAAAATCATTCTGTAATTATATAACAGTAGTATCTGTTAGAATCTTATCAATAGGTCAAATACTTGGCTTTTTAGCTGGTCTGTCTGGCATTCGTACCAGATGGGGTATCCAAGATCAATGTCAGATTTGAGGCCGAATGACCCCCAGCTTCCACTGGGCTACCTTCTTGTGGATGAATAACATTGATAGCACAGCATAATACTAGACCACTTTGATCTAGTTTATGAACAGGCACATGGCAAACTCGCATAGCATCTAGTGAATCCAAGTCCAGCAGGCTCACATTGAACTAAGTGAACCGATAACAAGTAAAAGTCCAGTAGGGCATGAGAATCCAGGGAATGAAGTAGCTCCTGCTATACACCTCAGTGTTGTAGGTAATGAAAAGGGAGCCTTCGGGTCACCCTCAATTAAGGTCGCAACTTTACTCACCTTTTTGGCAGCTTCAAGTTTGGCAACTGGCACTTTTAAACTACCTTTTCCCTAAATAGAGATGAGAAAAAATGTAAAAATTCCTCATTATAAAGTCATTTATTTATTCATGCAACAAGCAAAACAACAAATTCAATAAATAATTAAATCCATTATTGAACGAAATTCAGGTTATAATATTACTTAAAAAAATAAACATTTTATAAACTCAATTTTATATTCATTATATTCTCAGATTCACTCTTTGTCTTACTATCACTAAAAAATCGAAAAAAAAAAACACATGGAGACTCTTTAATCTTCAAGCTCCTGGATCAGACTCTTTGTTCAACTTTAACAGAGATTCTAATATGCTTGATCCCAAGCCACAATCAGAATAAAGAGAAATGAAAAAGCTGACTTGGCAGCTAAGTCAACTCTAAATATGGCCTTTGACAAAGTCAAAATTCCATTCACTGACTTAAAACTCAAAATCAACAAATTCTTCAATATAAAATGGCAACAACATTGGAATAACAACATTCACAATAAGCTCTTTCTGAAACCCAACTTTCAGAAAATCTAGAAAGAAATGAATCATGATAACTCAATCATAAATTGGTCTCATAAGACTTAGGCACTCCTTTATACTCAAAACAAGAGAAACAACCACAGTATAAAGCATGTCAAACATTCTACACTGTTGACTATTTTTGAATTGAATTTGGAGATTTAACTTTCATTTGACAATGTTTTTTCATTGCAAACAATATGAAGAACCTTAATGAAAATATTGACAGAGATGACATTTTCTCTCCTAAGAAAATGTTTTTTCATTGCAAACAATGTGGAGAAGCTATTTGAAAATATTAACAGAGATGACATTTTCTCTCATTAGAAAACATTTTTTTATATCTTTTTGAACTGTTAGGAGGTTCATATTGAAAAATAAACCTCATTTGGTCACATCTTATAAAAGTATCTTGACCAGCCTATGAACTTTTCAGTAGTAAAAATGATTTGCACCATACAAAGTAATTATTAGAAAACAATTCCCAAGGATTTTTCTTTGTAAAATGAAATGTTAAAAGAAACAAAAAACAAACACTTAAATACCTACAAAAAATGTAAATATAAACATGTAATGAATGTGATTCTCTAATTTCTAGACATAAAATAACACCAGGCGGGTTGACATGCCGTTAAAATCAATCAAGCAATCTATCATATATTTGTTAGATTTTATTTACTATACTAAAAAATTCCAGACTGCTGCATATTCTCCTTTATTTGTCAACACTTCAATTTAAAAGGACAAGGTCTTCACTGGTTTCAGAACAGAAAATGACTTTATTTGAATAAATAAGTACTATAAAAGCTATCAACAAAACAATTATTATCATTAAGGGTTTTAAGACTGAAAAAAAAAAAAAAATCTGAATATGAGTACAGGTAAAAAATCATACGTAATAGTTGTAATCCTAGTCAAGTAAGAACTTAATGTTCTTACTTGACTTTTTTTATTATCACTAAATAAATATTTTAGTTGCCTAAATTTCTGAGACGAAGCTTGATGATTTCTATCATTAAGGGTTTTCAGACTATTGTCTTCAGCTTTAGTGGTATTTCCACAACATTTCGGCTGATATGTCCTCTGGCCTTCTTCAGGTGTTTGTCGAACTCAGGAACCTATACAGAACTTCGAACTACAACCTTTATTGAATCCACTGGGGTCACCTGTTCTGATTCCATTAGCCATAACTGGGTACAAGTTTTAAGTATTTCCGTATTGTTACTCGCCTGCAGTCAGGATTGAACCTGCAACCTCCAGATGATTGTCTCCTTAGGGAACCAATGCCTATAACTGTTACACAATGTTTCCTGCTGGACAGTTTAGAGTGAATTTTTGAGCACATGTTTTATTGAAGGAAATACCTCCCACTCTTATCTTATTCTCCACAAAATTTCTACATCCATATTTGGGCATATATTCATCATCAGTCCTAAGTAGATGTACTCTTTCTTCCACTATACAGCCCTGTGATACATCATACATTTGGAAAATGTATCAAAGAGCATAATCTTTACAAGAAGATTATACAAGAGTATAGTTGAGATGATAGAATAAGTTTAGCAGTAGTCTACTAAGCGCCAAAGCACTGACTACAAGATTTAGTTAAGTTGGACTTTAAAACTTACCTTTTTTCTCTTCAATTTCTTTTCTAAAGATTTTGTTGATTTCCTCTGAAAAAAAAAGAAAAAAAAATAGGCTAAAATTGTTTGGTCTGGTTTGGTTGTATTTTATGGCATATCAATATTTGTGGGTTATTTAATGCCAAATACAGTTTATACACAAATATATGTATATGTATGATTTGTAAGTGAAGAGTTTGTAGGTAACATTATTTCAAAACAAACCAGAGCTCATTTGTTTGCACACAGTTAAAGGGTTTCAAGTATTGCAATCAAACACTAATAATTATATTTAATATTAATAATTTGTTTGCACAGTTAAATGGTTTTAACTGTTGATATTCATTATTTTCACACAGTTAAAGGGTTTCAAGTATTGCAATCAAACACTAATAATTATATTTAATATTAATAATTTGTTTGCACAGTTAAATGGTTTTAACTGTTGCTATTCATTATTTGCACATAGTTAAAGGGTTTCAAGTATTGCTATCGAGCATTAATAGTTTTATTTGCATACTGTTAAATAGTTTCAAGTGTATTAAATGATTAAGCAGTTCTAATTGACCCATAGATGGAAGCCTAACAGGTAGTACCACTTCTGTTCAAAGTGGACCCGTGAATAATGGTAATGAATGGGAACTCCACACTCCCCTAAGTTGTACGACTAGAGCCTCACTGTAAGATAGTTTAGTGTAATATCCAGGACACTCACTGGAGGGGTCTTATCCCTTTGCAGAGATGCTGTTAACAAAATTTAAAAAAAACAGTAAACAATTAAAATCAAAAAGCTGAAATTTGTCACAAAGCTAATTTGTCTTTAAAACCAGCATTTTCATTTAATAAATCCCTCATCATCATCATCATCATCATCATCATCATCAATGCAGGCTGACAGCACAGATTCCCTGGACTCTCTCCTGCTATTCATCCCTATTGAACATTATTCTAGGCAAGTTCTCTAGACAGCATCTAGTATCTGTACAGAGCTGATGAATGTAAGTTTTTTTCTGGTTGACCAACACTGGTGTGTCCATGTATAGGAGTTCATATGAGAAGGTCACCTATCCTGGATTGGCTTTGTTGATTTTTAATGGCATATTAAACTTCATGGGTTATTTAATGCCAAAGCCATCATTGTAGAAGAACAGTACAGGGGGATAAGTGGGTTCATGCCTTTTGTCTGAAAGTGAACAGAATAGCACAGTTCAAGTTTAAACTTGCTAACTACAATTTTGCAGTCCAGCTCATTAGCCACAACACCATGGGAACACCCTCATCCTTCATGAATTCATTCTTACTTCTCTGGCAGTGCCCAGCTTACGAGATGGGAGGTAAGTGGCTGTACAGCTGCTGTTTTTTAGAGTGCAAATTCCTGTATTTGTTCAAACAGCATGCAGCATCCTTGTGTTGTTCTCTAGCTACCTTTTTCTCCAGTTACTTTTTCAAAGTTGAAGTGGTGCTACCATACAATAGTACTGACATAGTTATAGCTTAGAAGAAATAAGTAAAGTAAAGTTGGCGACTGTAGTCGAGGGTGACCCGAAGGCTCCCTTTTTTGATAGCTACTACACTGAGGTGTAGGGGAGGGAGCTACTCCTTTCCCTGGATTGCTCCACTTTATCCTTGATCCTTACCTTATAATGCTGAGTGTTAAGCAAGGTAGCATTAAGTACCATTTTTTGAGTCTTTGGTATGACTCGACCTGGGATTGAACCCAGGTCTCCTGGGCTATTGGCAAACACTCTAACCATTATGCCAATGTCCGAAATAAACATTGTAAAAAAATGAGAGAGGGTAAATCTGGAAATTTTGGGTGTAATTTTTGTCACAAAATCAAAATTTGTAAAAATACAGTTTTTCAAATTAAAAGATAAGTTTTAAAAAAATGAAACTTCAAATTTATATTATGTGGAGAATTGGTAAGACAACCTCCCCAGACACTTAAAAGTTGGCATTTGAAATTTCAAGGATCTTCTAAATGGTCACTTGAAATGCAGAATATCAAATTTTTATATTATGTAGAGAAATGGTAAAAAAAAGCAAAATAAACTCTTCAGACTCTAAAGTTAGCATTTAAAATTCTACAGATTGCCTTATTGGTCATTTGAAATGCAGAATATCAAATTTTTTCAAATGTGGGGAGATGTTGTGCATACATTATAACAAGCTCACATGCTAAAAATGCAGACTTAGTGATTTTTTCTTTTTGGGATGTCTGAAGGCTCAAGTCTTTAAACATTTGCCACAGACAACAGATGAACTGAAAGTTCTTGGGTGCAATCATGATCTTCAAATAACAATAATGAAACCTAATGGCAAATATTATTCTTTTTTATCATCAAATTAAACTTTGTATAGGTATGAAATAACCCACAAACATCAGGTTTTGTTGGCCTGACTGTTCATCTAGTGGTGTGGACCCCCCCCCCTGTTTCTTCTCACATTTGGCCATGTGGGAATTTCACAGGTTGCACCAAAAACCAAACAACAAACAGAGGGTGGAAGGAAGAAATGGACAAACATGGATTTAGAACTGCAAAACTCAGGAAGTGAAGTCTGGCAATTTTAAGCATTCTAGTATGTATTTGTTATGGTTAGCAGGAGAACTCGACCAAAGTCCTACACAGCTACCAAAAATGCTGACTCATTTGGCTATTGTCTTCATTGCTCTGTGTCTTGACTCCATGCTCTCGACTGACTGCTTCTCTGCTCTGGACAGACCACTTCAGGGGCTCACCCCTAACTTACTGGCCCTCTGCTCTGCATTGACTGCTTCTCTGCTCCGGACTGACCACTTCTCTGCTTCGGATTGACCACTTCGGGGTCTTACCCCTAACTGACTAACTCTCTTCATTCTTCTCTTCCGGTCTCGCAAGTTTTCGTGGGCACAGCTCTTGGTGTGGTCTTCATGCTAAAGTAGACAAAGAAAGGTCTTCTGGACACTCCAGCACCGCTTTAAAGATGGTGGAGATAAGATCCCCTCCTTGGCCACCTATCCACGAACACACACAGAGATCCACACAGACACATCCATATATATATATATATATATATATATATATATATATATACACACATGAATGCTCATTATCATGCCACATAGGATTCGTGTTACCTTTTTATAACTTTGACATACTGAAATGTCAATTTAGCAAATAAACTTTAAAAACTCCCAAATGGTTCTTCATTGTCTTAAGACAATGTCCAGTGTTCAGCATTGACAAACAGTCATTGAGATTGATCTTTCCTGCAAGCAAATTTGTAATAAAAAAGGTTGTTACTATCTGGCATTTACTATAGAATATATTACTATTGTCATTGGAAGATTAATTTTTCCCAGAATGCAATGTTAAACTGCTATATAAACTTAATGTCTTTCCTTATTTAAAAAGTCAACATTTTCAGTTTATTTTTGTTTTTAAATAATCGATTGATTTTAATGTTATGTCAACCTATATAGGATTATTTTATGCCAAGAGTTTAGGGAATCACATTCATTCTACATTTATATTTACCTTTTTGAGCAGTATTTGTTTTTGGCACACAGTTAAATGATATCAAGTATTTCTATCTATCTAATAGTAATATTTTATACACAACTATAAGTTTTAAATATTCTTACCTAATACTAATAATAGTTTCATGTACTTATTTTGATTTGATAATAAACATGTTTGCATACAGTTATATTGTTTTAAGTAGCTAAGAATTATAATCCTAGGAAAATAACTATAGCTTCAAGTAACTATTTCTAATATATGTGGTGCCTTCAATAAGTTTCCAGACCATTTTGTACAGGCATTTAAAATTGTTGTAGACTCTTGAAAATTCACTATGTTATTGCTATACATCTTATGAGATGACTGACCAATTTTTATGATTTCAGGTTCAAATGAACAGCTACAGCAGAAATTGGAATACACCCTACTAAAGTCTGATTGTCACAGCTGGTGAATTTCAAAAATGCAATCTGGACGTGACGATACTTTAGAAGAATGATATGCAATAAAATTCTGTTTTAAACTTGGAAAAAATGCCACAGAAACGTATGGAATGCTTCAGACTGCTTTTCAACCATCTTGTATGAATCGAGCATCAGCTTTTAAGTGGCATAAGAGATTCAAGGAAGGCAGGGAGTCTGTGAGGGATGATGAGAGATGTGGGAGGAGTAAGGAAGTCAGAACACCAGAGTTGATTGGCCAAAGGGTTAGGGTTAGGGTTACTATGTTGAAGTTTTAAGGGATTTCAGCAAGAGATTCCGTTGGAAGAGGTGAGCACTCTTCAAATCGGCTCAGTGGCATTTCCACCTGGACAATATACCAGTCCACAACTCCATCGTTGTCACAGACTATTTGACCAAGATGAGCATCAAGACAGTTCCTCAGCCTCCCTATAGTCCAGACCTTACTCCCTGTGACATTTGGTTATTCCCTAAGCTCAGAGGCTGTCGTTATGAGACAATTGAGGAGATGAAAGAGGCTGTGACGAAGGTCACGCTCACACAAGAGGACTTCTATGGGGCCTTCCAGAAGTTGTTGGAACGGTACAACAAGTGCATTGCAGCCGGAGGAGAATACTTTGAAGGGGACTAGAGTTTCATGTGTGTACTATCAATAAAAGTGCCCATACGAAAAAAGTCTGGAAACTTATTTAATGATCCTCTTATATAGGCCCAGTTGCCTCGGGCTATAGAATACACCAACTGCATCTCTGTAGAGGAGAAAGACTCACCCAACAAGTGTCTTAAATATGACACTAAACAATATGATGGTGAGGTTCCAGTATTACTGGAGCTTTGGGGAATGCGGAGTACCCCTTCATTGCCATTACTCCCAGGTCTACTCTGACCCAGAGTGGTAGCATCTGATAAGGTCTTATTTATGGGTCAAATAAAACTGTCTGACATGAAAACTATAGTTGTACTTTGACATTTAAACGGAGTGCAAGCAAATAACTTTTGCTAAACTGAATTAATTGAGATAGAAATTTTTAATCATTTAACTGTGTGTAAACAAATGCCTGATGTTTAACTTAATTGTTAGTGACACATAACAATACTTGGAACTATTTAACTTTGTTAACATGCTAAACTGAACGGTTTGAAATAGAACTGTTTGATCATTTAACTGTGTATAAACAAATGACTGATGTTTAATTGAATTATTAGTGTTAAATAGCAATACTTGAAAACATTTAACTGTGTGATAACAAATGATTAATTGTACATAGAATTATTTGCATTAGATAGAAATAAGTGAAACCATTTAACTGTGTGCAAACAAATGAGCTCAGGCTCGTTTAAAAATGTTATCTATAAAATTTATTTAGAAATCGTATATTTAATATGTATGTATAAAAAGGATTTGGCATTAAAAAACCAACAATGGTTGATATGCCATTAAACCAAACCAATTAATATATATAATTTATATGGTATCAAGTATTCCAATTGAATATGATTAATTTTCCAACAGATTTATTTGATCCCTTGATGGACCCTTACAGGTACTTTCAGCTTGGATCAGAGGGGGTCTGGGAGTAATGGCAATGAAAGAGTACTCCATATTCCTCAGAACTCCAGAACTGGAGTCTTATCAATACATGCAGATTAGTGTGATACTCAGGACACCTTTTTTTGGAAGGAGGGTTTTACCCCTCTTCAGCGGGAGGATACAGTCAGTGTATTCTCAGCTCCACGGACAGGAT
Organism: Sepioteuthis lessoniana; assembly: GCA_963585895.1. NCBI lineage: Eukaryota > Metazoa > Mollusca > Cephalopoda > Myopsida > Loliginidae > Sepioteuthis > Sepioteuthis lessoniana. The sequence continues at coordinate 38,228,802 of OY757940.1, read as the reverse complement.
GTTTTTTTTTGTTTTGGTTTTTGTTGATTTCACACTCCCTTGTTTTATTTAGTATATTTGTTGCCCATTCAGCTGACTGCATCTCTGCAGAGGGGTAAGATCCCCGCCACTCCACCAACAACAACAACAAGTGTCTAGGATAGGACACTAACCAATCCGATGGTGTTGCTCCAGTAATGTGGAAGCTTTACGGAATGCGGAATACCCCATCACTGACATTGCTCCCAGGTCCACTCTGATCCGGAGTGGTAGAACCTTATAGGGTTCTATCTATGGGTCAAAGAGAACTGTTTGAGATTTAAGATGAGTGCAAACAAATGATTTATGCTAAATTAAATTGTTAGAAATAGAACTGTTTGATCATTTAATTGTGTAAACAAACAACTGATGTTTAATTCAATTGTTAGTGATACATAGTAATATTTGGAACTATTTAACATTGTTGACTTATGCTAAATTGAGTTGTTAGAAATAGAACTGTTTGATCATTCAACTGTGTGTATCTACAAAATGAGTTTACAAATCATATATTTAATATATATGTAAAAATAGGATTTGGCATTAAATAGCCAAAAACGGTTGATATACCATAAAACCAAACCAAACCAAACCAGTATATTTGCTTTTCACTTTGTGGTAATGTCTTTGGGAAAGGCATGAATCCACTTGTTCTCATCCCCTTCTCTCGGTAAATATTAGAGCAGAATTAGTAAAGCAACCAGTATAAAAGAGAGGAAACTGAATTCAAACCTATTAAAGTATGATTAAAAATTGACCTTGTGTCATATCCTGTCAACAGTGGAGAGGTGGGTTTGGTTTGGTTTTATGGCATATTAACCATTGGTGGTTATTTGATGCCAAATCCTGTTTTTACATATATATTTAATATAGGATTTTTGAATACATTTTGTAGATACACACAGTTAAAATGATCAAACAGTTCTATTTCTAACAATTCAATTTAGTTTAAGTCATTTGTTTAACCCATAGATAGGACAGCATTCAGTTAGAATGCTCCTGGGAAACTGTTACTTTTGCATTTTATTTATTTTATTTTATTGTCTTTTTATATTTCTTCTTAATCCCCACATTACTTGTGGTTGGTAGTCATACTTGAAACAATTTCATTGCATCCAAACAATAAATAACAATACTTGGGACCATTTAACTGTGTGCAAACAATAGCAAAACTCGAAACCATTTAACTATGTGCAAACAATAACAATACTTGAGCAAATTAAAATACTTTGTTGCAAACTCAGACCATTTGTTCCAAATCAAAATCATTTGTTGCAAACCAAAACCATTTGTTTCTAATTAAAATCATTTGTTGCAAACTCAGACCATTTGTTCCAAATTAAAATCATTTGTTGCAAAGTCAGACCATTTGCTCCAAATCAAAATCATTTGTTGCAAACGAAAAACAATTTGTTTCTAATTAAAATCATTTGTTGCAAACTCAGACCATTTGTTGCAAATTAAAATCATTTCTTGCAAACTCAGACCATTTATTCCAAATTAAAATCATTTGTTGTAAATTAAAATCATTTGTTGCAAATTAAAATCATTTGTTCCAAATTAAAATCATTTGTTGCAAACTCAGACCATTTGTTCCAAATTAAAATCATTTGTTGCAAACTAAGACCATTTGTTGCAAATTAAAATCATTTGTTGTAAACGCAGACAATTTGTTGCAAACTCAGACCATTTGTTCCAAATTAAAATCATTTGTTGCAAACTTAGACCATTTGTTGCAAACTGAAAAAGTTTGTTGCATTGCAAACTAAGACTGTCTGTTTTGTAGTTATTTCTTAAGAGATAAAAAAATCTCTTAAGAAACAACTACATGACAGACAGCCTTTGAGAAATAATTAAGAAAAACTGGTATGAAATCTCTGAATTTAAACTGACCTTACTGTTGAAAAATTGACCTTTTATCACATCCTTTCCATGGCAGAGGGGTTGAGTGAATAAATATTTGATTTTGAGTCTTTTATAATGTTCAAAACAATTCCTTGTCACTGCTTTTATAAAGTTCATTCAGAGGGTAACTTTGGCCGACACTTTATAATCTCTTTACTCTCGTACAATGCCGAATACTGAGCATGGAATCCTATTGCAATACTTAGAATACTGACTTGCAATCCTATTCCTCACTGCTACTCCAAATGCCTCAGACATCTGTCCGATTGATTTATATATCTACCACTTCTAGTCATGTGACCTGAGTAGCACAATCCATTTCCAACAGTTGTGTTTGTTGGCAAACCACATGGGTCAGTATCGACACATTCTTTTACATAACAGTTATAGTTCAATTCATGGTTTGGTGGATCATGCATATTACCTTTCTGCTTTTATTTCTCTATATATTTTTGGACTCACAAAAGTAGGGTATTCATTTACAAGTTTCTCTAAAGGAGAACATTGTTATTTAAAAAGGAGGACCTAATAAGGTAAACCAGGACTTTTTACATTATTTGTAGTGGCCAATCTACACATCACAACAGCAAAAAAGCCCAGTCGACTAGGGCTGTAGAATACACCAACTGCACCTCTGCAGAGTGGTAAGACCCCCATCAATAAGATGGTTTGGTTTGTTGGGTTTTATGGTATATCAACCTTTGTAGGTTATTTAACGCCAAATCCATTTTTATACTAATAATCTGTTCTATTTAAAACAATTCAGTTTAGCATAAGTACACAGTTTAATTGTCAAAAATATTTCCATTTCAAACTATTCAAGCAGTTATATGTAACAATTCAGTTAAGTGTAAATACAGTTTTAATGTTGAAAAACAGTTCTATTTTAAATAATTCAGTTAAGCATAAGCACGCAGTTTAAATGTAAGAACAATTTAATTGTCAAACACATTTCTATTTCAAGCTATTCAGTTTACTCAAACAATTCAGTTTAGCATAAGTATGCTGTTAGTTCTATTCAACCCATAGATAGGGCCCTATCAGGTGCTGCCACTCCAGGCCAGAGTGGACCTGGGAGCAATGGCAATGAAGGGGTACTCCGCATTCAGTGTATTCTACAGCCCCCGCCAGACTGGGCAACCATAAACAAGAGTCCTGGATATGACACTAAACAATCTCATAGTGAGGTTCCATTAATGCTGGAGCTTCGGGGAATACAGAATACCCCTTCATTGCTATCACTCCCACGTCCACTTTGGCCTGGAGTGGTAGCACTTGATAGAGTCCTATCTATGGGTCAAATAGAACTAAACTGTGTATTTATGCTAAACTGAATTGTTTGAAATAGAACTATTTTGACATTGAAACTATGTACTTCTGCTAAACTGAATTGTTTGAAATAGAACTGTTTAGACATTTAACTGTTTGTAAACAAAAACTATACTTGTACTAAATGGAATTATTTGAAATTTAATTCGGCGTTAAATAACTCAAAAAAGGCTGATACACTGTAAAACAAAACAACCAACCAACAAATTTGAGCAGACAAATAAATAATGTTGAATAGAATTATTAGTGTTAGATAGGAATACTTGAAATTATTTAACTGTGTGTAAACAAATGAGCTCCGACTAGTTTAGAAATAATGTTACCAACAAACTATTCATTTACAAATTATAAATATTTGAATTATTGTTGTACTCCCTACATAATGGACTCACCCTCCTCCATAAATACACGTCAATGAGAGCATCAGACGGGAGTGCCCCAATCAGTGTGACACAATCACATGTGATACCATTTGTGTAGTGGACGGATAGTCACTACCCCACTAGACTCTCAGCTTCCTATCAACTAACTACTGTTTAACCAGGTTCACTTGTATTTTGTTTCTGTTGCTTGAATATATATGTTTTTCTATCAAACCTTTTAGTGTTCCCGTGTCTCTCTTTGGTCAGCATCACAACATATATGTAAGTGAGAAAAAATGAAATGAATCAGATAAATATTTTGAGAAATAAACAGTAGAAAGAATGAAATAAAAATAATAGAAAATATGTTGAGCATGCAAGCTAAAAAGTCGTCTTGCATACTAAACATATTATTATAATTATTATCTTTTTTTAACTTAAAACAATTTTAAATAGAAAAACTTATATGCAGGCAAAATATTTAAGTCAAAACACATGTCGGCAAAGAAAATAAATTTTCATCCACACCAAATATATTCTTTCTTCCATTTATTTTTCAACATATTCAAAATATATATATATATATATATATATCATCATCATGTCGTGCTGGTAGCACGGATATCCCTGACCCTCTCTCGCCACTTTTCCCTATCGTTCATCGCCTCAGGCAGGTCTTCAGGACAACATCCTGTATCCTCACATAGTTGCTGAACGTATGTTCGTGCTGGTCATCCTGCTTTTGCACGGCCATGTGTGGGGGTCCATAAGAGTACAAATAGGATTTGGAATTAAATAACTTTCAATGGCTAATATGCCATCAAACCAAACCAAAACAAATCATATATATTTGATATATGTATAAATAGGATTTGGAATTATATAACCCACAATGGTTGATATGCCATAAAACCAAAGCAAATCATATATATTTAATATATATGTATAAAGAGGATTTGGTATTAAATAACCTACAATGGCTGATATATCATCAAACCCAACCAAACCAAATCATATATATTTGATATATATGTATAACAAGGATTTGGCATTAAATAACCAACAAGTGTTGGTATGCCATAAAACATAACAAACCACCAAACAACGGCAGAAAGTACAAAAGACAAGAAATCATCTTTTCTTCTTCTAGATATAAATTTAAATTCTTTGGTCCACTCATGGTTAAACTTGATCTTTTTTCAGTATTTTTTGAGGGGGTAAATAAACACACAAGATTTAAAACTAAATGCTCTCAGTAGGGTCTCAACCTGTATGAAAGAATAAAGAGAGGAGCATGCCAGACATTCAAATTTAGACCTGACAGGTGGAATATTGCATCTTAATCCCTCTGTACCATTTGTAGGGGACTATTCTATGTGGAATCTTTGAGTGGTAGGAGAGAGCTTGTTACCATGGCAACAAATTAAGACCCAGTTATAATATGAGATCAAAACAGGTCAAGCTTAAACTGCGGCTGGAAGGAGAATGGCCAGCACAAAGCTGAATATCTGGCCACCCTAGGTACCCAACAAGAATCTAAACTCATACTCAGTACCCCCCAACACTTAAACAAGTCTATAATATATTTCTTAATACACACACAGATAGTAAAATCTTTCCAAATAGTTTTATATTGAATTTTATTTTCAATTCAGGACATTTTTTTCCAATTTTGGATCAGATAAGGTTTCAAACAAAATTTCAACTGATTTAATTTCTCCCATCAGAAATCTATCTCCATAAATTTAAATATTGTATGAAAAATAAATAAAATAAAAAAGAATAAAATAGAAATAAAAGTAAATAAATGAAACTAATAAAAGAATAGATAAATAAAAATAGAATAGATAAATAAAAAATGAAAAGTAAATGAAAAAATAAAAATAAAAAATAAATAAATAAAATAAATTAATAAGATAAACAAAATAATAAATAAATAAAACTAATTTTATTTTCAACTATTGAGATTTAAAAAAAAAGATGAAGAAAAGTGCTGAGTAACTTAAAAAATATTTCTCGAAATGTATTTTATCATTTTCATAAATAAATCTATTTACTAAGAAATAAGTATTGATTTTTTTTTTATAAATCTGATAATTGATTTTTGACAGATCTTTAAAGTCAGGGTGTATTTTTTTTTAACTATGATTTCATGTCACTTCTTGAAAAATTCAGTGTAAACAACTTTTCAAATACAAAAATCTCCAGTCTATTTTAAAAACCTTTATAACACATTTAGCATAAATAATTTTTTATACCATCATTCTTCGTCTTTATGAATGATGAAATTTAATAGAATTATTATAATAATTTTAAGAGTTTTTTCTTATCAAGCTAACCATTGGCATAATGGTTAGAGTGTTTGCTAATGGACTGGGAAATAAGGGTTCAATACCAGGTCAAACCACACCAAAGACTCAAAAAATTGGACTTGATAACTCATTGGTTAACAGCATTTTAAGTTATTGATCAAGAGTAAGTGGAACAATCCATGGAGAGGATTAGTGCCCTCCTTTACACCTCGTGTAGTAGCTATTGAAAAGGAGACTTTGAGTCCCCCTCGACTATGGTCAGCCAACTTACTTACTTACTATCTAATGTTAAAGTCTGTGGAGGTACTAACAATAAATTAATACGCTGAGTCAAAAGTGCGGTAAGGGCAACCCAAAGCCAAACTTTACTGTGCTTTTAACCTGGACTATAATTTACTTTTTTACGATTTCATAAATATTGACACCAGAAAAAAGTCATAGTTTAAAACCGACATTATAGATAGAAAAGAAATTTCAGAAAAAAATGACAGATTAATAATGGACAGTGACAGGAGTGAATTTAGGCCTTAAAAAGCCTTAAACAAAATTTGGAATCCCTTCAATACACATGTTCATCCACCCATGTGTCTCTAAAGAAAGAGTCCCATGAATTTAAAAGACTAACTAGAGAGACCCAAATACTGTAGTTCAAAGAAGTTTTATCAAATCCTTTAAAAAATTCTCTGTTGTTATATCTTAATTTTTCTATTAGTTTTATCTGGAGCTTCAAGACTAGATGGTCTTAGAGGGTCATTCTAGTCTTAAGACACCTGAGCTGCAATTAATACTGCCCATATGGAAAACCAGCAGAAGACAATGGACACCTCTTTGATCTTCACTCCATAAATTTAGATTATATACAGGGGTTTTTAAAATGTTTACACTTCTCTGGGAATTCCTTTGTGAAATTATGACTTTGAAGATTCCATCAGTTTACCATCCCTGTAAACATATTATTGGAATCTTCACCAAGTGATCTCAGGAATATCAGTTCTGCTTTTCTAATAAAGATATTCCCAAAGAAAAATCAACATTTCTTTTAATCACAGGTGTGGGATTCTAAAAATGTGCTGACAGGAATAGTGAACAGGTAGAGACTGTTTGAAATTATATGATAAAGCTACTTTCATAAACGTGTTAACATATATATATCTGCTGCTGTTGCTACATAATACCTTATAATTCCTTAGCCAACGTGGTACGCTTGTTGGCCAAGCAGCCTGATACTAAGTCTAATGTAAAGTTGGGCGGGTTTCGATCCCAGCTTCAAACGTCCTATGTGTCTAGCCACGTTGAAGAGTTGTGATACAACGAAACAGTCTGTCTGTGGATGACAATATATATATATATATATATATATATATACACATATGTGTGTGTGTGTGTGTGTTAACATATATATATATATATATGCAGTTTTTATTATTTTACTAACTTTCTTTATTCACCTGATTCTTTCACCCGTTTTTTTCTTTATATATATATATATATATATATATATATATATATATATATATATATACAGAAAACTATATTTGCTGATTTCAATCCCCCCAAAAGTGTGTAACCCAACTGAAGAGACAAGGAAAAAATCTTGTCAAAATGAATTTATAATGGCACTATAACTGTGGTTGAGTTTTGTTTTCTTTCATTTACATTTCAAATATAAAATATATATATATGTGTGTGTGTGTGTGTAGTGAGGCAGCAGTCGTTCATTTAAGCATGTTTCATTAAATAATAAAGACAATTTTGTCTGTATAATTTAGTTAAGATCCTTTCAAGTTTTCTGATAAGTGTCTTAGTTTCAGGTTGGAATTTGTAGATGAATTTCCCAAAATTATATATATATATATATATATATATATATATATATATATATATATATATATGTGTGTGTGTGTGTGTGTGTGTGTGTGTGTGTGTGTGTGTGTGTGTGTGTGTGTGTGTGTGTGGAGGAGAGATAGAGAGAGAGAGTGAGAGGCGCTCGTAGCATAACTGTTATCGTTGTAGGAAGTGAATTCAGCTAACCAAGTTTAAATCCTGAACGATGCTGTTTGTATTTCACATGACAGAGAAAGGTATGAATCCAATAATTCTCCCACCAGCTAGGGGTAAATAGTAGAGCAGACTGAACTATTAAACTTTGGTATGGTAACCAATCTAGAAGGAAAACTCTGAATTCGGACCAGACCTGGAAAGGAAAGGACTCCGCCAGGCTATTTATATCCACAAATATGAAGTTATATATATTTATATATATATATATATATATATATATATATATATAATTATTCCTTGGTAAGATTTGGAATCACCTGTTCACTGATTAGCGCAAGACTTAAAAAAAAAACATAATTTTCAAAACTTTTCACGAAAATGATAAATAAACGATCAGTTGCTTTTTAAGCTTTTATTTTATTAAATACGGAAAAAAAGTTTATAAAAATAACAAAATAAAACAATATTTCTTTGAAAATATGAGAAGGAAAAGAGAAAGCTATTTCTACACACACACACACAAACTTCCCGTGTTGATATATTCTGAAGGTACTGGGTTTGAGTTACATCAATCATTTTAGGTAGATAAAACAAAAATTAAGTTTTTAACTTCGACTAGACGATATTTTCTCTGATAAAGGTCTTTTATACACACAACTACAATGACATGACAATAACGAAAATTTAAAACTAGAAAATAAACAGACTTTCTTTTTTTCATTCCTAAAACCAACAAAAATATGTCCACAAATATTAATTTGAAGAATACTTACACCCATGACTAATTATTTGTTGCTTTTTTTTAATAAGAAGAGAAAATTCTAAAAAAAAAGAAAAAAAGAGATAGTAATATTATTTATCGTTATTAAAAAAGACTCGCGCAGCCATAAGGCTTTGCATAGCGATCCCGTGGTTTGTCGCAGTTTCCGTATTAGTTAAGATCTACTTATCTGCCCCTGAATTTATAGCTCTCCTGTTTGGTGAATTAATGTTTTTTTCTTTTTCTTATGGAAGTAAATAGTGAAAAGGAATCTGACCATATGTGGAAAATTAAAAAACCAAGTAATGAAAAGTGAAGAATTTATTGTGAAAGAAAACGTTTAACGTGAATTTTCCTTCACAGTAATTTCTTCATTTTTCATTACTTTGTTTTTCAAATTTTCTTTTTCGTATATAAAAATATGTCACCCACCCCGCTAAAATCTTTGAAAATATTCTTTAGCTATAAGTAAACTAACATGGGGAAATTTGAATAGAATTGCAATGCCTTTTTATATAGGGGACTAAAGCTTCATGATACGACTTGATATATATATATATATATATATATATATATATATATATATATATATATATATATATATGAGGTGCATACGGTAAGTTTCCATTTAAAATTGTCGTGGACTCTTGAAAATTCACGATGTTATTGCTATATATCTTATGAGATGACAGAACAATTTTTAGGATTTCAGCTTCAAATGAACAGTCACAGCAGCAATTGGAATACACCCTACTAAAACCTAGTTGTTACAGCTGGTGAATTTCAAAAATGCAATCTGGACACTTTAGAAGAACGATATGCAATAAAATTCTGTTTTAAACTTGGAAAAAATGCCACAGAAACGTATGAATTGCTTCAGACTGCTTTTCGACCATCTTGCATGAATCGAGCATCAGTTTTTGAGTAGCATAAGAGATTCAAGGAAGGCAGGGAGTCTGTGAGGGATGATGAGAGGTGTGGGAGGAGTTAGGAAGTCAATACACCACAGTTGATTGGCCAAGGGTTATGGTTACTATGTTGAGGTTTTAAGGGAGTTCAGGAAGAGATTCCTAGGGAAGAGGCCAGCACTCTTCAAATCGGGTCAGCGGCATTTCCACCAGGACAATGAACCAGTCCACAACTCCATCGTTGTCACAGACTATTTGACCAAGATGGACATCAAGATAGTTCCTCACCTGCCGCGACCGGCCTACGAACGTAAACATATAGGATACACATTTCTTCTAGTCTTAAAATAAGCAATAAAAACATACTTAAGAACATTCTAGAAATTTAGGATCAAACCCGCATTAGCATTTAAATTACATTTTTATATTTTTCAACCAATCAGCTAAAAACATGGAATAGAACATTCTAGAAAATTAGGATCGGAAGTGAACTAACAGAAAATATTTAGGCTCGAAAATAAAATAGTAAAATACAAATCTGATTGGTCAATGAATGTCTACGCGCAAAAATTTTAGGACGATTCTTTGATCCACCTGTAAAATATAAATAACACAGAGTTAGGAAGCCATACACACAAGACACAAGCTCACACACAAACGAAGACACAGACGAACACAAGCCACTAAGCCAGTTGCCGATACTATGTCCAACCAATTCCTTTCCTTCCTCAACTAAAGTTCATGACCTCTTTTCAAATGGCCGAGAATGACATTCAAAAGAAAAACCCGACAAACTTTCTTTCATCAACGCGACACGCTGTCGCCACAATCATAAAACCCGCTATAAACTTAATGTAAGTAAGAACGACTTATTTACGGACTTCGTTAACATGACCATACACACATCTTTAAACAAATTTATTTTCCTTTTGTCAAACTTTATTTTCCAAAAGGCCATTTACACATCATATATTTTATTTGTTTTCATATTCTGTTATATGCATATTAAATTGTTTGTTGTTTAATGTTCGTTGTGTTCTATTCCATTTCTTTCACGCGATTGTAAAGTTTTGTATTGTATTTGTGGTGGGAATAATTTAGAGAGCAGTCTACTGAAATAACCAAATTACATACTCCCCCCACAAACATCGGATTACACCTTCGCCCGAGACAAATAACATCCGGGCGCGGCCGGAAATGATGAAGCCCTTTTTCGACTCTAACCGGCCGTTACAGCTAAGAAAGGAATAAATTAACATTTATCAACATTTGCAAAACACTTCTGCCAGAAATAATTCTATAAAAATGGAGGTAATACTCTTCGCTAGCCTATACCGGGCTATAGAAGTACTTATTTTCTACGTCCATTTTTTTGTAGAAGAACTTTCTATTCACGTGGCGTGACAGAAGCGGAGTTCCCTTTCTTCCATATGAAAAAGGCTCCAGGCGGCGAAAATTGAGTGGTCTACGCGGACGCTCTAGGGCGTTTGTGTGTGGCCTTTCCTCTCCAGTTCTTGGGTTGCATTCGGTAGGCCATCTTACCTCTGGGCGGTTCTGCCGAGTGTGCCTCGGCACTAGAGATTTCCTCCGGCCTCAGGGGGCCATCCCATCAGGCTTTTACCCCCTTTGGGTATTGCCTGGTGCCCCAAAAAGGGGAATACCGACGGGGCTGAAGGTATTTTTGGCCTTGCCGGACGCGTGTGGGCTTCGGCCAAAGACGGCCTTGTGCCATATTCGTGCGTTGGTGGGACGCATCGATAAATACCAGAGGTCTACGCGGACGCTCTCAGGGGTCACTCGGCTCCATGAGGCTCGGGTCCTACGTTATCGTGGTTGCACCCACCTCACCGCCACTTCTAGCTTCAGATTCAACCTTTTTTTTACGGTCCTTTTTTAAGGGCTATGAGAGGTCTCCTTCTTCGGGTCGGAGCATCTCTGGCGGTCATTAATGACCAGTCGAAATAGACGGCCTGGAGGCAAACACAAAGAGGACTCACTAAGACCAGCCGGTCTTAACCATCGCTCGGTTCCGCTCGTCCGTTTGACTGCGCAGCGCTAAAGGCAAAGGTTAGACTTTAGCTACCGCTCCACTATCCGCACAGCGCTAAGATAATGCCAATCTTAGCCTCGGTCTCCTGGCCTGTTCACTCGACAGTGCAGAGCTTTGGCGCGCAAGCTTTAGATACCCCCCGATACGCTCGCACAGCTTTGGCGCGAAAAGCCTTATCTACTACACAGCTTTGGCGCGAAAAGCCTTAGCTACCACCACAGCTTTTGGTGCAAAAAGCCATAGCTACTTCCAACGATACGCCCGCACAGCTTACTGGCGCGACAAAGCCATAGCTACCGTAAACGATACGCCCGCACAAGCTATCTGGCACGACAAAGCCATAGCTACCGACCACGACGCTCCTGCAATGCAGTCCACGTAACGACTCGCTATTACGGACTGCCCTAGCATTGCAACAACTAGCCACGACGACTCGCTGTACCGGCTAGCAATCATGACTCGACCATACCAACGAAATGTCAAAACTGGGACATCGATTTACCAACAACCGACCGACCTCAGCTTCCCGCTACGATAGTCCAGCTGCATTCAACGACTCGACCGACCTTAGCTACCTGCTACGATCGTCCAGCTGTATTTAACGATCTCGGCTTACCCGCATCAAACATCTAGCTGTATCTCCACGACTCGACCTACGCCAGCTACCCTCGTCGAACGTCTAGCTGCGCACAACCACGACTCGACCACACCAGCTATCGACGTAACCCATCCCAGCTGAAGACCACATACAACCGCCACGGACATTTACATACACGTTTGTAATTCCGGCAATAAAAACGTCACTTTTGTTGTATCTGTTATCTCGCCTTTTTGTCTCCCTTCATTGTCTCTGGCTGACACACAACAATTCCCACGCATATTACACTTAAATTATTTGCGGAGTCGACGCGCTTATCGGCTCTGCAACACACCCTTCCTATAGTCGAGACCTTGCTCCCCGTGACTTTTGGTTATTCCCTAAGCTCAGAGGCTGTCGTTATGAGACAATTGAGGAGATGAAAGAGGCTGTAACGAAGGTCATTGGCACGCTCACACATGAGGACTTCCATGGGGCCTTCCAGAAGTTGTTGGAACGATACAAGTGCATTGTAGCCGGATGGGATTACTTCGAAAGGGACAAAAGCTTCATGTATGTACTATCAATAAAAGTGCCCATACGAAGAAAGTCTGGAAACTTATCGTATGCACCTCCTATATATATATACCATATGGAAGTTGCGAGTTTAATTCTTGGTTCTTGTAGCACACACACATATATATATATATATATATATATATATATATAGTAGAAATTTTGGTAAGGAACTGGTGATCCTGTTTCACCGAACAGCAGCAGCCCCTTGGGGTCACGTGGCGTCCATCATAAAAAGGAGCTCGACTGGAGACTCGCTTTTTTGGTTCCAGTCCCACAACTGTTAGCATCAGGTACTTTTCGTAGAAGCCCCTTGACGGTATACGTATTTTGGTACCTTCCACCACCCGGGACCCAAGAGCGACGAACGCACGTGCTAAGTTAAAAGGAACAGGACACACACTGTTAAGTTCCAGCAGGCATTTTATCTGCTTACCACCCACCAACTACTTTACTCAGTTTACCAACTACTTTACCCACAAACCTTATCAAACCCACTTTACCCTTCACATACCTTCAAACACCTTTACAAAACCTTACAACCTTCACAACAAACCTTACTTGATATTATACCTTGAACTCTTCCTTGAACTCTCTTTTCTGAACTCTTCCAATTCGTTGTTTATTCCATTTGGCGTAAACCCCTGTTTATTGTTGTTGTTGTTGTATATAAATTTTGCTGCATGTATAAGTCGTTCGTCTTCCTTTCTTCAAAAGCTCTCACCCAATTCTCGACTGCTGGCTGAGTACGGTTTATTCTTTTACAAAACGTAAGAATAAACTGGGCTTTTCTGGGCTTATAAAAATCCCCATAATATATATATATATATATATATATATATATATATATATATGATAACTTTAGGTGATTTATTGATTGCATTTAACTGCATGCTACTTTGTTTTGGATTATTTTATATATTTCAGTTTGGATTTGCATTCACTGTACAGTTATATTTACTTTTTTTATGGAATTTCTTGAGTATCTTGCATTTAATTATATAATATAAAGTATTCCTATCTAATACTAATAATTTGTACACAGTTATATGGTTTCAAGTAATTATCTGTATTTAATAATGATAATGATAATCATTTATATATACAAGAATGTATAACACTTATTATATACAATATTGTAATATTATAAGTAGTTTGCCCAGTCGGCTGGGACTGTAGAATACACCGACTTCACCTCTGCAGATGGGTAAGACACTCCACCTGAATATGGTGAGGTTCCGGTGATGCTGGAGCTTTGGGGAACGCAGCGCCCCTTCATTGCCATTGTTCTCAATTCAAAAAATATTCTAAGCTTTATCTTTGCCTAGCCCTAGAAACCCAGCAGTAACTGTCTGGCGAAGCGAAGGGATACAGAAATGTATAAGAATAAAGGAGATAAAAAAGGAGGAAGGGAAGCTTACTTTTGTTTCCTGAAAGAAAAGTGTCTACCGGGCCATTGGTCTAATGAGTAGAGTGTTCGCTAATGGTCCGGGAGATCAGGTCCCTGGTCGAGTCATATCAAAGATTCAAAAAAGGGTACTTGATGCTGCTTTGCTTAAGACTCAGCATTTTAGGGTAAGGATCAAGGGTAAAGTGGATGTTAGGACAATCTAACGGTCAAAGGGAGCTAAACCCTTTTCTGTTTCAGGTGGAGTTACCTCCTCCTTTTTTTACCCCTACTGTTTTGAGTTCTCTTGTGAAGATGCGAGAACGGGACGAGGTTACGGGTGGCAGCGCGAACGAAGGATGACTTCAAATCCGGGAAAACAAATGCGGAATTAATTTACCTTTTCCCGAGGGAACTGTGACACACAGCTCAACCCATATTGATAAATGTATTGTGTACCATCCAAATGTGTTTGTCCTTGTCAATAAATGTTCTACTCAAGTCAACTGTGAGTACTCTATTCATTTTTCCACTATGTCTGTTATCAATGTGTTACACACAGACACACCATATTTGTCTTGGGATTAGATCTTCTGTAAGACACATTATTAGTTATGGTGTTTCAACACCCGCAGTTGTAACAGTGGAGTAATCGAGGGAATGGAGTAGTGCCCTCCCCTACACCTCAGTGTAGTAGCTATTGAAAAGAGAGCCTTCGGGTCACCCTCGACTAAGATCGCCAACTTTACTTTTTTGAGATACTTCTTAAAAACAAAACAACCAGTTCGCACAAAATAATTTATTTCAAGAGAAATAAACTTAACAAAATCCGGCTTTGCATATTTTTCCTTATGCCCGTCAAAAACATTGAATAAGGTAATAAAAATAACATACATACAAGTAACGACAATATTATAAGTAAAAAAAGAAGAGTATAAAGAAGTATAACGACTAACTTGCTCGAAGCCATGCCATCAACCACTTACTGTCAGTTTAACTTTTGTTAATGATAAAATACCTTTCTTTGGTATTTTATGTCAAAGTTCATTGAGAAGCCAATTTTTGGGGTTTATTCTTCTCGGCGTCTCCTTGTGTAAAATCAACCTGGACAATCGTGTTCTTCAAGTTTCCTGTGTAGATTTGTTGAAAACGAAGTTTACTATTTTTTTAAAGTGAACTTCGAGTAGACCACTGCTTTCTCCTCTTAGATGAATATCTTTCTAACTCGGATTTTCTTCCATTGAGCCTACGGAGGCTTTTACCACATTTTCTGACCTAGCCAACAGCTTCCTTTGTCGGAAAAAGTCCAATAATACTGCCTCCAGACCTTAGACTCAACTTTCTTTTGAAGAGGACAGCATACCAAAACCACAAATAGCCTGCAATAGGCTTATTGTTTTAACGAGTAACAATAAAAATCCTGTAAGAAAAAGAGGCTAAGCATAAGACTAATCGGCTTATTTTGCTTACACCTTGCTTAAGAAAAAACTACCTAAAGTCGAAGGCGAATAAATAAGAGCTCGCAAAGCAAAAAGAGCGAGTCAAGCTGAGCCTTCAGCTCATGGTAGAAAAACAAAAAACAAATGAAGAGGGAGAGAACCCTTGTGGGTTTCACTTAAATAATAGTAGGGGCTGGGTTTAATAGCACAACTTCAAAACAGCCAATCAGATTCGAGCCGACATTAACTGCTGAATTCACAATTTTCAACCCCAGGTCCACTCTGGACCGGAGTGATAGCACCCGATGGAGCCCTATATATGGGTCAAATAGAACTAAACTGCATACTCATGCTAAACTGAATTGTTTGAAATAGAAGTGTTTTCACATTTAACTGAATGTAAACAAAAACTATACTTATATTAAATCAAATTGTTTAAATTAGAACTGTTCGATTAAACTGAATAGCTTAAAATAGAAATTAAATTGTATAAATATGCTAAACTGAATTGTTTGAAATAGAACAATTTATTTGTATAAAAATGGATTCGGCATTGAATAACCTATTAAGGTTGATATACCATAAAACCCAACCAACCAACCAACCAACATATCAAAGTTGTACGAACAAAAATTAAAAACAGAAAAATTGCCAGTCTTGACAAAGTACCCCCAGAAGTATGGAAGACCAGGAAATTCGATAACTAACTACTTCGATCCAGCAAATTCGTATATAATCATAATGCATTAGAGAAATGGACAAATGCACTCTCCCTTTCCTCAAGAAAGGTGACCTCAGAAGCGTTATATAGGATTTACACTCGTATATTTTAAAATGGCCGTGATACCACTTGTTCCCGAAACAAAGATGGTGGACGTCGGTAAACTAATCAGTCACGGGAATCTATTGGTCAGGAAAATCTCGTGATTTGTGCTCACTACTACGCCCGCAACTTTGAATTTGTCCTGCGCATTTGGAGCCTACCACACGACTATGATTGTCCATATATACTCTCGTCTTCCAAGAACTCATTCACTCCATTTTGACTTCCAGAGACAGCACTCTCTCTCCACTTAGTAACACCATTCAAATACGCGTAACATGGATGTGTATACATTCTGCAACCTTTTTCTTTCTTGTTCTGCCTTTTCGGTTAGACCTGTTCCAGCCTCGAACACAGTCTCAGAAATTTTGTCAAACTCCGAAAGTGACAAACAACCATCATGGGAGAAGACACAATCCTCCTAGGATACATTTATCGTAGTCAACAGGCTACTCATAAACCCAACCAAACAAAATAAACAAACCCCACTTCCAAGAAGGGATGAGTCACTGATCTCGTCAGCCAATAGTATTTAGGAACTAATCGTTAAGGAACCAAATCGCTCCGCACAGGATGTCTTTTAAAAATATTAAATTCAGCCTATCTTTCTAAGGGCAGTCCTAAACTTATGGAAAAAATAGGTAATAATAAAAACATGGTTGAAGTAGAATGAAGTTTCTCACTATTATTTAGCAATAATTATCAAACTCATTCTGCTTAGACCACATAGCGTAGTAGTGCCCAGTAGACATAAAAAGCAGCGGTATCAAACCGGGTCGAATAGGTTTTGGCTGGACGTCAGCCAAGGGTGTAGGAGAAATCCGATTCTACCCTTGTCACTCTACGACCGAAGCCTAATCAGCAGTAGCTGCCCATGAGGCACTGCTCAAGGCTTCCCCTAAAGCCGACGTCCTGATTTCAGCCAGCAGACGGCGCAGGAATACAACCAGCCGCAGAAGACGCCAGAAAATTGCCAGCCACTCAGGTTAAAATCCCTTTTCAGGGCTACTCAGAAAGTCTATTCAAACACCTCCTGAGACGGTACGATGCAGCATACGCGACTATCAGCCTCTCAATCTAACAGCCCTTTTCAGGGATAATTCTGAAAGTCTAACCTAATACCCTCTGGGACGGCACCAGTAGCTATCTTCTTGCACCGGCGACCACTTCCCTGCGGCAGCAACTACCAGTTCTGTGCCAGCAGCTACCTTCCTGCACCAGCAACTACCAGCAGCTACCAGTCCTGAACCAGCGACCACCTTCCTGCACCAGCAGCTACCAGTCCTGAACTAGCAACCACCTTCCTGCACCAGCAGATACCAGCAGCTACCAGTCCTGAACCAGCGACCACCTTGCTGCATCAGCAGATACCAGTCCTGCACCAGCGACCACCTATCCAACGACTACCAGTCTTGTACCAACTATCCAGACCTGCACCAGCGACTAGATCCTGCTACAACGATCACCATCCGGTCATGGCGACTGCTCGCTGTCGCTATTCCAATTTACGATCTGCCATAATAAAGTTTGGCCTTTCGAAGCAGCACCCTTGTTTTGTCATCCTTGCCTAGTTCGCTGTCAATCACTTATATTTCAAAAGTTTGCGGGGACCGGTATATTTATCGGCCTCCGCAACACATTGTTATATTTTCTTATATCAATACCTCATATGAAATACTTAGTCCACATACATTTTATAGTCTACAGGACACTTTCAATATTTAGTCTTTTTCCATAATATCCGTGTTAGTACAAGCATACACACAGGCACACTCAGAGCAATATTCAATAGATTCGTGTTAGTTACATACACACACGCGCACACACAGAGGAATATTCAACAGACTGTATTAGAATATTTGTAATGTTTCCTTTTTCATGTATTTCTTGATATATACATTTAATTTTGTTTGTACTGCTTTGTTTTGAATGTTCTTTTATCCGCGTCGTTTCACATCGTTTCCTTCATTTGCTTTTTCAACAATGAGCCAACAATAAAATGTGGGGAACAAACTATCAACCAAACACCACCACAAAATGGAGGACCAAAAATATTCACCAAACAACAGTATCCCTACTTTAAGAACTATTGAGGCATAACCCTTATTTCCAGAGCGACTAAAGTTTATAATGTTCTGCTTTTCAATCGGATTGAACCAGAAATTGAGAAAATTCTAAGACAGAATCAAAATGGTTTTTGGAGAAAACTATACATAACATCGAAGTGACATTCTTTTTTGTAGATTTCGCCAAAACATTTGATTCCATACACAGAGGGAAGTTGGAACAAATACTTTTAGCATATGGTCTCCCTAAAGAAACTGTCACAGGCATAATGAATGTCCAGGTTCACTTACCAGATAGAGACACAAACTTACCGTGTCCGTCCCGGCTACTTAAACCTAAAATTCCCTGTTCAGAAAAAACGCCGAGTTACCCGTGACATCAGACAACAACAAAATGTTGTAGATACGCCATGAGAGAACTTCCGTTATTAACACACGAACTATTTTTCGAAAGGGATTGATTCTGCTGAACTTTCGGAGATAAATTTGTAACTACAAAATGAAATACATTATATTTAAAAGTTCCTCTTCAAAGTATAATTAGGTATTTCATTGTTACTGTAGCAGAAGGAATTTTTCTTTGGCGCGTAATTTGATTCGACACATAATTTCACCTAATCAGGATGACTTATCCTATTCAACCCGAATCACGTTTCTGGGCAGCAGTAATTGGTAAAACCGTCAAACACTCTCTTTGGTTGAACAACTTCGTTCAGTGCAGACGTCTCACTGACTGCTCTTCAATAGCAGCAGCAGCATGGGCACCATGAGAGAAGCTATCTAATTTATGGATCCCTTACGTCTATTTCTCTTAGACCAAGGGTTCCCAGTTGAATATGAATTAGATAAATTCAATACGCCACACATAGGAACAACTTTACGTCACCCCCAAAATTGGCTATGTCGACTGCGATGCAGAATCTCGCCCCGACACCTAGCGACTTCACCTCTGGGCAACATTTTCTGGAGACATTCACGCTTCTCCCCGAAACAACTAGAATCACAAAACTCACGGTGACTTCAACGTTTCTCTCCTCAAACAGCAAACTCGACTTTTGCTAAACTATGGCGAAAATATCTCCCTCTCACGTCCAACAACACGCGCTGCTTTCTCAACTCTATCATAACTTCAAATCGTTCACTTACTTCTTTTCTTACTACGAGACTTGCAGCATAAATGTAAACTCTTTATTCCATGCTGCCATTAAAAAACTTCATGTAAAAGCTAGCGGTATCTTCGTTTTCTTACTTCTTCATCCTCCTTTATTAATAACAACAATTAGCGAGGGAATAACACACACGCGTAAGAATACATCTCTTCGCTAAAAACACTAACAAACATTCCTATCGCTAAATTACTTATATTAAATAAAAGAGCTCCCTGTTTACAGAAGCATTTCACTCAGCCTAGAAGAGTGGCAGTAGACAACTTCTATATAAACTCAGCGGTCAATGACCCAGAGACACTTCGGCCGAGTGCCGAAGTGTCAATGCTCAATGGCAGACTTGAAGCCGAAAGGCCCTGGGCTTCGGTTGGGCCACCTTCATGTGAGCTAGCTGCATCACTGACACTTTTGACACCCTTGAATAGCACTGGACCTGGCTGTCCAGTGTAAACTAATCAGGCATCTGTGTCTGGACCCGTGTTTGGGTCCATGTCCAGCCAGGCTCATCAGGCCCACATTGCACTAAGTGGGCCGATGACCAACATAGTCCAACAGGGCTCGAACCTCGGCTCGTACTCAACCTTCTCTTCCCCTAACCCCTACTATAATTCGACCTTCGGGTCAGTGACCTTGTGTCAAGTTCTGTCTGATGGGAGGCCGAGACAAATAGCACATTCTGGCTGAAACAACCGGTGGGCGAGGAAGGTAATCTGTACCTCCTCTAGTCATAGCACTTCAACCAAGGCCTTATCAGTTGCAGCTGCCAGAGACGCACAGCTCCTGGCCTATCCGACAGCCGATGTCTTGATTCCAGCCAACAGACGACGCAGGAACCGACCACAGCCGCGGACTCAGCATAGATAACCAAACCAACCACAGCTGCTTTTCTCATTCAAATAGCTCTTCTAAGAGCTAACCTCAGAAAGTCTTTTAAGACCACTTTTGGTCTTCTCACTACACCTTCCCGGCTCCAGCTTCACCAGCAGCAGTTCCTGCACTTTCAAGCTACCAGCACCTACAGACCAGTTTCAGCTTTCCCCAGCAGTATTTCCTGCACATTCCAGCAACCAACACTTACATAACTGACTCCAGCTTAACTCAGCAGCAAGTCCTGCACCAACAAGCAACTATACCAACTGCAGACCAGCTCCAGCTTCACCCAGCATCGGACTTCTGCATCAGCATAGTTTACGAGCAACCACGGCTCGGACTAACACAGCAAACCGAATCCACATCGAAACATCCCCGGTTAATCAAAGCACTGCACAACCGAGTCTCCGATCATCCAGCCTCTACAACCAGTAAGTGAATATTCGGATCTGCGACAGGGCAGTCGCGCACATCAATTCAGACTACGTCCACGTCCCTGAACGGACCAATTTTTATTGTTATGGATTCGTCGAATAGATTTTGGCCTCTTGTTTTTGTCATTTTTGCCAAGTTGGTCGTCAATCACTTATTTTGTGGGATCGACGTATTCATCGGTCCCGCAACAAAGTTCTTTGATTTTGCTGCTGGTACTCTGCTAGGGGATACATTAGCTCTATATCTGTTCATAATCTGTGTAGACTGTATACTTCAACCATCGGTAGATCTAATGAAAGAATATGACTTTACACTACAAAAGGCAAGAAGCAGAGGATATACCGCAGAAACTATTACGGACGTAGACTATGCAGATGACATAGTGCTTCATACAAATACACTAACTCAAACTGAATCCCTACTGCATCGTCTGGAGCAGGCAGCAGGTGGCATTGGCTTCCACGTAGATGTAAGCAAAATAGAATACATGTGTTTTAATCAAAACCCTCTCTAAATGGTAGTTCTCTGAAATTAGTGTACCAAAGAAAGTCGCATGCTTCTTCGCTCTGTGTCCTGCGTATGACGCTTTCTGTCGTCCTTGCCTCTCTCTGTCTAGCAGTGGAATGCCTTAGTTATTTAAATTCTTCGTTATTTATGCTTTTGGGGGAACTAAAGTGGATCAAAAATAGGATTTTGTTAAGTTTTATTGCAGGTAAAAAAATTCAAGCGTGCAGACATTTCTTGACCAATCAGATTCGTATTCGTACTTATACGTAGTCGTTCACCTTATATTTTTCTTGTTTGGCCATTCAAATTTGTAGGGTAGCGGCTGTGTGTTTTGTTATTCTCACGGTAAAAGAAGCATGCGAAGGTCCCACCCAAGTTTCGAGGTCTGAAGGAAGAACTAAAATTACTTGCGGTATTGTTGCCTAGCTTGATTTTATTAAATTCACTACACTTCTGTAAATAAGCAATAAAAAAAGAAATATAAATTCACAACAAATACAACATTTTTGTTAGTTTTTAAATAATTTTTTCAAGTAGAAATCGGTGTGCACCTATTTTATACCCTTTCTTAATGTTTTAACTTTTAATTTTAGTTACACATTCCTTTATTGATTAGAAAATATTTCATGGGTGTTACCCCACTCTTAGAATATTAGATTAAGATTTTTTTTTGACAAATATTTACTCGTTTTTTTATTTTAACAATCCGATTTCAAATTGATTTTAAGCAAGAGTCTCAAATATGTGGCCCGCAGACTCCTTTTCTGTGACATGGGGCAGAACAATTTTTATGACAAATATTTTCATCCAACTTTGTAATTTATCTCTTGCCAAGGAAGAGTAAAATGTACATTAATATTTTGTGGGGAGTATAATGTTAAAATGCAAACAATATAAACGGCGTAGAAAAAAGAATATTTACAAGTCAATATAAAACAAAATAAATTTATGTATTAACAAGCAAAAAAAGAAACAACAAAAACGGTAGGAATTTCTAAATATAAATTGTTAAATATTTGTTTGTGTGTGTGTGTGTGTAACTAACACGAATATTATGGTGAATTATAGGACTTTACTCTCCTATAATTTAATTTGGGCGGTATGCCACTTGTTCCTACAACAAAGATGGCGGACGCACACAAATATTTAGTCTCGAGAAACCATTGGCCAGGAGAACCACGTGATCTGCTTAAAACTACGTCCGCTTAAATTTCGTCCTGCATTTCTTGGAGCCGATTCCAAGACACGTATTTTTCTATAAATACGTCGTCTTCAAACACTCTTTCTCTTTTTCCCAATTTCCATTGCAGCGCTGGCACACTCTCTTCAGTGTAACATTCTTCTTATTCACCAACAGAAGTGAAAAGCAAAAAAAAAAAAAAAAAAAAAAATGGTTAAGCCTCGCAGACATTCATTTCTTCAATATACTTTGACTAAGAGACTTTTTCCGGCCTCGGAGAAACCGACTGTTTCGAACCACAAAAAGAAATAGACATTTTAAATATGTAATCCAACTTAATTGGACGTTTTCATCATGAACCTTTTCTGTAGTTTAGTTGTGTTAGTTACACACACACACACACACATACACACACGACTATTTTTAATGTATCAATGTATGTTTTGTTATAGTGTATAAATTTGTTTTGTTTGTCGCCTTGTTTTGAATGTTCCTTTTTTCCGCGCTGTTTCATATCCTTTACTCATTGGCTTCCTTCATTTACTACCCTTTTCCATGTGCCCTTTTCCAAGCCTGACATACACTAAACTAAACTAAGCAAACACTATATAGAACTTTAACATAAAATTATGGGGGACTAAGCATAACTACCAAATAACATGTCCCCCATACAGAATGAGTATTCTTGCTTGAAGCAAATCGTAAGAATATCAGAATCCTTACGTACGTTTGTGTGTTATTATGTTGGTGTATGCACGAAACTAAAATATTAAAAAGTGTCTTGTGCAACTATGTGTCGGTCGACTTTGTATTTCACGCGAAGTACTAATATACATGAGGATGACAATGTATTTTGAAGGGCCGTGCTTTCTGCCACGTTGGTCGTTTGTCTCTATCGAGATCTGACGAAATGTCTGAGGCCGTGCGCGTGCGTCAGACCGGAATGCGTCCAGCCGAAAGGCAGAACATGCGAGGAAAATAGTCGCAGACTATATATGTGACCATATTACATTTCTTGAGCTATGTGTCGCCAGCTGGGAGAGCAAAGAAATGAGAAAGTGAGCAATCGAAAGTGTAGAGTATATATAGATAACCAAGTCACATGACCGGCACCAAAACGCAAGATTTATTTTCCGCGGGACAAAATCAAATGCACGGACGTGGTTGCAGACACAAGGCAAGTGATTTCTCTAACCAATAGGTTCTCGAAACTATAGAATACACATTTCTTGGCCTTAAAATAACCTACTCATAAGAACATTCTAGAAAATTCGGATCAAAATCGCATTAACATTAAAGTTACATTTTTATATTTTTTCAACCAATCAGCTAAAAACACAAAATAAGAACATTCTAGAAAATTCGGCTCAGAAACTAATTAACAGAAAATTTTTAGGCTCTAAAACAAATAGGTAAATATACGAATCTGATTGGTCAAGAAATGTCTGCGCGCTTGAATTTTAGGACCCGCAATAAAACAATTTTTGATCCACTTAAGTGACCCCAAAAAGTATAAATAACGAAGAATTTAATCAACCAGGTCGTTCATTCCATTCGACTACCAAAGTTCATTCCTTCCACTGCCAAAGGTTTATTCCTTCGACTACCCATCAAACACAGGACACGGCAAAGAGATATGCGACCTTCTTTTACCAATGCGACACGTTGTCGCCAAGATCATAAGAAAACGCACGTGCGGACTTAAGGAAACAAAGACCCATACTTACGGTCCATCACTTATATACACACACATACCCATGTATGTAAGTAAAGTCAACTTTTTATCCTCTTTACTTCGGCCAACTATGGACACATTGATTTAACAGACTTTCCTAACATGTACTCGCGCCACACGGGCGAACAATCCTATTTTCATTCAACTGACCACAACTGTATTTTCTACAAAGGCCGCTCGTACATAACATGAATATTGTATTTTTAGTTATTTTTATCCTGTTTGTTATGATTATAAAATTGTTTGTTTCTTAATATTCGTTGTTGTCATATTCCATTTGTAAAATTTGTGTTGTATTTGTGGTGGAACTAAACCTGAAAGTAATACCCGTAAAATACGGACAGGAACTCACTCACTCACTACAAATTGGAGAGTAACATATCCACTAAACAATTATATGTACCCACAACAAAACTAGTTAATTTATCGACGTCCACTACCTTTTGTTTCGGGAACAAATGAATCATGAATCCTTTTTTTCTAGAATATTTTTGCACCAGGTGGTCATCGACGGCTATTTAAAAAAATATAGGCGTGTAAATCCAATAATTTCATTCATTTTCATTTTCATCTCAAAAGCTGAAAACTAAAAATAATCTAATTTTATTTACATTTAATAAACATTCAAGGTGAGTCCCTGTGGTGTAGTGCCTAACACAGTGGACTGCAATGTTGTAGTAAGTTAATTCAACTTCCAGTCATACTTTTACGTTCACATTCCGACTAATACCCTTGAGAAAAGTATAAAAGATTTACACTCCTATATTATTAGCCTGTTGACGAAGAGTGCACGGATGGAAAATCCTAGAAATATAGAATCCAAAACTCAGTAGTAAAACAGATAATTTCAGTAACCTGATTGGACAGAGTAGTCGAGTGCTGGTGTCTTCAACGATGTATACATGCTGAACCCCGAAGAAATTTGTGCTGCACAAAAATAAATCTTTGCGTTTGGAGCCGGTCATGTGACTTGGTTACCTATATATTTCACACTTTTAACAGTCTCTTTCTCTCACTCTTAGTTTGACAGCTTTTACGTACACTCGTTCTATAGTCTCAGAGATTCGCCTCATATAGTTTTAGACAAGCAACCAAAAATGGGAAAAACAAACAACCAGTAAAAATACATTTTTAGTTATAATAAAAGTAGTTCATTTACCATCCTTCAATATACTAAATTTTCCATGGACGTCAACATCACGTCATACATAAAGAAACACACATTCAGCCAGCAGACAGACGCATACTTCGCTGCTAAGTACTCTTTAGTTTTCACGTGTACATACATATATATATATATATATATATATATATGTAGGACTTGTCTACCTTTTTACTCCTTTTACCTTTACAACGAATACACGTACACGCAGATATATTCGAACAACACACATTCGCATAATATTTGTATTATACACCCACCACACAAATATCAAACAAACATATTCTCACATTGCTACGTTGTATTAACTTTTACCTAGTTGGTTTTGTTACTTCAAAATAATCTGTTTTAACATTCTCGTTGTGATATTTCTTTTGTCTACGTTGTTCATGTTCTTTGTGTTGTTAATTGTGGAATGATACTCGGAGTTTTGTTTCAAACAAAACTTTGAGAGAACGAAGTTATCACTCAATGAATAGTAATTATGGGACCCCAAATTCAAAATGTTTGGAAACAGATATAGATATACATTGAATAATGATAATAAAGTTTTAACAAAGAGACTTGCTGTCACTTGTTCTCTAAAAAATCCACTAATTTTTAACGTCAATAAATATATGATAGTGAATGTAACAAAATTAGCACCAGTATGTCCAAAGAACACTCTTACTACTAGACAAATTGTCTGGAAGAAATTTGATTTATGACCCCTTATCACTTCCTGTTTCTAGCTTTGATATTCCCCCCCCCAAAAAAAAAAAAACGGAGTTGAACTTAGGACTCCGGACAAGTAAATTTGGAAGAAAATATCACCAAGCAACAAAGGACCTTTGACAGAAAATAACCTCGAACGACTGATTGGTTGGTTGGTTGGTTGGTTGGGTTTTATGGCATATCGACTTTTGTAGGTTATTTAACGCCAAATACATTTTTATGTAAATAATCAGTTCTATTTCAAACAATTTGGTTTAGCATAAGCACGCAGTTTAAATGTAAGTACAGTTTAACTGTGAAAAACATTTCTATTTCAAGTATTCAGTTTAGTCAAGCAGTTCTAATTCAGCTAATCCAGTTTAGTATAAGTACAGATTTTCTTTACACACAGTTAAATGTCAAAACGGTTCTATATTAAACAAATCAGTTAAGTGTAAATACAGTTTTAATGTCGAAAAACAGTTCAATTTCAAATAATTCAGTTAAGCAGAAGCACGCAGTTTAAATGTATGTACGGTTTAATTGTCAAAAACATTTCTATTTCAAGCTATTCAGTTTACTCAAACAATTCAGTTTAGCATAAGTATGCTGTTAGTTCTATGTAACCCAGAGATAGGGCCCGATCAGGTGCTACCACTCTGGTTGAGAGTGGAGTTGGGAGCAATGGAAATGAAGGGGTACTCCGCGTTCTCCAAAGCCCCAGCACTACAGGAACTTCACCATCAGATTGTTTAGTGTCATATGCAGGACACTCATGGGGTGCAGTCAGTGTATTCTATGGCCCCAGCCGACTGGGCAAGTTGAACGATTGAAATATAAATCCATAAGATTATTAACCACTTCAGGACTTTGTGAGTAAAAAAATTTACTAAATGCAAACACATTTAAAAAATTTCTAAATATAAATTTCTAATAAAAAGGAGACCAAAAAGAAAACCATTTACTACTGTCAGTAAAATATTTCATTGTAAACTTACTATTCATAATCCATTGTTTCACATAAAACATATATATATAGGTTTGGTTTCTTTGTTTAATGGCATATCAACCTTTGTAGGTTATTTAATGCCAAAGCCATTCTCATAGAAGAACAGTAGTGGCACTATTTAACCCATAGCTGGGAGGATAAGGGGGTTCATACCTTTCCCGAGTGTATTTGCCCGAAAGTGAACGTAATAGCGCGACTGGAGTACGAACTTGCGTACTACGATTCCGCAGTCTATCGCTTTAACCATTACACCACGAGGACCCCCCCTATATATATATATATATATATATATATATATATATATATATACAAAAAAATTTTGTTGTTGTTTTTTTATTTGTATGTTTAATTTTGTTGTTTTGCATGTCAGTCAAAAGCCTAATAATTTGTATTATTCCAGTTAGTGTTCTTCTACTTTTATAAGTACTTATTTATTGTATTAGGACAACTGTTAGCGGCGACTATATCTTTAGCGATAGGAATATTATGATTAGGTTTATGTTGGTATTACGTTGGTTGTTATCCCCTCGCTAAATGTTGATGGAAAATAAAAGTAGTGGAGAAGAACGAAGACGCTGTTAGTATAACATATTGACCTCCGACCCGGTCGAGCAGTCAAATAAGAAATGCACCTGTGTAAATAACAGGTGCATCCGGTCGAAGATATCAGGGGATAACTTTGACGGTAGACGGGTTGAATTGAGGGCAGATGCGACGCTCACTGAAGCGGGTGGATGTCAAACAATTATATAACCCGGTGCTACAGGAAATTCAAGTTAGTTGGAGATCAGAGTTTGGAGTTAGTTATTGTAGTTCGAAGCAGTCAGCTGGGCCCTCAGGACCCCCGGTTGAGCAGCCCCGCAGGATGAGAAAGAAGTGCTGCTATAGCCAGAAGAGCTGGGATTCAATATGTTGCAGTTTTTGTTCAGTCTCCAACTCACCTCTCACACATAACCCTTTCGTAACCCTTTCGTACCATTTCGAATAAAGTGTGAGAGGTATATTTTTCTAAACAACTGTGTTTCGTTCGTCATTATTGTGTTGACTATGTTTCTGCGTGTATATGTGTATAGTTGGTTGTGTCTATGCAACATTAGGTTTCATATGAAGGTTTTAATGGCAGCATGAAATGAAGGGTTTACGCTGGTATGCTGAAAGTCTCGTAGGAAGGAAAGGAGGAAGGAAGTTGTTATAGAGTATCATCTAATTCATATTCAACTAGGAACCCTTGGTCTAAAATAATAGACGCAAGGGGTCCATAAATTAGATGGCTCTTCCTCGTGGTGGGGTGATGCTGCCGCTATTGAAGAGCAGACAGTAAGACGTCTGTTCTCATTGAAGAGTTCTGAGGAAGAGAAAGGGTTTTGGCGGCTTTTCCCAATTTTTGGTGCTGCTCGGAAAGATGGCCCGGGTTGAATAGGATAAGTCATCCTGATTGGGTGAAAATGTTCGGCGACCCTAACGGTCAAATTAAATTACGCGCCAAACAAAAATACGAAGTTCTTTCTGCTACATATCTCTAACCCGGTTTAACATAAAAATAATTCTAGTTAAGAGATATCCCAAAATTAAATCCAGATAGCCAAATATCTATACCCCGTCTGCTATACAACCTCCAAACATTTCATCCATCTCAAATATGGACTCATTTATCCTCCCCCCTCTAAGCGATGGATTAAATGGTACCTCTACTATTCTTATGGGGCAACGAGAATTTGGTTGTTGATGTTATTTGTTCTGTTAGTTTGGTAGTCGATTTTGTTATTTTGATATGACTCCATTTGTTTTCTTCTCTACTTCATTTAACTTGTTGGCTTATTTGTCATGAAGGCAGGAAAAGGAATTACAGAAGGAAGGAAGAAAAGAGACGAAGATACCTTTTAGATTTCAACCTTATTTCTAGGTTCAACAACCATTCTGTGGGTGAGGAAAATTCTTATTGAAACCAATGGAAATGGTTGCGTCTCCCAGACAAGGTGTTAAAATATACGAGTTGTTTTCGATGGTTGATAAGTCCAGAATAGGTGTTTTTTATAACGTTTGCTTCGATGGTGTTGACTTGCTATAGTCATTATGAATGGCGAGTTTGAAGGTCAACTGATGGGAGAGTAAGTCAGCGCGCCGCTAAGCTGACACGTGGTTTCCCTCAGCAGCAGTAAAGGAGAAGTGGGTTTTTCCAATCCAAGTGGTCACAGCTAAATGAGAAAGAGTTTCTTTTTGATCCCAGTAAGTCTGTTTTCAGGCATGCACAGATTTCTCAGTCAGAGGCTTCTGGGAATTACCATCTTTTTATTTATTTTACTTTTTATTTATTCATTTTTTTCTAATCTCTACATTCTTCTGTAAGAATGGCTTTGGCATTAAATAACCCACGAGGGTTGATATGCCATTATACGAAGAACTTGAACCTTAAAAAAATTCTAAATAAAACGTTCGTGTTATTTACATCAACTTTTTTCAAAGACCTGTTGTGTTGGCTAAATTCATAGAAAATTATCTCACATAACAGGACATGGGGATTTTTGTTTCATAATGTGAGACTGGGTAGATTTGACGACTCAAAAGGGTGTACTTGAGTTGATAGACTGTAGGGAATAAATGAAAAAAGAAAAATTTTAAATTGAATTAAAATAATTATTGAAATATGCAGAAACTCCCAGAGGCCTTTGACAGGAATAGGGGCGATGCATGCGCAAAGAAAGGGACCGTACCGACAAAAGGAGGAATCTCATTCTCTTTCAGCGGTGACCAGCGAGGTGCCAACACCTAGATCGTTCTTGCTAACTGGTGGGGGGCACCATGCGCTCGTCTTTAGACGGCGCATTGGCTAACCCTTCCACTGGTAGTAGTAGTCTCTTTCATTACCAACCCATAACCAAAGCACCTGATTTAAACGAACTCCCAAAAGTGACTAACACATCGCTAAAGCTTTATATACCGAATAAGGACACACATATACCCAAGAAACGACTAACGCACTTTTAACATCTTGACTGAGAGACTCAACCATTTCAATTGTATTCAGGAAGAATTTCCTCACACACTGAATGGTTGTTGAACCCAGGAATAAAAGAAAAATATAAAAGATGTCTTCGTCTCCTATCTGCTACTACCTTTTTTTCATTTAATTCTTTTAGGGCCTTCTTATCCAAGAAGTTAAACCAACAAAACAAAAGAGGGATAAGAATAAAATAATGCAGAATGGAGTCAGATTGCAAATGGCAACTCAGCTTGCCCTGGGACCTCCATAAGACTACTAACAAGCACAACTGAACAAGAGGAAATTTGTTTTATTTATCATAATATTCGAAGAAATAGATTTGTCATCTCATATTGACATAGGGAAAGTGTACCTGAGATGACAACACACACACTTAAATAGAAAATCTAAAACTGAATTTTGCTTTTCTTTTCTTTTTTATTTATATTCATGGAACAATTTATTGGAATTAAATCGTAAAATACAGTAAAAGAGAGAGAGAAAAAAAAAACGGAATTTATCAAAGAGAAAACGTAATTAAAGAAAATCTGAAACGGAAAACTTGTCCCCTACATTTTGTACTAATTTATATATCCCACTTAATATCATATGTGTATTCGTTTCAATAAGGAAAAAATAGCAGCCTATCTGCCGTATTGCAGATTAGCATTATAAATGGTGGAAATCACGCCTACTCCTTATATCATTTTTCGCCTGCTTTGCCTCTTCCTCAAACATAATGTTCCTTTTTGTGTCTTACAGTTTGAGATCCCTGGATTAAAGCAAGAGGCCTTTTAATCAATGGGAACATCCTTATCAGTGCACCGGATATCATGTACGTAAACAACAATCCCAGGTTCACTTCTATAGCGATGGCGAGCAAGAAACCTATGTTATGGTTAATTTTGGTTTATTTCCTAGTTTTTCTTTGCACAGAAGCATCAAAGAACAAGAAAAAGGAAACAGCAGTGAGTTTGAAGCTTTACAGTCTTTCTGTCATCAAAAAATGTCTTTATTTATGTTTTGATCAAAATAATTTTTCAAATATTTTAAAATCCCGGTCCAACGTTTAGTGGGCCTTAAAAAAAAGAAACGAAACAAAACAAAACAAAACAAACGAAAAAGAAGCATTTTATCAAATTAAATTTTTTCTTCAAATTTTTCTTGTTTAAATGAAATTAATTTTTATATTATTTGAAAAAGATTTGGGGAGTGGTCGTCTTTTTTTTTTTTTTTAAATTTTTTAAGTTTTAATTTGTACTCTTTTTTTAAAAATATTTACAGACTGTAAACGTGTATTATCGCACGAGGAGAATTTTATAAAATTATTTTCAACTGTGAAAAAAAATCATTTTCATTTAAAATCTATTATATCATTTATCTTAATTTTACAGGTTTTTGTTTTTCTTTTTGTTTTCGTGCATAAATCTTGGCGTTTGTCCAGAATATCTCGCTGAAACAATATCTGCTGTTATATATAAATGTAATAACTATATTCACACACACACACACACACATATATATTTATATATATAATGTGTGTGTGTGTGATTATGACTTTTATGTTTCCGTGTGTGTAATTATTATTTCCATATGTCTATTTGTGTTATCATTACTTTCATGTGTGTGTATGTTTGTAATTATTACTTTCATATATCTGTATCTATGTGTTATAATCACACACACACACACACACACACACACACACACACACACACACACACATATATATATATATATATATATATATATATATATATATATATATATATATATATATATATATATATATCTATCATACTTACATTCACCATTTAGATAAGATTAAGAAGCATTTCTTCACATTAAAATCACGTCTTCAACTCGCATCAGTTAATCTACCTGCTATATTTTTTTAGTCTTCCCTTCTCCCAACCATCAAGAAGATGGGGACTTACGGCATTTGCCGACTAAAATCTAAAGGAACAACAAAAAAAATTAAAAACGGAAAGTAATTATTTGCATGGTGACTATAAGTCATACATTTATATATTAACCCAGTTGGTTCTTCAGCGGCATATTCTGGATTAGTTCTTATATTTTTTTCTCTATTTATTTCCCTAGAATGAAGAGGCTAAAACGTAAAATTATCGCTTCTCATTTCAAAAGTTATAACCCCACCACCAAAAAAAAAAAAAAAAAAAAAAAAACCCATTGAATTTCCGATTTTGAGAATGAGACCTTTAATAGTTGGATTTTGCCCTTGTGCCAAACTCACTTGTAAGGGTCTCATTCTCAAATTCTTCAACCTGAATTTCTTTAGGGGCGGATTTAAAAACGACCCAGACTCGAAATGGAGGTGGGATAGACTTTAAACTAATTAATTCACCTCACTAAATGTTGTGGGGAGGGACCTTAAAAAGCCAAGCATCCCCCCGCTCGGGCAACAATTTTCTTTTTAAGCCTCTTATATATTTTTTATGTCGGGATATTACAGACCATTTTTCTTTTGTAACATTACGTTTGGTGCGTGTCCAGAATAGCACGCTGCTGAAATGTCTTCGGTAAGGTACAAAAAGATTATATAGAAATATAATACTTACATTTACCATACAGTTGAGAATAAATTTCCATTACTTATTTATTTTTACAGAATAAATTTTATTCCAAAGTTACGTCTTCAAATTGCTATAATTCACCCGTCGACCATATTTCCTTAGACTTTCCTTTTCGAAATCACTAAAAAGATGGCGACTTACGGCCGATTTTTTTGTAACTGTTCAGCAAAAAAAAAAAAAAAAAAAAAAAAAAAAGATGAAAGAAATAACTAAAACTTTAATCTTATCCGGAGGGTGAATGTAAGTATTGCACGCGCACACACGAATATATATATATATATATATATATATATATATATATATATATATATATATATATATATATATAGTCGAAATAACAGAATTTTTCTTATTGATATTATAGATAAGGATCTAATAATTGGATTTTAACGATCCTACCTAAATATAGAATTCGTTTCAGATTTAAGATTTTGTTTCCTTATAACCGATTTTTAAAGTTGTCCTAAAATTTGTTCGTATTATTTGGCGCAATTCGATTTTTGTGGTCCCGCTTACGGGTGCTGTAACGTCCTAAAAGATACAAAAATTTAACATTCAACCACATATGTTAAATTTTAATATTTGATGGTGAAAATTTAATTATTTTTTTTCCCCATGCACGAAAAAGTGATGAAAAATCGGACAAAACTTTATATGTACTTTCTACCTTTATTTATTAAGATGAAAGATTGGAGAATTTATTTTTTCAAATAATAATTGTTTGTGTTGATTATTTAGAACTGGAATTGGAGATATTTGTGTTTTTGAAGGCTACACTCCTAATGGACCACATAAATTGAATTGTGCAGAATATTTAAATTTTTTCTAGAATTTTTAAAAGTGTATATGGTTTAAAAAAATGTATTTTTTAAAAGCTAAAACAAAAAGCAAAATTTACTTTCGAACGAATATTAAGATTATTATGCCAACTTATATGTACATGGGCGTCTCTTAGTTTCACTTTCGTTTGGTTTCACTTTTCATTTCATAAAGCAATTCAGTTTTAAAATTTAGTTTGCCTGTTCACCATACAAAATGTGTGGCTATTACATTTGTATACTTTTAAAATCCGGTTTATCCAACACAGAAAATCAGACGTTTCCTTCCAATTAACGTGAAAGTTTAGGTTCTGAGTATTTTTGTAAGTTGCACAGTTATCTGCTCTTGAATTGTCCAGATTTTTAAAAATGCAATTGTAATGTTTCTAAAAGTTTTTTGGTGGAAAAAAAAATCCCAGGGCAGTAGTCTGAAACTGAAGGACTCAAAATTGCCAGTATGCCCTGGAAGAGTAGTAGTAATTTACTAAGCTTTTTACTTAGATGTGGCACAAGGCCATGCCCTAGGGGAATAGTAAAGAGAGACGAGGGAGGGACCTGATTTCTCCCATTTATAATGCTAGTCAGCAATATAGTTGAGAGACTTTTCTTTTCTCGTTAAAATGAATTGGGATATGTGAATTCGTTCGAAATGGAGGGGGATAAATTTTCCATTTCACATTTTCTCTAATTCTTTTTTTAATATTTTTTCTGTTTTCACTTTTGATAAATTTGATTTTTCTCATTTTATTGTATTTCATGGAAAATTGCAATCATTCTACTTTAAATATCAAAACAGAGAAAACAAAAATAAAAATCTAAGTTTTATCACATTTAAAGAAATAACAGTTGCTATATAATTTGAGATTTGATTATTCAGTAAAAAAAAAAAAAAATTAAAGAAATGACAAATTTATTCTTATCTGGATTTCTGTATAACTTGGGATTTAATCATTCAGTAAAAAAAAAAAATTTGAAGCAAAATGCTGAAACTTATCCTTATCTTGATGGTGAATGTAAGTTATATAGCTTGGGATTTAATTATTCAGCAAAATAAATAAGTAAATGTATAAAAATAAGCAAATGATTGAATCTTACTTTTATCTGGATGGTGACTGCAAGTAAATGTTCTGTTTCTACAGAAAATGCTGGAGTTTATTGAAAATGAAAAGACGCACTAAGTATGCATACCAACTTTAGTACTTCTGCATTAAACTATTTGACAGCCTGGAGAGGACAGACAAACAAACTCTTTTTAATTATTTGTATAGACTTTCACTGTTTGGGTAAATGTTTTGTTTTGTCTATTTTACAGAAAATGTTGGAGTTTATTGAAAATGAAAGGACACGAATACAGAATAAGAAACCATCTAACTGTAACTTAAATTCTCCCACCATGAAGACAATAACCAATTTGCGGCTTTTAGAGCCTCAGGTAATCTTCTGATCTTAATCTTACTGCTAACCATTGAGCTGTATCTTTTCCAGTGTTAGTAAAAGAATAATCACTTGGTTACTCACCCACTACTAGATAATCATAGCTTTCTTTGCTTTCTCTTACAATCTTCTTTTTCTGATCTTATGAGACACATGAAAATTTTTTTTGTAGTTGGTTGTTGTTATTGTTGGGAGATTCTGAGGTTTGTATCTGACTCCTTTTTTTCTGCTTACCCTATTCTCTTGTCTTTTTTTTTTTTTGTCTATTGAAGCTGTAGCAGAAAGAACTTTGTATTTTTGTTTGGCGCGTAAATTAATTTGACTATTATGATCGTTGTATATTTTCACCCAATGAGAACGACTGATGCCATTCTGCCCGGGTCACCTCCCCGGGGCAACATAAAAGGCCGTGGTAACCATTTCTCGCTCTCTTCTCATTTTCCCACTGGCCAGCAGCAGGACAAAGCCAGCCAACATGATAGAGCACATCCTCTCTCTTCACCTCCCAGCAGCAGGACAAAGGCAGCCAACATGACAGAGTACACATTCTCTCTTCTCGCTTCCTGGCAGCAGGAAGGACCAGCCAACATGAGAGACCACATTCACTCTTCTTCACTGACTCTCTCTCACATATTTCGAGCAGTCCGCTAAGCATCATGAGGAGACCTCATCCAATTTATGGACCGTTGGTGTCTGGGAAATCATTCTTTCATCATTCATCTTTCCTTATAAACCAATGGATCCTTGGAGAAACAAATTGGATATTTTCAACTCCTGTTTTAACTTCAGCATGTTAATTCCTGTCCTGACGACAGCATTTCAACTCCTGCTTTTAGCTTCATCATTTTAATTCCTGTCCTGACGACAGCATCTCAACTCCTGTTTTTAGCTTCATCATTTTAATTCCTGTCCTGACGACAGCATCTCAACTCCTGCTTTGACATTCGGCATCATAATACCGGCTCTTCATTTTCAACTGTTTTCTTCTTCCTGCGTCTTACAGCACAAGGGTTTTCTTTCTAGCAGTCATTAAACTTCTTAAAACTCATAAATATTCTTGTTGTCATTCCTGTACTTCCTTTCTTCTTAATGTAACAAGGGGCAAACTACAATTTGCCCTTACATTAAAAAGCTATAAGGGAATTAAGAATGGAAGGAAAAAGACAAGGGTACCTTTAGACTCAAATTTTATTTTTGTTTATGGCTATTCAGTAGTGGGAATGTTTTCCTAAACCTGTAGAAATAGTCAGGCCCCCAAGATAAGTTGTTTGAAGAATATAAAGCAATTATCTTTTACAAAGTTGAGAGTCCATTATGCGTATTCATATTCAGAGGGTACGTTCAACAGAAGCAGCTGCTATATGTAGGAGAAACACAACATGCTGCAAAGTTCAGGAATCAGCTGGCATGTGCATCCCTTACTAGCAGCAGAGAGAAAAGGTCTGTTCAGTCAAGGTGTCTTGATGTAACTAAGAGAGTTTCTCTTTGGCACCAGGAAGCCCCTATTTTTAGGCATGCATCGATTTTGCTTCTTTTCCATTGCCTCCTAGAAAACTGTTACTTTTGCATTTTATCTATTTTATTTTTTATATCATTGTCTTATTTCTTTTTATTTCTCACAATCTCTCTGATAAAATAAAACATAAATTCTTAGCTGTAGATGTCAGTACTACTGTATGATTGCACTACTTGGACTCTAACAAAACACTTGAAGAAAAAGCCAGATGGAAACTACACAAGGATGGTGCATGCTGTTTTGAACAAATCCTGGAAGCAGTAGTCTTTAAAACAGTAGTTGTATGGCCACTTACTTCCCATCTTGCAAACCCCAGAAGTAAGACAAACAAGACATCCAGGGCACTGTTAGAGAAGTAAGGATGAACTTAAAAGTGATGTTCTATAGATACACTAATGTTGGCGGAGCAGCATAAACTTTTATTCACCAACTCTATGCAGCTACTGGATGTCATCTAGAGGACTTAGCAAGTGTGATGGCTGATAGGGACAGATGGTAAGAAAGAGTGAAAGGAACATGACTTGATAATGACTATAATCTACAAATTCTCTTAAATCCTTATTGGATTCACTACTAAAGTATAAAGAAACTAAGTTTCATATGGATGATCTTCAGGTGAGCTTGTATCAATATATATATATATATATATATATAAACTGAAGTAATTGTTACCTAACAGTCTCTCTGCCTTCTGTGATTGGTGGTTTTTGTGTGGGGTTTTTAAAAACCCCACAATTATCAGACAGCCTAATTGGCTGGGGTTGTTGAATACACAGACTGCATCTCTGCAGAGAGATAAGACCCTCTCTTCCCAACAAGTGTCCTGGATATGGCATTAAACCATCTGACCTGGAGTAGTAGCACCTGATAGGGTCTTATCTATGGGTCAAATAGAACAAGCTGTATGCAAACAAATGACTGATATTAAATTGTGACTGTTATACAGCAATACTTGAAACCATTTAATTGTATGGAAAAAAGAGTTCAGTGCTTTTTTAAAAATGTTGTCTACAAAATGTATTTACAACTCATATATATATTTAATATATATATATATATTTAATATATATATAAAAAGAGGATTTGGCATTAAATAACCTACAATGGTTGATATGCCATAAAACCCAATCAAACCAAATAATATATATTTAATATCTATGCATATTTAATATCTAAATCATATATACTTAATATATATGTATAATGAGGATTTAGCATGAAATAGCCTATAATGGTTGATATGCCATAAAACCCAACCAAACCAATCATCAGATAGGAATTGTTTTTTTTTGTATATATATATATATATATATATATATATATATATATATATATATATATCAATTGAAATTAGTTTTTAAACTAAAATGGTAATAACAAACAGGAGAAAATAAAATAGTGCCCACACCTCTAATAATCTGGGGCAAATATAATAATATCTTTAAGTAATTAAAAGTTAGATCACTTGGAGTTTTATGACACAAAACTTCAGGTGCTCCTAAGTGTCCATTACGCTATAACATATACAATATGGCAGTCTATGTTTTTGTTCCTATTTAAGAGTATAGACAAAAGACTAAAAAATGAGTTATGGAATATGAAAGTGATGGTGATACCAATTGCAGTTGGAGCACTTGGCACAGTCCACAAGAATCTGGAAAAGTGACTGGAGATTTTAGGAAGAATTAAAACTATTCAAACCACTGCACAAGTAAAATAAGCTAGGATACTTGTAAAAGCTTTGGAGATTTGGGAAAAATTGTTGTCACTCAAACTCCAGTGAAAATCCAGCAGTTAAAGCTGGTGTGAAAAATTTAAAAAGAATAAAATTATAATAATAATGATCATTGGCCTAATAAGTTGAGTGTTCACCAATGGTCTGGGAGACCGGGGTTCAATCCTTGGTCGAGTCATACCAAAGACTCAAAAAAATGGTACTTGATACCACCTTGCTTGGCACTCAGCATTATGAGGTAGGGATCAAGGGTAAAGCGGAGCAATCCAGGGAATGGAATAGTGCCCTCCCTTACATCGAGGTGTAGTAGCTATTGAAAAGGGAGCCTTCAGGTCACCCTCAACTAAGGTCGCCAACTTTACTTAATAATGATAATAGTCTTGTCAAAGACAGTTTTGGTGGTTCTTGACTTCATGTTTATGATGATAATCTTGTGGATATTGTTGTTATGATTATTTTTTTTTATATTTCAGAATGAAAACACCATTTTATGTCATCTGAAATTTTTAGAAACTAACCCCACAGAAGGTTTCATGTGGTCATCTTTGGGTCACCTCTATAGCCAAAAAAGTCCGTCCTTAGCCAGTCAAGCAAATTTTTGCTTTAAGCAGGCTGCAAAACTTACTGCCAAAAACAGTTTGGCTGTGAGTGAGTGGCATTTTATAGGACCTTTTGTCATTGGGAAAATGGAACTGGATGGAGATCCACTGGAGGCTTTTGGTGGAATTCAAAATGTTTCATTGTATCGACTGAATAAGAAGGTCAAGTATCTTTCCTTTTTTTTTTTTGCTTTTTTTTTTTTGCTTTTCTTGTGACTGGTTGGGAAAGATGAGTGGATGTGTTTATCATTTGGTAGAAAAGGAAAAGTGAATGTATGTATTTGCCTTTTGCTAATTCAATAAAATAATATATTATAAAAAATTTCTCTTTTCTCTGCTGTAAGACCAGACTGTGTGGATAATATATAGATATATAAGTAGATATTTATTGTAACAAAAATAATATATATATATATAGACAGACTGTTTGGTTGTATCACAACTCTTCAGTGTGACTAGACATGTAGGACACTTGAAGCTGGGATCAAAACCTGCCCAACTTTACGTTAGACTTTGTATCATATCGCTCAGCCAACAAGTGAACTACGTCAGATATATATATATATATATATATATATATATATATATAAGGAAATGATGCATTTATAGATATTGAGCACTCTCCATATTATATTGCACTTGGTTCGACACAAACCCACAGAGTGATTTAGTGACAACCAACACTGTTATGATATATATATATATATATATATATATAAATAAAGTAATGACACAAAAAATGCCCTGATTAAATAGCCTATCCATTTTTTGAATGAAAATTATTTTCTGGTATCCAAGAATCTTCAACTGACCTTTACATATCTGTAGGGAGTTTTTTTTATTTCAGCCTGGGAGGAGTATGTTTAAAATTATCTGTGTCTGGTTGGCCTGATTATTTGTTTATTTACATGTTTATGTGTCACCTGAGCCTGCCTGCATATTTCAAAGGCCATTAAGTTTCATGCTAAATTCATTTAGTATCAGTGTTTATAAATGTACGGCTGAAGCTAGTACAGGGTGCCAGTGTTTGTAAGTGTATATTCATTCATCTCTTGGGGTTGTAGAATATAATGACTGCATCTCTGCAGAGCAATAAGACTCCCCCAGTGAGTGTTGTGGATATGACACTAAACAATCTGATGGTGAGGCTTTAGTAATGCTGGAACTTTGGGGAATGCGGAGTACCCTTTCATTGCCATCACTCCCGGGTTCACTCTAGCCCAGGTCCTATTTGTGGGTCAAATAGAACTGTTTGACATTTAAACTGAGTGCAAACAAATGACTTGTGCTAAATTGAATTGTTTGAAATAGAACTGTTTGATCATGTAATTGTGTGTAAACAAATGAAAGATGTTTAATTGAATTATTAGTGATACATAGCAATACTTGGAACTATTTAACTTTGTTGACTTATGTTTACAAACCCAACCAAACCAAATCATATATGTCTAATATATATGTACAAAGAGGATTTGGTATTGAATAATCTACAATGGTTGATATGCCATAAAACCCAACCAAACTGAATCCTAGATATTTAGAATATATGTATAAAGAAGATTTGGCATTGAATAACCTGTTGTATAGTCACAACCATACATACATATACATGTGCATGCAGAATCATAACGACGACACAGTTCTTTAGAAAAATATACCTCACACTTTATTTGAAAGGGTTCAAAAGGGTTACTAAAGGTTTTACTGTGTGAGAGGGAGTTGGAGACCGAACAGAACTGCAACATATTGACCCCCACTCTTATGGTCATAACAGTGTTTCTTTCCCGTTTTCCTGGGTTGCTCAACCGGGGGCCTGGGGGCCCAGCCTCTCTGGGACATGTTCCTCATTCCAGC
Organism: Sepioteuthis lessoniana; assembly: GCA_963585895.1. Taxonomy (NCBI): domain Eukaryota; kingdom Metazoa; phylum Mollusca; class Cephalopoda; order Myopsida; family Loliginidae; genus Sepioteuthis; species Sepioteuthis lessoniana. The sequence continues at coordinate 38,187,999 of OY757940.1, read as the reverse complement.
ATCTTCTCTCCAACTGGTCTGATTTCCAACTGATTGAACTTCCTGTGCACCAAGTTATATAATAGTTCGATGCCCACCTTCTTCTTGTGGGCGTCACAAATCCCACTCATTCAACCCGTCCACGGTCAAGGTTATATTCTGATATTCCTCGACTGGATGCACCTGTTATTTACACAGGTGCTTTTCCTCTTTTGACAACTTGGCCGGGGTCAATATGTTACATAACCTACAATGGTTTATATGTATTTTACAGCCCCAGCTGATTGGGCTCTTCTCTTTATGTCACTGGATGTTGAAGAAATATTTTTGTTGGCTAGCACAGCCAAAAATTAGGGGCTGTAGAATACACTAACTTCATCTCTGAAGAGGGGTAAAACTCTCACAATGAGTGTCCTGGATATGACATTAAACAATCTGATCGTGATGCTCGAGTAATGGATGATTTTTGCTGAGATCATGAAGGTGACAGACCACAATGGACTGTGAGATGCTGAGCTCTTCAGATTTGGCTGGGAGCCCTGTCTCAGAATTCATGGTTTTAGGCCTACTTGATCTTGCCTGATTGTTGAGATTCTTGTAACCCAAGCGAAATTTCTGGAACCATCTGGTTACTGTACTGTGATCAATTGAACCTTCACCTTTCCTACAAGAAATGTCTTTGGTTACTTTTTCAGTATTATGTTCCAACTTTTAAAGTTCCCAAATTAGACTATGGTGCACATTCATTTGTGCAGCTTTTAATTGGTTTGGTTTTATGTTATATGAACCATTGTAGGTTATTTAATGGCAAATCCTCTTTGTACATATATATATATATATATATATATATATAGACATATATGATTTGGTTAAGTTGGATTTATAAATATAATTCAACAAAGTTATAGTTTCAAGTATTGCGATGTATCACTTATAATTCAATGAAACACCATTCCTTTGTTTACACACAGTGAATTACAAGCAATATATGATAAACACATTTTTTTAGTAACTAAAATTTTGGGTTTTTATCAGTAATAGTTTTCAGACTATTGTCTTCGTCTTTATTGTTGTTTTTTTTTCACAATGTTTTGGCCGTTGTATCCTCTGGCCTTCTTCTGGTGTCCCCTGTTTATCTGGGCATAGAAATGATTCAACCTGGGAAATCATTTTTAAAGTTTGACTCTTGATAAAACAGGTCATTCAAGAAATATGAAAATTTCTTGAACGCCTTGTTTTATCAACAGTCAAACTTTAAAAATGATTTCCCCGGTAAACAGGGGACACCTGAGGAAGGCTGGAGGATACAGCAGCTGAAATGTTGTGAAAAAAACAATAAAGACGAAGACGATAGTCCGAAAACTCTTGCTGATAAAAATCATCAAGCTTCAGCTCAGATATTTAGACAACTAAAATTTTGGGGTCATTCATTACATAACGTTGTTCCTGTGTTTATGTGTCCCCACCAAGCCTACCTAGCAGTATATAAAAAGTTGGCAATCATAGTCGAGGGTGACCTGAAAGCTCCCTTTTCAATAGCTTCTATACCATGGTGTAGGGGAGGGCGCTACTCCATTTCCTGGATTGCTCAACTTTATCCTTGATCCTTACCTTATATAATGCTGAGTGCTAAGCAAGGCAGTATCAAGTACCATTTTTTGAGTCTTTGGTATGACTCAACCTAGGATTGAACCCTGATCTCTTAGACCATTGGCGAACACTCTACTTATTAGTCCAATGGCCCGGTTAGCAGTATATACAGTAGTTTTATTTTGAAATTTAAACAATATTTCTTTTTTTTGTTTTTAGGTCAAGTACTATTCTGAAATGGTTCCTGGAGGTGAGGTAAAGTGGAAAGTCTATCGACACCTTGGAGAGTTTCTGATTCGTATATCTCCAGAATTACAGTGGAATGACCTTGTTGGCTCCCTAGGATCAATGGGTATTACCGAATGGCAGGGATGGGCTGTAGGTGAGATTGCTACCAACGAAAAGGAGCAAACGGTCATCCTACAGTGTCATGGAATAACTACTATCTACATAGACCATGTGCCTCTTGTGGGGGACGTCTATCACCGAGATCATTTGATGGTCAGTATATCTTTACCCAGGGGGATACATGTGCTATATGCCAAAATCAGGGCGAAGGTGAATGCAAATTTCAAGTGTGTCTTCAAGACTGTAGGAGTTACCTTTGACCTTTTTTCTCCAACGATGGTTCCCGATCTTGTTGAAGGTTATATATTTAGTAAGTATTTTAGTATACCCATTGCCAATTTCCATGGTTCTAAATGGGTCAAAAACATTGGCATCAATCTTGTGAGCCAGTCATATGGGCAGCCTGTCTCTCTTGAAGTGATAGAGAAACGGAACATTGCCCCTGGTCAGATCCTTCCGATTGTGATACGTATTGACTCTGCTGATGATCGATTGACCAGTGGGTGTTATCCAAATGGAATAGACCTTGTTTTTGAAATTTCTACCTCGGAAGGTCAGATGGAAGCAGCTCCTATCAATCTTCGTTGTCGTGAATTGGACCAAACATTTTTGTTTTCTTTTATTGACCACGATGGTTCTGTTCAACAGGGGGCGGCTATTGCTCCGATTGGTGAATGTCCAGCCAACCTTTGCCCCGTTCTTCTTACTCTTCATGGAACTTCTGTTCCTGCTCAGAATCAAGCTGATAGCTATAAAAGAATGGTGGGGCATGAATTTGAATTTGGTCTTGAAGGAATTTGGCTTTTGGCTCCAACAAGGTTTGTATTTTTGCTTTTTACTAGGGTGAGTTAAAAGTTTTGCAATATTTTTGTAATGTGTGACTTAATTGAGCTACACTGAAAGCTGTTGCTAAGGTCATGAAGGTACTATTTACCAACCCCTCCGCTCGGGCAGGATATGACACAAGGTCAATTTTTAAGCGGAGTTTTAACAGGTTTGAATTCAGAGTTTTCCTTCTCCTAGACTAGTTGCCCCACCAAGGCTGAAGAACCTAGTCCGTCCTACTATTTACCCATAGCTGGAGGGAGAATAAGGGGGTTCATACCTTTCCCAAGGGTATTTGCCCGAAAGTGAACGTAATAGCGCGACTGGAGTACGAACTCGCGTACTACGATTCCGCAGTTCATCGCTTTAACCATTACACCACAAGGACACCCCCCTAAGGTCATGAAGGTGACAAACCATACTGGACTGTGAGATGCCGAGCTTGCTTGATATTCTCCGAATGCTACTTGCAGGATTTGCCTCTATGGCTTGGAGCACAGGCTCAGAATCCACAGTTTTAGGCCTACTTGATCTTGTCTGATTTTCAAGATTCTTGCAACACGAATGAAATTTCTTGACCCATTTAATTACTGTACGATAATCAACTGTGTCTTCGCCTTTTGCACAACAAATGTTTTTGGTTGCTTCTACAGCCATATTTGACTTGGAAGGCATAAGTTTCTACATTGTGCATTCATCTTTGCAGTTTTTGAATCACAATGTACAATATATCAGCACATCAAATATCACGATACAACTGTGGGATTTGAAGGCTTTTGAAGGTCAGGGGGCTAAGGGCAAGGCTGTGTTGCCGTAAGATATCTGACTCCAAATTTTGGTTACACTGTTTCACCCCACGTTGACTGGCTGGTGCAATGCCTTGCCCAAAGAAAGTCCCAAAAGAAATATACAAAAAGAAAAGATAGAAATAGATAAGAGGAGAAAACATTTCTTCTATGCTTTCCTTTATTTATTGGGTGAAGGCACTAACCAATGCTACGTCTTGTGATGCAGCGTGGTGCCCAAAACACCAGACAGCAAAATGGTGTTGTTAGTTCGACGGACACTGCCTGAAAGAGAAAGATGATATCGTTTCCTTTTTCAAGGGGAAAATCCTTTTTTCTTTTTACGCATGCGTCATCTCCTTTTCCGTTAGAGACCTCTGGGAGTTTCTTCAAATTTAATAGTTTTCTTTTTATCTATTTATTTATTTTTTTAAATTTAATTTTTAATTTATTTATTTGTTCCCTACACAACCAACCACAGCTGGTACCTGCTACGGCTGCAACTGCTTTGGTCATGTGATATATACAATGTAAACTAGCTTGTACCAAAATATTACAAAACTTTTGGTTCACCTCAGTATTTTTTATTCATTTATGTTTGTATATATTTACATATTTATATAACAGATGTTTAAAAAAATTAGTGTTATAAAAATAAGGAATGATTTTTTTAAATTAATCGTTTTTTGTTAATTATATCTTATCATTCAGTTTGGTTGGGCTTTGAACTATTCGAGTCTCTTAGTCCAGGTGCATAGTCAGTTGGTTTAGTTTTATGTTTGTGTGCAAAGGATATGACAATCACCATTTGTCATGATAAACCCCCAACAGGAAATGGGGCTGTAGTGTGGATGACGTCATGTCCAGAAGAGATGGTCCTGAGAATTTGAGGATTTTGAAAAGACATCAGTTGAGATTCTGCCATTGGAAGCTGTAGTTGAGTTTTCGACTGTTGAAGATGGTAGTTGGGTATTCGACCATTGAAGATGCGGTTGAGTATTCGACCGTTGAGGCATAGAGTTGGGTTTTCCACTGTTGAGGCATGCGGTGGAGTTTTTCGGATCTCGACCGGCAGAGATGAATTGAGATCTTAAACATCACAAGATGCGCCACGCGTTGGGGTGGGGTCAGCATAGTATGGTTAGCATAGGCTTTTAAGAATTGTGTCTCTTTCCTTGTGTCGCCATGGACGGCATGAGGAGAAATTAATAAACCCATTTGTATCCAAAACAACAGAGTTGGCCTGTATTTGTATCTCTATTATTATTACTGATATCACCGAACTATACAACATTAGATATCATTTGAGATGTATAGGGTATTTCAGAAAAATTGATAACATTTCGCAATCTTATAACTTGACCAATTCTCACTCCAATGTTTTCAATCATTGGAGTGAGAATTGGTCAAGTTATTTTGTGTTTAATTCTACGTTTAATGTTCTTTTCAAGTTAATAGCATTTATATACTTGGTGGGGGGTGCATATTAAACAGAATTTTGAGTTGTTTTTAGACTAGCTGTTAAAATTTGATGTCATTTGAGATGTATGAATTGTTTCAGAAAAATTGACATTACTTCATAATCAAATAAGTTGACCAGCTTTCGTTTAAATGATCTCAAATTTTAACAGCATGTGTAGAAACAACCCAAAATTCTATGTTTAAATAGCTTTTCTTTTTTTGTGAATGGCATTTTTATAATTGAGAAGAAAAAAACAATTATAAGCTCTTTCCATGCATGCTGTTAAAATTTGATATCATTTGAGATGCATGGAGTGTTACAGAAAAATGGATATAATTTTGTAATCTAATAAGTTAACCAGTTTTCAGTTAAATGATCTCATGTGAAGAAACAACTAAAAATTTTATGTTTAAATGGCATTTCTTTACTTCAAAAGGTGGAAACAAAAACCCCAGAGTTTTGGGTTTTTTCTATACATGTTGTTAAAACTTAATATCATTTGGGAAATACAGAGTGTTTCAGAAAGATTGATATAAATCTGAAGTCAAATAGTTTGATCAATTTTCATTCAAATGATCTCAAATTTTAACTGCATGTGTAGAAACAATGCAAATTCTATGTTTAATGTTTAAACAGTTTTTCTAGTGAATGGTATTTATATACTTGGGGAAGTAAAATATTAAAAATACAATTTCAAGTTGTTTCTTATACAAGCTGTTAAAACTTGTTAATCATTTGAGATATATGAATTGTTTCAGAAAAATTGACATTACTTCATAATCAAATAAGTTGACCAGCTTTCGTTTAAATGATCTCAAATTTTAACAGCACGTGTAAAAACAATTTGAAATTCTGTATTTAATGTTTAAATGCCTTTTCTTTTCCAGTGAATGGTATTTCTATACCGGAAAAAGAAAAACCATAAAATCCATATTTACCAACCCCTCCGCTCAAGCGGGATATAACACAAGGTCAATTTTTAAGCGTAGTTTAACAGGTTTGAATTCAGAGTTTTCCTTCTCCTAGACTAGTTGCCTTACCAAGGCTGAAGATTCAGTCTGCCCTACTATTTTCCCATAGCTGGAGGGAGAATAATTGGATTCATACCTTTCCCAAGGGTATTAGTGTTATGTGGAATGCAATCAGTCTTGTCCAAATAGAATTCTGAATTGATTCTACACATGCTGTTAAAATCTGAGATTGCTGGAATGAGAATTGATCGAGTTATTAAATGACAGAATGATTTCGATTTTTCTGAAACCCTCGTTATATATGCATGCTCTCATTTATATTGACTGTCCTTATCAGTAAGGCTTAGAATATGCAGTCTGCATCCCTTGTGGAGGAAAAAAAAATGGCTGTTCTGGGTATGACATCAAATTGCATCTGATGGTAAGGTTCCAGTTCTGGTGATCTGAGGAGTGTGGAGTCACTCCCCAATACCATTACTCTCAGGTCGACTCTGACCCAGAGTCGTAGTACCTGTTAAGGTCTTGTAAAATTGAAAGGCAGAACCCACAGACTGCTGCTTCTGATGAGCCAACTGGGGTTCGTTGTTCAAAGAGACAATGAGGGGCATGCTATATAGGCAGGCATAACAGTCGACGTTTATGTCAATCCAGCAACCGTCCCCGGCTGGATAAAAAACAGGTGGTGAGCCAAACGAATGAGAGAAATGAAATGTGACAACGAAGTTGTGTGGATTTAATTCCTTTCATAGCAACACCAAAAGGAAGAAAGAAAGAAGCAAGAAGTGACAAGTGAAATGGCCTAACTCAAAGTTCAAAACAAGCGCAAATGTATCTTGCGTGTGGAGTACCGGAAGTATAGAAAAAAATGGAAGCATGAGTGTCCTTGGGAGTGCAATTTGTAGGTCATGCATCTTGTCTCTGGTGGGACGGGTTTTGTGACATATGCAAATTTCGCCCAGCCAGAACTGGTATAAAAGGAGTAATCTCAGCATTGTTGTTGTTGCATCTGTTGCTGCACAGTAGGACTGGGCGAACCAGTGTATATACGCGGCAGGTGAGAAAGATAGGACTGGTTGCAAGCAGTTAAAAGGTTTCAGGTCTCATCTAAGAATTTGGTTGTGTTTTATAGCATATCAACCTTGGTAGGTTATTTAATGCCAAATCTGATATATATATATATATAGTGTAATAGTTTATGGTTATCACTTGCTGAATCAATGATTTTGGACCAAATTGGTATTATTAATAGTGCTCAGTATCAATGATAGAGCTGTTTTATATATATATATATATATGTTACATGGTAATATCTGTGACCCCAAGTTTCATGCTTTACACATTCATCAAACAGAGTTTATGACTATATTGTATTAATTTTCTGATTTATTATTTTCTAGTGTTTTTATTATTATTTTATTGGGTTATCTATTTATTTTTTTATCATTCAGGGTTTTTCGATTATTGCCTTCATCTTTATTGTCAATTATATTCACAAAATTTTGGCCAATAAGTCCTCCGACCTTGTTCAGGTGTTTGTTGAACTCGACAGCTTACATGGAACTTCAAACCAGATCCTTTATTTAATCCAGGGGGGTCGCTTGTTCTGATTCCATTAACTATAACTGGGTATAAATGCTAAGTATTCCTGTATTGTTACTTACCTGTTGTCAGGATTGAACCTGCAACCTCCAAATGATTGTCTCTTTAGAAGCTTAGGAAACCAATGTCTATAACTGTTATGCCATGTGTCCAGCTGGACAGTTCAGAGTGAATTTTTGGGACTTATAAACTTAATGTTCTTACATCACTATGATTACTACTATGTATGATTTTTTTTACTTGAGCTCATATTCTAATTTTTTTATCTGACCTTCTTGATTATTCATTCCCATTTTGTATTCATCTCCGTACTTGGTCTACTACACAGGTCACTGTAGCCCAACATTTGTTGATTCCTTAAGGTGTCTAATTCTCCAGTGTTCATCTCTATCAATCATTTTAACTTCATCCCATATGGGGAGATGGTTTCCCTTTTCTTTCTATATATGGTCTGCCATACCTGACTTTTCAATTTCACTTTGTACTACTGCTTTTCAGTGTTCTTCTTGCCTTATTTTTAGTGGGTAGCATTGTTGTATTGTCATCTGCTGATTCATGCAGAAATACACATATATATACTCATTTGCCGTATCATAACGACTCAATAATAGAGACAGACGCATGCAGAAAGAGGCAGGAAGACTTCTTTAACAACATTTTACCTCTCAATTTATTGCAAGGTTCGAAAGGGTTTTTCAAGGTTTGCATGTGAGAGGGTGCTGGAGACCGAACATAAACTTCATATTTTGACCTCCACTTCATATGACCGTCATGTTGTGTCTTTCTTGTTCTCTTAGATGCTCAACCAGAGGTCTTGGGGTCCACTGCTGGATGCTGGCTTTCTTTACTGCATCTTATCAGCATCTTCTCTGGACCCCAGTTCATCAGGGCTTCAAGCCCCATCGGCCTGGTGTGGCTTTCCTTACCACATCTCGTCTCTAACTCTCTGGATTTCTCATGGCAACTGCTTTGGCACCCAACTCAACTCAATTATATAATAATTCAACGCCCACACGATCGCCCACTGGATCTTTGAAATCGAATGTTTAATCGTCATCAAGCGGAAATAACTGTCATGCAGTTCAGAGGTTACTCTCTTCCGGTGCATCACTGTAGTGGCACAATGGGACCTTCACCTTGTCCCATATCATAAGCCTTAATCTGCCCACGCGATCTCTTTCGATTACTGGCCATTGGAATGTGTCACTTCCTTCTGGTGTATCACCTTGGAATAGCATTTTTGGGCCGGGTCGAAGGTCAAAATATAACAGCATGTCTCACCTTTGTATCCTTTATGACAACAACAAGGAATGGAGTACACATAGTTTCCTATCATGTTGAATTCTGTTGGTGGATTGACACAAAAGAGATACCTCTGGAGACTTGAGCCACTTGTGAATATTGTCCTGATGTCATATGGACTACATATTCTTTGGATCCTTTTGGCTAGATCTTTGACATAGGGCAGACATACTGTGGTGAGTTTTCGGGTATTGTCTTCTATCCTCCTATCCAGGTTTCTTAGAGTTGATCTTATGCACTCTGAGTATTTGTTACGATAGAGGTTGTGTCTTAAACTAATCATTTCTTCTTGATATGTATCAGTATCACTACTAATAGCTTTTGCTCGATGGTGTAAGCAACGGATTATTCCTTTCTTCATATATGGATGATGGGAGTTAAAATTGAGGCACTGTCTGGTGAAGGTGGGATTACGATACACAGATCACCTGAATCCTTGCTCTGTGTATGTTACTAATACATCGAGGAAGCGTAATTTATTATCATGTTCTTTCTCCATAGTGAACTGTATTGATGGTCGAATTGAGTTCCCATGATCAAGTAATGTTTGAACATCTTCCTGATGAGGCCAGAGAACGAATGTGTCATCTACGTATCTAAGCCACATTGATAGCTTTAGTGATGTAGATCCTAATGTCATTTCTTCAAAGTATTCCATATATATGTTGGCCAATGCTGGTGACAATGGCAAACCCATAGCTAGTCCTTCTTCTTATCTGTATATATCATCCTGAAGTGAGTTGTCTCTATACAGAAGGTCAACATTTCCATTAAATTATTTATCGGGATAAGGGGTGTTCTTCCAACAAGGGATCTGCAGCCAGTTTATCCCATACTACAGCAAGAGTCTCATCAGTAGGTACCTTTGTGAATAGACTTACTACGTCCAGACTCACCATCTGGTTGGGAGCATTGCTGATTCTCTTCATGAGTTCTTGAAATATGATGAGGACTTACTGGCTAGGGGGCTGATGATCTCCACAAGGAAGTGGCTCAATGGGTGACATGCTGAACTTCTGTTATCGACAATGGGTCTCAATGGAATACCATCCTTATGTATTTTTGGAAGATCATATATGTGTGGTAACTTACTGTAATGTTGAGTTAGCTGTCTGTATTTTATTTGTGGTTTGAGATCTTTATTCTGATTTAATGTCAATTGATATCATCCTTTCCTGGTCCTGATGATGGTTCATTAGAACTGAAACGTTATAATGTTGACTTTCTTTTACATTAAATCCTTCTTTTTGGATTACCTTGTTCTTCAATTTATATATATATATATATATATGTTGGGTATCCCCTACCTTTTCAGCATAATGAGCTGTTCCATCTGCCATATATGGCAGTAGCGGAGATCAGTCTGGGAATAAGCCTACGAGTCAGACCAAAAGAGCCGTTCCTATTGTTGAAGTATATCATTACTCTATCACTAATCCTATGTTCTTATTACTAACAGTCTCTCTCTTGTAAATACTCTTTCCTGTAAATATAACTATTTTCCTCACATATCGTGGTTTGTCTTATTATTACTACTACTTGTGTTCACTAACCAGAACACAACAATATATATATAAACTGCAGAAGCAACACTACTAATGGAAATAGAACATTTAAAACTTACTCATTTTTTTGTTTCATCTAAAAAATAAACAATTTAATTCAAATAAAAATCAGGAGATACAACATCACATATTAAAATGCTCTGATAAAGTTTTAAAGTAAAACATAAAATATCTAACATTGTAACTTATTCACCTAGAAATAAAATCATCCTCTGAATACCTTGTGTGTTTTTTCATATAAGTTCATATATATGTATATATATATATATATATATATATATTTTTTTTTTGAATTAGTTCATATATGTATTTTTTTTCATATTAGTTTATATATATATTTTTTTTTCTCATATTAGTTCATATATATATATTTTTTTCATATTAGTTTATATATATTTTTCATATATATATATTATTTTTTCATATTAGTTCATATATATATATATATATATATATATATATATATATATTATTTTTTCATATTAGTTCATATATATATATATTATTTTTTCATATTAGTTCATATGTATATTTTTTTTTTTCCTATTAGTTCATATACAAATATTTTTTCATATGTATATATATATTTTTTCATATTAGTTCATATATATATATATATATATATATATATATATATATTTTCATTTCTCTGAATGTATGAGATGAAATTTGATTATAATTTGTAGTATTATGATTCTTCGGACTATTATTCTCATCTTTATTTATGTCTGTACAATGTTTCAGCGGATGTGCCCTCCCACCTTCTTCAGGTATCTCTTTTCGAACTCCGGAGTCTTCTTGCCGTAATTGGGATTTGCCACAGAACTTCGAACCCAACCCTTTATTCGATCCACATATAATCAAAAAAGCCAGGTTGCATTTATAAAATAAAAAAAATTAAAAAAAAAATCAAAACTGGTTGATGTTCGAGGTATCAAAAAAAAAACATTAGGTTTATAAGGCCCCAATATTAACACTGGATTGTCCTGGTGGACATGAGAGCAGAGTACCACTGTGGATCGAATAAAGGGTTGGGTTCGAAGTTCTGTGACAAATCCCGATTACAACAAGAAGGCTCCCAAGTTTGAAAAGAGATACCTGAAGAAGGCAGGAGGGCACATGGGCTGACACATTGTACAGACATAAATAAAGATGAGGATAATAGTCCGAAGAATCGTAATACTATAAATTATATTAGTTCATATATATTTTTCATATTAGTTTATATATATATTTTTTTCATATCAGTTCATATATATATATATATATATTTTTTTTTTTTTTCATATAAGTTCACAAGTATATATATATTTTTCATATTAATATATATATATATAGACTATCCTTTATATGGAAGTCAGACCCAACCAAAAAAATGAAAGGCAGTTTTTTCAAGCAGCGGTTTTGTCAATACTGCTGTATGGATGCAATACATGGAAGCTAACTAAACGTTTATTTTGGGTTTTTTTTGTTTTTTTTTCAGGCATGGGGCACACAACTGGGAAGGGCCAGGTGCATTGACATCGATGACAGCACTTGACAGGCTGGCAGAAATTGTACAGCCACTTAGTTGGCTGAAAAACAAAATCTCAACCAAACATGTTATTTTCACAGGTTTGTTACTATTTAATGTCTCATATAACATCTACTAATCTATTATTTTAAAATGGGGCAAAACAAATTTTGATATGTTCACACATACTGCTGACTTTTCTTCTTTCTTTCTGGCTGTTTTTCTTCCTTTCTCTTTCCCTCTTTGTCTTTCCTTCTTTTCTTCTGTAAATGTGATTGCTTAACACTTCAGCAAAGAATAGATGGCAACTTAATTTCCTATTGATTTTTTCTATGTATTTACCCAACCCCTTCAACATGGACAGGATGCGAGAGAAAGTCAATTTTTTTAAGTAGAGTAAACTAGTTTGAAATCAGAGTTTTTCCTTCTAGACGAGTCACTGTTTCAGTCTGCCCTACTGTTTTACCCATAGCAGGGAAAAAAAGAGATTAATGGCTTCCCAAAAGATATTAGGTATTTAGTATCTCCGTTTCCCTCCACACAAGATTTAACACAAGGTTTTTTTTATAGTGGGGATTTCGTAGAGGGGAAGGTTAAGACTATGCTGGTCATAGAATCACTGGGTGCAGTGTGAACTATGCAAATTTTTGCTAAGCCAGGTGACCTTGCTGGTCATAACTTCAACTATACCCGAAGGTCTAGTGCTATTTATGTCATTGATTCTTCACTCACTTGATACCCCATCTAGTATTAATGTCAGACAGCCCAGTTAAAAAGCCAGGGAAGTATCCATTTCCCTTCCCTAAAGTTATTAGCATAAAATAGAAATGAATACTTGTTCTAAAGTTATTAGCATAAAATAGAAATGAATACTTGTCCAGAATTTGAACTCTTGTCACCATTTTTTAGGATAACCATTAGGCCTCTTATGTAGCCACTTTTACTTCCCACAATTCCTTGTTTTCTCTTCATTCATTATAATCTTAGGTAACGCAGTAGCATCTATTATAATTCTGGGTAAGGCAGGTAGCATCCATTATAATTCTAGGTAAGGCAAGTAGCATTTATTATAATTCTAGGTAAGGCAAGTAGCATTTATTATAATCCTTGGTAAGGCAAGTAGCATCCATTATAATTCAGGTTAAGGCAGTTAGCAACAATTATAATCCTAGGTAAGGCAGGTAGCATCCATTATAATTCTGGGTAAGGCAGGTAGCATCTATTATAATCCTACATAAGGCAAGTAGCATCTGTAACGATTATTGTATCTTTGCTCCGAGGTTATATTATCCTCAAAAGACAGGGAGAATTTCTGTCAACAGTATCCGTACCACCCAAGCTCCAAATATTCTCCGTAACTAGTTATATTTTATTGATAGCTTATTGATAACTAGCTAAGTGGCTTGCGTATAGGTTTAATTTTTCGAGAAACGGACGAAGTCCTATGTGAGGGTTACTGAGACCACGGACGAATGAGGGTGTGTCAAGGTTAAAGAGGTCGACGTGATATGAATGAACACTTGGGGAATTCTGAACCGGACAAACAATATGACGCGTAGTTGCTTTTCTTCTTTTCTTTATACATGTATCGTTTTTACATTTTTTTTTTATTTTAAAGAAAACACAATTGCAACAACAGGCAAACAAAGAGCAAAGAAATACAACAAAAAAAAATATACAGAAATGTGGAGGACAAATCGCTTTCAATAGTATTTGACTATGTCCTTCCAATAAGACAAAGTTCTTCCTTTTCTTTTCTCCTTTTTTTTTCTTCTTGCTCCCTTTACAATTAAAGGGAGGGAACTTACTCGTTCCTTCCAATATTTGTTTACTTATTATTATATTTTTTTTTTCTTCTGTTAGCGAAGAACAAAAGTCTCTCCTCTTCGTCTTTAATATGGATATACAGATTTTAAACAGATATGTTTTCCGCCGAAACTTGCTGCTAATGAACAACCTCAAAATGTTTCTTTGGAATAGTCTTGATACGGACCCTTTATTTAGGTGACGTATATTATTCATAATAAAATTTTTGACTAACCTTTTTTTTTCTTTCCTTTCTTTTGTTAATTTTTTTTTTCTTATATTCGTTAATCTCCTAATCACCAGTTTTTGTTTTTCTTTTCTTTTACGTTGAGCCTCAGTTTCTTACCCAACGGAGTCGACGGCTTCTATTAGGCCATTCTGTGACTAGAATTTCCCCTTTCACCGGACCACGTGAAAAGGCGACCTTTCTCTTCCTTGGCGAAGCTCGAAACTGACTTTTTGGGTTTCGTTTCTTTTTGGCGGTAAAACGCCCTCCTTGCCTCGACCAATGGCATGTCTTTTCCTTATCTGGGTCAAGACCTTTGCCCCTTCTCGGCTGCTTCTTCCACTGTTGCTAGGGCTCGGAGACCTGCCAATCGCCTGCCCCCACTTCCGGTCCTCATAGTAGTTCTTGCTCCCTGCATTATAATCCTACTGTGGCCGATGGCCGTAACACATCCATTATAATTCTGGGTAAGGCAATTAGCAACAATTATAATCCTAGGTAAGGCAGGTAGCATCCATTATAATTCTGGGTAAGGCAGGTAGCATCCATTATAATTCAGGTTAAGGCAGTTAGCAACAATTATAATCCTAGGTAAGGCAGTTAGCAACAATTATAATCCTAGGTAAGGCAGGTAGCATCCATTATAATTCTGGGTAAGGCAGGTAGCATCCATTATAATCCTACATAAGGCAAGTAGCATCCATTATAATTCTGGGTAAGGCAAGTAGCATCCATTATAATCCTAGGTAAGGCAGGTAGCATCCATTATAATTCTGGGTAAGGCAGTTAGCATCTATTATAATCCTACATAAGGCAGGTAGCATCCATTATAATTCTGGGTAAGGCAGATAGCATCCATCATAATTCTGGGTAAGGCAGATAGCATCCATCATAATTCTGGGTAAGGCAGATAGCATCCATCATAATTCTAGGTAAGGCAGATAGCATCCATCATAATTCTGGGTAAGGCAGATAGTATTCTTCATAATTCTGGGTAAGGCAGATAGCATCCATCATAATAATTGATCTTTTTTCTTCTTCATTCAAACCACATAACCAAAATGCTTAAAAGAGAGATAGACATTGTTGTTTTAAAAAAAAACATAAATTCTGAGTAAAATTTTAAAGATGTGGTCCCATTTTACCATCATCAATTTTTTGTGTAGAGTTCCCCCTGCCTTCCTCCACTGCTGCTATTCCCCAAAACTGTCTCCTGGCTTCTTATTTTCTGAAAGTTTGATGTTTCATTGTTAAACCTTCAAGAAAGGAACTTCAGTATTTTTGTAAAACATAATTACTTTGAAATTTTAAGTTATATTTTATTAAATTTTAAAAATCAAAATCATCTAGTCCTTTAGTATTACTATATATATATATATATATATACTCACGCTCACCCACACACACACACATATATATCATCATTATCTTGTCGTGCCACCAGCACGGATATCCCTGACCCTCTCTCGCCACTCCTCCCTTCGTTCATCGCTTCTGGCAGGTCCTCAGGGCTACATCCCATATCCTCATAGAGCTGCTGTATGTAGGTTCAAGCTGGTCATATTGCTTTTGCTTGGCTATGTGAGGGGGTCCATTGGAGAACATCACTTATGAGCTCATCCCTGCTTCTCCAGCATTGTCCTGCATGTCTGTTTCGTCTAACTTTGATAGTTTTTGTGATGGGTGGTAGGTGACCGTATAGCTGCTGCTTTGTGAGGTGTTGCCTCCAGGACTTATTCAATATTGCTCGCAGCATTCTTGTGTAGTTGCCATCAAGCTTTTTCTCCATCCGTTTAGTTAGCGTCCATGTAGTGCATCCATATAGCAGTATCAACATGACCGATTCTTGGAAGAAACTGTGTTTCATTTTAGTGGTCAGCCTAACTACTATATGACCGATAGCCTATCGATAGCGGTCCATACCTTTGTTAGTTGTGTGTCGATGTCAGTCCCGGTTGTTGAGACACTTCTTCCTAGGTAGGTGAACTTGTCAACTAGTTTCAGAGAGCTACCGTTTAGTGTGGAAATATATATATATATATATATATATATATTAAGTGCTTCTTAAGAGAGGATTTATCTGTTAAACCTCTTCACTAGTGGTGATTCTACAGGGAGCCAGAAGGGCCCAAGGTCCCCCTAGAATTTTGGCTGGCTCCTCGGTTGCTCCCCGCACTCCTCTTTTCTAAGCTTCAAAAATTTATTTTATCATTAGCCCCTGATTTTGATAAAATTTGATCTTCTGCACTTTTCCTTCTGCGTTTTCTTTTTCATTTATCTTTTTTTATTACGTTCACATCTACCAAGATCAGGCAAAATAAGGAGGTGCCCGTGGTGTAATGGTTATCGTCATAGGAAATGGACACTACAACACAAGTTCAAATCCTGGACGAGACTGATTGCATTTCACATAGCACTAATACCCTTGGGAAAGGTATGAATCTAATTATTCTCCCTCCAGCTATGGGTAAATAGTAGGACAGACCGTTCTTCAGCCTTAGTGAGGCAACTAGTCTAGGAGAAGGAAAACTCTGAATTCAAACCTGTTAAACTCTGCTTAAAAATTAACCTTGTGTCATATCCTGCCTGAGCGGAGGGGTTGGTAAATAGGATCAGGCAAAATAAGGACACATACAGAGACCAGTTTAAAAAAAACGAACATGTTTAAAAACAATGTCCCCAACTTTATATATAGATACATAGGTAGTCAGTGATTTATGGCTGAGTGAAAGAATAAAGATGCTGCTTGAATTTGCCCATCCCCCACCCCTTTGCAGAAAAATCTCAGCCCTCAAGTGACCCTCCCCCCACTTTCAGAGTTGCAGAATCACTACTGCTCTCCACTGTGCAGGATGTGACATAAGGTTAGTTTTTAAGTGGAGTACAGCTAGTTGGAATTCAGAGTTTTCTTTTCAGACTAGTTGCATTACCAAGGCTAAAGAACCTTGTTTGCCCTACAATTTACTCTTAGCTAAGCTGGACAGCAATTACACAAGAATGTTGGGAGCAATATTGAACAAGTCCTGGTGGCATCACCCTACAAGGCACCAACTATACGGCCACCTGCCTCCCATCACGAAAACTATCCAAGTTAGACGAACCAGACATGCAGGACACTGCTGGAGAAGCAGGGACGAGCTCATAAGTGATGTACTCCTATGGACCCCCACACTCAGCAGGACGACCAGCTCGAACATACATAGCGCTACAAACAGGATTCGAACCTGTGAGGGAATAACCCATTGGATTTCGATTCCAATGGGTTATTCCCTCACAGGTTCGAATCCTATTCGTAGCGCCATGTTGTGTGTTGTTGCCTTCTATAGTTCTTTGTTTATTCTACACAGCAGCTATGTGAGGATACGAGATGTAGCCCTGAACACCTGCCGGAGGAGATGAATAATAGGGAGAAGTGGCAAGAGAGGGCCAGGGACATCCGTGCTAGCAGCACAACATGATGATGATGATGAGAGGGAGAACAGATAGATTTATACCTTTTTCTTAGAGGATTCATCCAAAGAGAAATTCAAACAGCTTCATGCAGGACTCAAATTCAGTTTGCCAATTTTGAGTGCTTGAAACTCCGAATTCTGAGTTTTTACCATTTTATTTCAGTTGAAATATCATGATCTTGCTCAGCACTCTTGTGCATATTGCATTTAGTAGGAGCTATTGATACGTGCACATAGGCCATGTACTGATGTAGTCATCTTAACGTACCATGACTTATGCTAACCAGGAGCAAAAGAAGTAACACAACAATGGAGATGAAGGATATTTGGAAGAAAAATTTTTTATTCTGGTTTGTGGTTATTTGGGATGTCAATTATTTGTTTGTTCGGCCATATCTCGTGGGCCAGAGTTAGAAATTATCACATGGAAAATCCACATGTTTGGTGAGGCTGCTGGCTGCTTGTTGCAACAACTGTTATGGATGGTTGAACCATTTGCTGAACATTTTCTCTCTTTCTCTCTCTGCTACTGAAGTGTTTTCTGCCTGCTGGATTGAATCAACTTTTCTTTATATAGTGCATGAGTGGCTTGGTTTCGGATTAGTCAGAAAATAATTTTTAAAACCCTTAATTTTTTTTTCTCATGTTTTGTAACATATTGACCCTCAACCGAGCTGTCCATCAAGAGATACACCTGTGTAAATAAGCAGAAGAACAGCGGAAGCAGGTGGGCGTCAAACAAAAATATAACCAGGACACAGAT
Organism: Sepioteuthis lessoniana; assembly: GCA_963585895.1. Lineage (NCBI taxonomy): Eukaryota > Metazoa > Mollusca > Cephalopoda > Myopsida > Loliginidae > Sepioteuthis > Sepioteuthis lessoniana. The sequence goes on along the minus strand of OY757940.1, from coordinate 38,169,813 downwards.
TGCTTGAGTCAGTTGCAGTTGGAGTCAGTTGGAGACAAGATGCCAAATTGAGAGCCAGCGGCAGACAGAGAGCTTTGGGCCCTCAGTGACCCATGGTTGAGCAGCCCAGCCAGAATGAGAAAGAAGTGCTGCTATGGTCAGAAGAACTTGGGGTCAATATGTAGCAGTTTGTCCCCGTCTCCAACTCATCTCTCACACACAACCAACATCAACCCTTTCGAGAATAAAGTGTGAGAGGTATATTTTTATAAAGAAGTGTGTTCGTTCATTGAAGTTTGTCATTATTGTTGACTATGTTTCCGTATGTATATGTATTATGGCTATACAACAGTTTGTGTCAGAAGGGATGTATGTAACCGGTTGTATTTCAGTCCAACTTTGCTATATGAGTTGTGGTTGTTGAAGGTAACACTTCCGTTTGCGTTGTTGGCAGATTACGACAAACACTATATTTTACTAATTTAAAATTTTTAACTGTAGATTTTAATTATCCTTGTATATATATATATATTTCTTTAAGGAAAAACAAAACCAGTCACATTAGGATGATAGATTTATTTACATCCTGTTATGTGCTTTTGATATAAATCAAAAACACCAAAAAAATTAACAGGACTTCTTCAAATCTTATGGATAAAATAATTCAGAATAGACGCAGGAAAGAAGGGTGGGAGGGGATAGAAGAGAGGTGAAGAGTTTTCTCCTCATTTAGCCCACTTCCGTTTTTTTTTATTTTATTGCCGGTTGAGTAAATCAATTTTTTAATTTTTATTTTTTAAAATTATAAATACATTTTGACTTAAAACTCCAGATTTAATACTAATTTAGATAAATATAACTTTCTTTAATAACTTTACTTAAGGATACAGTAATACTTATATTAAATTAAATTAAAAAATTAAATTTTTTTTTTTTTTTTCAAATTTTATTTTCGGGCCTATTAATTAGGTTACCCTTCCATTGAAAAGTACGTACATATCACATAGTTTCTTCTCATTTTTTTAATTTTATTTTATTTTTATTCATTTACCTTAAATCTCAATTTAATCCTATGCTTTTTTATTTAAGCATTATCTATGATAATTTTTCTATAGTTTAAATTTAGTCCTATGTCTACATCTAGCTATTAATTCACATCTGTTATTTAACAATTTTTCAGGGTCTGGGTATATAATTATTTGTATTTTTTCCTCTAGGCATAGATTACATCTACTATCAAAACATTTCGGAGAATTTGACTTTTTCAATATGGACCATTGAATCTCAGGGGTTAAACCTTAATTTTTCAAACTCCAAAAAGGCATAGATAGGGCTGTTTGGTGTTTCAGATGTTCATGGGAGAAAGAAAAAATATACTATATATATATATATACTTGACCTTTAACTCTGCCAAATATTTAATTTATGACATCAGAAATATGAATATTTCCAAATCATGTTATATATCATTGTCTGATTTTTATTTAGGTCATTCCATGGGTGGTCATGGTGCTTGGCATCTTGGGGTTCATTTTCCTGACCGTGCCCTGGGGGTGATATCTTTGGCAGGATGGATAAAAAAAGAAGAGTATGGCGACAGCAACTTATTTTTTCGGTATGGCTTCTTATCCTTTTTAACATTTTTATAATTTTCTTTTGGGTTTCTTTTTTTTTCTTCTTTTTGAATGTCTGACCCCTTTCTCTGTCTATCTCATCAGAAAATAACTCTGTCGCCAGGGCTGAGAATATCCTGACTGTATCCCTACTGAGGGGTAAGAACCACATCAAAAGGGGTTGTCCTGGATATGACACTAAATTGCATCTGATGGTAAGAGTCTGGTTCTGGATATCTTGGGAGTGTGGAATATGCTTTCATTACCTTTATTCCCAGTTCCGCTTTGACTCATAGTGGTAGTACCTGTTAGGATCCAATTGATGGGTAAGATAGATCTGTTTGAAAATTATTTGTATTTGATAGGAATACTTGAAACCATGTAATTGCTTGCAAATTATTTGTATTAAGTTACTTGGAGCTATAATTGTTTACTAAGGATTATTATTATTGATTATTTGCAAATTATTGATGTTAGGAATACTTGAAACCATATTACTGTCAATTATTTGTATCAAGAATAGTTACTTGAGGATATGATTGTTTACTAAGGTTCATTATTATCGATTGTCTGAAATTTTAATTCTTATCCATGGTAACAGATTTTTAATGAAGAAAATTAAGATTAAATTATCATTAATTAAAAATCCCACTTTGACCAAATAAATCTGGATCTTTGCTTGTATAGCCATTTTCAGTATTGCCAGGTATTTGTTGGTGTGGTTGTTATTATATGATTCAATATTCCATTTATGATAACTTCTCTGTATTTTATAAAAATTTTTATCTTGAAACTGAAAACATTTCAAAAATCAATCTCAAGAAAAAATGTTGGTAATTTTCATTTAATTTATTTAGGACTGAATAGAAATCAAATTTGGCTATAAGTTGGGTTGCATCAAGTAAAACGTTTAAGAAACTTTCCTATAGAGTAATGAGAAATTCCATTATACCTGTCCAAGTAAAAATAGCGTATTGCCATAACAACAGAATTTCTCATTAGTCTGTAAGACAAGTTTACCAATCTATTTAAGAAAAAAACAATATTAATAAAAGAAAAAATCTTACAGAAATTAAATAGTGTCATTGCTGTTCTTCTACAAGGATGGCTTTGGTATTAAATAACCCACAAAAGTTGATATACCATTAAACAAAGAAACCAAACCAAACCTTACAAAAATCAGACATATCTAATTTTAATATGTAATTTTTGCAAGTTTTTCACACTTGTGTTAGCTAATGGTCATTCACTGGAGTCTGAGTGACAGCAAGTCTCCAGGACACTTTTCAATATTCTAGCTGATCTTAACAATGTTGTAACTTAGATGGTCTTGGCTTGTCCTCCGATTTCCAACTTTTCCAGCCCTGTACCAAGCCTTTGGAGATCTTTCCAAGTGCACCAATTACAATTGGTTTCACTGTCACCTTCATGTCCCATTGCTTATTTAGTTCTCTGGCAAGGTCTTAGTTCTTGTCTCTCTTTTCATTTTCTTTGATTTTCATTCTGTAGTCTGTTGGGATGGCAAAGTCCACTATTTGGCAGGTTCTCTTTTTATGTTAATTATTACTAGGTCTAGTCTTCTGACTGGGATTAGGCGATCTGTTTGTATCTCAAAATCCCAGAGAATTTTTCACATCTCATCCTTTAAGATGGATTCTGGTTTGTACACATACCATTTGGTAGTATAGTCGAATTTCAATTTCTTGCACAATTCATTGTGGATTACCTTTCCCTCCCACTCATGTCTAATCTTGTACTCTTTTTGCTCTGGTTTGCTGTATTTGCTTATTAATCATTTCATCTCTATCACTTCATAACCTCGTCTTGCTATTCTGTGCATTTTATCTATTTTCCCTTGAATATCATCATCATGTTGTGCCGCCAGCATGGATATCCCTGGCCCTCTCTCGCCACTTTTCCCTATCGTTCATCGCTTCTGGCAGGTCCTCAGGGCTACATCCTGTATCCTCACAGAGCTGATGTATGTATGTTCCAGCTGGCCGTCCTGCTTTTGCTCGTCCATATGTGGGGGTCCATAGGAGTACATCACTTATGAGCTCGTCCCTGCTTCTCCAGCAGTGTCCTGCATGTCTGGTTTGTCTCACTTGGATAGTTTTCGTGATAGGAGGTAGGTGGCCGTATAGTTGATGCCTTGTGGGGTGGTGCCGCCAGGACTTGCTCACTATTGCTCGCAGCATTCTTCTGTAATTGCCGTCTAGCTTTTTCTCCCGCCGTTTAGTTAGCGTCCATGTAGTGCATCCATATAGCAGTATCAACATGACTGCTGCTTGGAAGAAACTGCGTTTCATTTTATTGGTCAGGTCTGACTTCCATATGATCGATAGCTTATTGATAGCTGTCCTTGCCTTCGTTAGCTCGGTGTCAATGTCTTTTTCGGTTGATAACCTTTTAATATATTTGTTCTTTATGGTGTTGTTTTATCTTGCTATTAGAAGAAATTCAGTTTTTCTCTTGAGGTTTCTCTTTCATAGTCAAGTCTAGCATGTTTTGTCTGAGATTTCATCAGTTTGTTGCTTGAAATATCCATACAGTTGTTTTTTTCCCATTTCTGTTTCCTAGTTATTGTTAATTTTTATAATGTTGGTGCTGTTAATGGTCACTGTAATTAGACTTTATTTGCTCTTTTTTTGTAGTCATCAAGTCTTCATATTGATGCCTTGATGCTATCTTCAACGCTGGCAAGTCCTCTTCCTCTTCCTCTTTCTTTTCTTGATACATATAGTCTGCTCTTTTGAATTCCTTGCTCTCGAAGTTCCTTGAAAATTTCAGCCATAACAATGGCTGCAACATATAGTCTGTCTATGTCATCTCTAGCATGTAAGGCCTTATGTATTGTCCTTAGCTTTCTTGTTCTTTGGTCCATGAGTTGAAGTTCTTGTGTCCATTTCAAGAATAGTCCCAAGTATCTTACAAGAGGGACAGCTCAGGTGTTTATCCTTTCAATGAAATTCCTGTTGCAGAGCTTGGGTTGTCTCATTTGTGTGAGATATTTTTTCTTATTTTCTCTTTCATCGCCACTTGTTTGATGGTGTTCACTTCCAATATTCCCAAGTACTTGTATTATTATTATTATTATTGCTGTATAAATTCGTTATTGATTTTTAATCTTAAAAAATAAGCTGGTATAACTCAAACAAAAAGGCAAAACAAATGAATTGATTTTTATTCATGTATTTTTGTTATTAAAACTGATTGAGACTGGGAAAAGCTATCATTGAGATGATCTAAATGGAGAAAGACATTTGCAACAGGACATGTCTTCCTTGAGGAGAAGCATAAAAGTCATGTAAGGTTGAGACAACAGCTGAGAAAGGGAACAATGTTGGACTCTCTGGTTATGGAGGTGTAATGTTTATGACTGCATTTTTCTGTCTAAAGCTGGATATGTCAAACACAAAGTTTCATGATAAATGTGAACAGGACACACCTTCTTCATATTTACCCAACTCCCCCACATGAGCAGGATGTGACATCAGCTCAATTTTATAAGTGGAGTTTAACAGGTATGAATTTAGGGTTTTCTTTCTCTGAGACCGGTTATCATACCAAGTTTAAAGAGCTTGGTCTACTCTACTATTTGCCCATAGCTGGAGGGAGAATAGTTGGATTCATACTTTTCCCAAAAATATTAGTGCTATGTCAGATGCAACCAGCCTTGTTGAGGATTTGAACTCTGGTCGACATATCCATTTCCTGTGACAATAACCATTACACCATGGGTACCTCCATAATATGATACATAACAAGACACACCTTCTTTGAGATAAGGTTATATCACTTTTGTCATTTGCTGTAAAGTCTGCAAATCTTTGTCTGGATTGAAAAAGTACATTGTGGTGAACAAAACCTTCTCCAAGTTCTAAATTTGATTTTTATGCATGTATGTGTGTCGGGATTAAAACTTAACCAAATTTTGTGCCATGACAAAAAGTGTGACTTTTTCTGCTTATAAACTTCTGTTAAGATAAGACTGTAGTATCTGTACAATTTGCTTATTGTCAGAGACTTATATTTCTACCCTGGGAAATCCTATCTTTAAAAAAAAAAAGAATAATCAATACTTAAAAAAAGCCATATTGTTTTTATTGATGGAGGGCAGGGGAAATAGCCCGAGGGTGAAGCCCTGATATAGATAGGTTAGGTTAGGTTATTTGGTTTAAAGGCATATCAACTCTAGATGGTCATTTGATACCAAATACTGTTTATAATTTTTGAGTGAATAGTTAGTAGGTAACTTTTTTTTAAACAAGTTATATCTCATTTTTTTGCATACTTTTAAATGATTTCAAGTATTACTATCTAACACTAATAATTCTATTCATTATTAATCATTTGTTTGCACACAGTTAAATGGTTTAATGTGCGGTGAGCATTCACAGAAGCGCCCGAGAACCGCGTGTGTGTGCTTCAGCTGGCCACACATTCTAGGACAACACTACAGAATGACAACAAAAAGGCACTCACCAGATTGGCCAGACTATCCACCACTGGATACAACACCTCTGGCCTCAGGGGCTGTCCCCCCAGGCTTTAACCCTCTTCAGAGGGGTTGGGTTTATCGCCCTGCACCTGAGGCGCCCTGAAAAGGGGAATGCCGACGGGGCCCAAGGCATTTTTGGAACTACCTGTCATGTTGGGCTTCGGCCCTGCGACCGGACCCACCCTAAAAACAACGTTGTGCCACATTCTTACGCTGGTGGGGCGTAGGATAAATACAGCAACTACCAAGGTTGCTGCTAGATTGTGTCGGTATTCTCATTGGTGTTGGTGTTCGAGTCAATTCCAGTTCCGTAAATAAGACCACATAATGTATAATAAATGATTGAATAATTCTATTTGATTCATAGATAGGACCCTAACAGTTATTATTAGGTTGGTGCGAAAATAATGTCGTTTTTGACATTCAACTTCAAAAGATCATAACTCCTTTCATAATAAACTTTATTAATCAAAATAAGAACCATTAGAATCGACACATATTTGCCAACGAGAAACAAGTTTATTTACCCCATTAGCATAGAAATCCAGAGTTCTGGAAGTGATGAAGTCATTGAAGGCCGATTTGGTATCATCTCGGCTTTTGAAGCATTTTTTGAGCAGGAAGTTGTCGAGATACTTGAAAAAGTGATAATCGGTGGGCGAGAGGTCTGGTGAATATGGTGGATGAGGCAGTCTCGTAGCCCAATTCATGCAGCTTCCGGAGGGTCAGTTGAGCAACATGCGGGCGAGCATTGTCATGGAGGAGAATTGGTCCCTTCATATTGACCAATCTCGGGCACATACGTTGGAGCTTCTGTTGCATTTCGTCAATTTGTCAGCAGTACTTCTCCGCTGTAATCGTTTCGCCCGGATTCAAGAAACTGTGATGGATGAGACCGCAGACCACCAAACAGTCACCATAACCTTTTTTTGGTGCAATTTCGGCTTCGGGAAGTGTTGTGGAGCTTCTCCAGTATCCAACCACTGCACTGAATGTCACCGGTTGTCATAGAGGATCCACTTCTCATCACACATCACAATCCGCTTGAGAAATGGGTCGTTTTTGTTGCACAGAAGGAGCGTAGAAGACACCTCAAAACGACGATTTTTTTTTTATTATCATTCAATTCATGCGGCACCCATTTATCCAACTTTTTTGACTTTCCTATTTGCTTTAAATGGCAAACGACTGTTGAGTGATCGACCTCGATTTCAACAGCAACTTCTCGTGTGGTTTTGCGAGGATCAAATTCAATTAAGGCTTTCAAATGTTTGTTATCAACCACAGTCGGCCGGCCGCGACCGTCTTCATCTTCGAGGCTCTCATCACCATTGCAAAATTTCTTGAACCACCGTTGTGCCACACGTTCGTTAGTGGTTCCTGGGCCAAACGCATCATTGATATCACAAGCTGTCTCGGCAGCTTTTCAGCCTAGTTTGAACTGGAACAAGAAAATCATGTGGATTTGAATTTTGTCCATGCTGTCGGAAAGTCAGCAAAAAAATGAATGAAGAGATTGAGAACGGTAACGAATAACATGATTCAATAGAGCAAAAAACGCGCTTCAAAATGATATATAACATGGCTATATATATATATCAATGAATTAATTCAGAAATCATATATAAAAGTAACATATAGAGGGTGTCCTCGTGGTGTAATGGTTAAAGCGATGGACTGCGGAATCGTAGTAAAAGTAACATATGTAAGAAAACGACATTATTTTTGCACCAACCTAATTCCACTCTGGACCTAGGAGTAATGAAGTACTTAAAGTTCCAAGACTGGAGCCACACTATCAGGTTCTGTTTAGTGTCATACTCTGGACACTTTTTGGTGAGGGAAATCTTACTCCTCTTCAAAGGTTCAGTTGGAATATTCTACACCCCCGGCCGACAGGGCAACCTGATATAGATGGAAAGTCATGTTTGTATTATAATGAGGATCTTTCTTTTATTATTTCTTTTGTAGCCATGATATTTCAACCAGTCACACAGATCCTGTGGTAAAGGGTCTGCTGGAAGCGACTATTACTGAAAATGATGCGGACAGACACATTCAGAACCTGAAGGTAACTTTAAATGGTCATTTTGAAATAAGCCTGACACTTCTCATCGGTTAGGCCTCTCATTCATAAGCATTAAAAAAAAATTTATTTTTTGAATAATTTTTTTTATTTTGCATTCTGAATTTCTTCTACTACTAATTTGTCAACTTTGAAATTAATTGACTTTTTTTTGAATTAGCAGAAACTATTACTGACTACAGAGATGATCTAGTGCTTCTTACAAATACACCTGCTCAAGCCAAATCTCTTCTGCATAGTCTGGAGCATGCAACAAGAAGCATTGGTCTTTACATGGACTCAGATAAAAGAGAGTTCATATGTTTTAATCAAGGTGGTACCATCTCCTCAGTAAATGGCAAGCATACCTGTTCATATACCTTGGTCGCAATATCTCATCTACTGAAAGCCATGTTAACATATGCATAGGTAAAGCATGACAGGTTAATGACTATATAAAAATCTGATCTTTCTGATAAAATAAAACAGAAATTCTTCCAATTCTACAAATTTATTAAATCACAAGAAAAGAATGGTTTAGTTTATTGTCTATAATTGGAATTATTTCAAGATGAAGCTTCTTAATCTGAGAATTAATTTTTTTATTTATTGCGGACTTTTTGTCCTCATCTTGGTAGTTTTTGTGTTGTTTCTTCTTCACTAAGTTTCGGCCAAATTTCACCTCTGACCTTCTTCAGGTGATTAACCACGACCTCGGATAGGAATGCTGAGTCTTGTAACCATATCCCCAGTAATTACTGCCTTCCATAGTTGTTGTCTATTGTACCACGTTTTTAACCAAGTAAACCTCTGGCCGGCTTGGGTAGGATTTGAAACCACTATCTTCTGACAATGCTCACCTGGAACTGTAGAGACTCAACACCACTATCCGCTGCGCCACGGGCTCCGAATAAAAAATTAATTCTCAGATTAAGAATGATTCCAATTAAAGACAAAAGTATAAATATTTCATATAATCTCTCTCAAAAATGGTCACCATTTTTCAAATGATTTTGTGTTTAATGGATGGTAACGAATGCTACTGGAGAGAGAGGAGTTTCTTCAAGACTAAAAATTGAAAGAATTTACCTACATCAACAATGGCACAAGAACAGCTAAACAGAAGAGCTTTCATGGCAATTGAATACAATGTTCTCAATAGTTTGGTTGGGTTTTATGGCATATCAACCGTTGTAGATTATTTAATGCCAAATCCTCTTTATTTGCATATATTAAATATATATGATTTGGTTTGGTTGGGTTTTATGGCATATCAACCATTTAATGCCAAATCCTCTTTATACATATTGTAAAGTTGGTGACCATAGTTGAGGCGACCCAAAGGCTCCTTTTTCATTAGCTACTACACCAAGGTGTAGAGGAGGGTGCTACTCCTTTCCCTGGATTGCTCCACTTTATCCTTGATCTGTACCTTATAATGCTGAGTGTTAAGTAAGGCGGCATTAAGTACCATTTTAAAAGTTTTTGTTATGAACTGGGATTGAACTCAGGTCTCCTGGACCATTGGCGAACACTCTACCCATAGGCCAATGGGCCAGTCTTTTGGTTAGGTTTTATGGCAGATCAACCATTGTAGTTTATTTGATGTCAAATCCTTTTTATACATATATATTAAATATATATGATTTGGTTTGGTTAGGTTTTATGGCATATCAACCATTGTAGGTTATTTAATACTAAATCCTCTTTATACATATAAATTGAATATATATGATTTGTAAACACATTTTGTTGATGACCTTTTTAAATGAGCTTAAACTCATTCTTATGTACACAGTTAAATGGTTTCAAGTATTTCTATGTATCACTAATAATTCAATTAAACATCAGTCATTTGTTTACTCACAGTTATATGAACTTACAGTTCTATTTCAAACAATTCAATTTAGCATAAGTCATTTGTTTGCACTCAGTTTAAATAACAAACAGTTATATTTAACCCATAGATTTAAAAAGCTTAGATGGGTTGTTGACATGCTATTAAAATCAATTAATCTCTATTAGAATATTTACTGTAAGCTTGATTAAAAGTCTTTGAATTTTTACAAGTGAGACCCTGACCAGTTAGAAGTACCTTTTAGTTTTTTAAATTTCCAACTTCAAAGATTCCTGTTTTCTACGACCACAAAAAAATGTTTCTTTAATGATATGGAGAACCTCTTCATCCTCTCAACTTTCTCCAACAACATTTTCTTCGAGGCACCAACTATACAAGAGTAATAAAGGAGATTTCCAGAAAAGATTAGATAATCTATCTAAATCTGTATCTACTTATTCATTTGTCAATCTGTTAATATCTTTATCTATCCAATCTGTTTTTATTTATCTAACTATCCATCACTCTGTCTATATCTATCTTTCTATTTACATATCTAAATCTGTATCAATCTAAGTTTCTTTCTATCTATCTAAATTTATTTCTATGTATTAGGTTGTGTCATAAATAATTTCCGTTTTAGTATAATTATGATTTATTAATGAATAATTTAATAATGAATTTCAATTAATTGTATATTCACCATTATTTTGAATCATTTCTTGCCATTTATCAAATAGCTTGTTGATTCCTCTCAAGTAAAATTTAGCTGGTCTCTGCTCAAGAAGTTTTCCACAAACATTTTCATCTGATCTTATTAAGAAAATATTTTGTCATTCAAAGCATTTTGTAGAGAATGAAAAAGATGGAAATCACTTAGTGCAACATCTACTGAACATGGTGGATATGGTGTAAGGTCTAAACATGGTGCATATGGTGCAAGGTCTAAATATGGTGGATTAGGTGCAAGGTCTAAATATGGTAGATTTGGTACAAGGTCTAAATATGGTGGATATGGTGCTAGGTCTAAATATGGTGGATATCATGCTAGGTCTAAATATGGTGGATATGGTACAAGGTCTGAATATGGAGGATATGGTGCAAGGTCTAAATATGGTGGATATGGTGCAAGGTCTAAATATGGTGGATATGGTGCAAGGTCTAAATATGGTGGATATGGTGCAAGGTCTAAATATGGTGGATATGGTACAAGGTCTGAATATGGAGGATATGGTGCAAGGTCTAAATATGGTGGATATGGTGCAAGGTCTAAATATGGTGGATATGGTGCAAGGTCTAAATATGGTGGATTAGGTGCAAGGTCTAAATATGGTGGATATGGTGCAAGGTCTAAATATGGTGGATATGGTGCAAGGTCTAGATATGGCAGATAAGGTGCAAGGTCTAAATATGGTGGATAGATAGAAGAGACTAGCCTAAATCCAATATTTTTTTCTGTGTGATTCTTGCTGAATATAATTTGGCATTATTATAAGAAGCACAAAATTTTTCCTATTGATAAGTGTGGCGCATTTTCGTAGAACGTTTTTATTCACATGTTACAGCTGTTGAGAGTATGTCTGCAGTTAGCGTCTGATTGCATTTTAAAAACTCAAAATGAATAAATACCCTGGTGATCCCACCATACACACAATAATACTATGGTGATCCCACCTACATAGACATGGGTAGCGGAGATACCATCCTCGTCAATCCACTGCGTTTTGCGTTGAACATTGTCATAAGAGACCCATTTTTCATCATCTGAAATGATAATCTTGAGAAACTGGTCATTTCTTTGCCTTGAAAGAAGACTTGTCGCTATGGATATGATATTTTCCTTATTCTTCTCACTAAGAGTATGAGGAATTCAAATACCCAGCTTGCTCATTTTTCCTATCTTTTTCAAGTGGCAGCAGATTGTGAACTGGGATGTGTTGAGGTCAAGTGCTAATTCTCAAGTACTTCAGTGTGTATTGCATTTCATCAATTCTCTTAAATCATCCTGATTGATGTCTGATGTGCATCCTCGTCTAGGTTGATCTCTCAATGCCATATCACCAGAACGGAATTTTAAAAACCTGTTTTGGATTTAGCTGTCAGTAATGATACCTTGGTCGTAAACACTAGAAATTTTCTTAGCTGTTTCTGTTGCATTTTTATTATTCTTAAACTTCCGCAATATTACATGTAAAATATGCACTTTCAATTCCTCTATTTTAGGGGTGTGAGGTCATAGATTAGATTATGATATGCAGTTTCATTACTGAAATAAGAATGAACAATGAAGGTGCTCTTTGATCAGGTAATTTCCGGTTGTGTTTAAAACAGTTTGAAATCTGTAGTTTCAACTTGCTTTGAAAAAACAGAAATTATTTATGACTCAACCCAATATCTATCTATCTATCTATCTCAGCTTATTTCATGTGTCAATTTCAATCTGTTTATAACTATCTCTTATCAACCTGTTTGCATCTATCTATCTATCTCAGTCTGTCCATATCTATCTATCTCAGTCTGTCCATATCTATCTATCTCAGTCTGTCCATATCTATCTATCTATCTCAGTCTGCTCCTTATCTATCTATCTATCTATCTATCTATCTCAGTCTGTCCATATCTATCTATTATCTATCTATCCTTAATTTTCTTTGAGATACCCACTATACAACAATAACCACCATCTTTTTTCTGTTTGAATATTCTTTTTTTCTTTTTTTCATAGGGAATTCCTGTTTTGGCACGGATTGGAGCCAATGACCGAACAGTCCATCCATATTTTGCAAGGAGGATGTATCGTCTTCTGGAAGAGTTAAGAACAAACGTAAATTACACAGAATTACCTGGAAAAGAACACTGGTGGTGGGACACATGGTAATATACTTGACTTTCCTCTTTCCTTTGCTCACAGATATACAAGTTGTTTTAAAAAATTGGATATCGTTTGAAATGTACAATATCTGAGTAACTACTTAGTTTAGGCAAAAGAAACTAAATAGGTTTAATGTTGAGCAAAATAAGATTTATTAAAATTTGAAAAAGAAATTCACAAATTTTTGACCATCTCTTATACTGGTAGCCATCCAGTTTTTTTTTTTGCTCTGCACAGATAGCATTCTTCTTTGATCTTTTTGTGCCACATCCAAATTTGTACTGCAATTAGCCCAGTTGGCTGGTGTTGTAGAATACACCAACTGCATTTCTGCAGAGGCGTAAGACCCCCCCCCCAATCCCAACAATTGCCCTGGATATGACATTAAACAATCTGATGGTGAGGCTCCAGCCTTGAAACTTTGGGGAATATGGAATACCCCTTAATTACCATTGGTAATTTGACATTAGATTAAGATTTAGCATTAAATAACCTACAATGGTTGATGTGCCATAAAACCCAACCAAACCAAATCATATATTTCTAATATATAACAAATCACTCAATAAAACCCAAGCTTGAAATATAGATGCTCCCCCCCACTAATAAAAAATCCATATAATTTTTATAAAGTACAAACCTTCAAATGTCACATGTCAAAATTTGAGCCCAATTGGATTATTAGTTTACAAATTACAGTTAACCGGCTCATTGCCCTTGTGGGTAGAGTGTTCGCCAATGGCCCAGGAGACTGGGGTTCAAGCCCCGGTTGAGTCATACCAAAGACTTAAAAAATGCTACTTAATACTTCTTTACTTAACACTCAGCATTATAAGGTATGTATCAAGGGTAAAGTGGAGCAATCCTGGGGAAGGAGTGGCACTCTCCCTTACACCTCAGTGTAGTAGCTATTGAAAAGAGAGCTTTTGGGTCGCCCCTGACTACGGTTGCCAACTTTACTTACTATTGCAAATTTTCAAAACAACAATTTTGAGTGTTGATACAGCATTGCTTTCTCATGGGGAAAAAATACTGTTCAAGCAAAGCAATGGCTTGATAAGTGTTATTCGGACTCTACTCTATGAGAAACAATGGTTAAGAGGTGGTATGCTGACTTTAAATGTGGTTGTACAGACACAAGTGATGCTGAATACTCAGGGTGTCCAAATTCGGCGGTTTTCCCAAAAAACTCCACAAAATCGTTTTGGCCAATCATAAATTGAAGTTTCATGAGATAGCAGAGGAGTTGAAGATATCAGAAGGCATTGTATTCACCATTTTGCATGAACGTTTGTCAATGAGAAATCTGTGTTCAAAGTGGGTGCCGTGTTTGTTCATAGTCAATCAAAAACAACAATGTGTCAACAATTCAGAGCGTTGTTTGCAACTGTTTCAACACAACAAAAAGGAGTTTGTGTGAATATGTGACAATGGATCAAACATGGATCCACCACTTCCCTCCTGAATCAAATTGGCAGTCAGCTGAGTGGACAGCAGCAGGTGAAAGCTGTCAAAAGCAACCAAAGACACAAACATCAGCAGGCAAGCTTTTGGCCTCTGTATTTTGGGATGTGCTAGGTATTCTGTTCATTGATTACCTTGAGAAAGGAAGAACCATCAATAGCAAATATCATATAGTATTATTGGCATGTTTGAAGAAAGAAGTCACCAAAAAATGGCCAGAAATGAAGAAGAAAGTGCTCTTTCACTAAGACACTGTGCCGTGTTACAAGTTGATGGCAAAACTATATGAATTGCACTTCAAATAGCTTCTTCATCCACTCTATGCTCCTAATCTGGACCCCAGTGATTACTGGCTGTTTGCAGACCTCAAAAGAATGCTCCAGGGAAAGAGATTTGACTCCAGTGAAGAAGTGATATCGGAAACTGAGGCGTATTTTAAGCCCAAAGAGAAATCGTTCTACAAAAAAAGCATGAAATTGTTAGAGAAGCATTGGAATCAGTGTATCCCCCTAGAAGGAGACTATGTTGATGAATAAAGTTGAATTTTGTCTAAAAGTTGTTGTTTTATTAGTTAGGCCCAGGACTTATTGAGTGATGGGTTATGTATAAGCCAGATTTGGCATTAAATAACCTACAGTGGTTGATATGCCATAAAACCCAACCAAACAAAATCCTATATATTTAATATATATGTATAAAAAGGATTTAGCATTAAATGACCTACGATGGTTGATATGTCATAAAACGCAACCAATCCAA
The DNA here is from genome assembly GCA_963585895.1 of Sepioteuthis lessoniana. NCBI lineage: Eukaryota > Metazoa > Mollusca > Cephalopoda > Myopsida > Loliginidae > Sepioteuthis > Sepioteuthis lessoniana. The sequence goes on along the minus strand of OY757940.1, from coordinate 38,154,723 downwards.
ATCATATATATTTAATATATATGTATAAAGATAATTTGGCATTAAATAACCTACAATGGTTGATTTGTCATAAAACCTAACTAAACCAAATCATACATATTGAATATATATGTATAAAGACGATTTGGCATTAAATAACTTACAATGGTTGATATGCCGTAAAACCCAACCAAACAAAATCATATATATTTAATATATATGTATAAAGATGATTTGGCATTTCATAACCTACAATGGTTGATATGTCATAAAACCCAACCAAACAAATCCTGTATGTTTAATATATATGTTTAAACAGGTTTTGGCATTAAATAACCAACAATGGTTGATATGCCATAAATGAGACCCTAACTAGTACTACCAATCTGGGTGAACATGATCCTGTGAGTAATTTCAATGAAGTTGTACTTTTCAGATTTCAAGAAGTGAAGCCTCACCACCAGATTCAGTTTAGTATCATACTCAAGACACCTCTTTTAGTTGGCGGGAGGGAGGCGGCCTTACCCCTCACCAGAGGATGCAATCAGTGTATTTTAAACCCCACAAACAGAGCGAGTGACAGTCTACTTTTTCCAGTAATCTTTTCAAAATATTATTTTGCTAGAAACGGTGAAATGTTAAAAAAAAACTCACTTATTGTTCAATACTGTGAAACGACCACAGATTTAAGTAGCATCATTGTTGCCATATCAGCAGTGTAAACGATTTAGTTTTTCTTGTATTCTTTTCATATCAAGGGGAAATTTTTTAATTCAGATCTTTCTCTAATAAAACTCATAAACAAGTAATGTAATATACCCATAATATACAGATGTGTGAAATAGACATAGGGAATCTAAAAACACGAAACTTTATGAAATTGGTTCAGGTACGAAACTTTTATTCATCTTTTTGAGTTTAAAGGTTTTTCGACATGAGGAGAGAGAGACACAATCTTTCTATGTTGACTGCTTTTACATCTTTAGCTTTCAACCCAACCAACGCACGGCGCCTGTAGCACACAAATTAGTCTGGCCTCGCCCTGCTCTGAAAGTCAACCTTCTTCTTCCAAGGCAGGAACTCAACTAACTGCTTTTTCTCAAATCTCAGCCCACGCTTCCAGTGCATGACGTCACCCAAGTCCCAATTCCTATCTGGGATTTTTATTTTGACATCTCTGAATGACACATCCTCTCCACGCGCGCGTGAACACCTGCGTTAATGTTGCATCTAACTAACCCATGCGCTAAGCAAAAGGTTCTCAGCCTAACTAAACTGAAAGGCAAGAGATATAAAATGAAATCCCTCCGCCATTATATTACAGTAAAATGTTATTAAATTTTAGCTTTCCATATTATTTTTTCTCTATTCTTTCAATCGTTTTGTCTGATATATTTTTCTCATTACTAAGTTAATTAATTAAACTGATTATTCTTTCCCTAAAGCTTTATTTAATTTGATTTTTTTTTTTTTGTAAAAGGTCAACCAATGATGGTGGTGCAGTTCATGATAAGCAGTTGCGTAAGTTTTCTGCTACTTATGGAGTAATTCCAGGCTATTCTAGTGACTCGGAAGACAGTTGCAGTGCAGACAGTGGCCAATGTTTTGATTCTACTGATGTTTACAATCACTACCTAGACAGTCGGAAACATCAACTGTCTGTACCCAATAGTTACACCTTGGTTGTAAATAACCCAGCTGTTGGTGAATCCATTCATGGAGTCCATATTATACAACAAATTACACCAATGAGAACAAGTTCAGTAGAAGTAAGTAAACACTTTCCCCCTCTCATTTTATACCATTGACATTAAATATAGTCTCTTTCTCAATTGAATATTGCTGCTTCCTTCATAACCACTTGGTAGATTTTATATTGGAACAACAGGAATTATAATATAGCTTCCATCAGTGCTGCCACCTAGTGATTTTCACTGAAACCATTCATTAACATTTGTAACTATTTTTCTCATTATTTGCTATTTTTTTATGTTCAGTTATTTTAAATATTCCAAAAACCAGTTGTGCAGTCTTTATATACATATATATATATATATATATATATATATATATACCTAATCCCTCTGCCACTGGTAGGATATGACACAAATGGAGACATTACTAGCAAGCCAAGAATTCAGTGGCCCAAGGGTAATCAGATATCTACGTGGACGATCTTAGACCAGGAGCGTCCTTTTTACTCACTACCAATCTTAAGGGTCTCATTGATCAACAAATGACATCTTTCTGCAGAATTATATATGATGTTTGCCTGGAGTAGTTTGGTGCAGTAACGCACAAAAAAGATAAAACCGAAGAAAAACAACCAAATAGACAATAGATACTGAAAGGAAAGTTTAGATCAGAACAGAGAATGCTGAAGCGTCATTAGAACAAATCCTGGAAGCAGCACCCTAACAGACAGCAGCTGTTTGGCCACTTACCTCCCATCTCACAAACCATCTGAGTAAAACTAGCAAAACATGCTGAGCACTGTTGGAGAAGTAAGGACAAACTCATAAGTGATGTCCTCATATGAACTACTACATATGGACACACTAGTGTTTGCTAACAAGCAAAGCCTTACATTCATCAGCTCTGTGACCACTAAATACCGTCTTGAGGAACTATCAAAAGTGATGGATAATAGGGACAGATGGTGAGTGAGAATTAAGTGAATTTATGCTGTTGGCATGGTGATCCTATTTACCAACCCCTCCTCTCGTGCAGGATATGACACAAGGTCAATTTTTAAGTGGAGTTTAACAGGTTTGAATTCAGAGTTTTCCTTCTCCTAGACTAGTTGCCTCATCAAGGCTGAAGAATTCAGTCTGTCCTACTATTTACTCATAGCTGGAGGGAGAATAATTGGATTCATACCTTTCCCAAGGGTATTAGTGCTATGTGAAATGCAATCATTCTCGTCCAGGATTTGAACTTGTGTCGCCGTGTCCCATTTCTACGACGATAACCATTACACCATGAGCACCTCCTTGGCGGTTGGCATGGTGATGATGAGAATGATGTGAATTGAAACATATATTAAGGGTGTTGGAATTTTATTTTCTGTCAACCCATTCTTTCCAAGTTTCTATTTTAATAATTGTTGCTTTCTGGTTAGTGAACACTTGTAATATTAAATAAAGGACAAACCCCAATATGAGAGGAAATAGAGATATATTCTCAAGAAAAAGTATATATAATAGAGAGACTATTAATAGACAAGAACATAGGATTAGTGAACGCTTGTAATATTTATTAAAGGACAAACCACGATAAGAGAGGAAATAGAGATATATTCTCTGGAAAAAGTATATACAATAGAGAGACTATTAGTAGACAAGAACATAGGATTAGTGAATACAGAATACAGGATATAGTCCGACGATAGTATTAGCTTCCGTTATTATGGTAACAAATAAGGTGATCTAGTGCGATCTCCAGTCTCGAACGCTCTAATACTATTCCTATAAGAAGCTGCTCTTCACCTTCTGGTCTGCCCTGGTATTAGTAGCTACTGCTATATATGGCAGATAGACTAGTTCATTGTGTGGAAAAAGGTGGGTGATACCCAACAATAATTGTTGTAATTCTTTATGGTCTAAATTTCTTTGATAAAACTTGATAAGTGTTATTACTTAGAATATTCGGTCTATTGACTTCATCTTCATTGTTATTGTTATGGTACCCAACCTGCAGACGGTAATGAACTCTTCCGTGACTATTAATACCAGGAGAACATTCATTTCGGTAGCTGTTAGTTCTACCCAGCCTAACACTTTGGCAGCTAGACTGACATTCGACACTCTGTTGTATTATACTTTCGTTCGTATACGAGGATCATTAAATGAGTTTCCAGACTTTTTTCGTATGGGCACTTTTATTGATAGTACACACATGAAACTCTAGTCCCCTTTGAGGTAATCTCCTCCAGCTGCAATGCACTAGTTGTGCCATTCCAACAACTTCTCGAAAGCCCCATTGAAGTCCTCTTGTGTGAGCGTGTCAATGACCATCGTCACAGCCTCTTTCATCTCCTCAATTGTCTCATAATGACAGCCTCTGAGCTTTGGGAATAACCAAAAGTCATAGGGATAAAGGTCTGGACTATAGGGAGGCTTCGGAACTGTCTTGATGCCCATCTTGCTTAAATAGTGAGTGACAAGGATGAAGTTGTGGACTGGTGCATTGTCCAGGTGGAAATGCCACTGACCCGATTTGAAGACGGAATCTCTTCCTGAACTCCCTTAAAACCTCAACATAGTAACCCTAACCCTAACCGTTTGGCCAATCAACTCTGGTGTATTGACTTCCTTACTCCTCCCACAGCTCTCATCATCCCTCACAGACTGCCTGCCTTCCTTGAATCTCTTATGCCACTCAAAAACTGATGCTCGATTCATGCAAGATGGTTGAAAAGCAGTCTGAAGCATTCCATACATTTCTCTGGCATTTTTTCAAAGTTTAAAACACAATTTTATTGCATATCGTTCTTCTAAAGTGTCGCCATGTCCAGATTGCAAGATGGTCGAAAAGCAGTCTGAAGCATTCTATACATTTCTCTGGCATTTTTTTCAAAGTTTAAAACACAATTTTATTGCATATCGTTCTTCTAAAGTGTCGTCACGTCCAGATTGCATTTTTGAAATCCCCCAGCTGTGATAATCAGGATTTAGTAGGGTGTATTCTAATTGCTGTTGTAGCTGTTCATTTGAATGTGAAATCATAAAAATTGGTCAGTTATCTCATAAGATGTATAGCAATAACATTGTGAATTTTCAAAAGCCTATGACAATTTTAAATGCCCATACGAAAAAAGTCTGGAAACTTATTGAATGCACTACGTACGTTGTTCCATGTAAACCCAAGTTGTGTTATTCTTCCGGACCCTCTACTGGTCCACAACAGTTATAATCACAATGTTTTGGCTGATATGTCTTTTGGCCTTCTTCAGGTGTTTCATGTCGATCTCAGAAGTCCACACAGAATCTTGAACTGAACCCCCTTTTTTTTAACCACAGGTGTAGACTGTCCCAATTCTGTTAACCATGACTGGGTACAAGTGTTTAGTTATAGTAAGTATTGTTGTTCCTCCCAATTATTCAAATAAAAGGTTCAGTTTTGAGATTGTATGTGGGCTTCCAAGTTTGACAGGAAACAACTGAAGAAGGCCAAAGGACATATCAGCCAAAACGTTGTGAATATAACAATAAAGATGAGGTCAATAGACCAAATATTCTTTTTTTTTTTTTTTGTTGTTGTAATTATTTCTTTTTTCACATTATCTAGATTCATCTCTCTAAGAATTCTGTCCGACTCCAAACAGCCAATGTGAAGAAATTTCAATTGGTTAAATGTGCAAATCAAGCCACGGATTGGACAACATCATCTGTCATAGTGAGTATTTCATTTTTTTTTTTAAACTATTTCTTAGGCCAATAAGTTAATTCTATTTTTATCTTCACATGGCATTTAAAGTATTTAGTTTTAAGCTTATCCACAGATGGGCTTAAAGTACATTGACTGTATCTTTTGCAGAGGAGTAAGATCTACCCCCAAAAAGTGAGTGTCCTGGGTATAACACAGAATTGCATCTGATGGTGAGGCTCCAGTTCTTGAGATCTGAAAAGTATGTTGTACCCCTTCATTGCCATTACTCTCAGGTCCACTCTGACCCAGAATGGTAGAAGATGTTAGGATCCCATCTCTGAGTCAAATAGATCTGTACGAAAATTATTTGTATTTGATAGGAATACTTGATACCATATAACTGTGAGTAAATTGTTTGTATTAAGAATATTCACTTTAAGCTATAATTGTTCTCCATGAATTATTGGTTTGCTTTCTTTGTTTAATGGCATATCAACCTTTGTGGATTATTTAATGCCAAAGCCATCTTTATAGAAAAATAGCAGTGATACTATTTAACCTATATTGGGGGCGGGTAGGAGTATCGATTATGATTATTAGTTACTTGAAACCATTTGACTGTGTGCAAACAAATGATTATCATTAAATAGAAGTATTTACTTGAAACCTTATAATTGCCTATAAATTAAAAATGTTAGATAGGAAAAGTTGAACCCATACAATTCTGTGCAAATTATTTGTAGTAGATAAGAATACATGATATTATCATACTGTGTGCAAAAAAACTATTAAGAAACAACTACACAAAACATGTATAAATATAAATGTACAATTAATGATATTTTTAACCTCAAGGCATATTGCCCAGTCAGCTGGGGTTGTAGAATACACTGGCTACTTCTCTGCAGAAGGGTAAGACCCCCCCCCCAACGAGTGTCCTGCATATGACACTAAACAATCTGATGCTGCGGTTCCAGTAATGCTGGAGCTTTAGGGAATGTGGAGTAGCACTTTATTGCCATCACTCCCAGGTCCACTCTGCCTCAGAATGGTAACACCTGATAAGGGTCCTATCTATGGGTTAAATAGAACTAAACCGTAGTTTCTTGAGTTTACTGTTTTTTAGATTTAAACTGTATATTCATGCTAAACTGAATTGTTTAAAATAGAACAGTTTTGACATTTAAACTGCGTATTTATGCTAAACTGAATTGCTTGAAATAGAACCGTTTTAACATCTAAACTGTGTACTTATGCTAAACTGAATTATTTGAAATAAAACTGTTTTGACGTTAACTCTGTGTTTTGCCCAGTTGGCTGGGGCTGTAGAATACGATGACTGCACCTCTGCAGAGGGGTAAGGCCCCTCCCCTACGAGTGTCCTGGATATGACACTAAGCAATCTGATGGTGAAGTTCCAGTGATGCTAGAGCTTTGGGGAATGCGGAGCACCCCTTCATTGCCATTGCTCCCAAGTCCACTCTGGCCCGGAATGGTGCACCTGATAGGGCCCTATCTATAGATTAAATAGAACTAACTGTATACTTATGCTAAACTGAATTGTTAGAATTAGAACTGTTTGACTAAACTGAATAGCTTGAAATAGAAATGTTTTTCACAATTAAACTCTGTCCTTACATTTAAACTACGTATTTATGTTAAACTGCATTGTTTGAAATTGTTTTTGGCATTGAAACTGTATTCATGTTAAACTGAATTCTTTAATATAGAACTGTTTTGACATTTAACTGTGTAAACAAAATCTATACTTATATTAAACTGAATTAGCTGAATTCAAACTGTTTGAATAAACTAAATAGCTTGAAATAGAAATGTTTTTGACTATTAAACTGTGTATTCATGCCAAACTGAATTGTTTGAAATAGAACTGATTATTTGTATAAAAATGGATTTGGCATGAAATAACCTACAAAGGTTGATATGCTATAAAAACCAACCAACCCTCAAGGCATAAAATAACCCTAGACAGGTTGAAATGCTGTTAAAATCAGTTGATCAATCAATTGCAATTCCTATGATACCAACTGTCTATTTTTACAAAGGGAATGTATGAAGCATTTGTTGAACAGGAGAGAATATAAACATGATTTTTCAGCAGGATAGGAATTAGAGATCTTGCTTCCTCTTCCCTTAGGTCGGCTGAATTTCAGTGCCCTTTAAAGTATAGTGATAGCTATGTCTTACAATGAAAAGAATAGATATTTAAGTGTCAACAAAGTTTCTTGATAATCAGTTTAAGAAAAAAGAAAACACTTCTGATACAAAACTTATACTTTAGTGGATTATGTCGTGAATACAGTCAAAGTTGAAAGTTCCTAATCGTAAGAAATGTTAAGATTTTGAAAGAGTAGAAGAGAGGTTCATAATTGTAAAACTAAGACCTTGGGGAGAGAGAGGAAGAGAGAAAGTAGAGAAAGAGAGAGAGAGAGAGAAAGAGAGAGAGATGGAACAGAGGCAGAGAGAGAGAGAGAGAGAGAGAGAGAAAGATAGAAAAAAGCAGGATAGCTAAACTATCTATGATTATTCTAAGATAGAAGATAAGTATGATCCAGAAATCCTTTTGCACTTCATTTATTGGTATTTAATTGACTTCCCACTGTGACGGTGCTACCCAGGCGTGGGGATAGTAGGATTACGGTGGTCAGTGTGAGAAAGTGAATTACTACTATACCCTTAGCATTAAGTCAAGTCATTCCCCCATATCCATAATCATACTTCAGTCTCCCTTTCTCTCTTAGTAGGAGGGAGAAAGAGAATGTGTATAACATCACTTCCTGAAAACAGACCATAGACTTGTTAGAGCCAGTATGTGATTAGCCAATAGGCCTAGCCTGGCTAGGTACTGGAAGTTCAATACCTCCTTACTGGAGATGCAGGACTTCCGGGAGCGGCTGAGGAAACTAATTCAGCAGGTGTTAGTTGGGATTTTGCCATCGAATATGGCACAATGCTCAATTTAGATAGGGCCAAGAAGGTGAAATCCTTAGAAAATAGACTCTTCCAGGCCGTGGAAGTGGGGATTTACTAGCAGTAGATTTCACTAAGGGGAACCTTGAGCATGAGGCTAGCAAGCCCTACTAGGGCTTTATAGTTAGATCTAGGCTAAGTAGAGTTGCCAATGAAGCAGTGAAGCATAATGCGTTTGCTCACGAGGAAAAGTTTCGATGGTTCTCTTGTTGGTATAACGAGTCCGTCAAGTTCCCAGATGGGCACGTGCTCTGGTTCAACCATGACATACATGAAGCCTTTCGGGCACATTTTCAGGATCGTTTTGCCTGCTTGCCTGATCTCCTGATACAGGAGTTTCGAAGCTATTTAGCTGACTTCCCCTACCTTCAAGAGGCAGAAGTGCCTGGCTGTGAGGACTTGGTTACAGAGTGTGAAGTCTGTGATGCGTTGAAGCAGGTCGGCCTCAACATGTTGCCGGGACGAGGTGGCTTGCCCTACGAAGTGTATTGAGGATGTTGCACATGTTTGTCCCTATTCTGACGGATATGTTCAACCATTGGTTTTCCCTGGGAATCATTCCTGGTAGCATTACCAAGGGAGAGATCACATTACTGAAAAAAAGCAGCAGGCATGTTTGGGAAGAACTAGACGATTACAGGCCCATAACTCTGCTAAACACAGAGTTAAAGGGTTGAAAGAAAAAAAAAGCAGTTGCCTAAGGAGTCAGACGGACTCATTTGGATGGGTTGAAAATCATCTACATTTTCGCCAGTAGTATTCTGATACCATTGTGAAATGAAGTTCATCCTGTTTATACCAGACAGAAGAAACAAACTTCTGAAAAACCATTTAGAACAAGGAAACAATTATTCCACTGGAAGAATAACCATGCTTAAAGTAACCGATATAACCCAATGCCATACTGGTGAAAGAAAGAGAAAAACAAATTAAGTACAAGCTTACATCTATATTCGCTACATTATCCAAGAACAAAGAACTCTGTTTTTGGATAATTCACATGTACATATGCGCACCCATTACAAACAGTCGTTTTTTTTTGTTTTGTTTTTCTTTCTGTATATATTAAATGCCATTATATTTTGAATTTCATTTTTTGTCTAAATTCTTTCGCTAACTCTAATGCAAGTTCGTATATTGAAGGTTCTCTCATTAAACTTTATAACGTCTTGGCAAACCCTTTTAAATAGAGAAATGAGCCAAAACCCTGACACTTTTTATTTTTAATACTTATGTGCGGCACATGGGTGGGATACCGGATTTCTTATCGTCAGAGTTCCAGGTCGAACTGAGGATTCCCTTACCCTGCACCATAACACCACTAAGTTAGAATGCAGCCCAAGGCCATTTTATGGTAGGAAGCCATGCACAGATTGAAACCCATGTTTGGCCAGATCCCAAAATCCTTGGTCCTGTTAGCATTTCCTTATAGGGGCACCTCTAGCACCAAGTCTTGAACTTACAAAGCAGGTACTGCCTCGTGAGACCAAGTGGATGCAATGAAATACCTTATACCGCCTACCTGTGGCACACCTGTAAAGATGGCATATGGCATCCATCTTGAACAGGAAACCCATGCGAACAAGCACGCAGCTTTCTTTTTCAGGCTTTTAAGTATGGCAAGCACAGGCTTCTTGTAAGAGAATTCTCTTATTTTAACCTTTTTTATTTGGTTTAGTTAAATTTTCCATTTGTATTTGGAAAGTCCAAGTGTCTCAAACATAAGATGAGTATCCTCTGAGTGACTCCTTCTGTTGCTACTACCTTGGATTGGCCCTAAATATTAGCTGTTGTTGAAGTAGAATTAAAAAAAAGGACAGTTTTGTTTTTGTTTTCTGAAAGTATCTGTCCTAGAAAATGAGACCCTTGAAATTCTCAGAGATTTTCAGATACAAATAGATCACCCAATCCAGGCCAGAAGACCAGACCAAGTATTAATTAACAAGAAGAAAATAACTTGTCATCTAGTGGATTTTGCCTTTCTAATGGACCTCAGAATGAAAATGAAAAAAAAAGATAAATTCTTGGATCTTGGCTGAGATCTGAAGAAGCTGTGGAACATGAAGGTGATCATGATACCAATCGTAGTGGGTGTACTTGGAATGATCTTCAAGGGTTTGGAAAGGAAACTGAAGGAATTGGAGATCATGGGAAGGAGACTATCCCGATCACAGCATTATTAAGATCAGCTTGTGTGTGTGTGTGTGTGTGTGTGTGTAATCAAAATATTATCTCTCAGTCTGTTCATATCTATTTATCTAAACCTGTTCATATCTATCTATCTATCTATCTATCTATGTCTGCTCCTTATCTATCTATCTATCTATTTATCTATCTATCTATGTAATCGAGCCTGTTCATATCTATCTATCTCCTTTTATCTATTTATCTATCTATCCAAGCCTGTGTATCTATCCCATCTTAAGAAAATATACAAAATATGGGGTTGAGTTATATACATTTCTGGTGTTATACTGGTAGGTCCTTGATAATGCGAGTTTTCTTTCTCGAAAAAATTTTTTTATACTTACTCCTTTAAAATTTCTAAGTTTCAAATTAGAAAATCCAACTATCCCTTGTTTTTTTTTTTTTTTTTTTAGGGTGTCTTAACATGCATGGGACCCATGTGACTGCTAATAATTCTACTAATAATAATGTGTTCTTTTTTGTTTCAGATTTGAAAATAGTATACTATAAAAATTGTTAATCCTTGATCACAATGCCTTAGACAAGAAAGGAAAAAATATTTTGCATTACTACTTATTTGGATTCAAAACTGTCTCAAAATAGATGCAATTCATTAATATGATAATGATTTATTACTGTGACAAGAAACTCAAAAAAAAAAGATTGCATGTCCTGGAAGCTGATATAATAACAATTAAAAAACATTAATTTGATGTCTCTAACTCAAAGCATACATTTTTTAGAAGACGTGTTCCAGATGACTGCCATTGTGCTTATCTCAGGGATAAATATATATCATATTAATGGGTTGTATCTATTTTGAGACAACCTGTATTTTGTGGGTTGATCTTCTTATTACTCTTGATTAATGGAAATTTTTTTTTCCCTTTCTTTCCCTATTTTCTGATTGTACATAATATTCAAATATTTGCACAAAACATTTGTACAATAAACCTTACCGCTTTCATCAGTCGTACTATCATCTCCAAAAGAACAACATAGTTATACACAACAAAAACTGCCTCTCTGGTAATTCATTATTTTCTTTTATTTATTCATTTAGGATTGAAATTTAAAATGTTTAATAAAAAAGATTTACTTATTTTTTTGTTTTTAGGTTGATGATGATTTCATAGTGCCATCTGAATTTATACAGAAAATGATATCTTCACCAGGAAAATGGCTGATCTGTCGGGAAATGGGTGAGTCACAGTGATAAGAATTCCCCATCATTTTTTTTTTAGTTCTTTCTTTATTTGTAACTTGTAGAAAGTCAAGACTAGACTGCAACACAATAATTATATGCATAAAAATTAACCAGATTCTTCCATATATACAATATATATATAAAGTGTGTATGTATATATGTATAAGGCTTATGTATATTTATATAATGTTTTTATATGCATATATATATATATATATATATATATAGTAAGTAAATAAAGTTGACAACTTTAGTTGAGGGTGACCCGAAGGCTCCCTTTTCAATTTGTACTACACCAAATTGCTCCACTTTACCCTTGATATGTACCTTATAATGCTGAATGTTAAGTATTATGACTGATTATTAGGGGTCAATTAATAAATAACTCAACACGGAGATATGAGGTGCTACACAAATGTATTCAAGTCTCTGAGGAGGGATCTCCTTGGTTCAACGTACAAGAAGACAGGCAAGGTGCTTACTACAGCTGCTGCTGTTCTCTGCTCTACCAGCTTAGTTCTTGGTCAATATTCTCTTTCAGTAAATCCATTATTCTGGTCTTGGTGAGTCACCTACAACATTAAGCAAGAAAGTATCAAGTACCATTTTTGAGTCTCTGGTATGACTCGAGCTGGGATTGAACTCTGGTTTCCCTGGCTTTTGGCGAACTCTCTACTCACTAGTCAAATGTGCTGGTTATATATATATATATATATATATATATATATATATATATATATATATATATATATATATATATATATATATATATATATATATATATATATATATATATATATATATATATATATATATCATCCTAAAAGTGTTATTTTTAATGAAACAAGTTAAGTGCCACAATGGTTTTATTTATCATATTAAATACAAGTCTTCCTGAGCCAAATTAAATACCAAAGAAAACATAAAAAGCTTAAACTTTTGATTTATCAAAATGACTTCCTTTGGCCACTATCACTGCTTCACAGATTTTTGGTATTCTTTCTGCGAAAGACTGAAGGTTGACAAGATAGTTCTTTCCTGCGAGAGTTGTCAGAGGTGAACCACACTTGTGAGTTTTTTAGTTCTGACTTTTTGGTCAAGTTCATCCCACACCAGTTCAATGGGATTTAAGTCCGTTGATTGCATCAGCCAAGACATCAGTTGAAGGATGTGCTGTTCCTCTTTATTTTAATGTACCTCTGGCAGAGTTTACTTGTATGTTTTGGGTCATTACCTTACATGAGTATAAATCCTTGACCCACAAGCCACATTCCAAATGACATTGTATTATTCTGCAGTATGCTGTGATAGCTGGTCTGTTTCAATTTGTTCTTCTTCTGGTGTAAATCCCTGATTTTGCAAATGGCAAAAGCCCTGCCCCCACATACACATACCATAACAGAGCCTTGTCCCTGCTTTACAATTGGTGTGATACAGAGGGTTGCAGCTCTTTCAACAATTCTTCACTGCACATAGACCTTCCTATTTGACCCAAAGAGTTTGAACTTTGATTCGTCAGTCCAAAGGACTTAATTCCACTGCTCTATTGTCCAGTCTTTGTGTGCCATATCCCACTGGAGCCTTTTGACATTGTTTTGCTTCCTCAACAGTAGTTTCTTGACAGCAATTCGTCTATATAGGCCAGCTTCACAGTCTTCTCCTCACAGCGGATGTTGATTTTTTTCACGATATTGGTTCAGTTGTGCAGTGATGTTTGGAGCCTTCTGTCATGCAAGCTGGTGACTCTGATAAAATTGTCCTTCGCATAGATAAAACAGGTAGCTTCTAGCAAGCAATAATTCAATACGATATAGTCTAATGTGAGTTCAAGTGGTTGTATAATGTAACTTTTGGAAAACATTTTATTCATGTTCTGTACAAAAGAAGAAAAATGAAATGTAAGCTATCTACAAAATGAGCCCACCTTTCCGACTCCTTAGCAAATGAAAACTGGTTGCTTTAATTATTGAACTATCTTTTACTAATCAGGTGAGTGGAGCACTTGTCCAGGTGATCTCAAACTTGAGAGAGGACCTCACAATTATGGCCCTGCACGAAGAGTGGCTGAGAAACCATTTATAATTATTGCAGGTAAGTTTTTGCTTCTGTATTCTATAGTCATTTGAAGTAATAGATTAATTGAATGATTGATTTATTGATTATTATGGCATGTCAACCCATTTAGCATTATTCATGCGTAGAGGTTAGGGAATCACATTCATTGTACGTGATTATTTTTATTTTTGTGTGGTTGTTTCTTAAGAGCTTTTTTTTTTTTTTGCATATAGTCCTATCAGATACAAATAATTTTTAAACCAATCTATTTAACTCATCTATTTAACTTCGTCAAAATGTAGAGAAAAGGAGAAGGAAAGGAAAAAAAAAAAGGAAAGAACTATTGAAAGGAGGTGCCTGTGGTGTAATGCTTATCGTTGTTGGAAATGAACACGGCGACATGAGTTCAAATCCTGGACGAGACTGATTGTATTTCACATAGCACTAATACCCTTGGGAAAGGTATGAATCCAATTATTCTCCCTCCAGCTATGGGTAAATAGCAGGACAGACTAGGTTCTTCAACCTTGGTGAAGCAACTAGTATAGGAGAAGGAAAACTCTGAATTCAAACCTGTTAAACTCCGCTTAAAAAATTGACCTTGTGTCATATCCTGCCCGAGCGGAGGGGTTGGGTAAATATGAAGAACTATTGAAAGACATTTTTTATTTGTTGTTCTTTTACAAAAAAATATTTCCGGTGTTTGTGAAGGCAAAAAGAAAAGAAAAAAAGAACAGTTTCTTGTATTTCCTCACCTTTTGTTTTGATTGTAGCAGATGAATGGATTAAAATTTTTGTTACATTTTCTATGTATTCATGTGTTGAAATGTACTTGATTGCGTTCTCTTTCTTTGTTGAAAATGACTCTTGCATATCTCGGCCTCATTCCACTTTCGTTAATCCTCGCTAACCCGTGTCATCCCTCCCGAAACAATAGTAGAGTCGATTTAGGGCTTTATCTACAGTTAGATGTAAAATAACCTGTAAGTTTATTTCCCAAGATTATATGAAGGGGTCAGAGAAAAGGAACTTGGTGGCATATATAAGAACGTGTTGGCAACCCCTTTACTGACGTCGAGGATCAGTCTACACCTCCCTTTCTTAGGTGAACTCAAACCAGCATCATATATACTTGTTTGAGCGACAGGTTCCAGGCTGTTTTTGGTGATTTGATTCTACACAACAAACCTTTAAATGAGTCTCTTTGTGTCTTAGTAGAATCAACGTAACAATATATATATATATATATATATATATATTATCTTGGTAGCAGTATCTCATCTACTGAAAGTGATGTTAATAAGTGCCTGGCAAAAGTGTAGACAGCTATCAATATGCTATGGATCATATGGAAGTATATCTCTCTGATAAAATAAAACAGGATTTCTTCCAAGCAGTGTTTGTGTCAATACTACTTTATGGATGCACCACATGGTTGCTGATTAAGAGAAAAAGCTAGATGGGAACTATTCAAGAATGCTATGAGCTATAGTGAACAAATCCTCAACACAACATCCCATGAAACAACAGCTGTATGGCCACTTACCTTCCATCTCAAAAACCATCCAAATTAGACAAACAAGACATGCAGGACACTGCTTTAAAAGCTAAGACAAAGTCGTAAGTGATGTTCTCCTAGAGACTCCTTGACATGGTAGTGCCAATGTTGGATGACCAGTAAGAACTTACCTACAATGGCTCTGTGCAGACACAGGATGTAGTCTGGAAGACCTCCTGGAAGTGATGGATGATAGGGACAGAATGAGAGAGAGAGTCAGAGAAATCTGTGCTCGCAGCATGACTTGATGATGATGATATATATACAATTATATGTGGTGTGTATAATTATCATTTCTGTCTGATGATTGTGTACACCACATGTAACTTCAAGTAACAGATTTCTAGTGTTAATGATTATAATATTTTTTAGGTCTTATACCTACTCTGCCTGCTGTAGTAGCATTGAACACTTATTTATACATATATGTATATGTGTGTGCATAAATCTAATGAGGACTTTAGTAATATATAAATAAGTCTTCACAAAACATAGTTGCAAGCTACTCGTTTAAAATCCTTTTCTGGGTAATTATTGTCATTTAAATTAGTGGTTCTTTGTTTTTTTGTTTTAATTTTAATTTTAATTTTTTTTTTTTTTTACATTTCCTTTAAGAATTTTCCTGTTTATTTTTTCTTAAAAAAAGCTTTACTCCCATTTTTTCTCTTGACAGGAACACAGAGTTCAGCTCACATGAACCAATTGCTGTTACATTTGGCTGTCTATGTAGCAAACCTTTTCTGGTTTACATCTGACACACAAGCCCCCATTGTCAGAGATTCAGACATATCATTTGAAAAGATAAGTAAGTCACTCTCATATAATCATTTGTTCAGTTTCTCTGTGTTATCCTATTGATTATATTATAAGCTAAACTTAGTTCCGCCAAATCAAAGACAAAGTTCGGAACATTGGTGCAATACAATCTTCCAATTGCAGAAGGTCTGGCTATCTTAAAAATCAGTATTTGAAATCCTAGCTTTTATCTGGGCTAACACTTGCTCCTAACACTGTACATTTTTCTTTTCAACTGCTATTCATATTATTAGTTACAGAGTTTCAGGTTTGGTTTCGGTTTCTTTGTTTAATGGCATATCAACCTTGGTAGGTTATTTAATGCGAAAGCCATTCTCCTAGAAGAACAGTAGTGGTACTATTTAACCCATAGCTGGGAGGATAAGGGGATTCATACCTTTCCCAAGGGTATTTGCCCGAAAGTGAACGTAATAGCACGACTGGAGTACGAACTTGCGTACTACGATCCCGCAGTCCATTGCTTTAACCATTTCACCACGAGGACACCCACCAGAGTTTCAGTATGGTAGAGTCTGGTAATAAATAACACCTAATAATATCCATTATAATGAAATCCAGATATCTTTGGTTTTGAAGAAAATTTTATACAAAAAATTGTTTGGAGTGTATTTATTTATAGGTAATACTGCAATACTTAATGATATCCATTTCGATTAAATATACAAAAAAATTAAATTCAAATATTGGGTTTTGAAGAAAATTAACTTTTTAGGAAATATTTGGTGGGTGTATTTTTTTATGGGTGATACTTTTGTTTTTAATAATATCCATTTTGGTTATATAATGTTTTATGACAAATAATAAAATCCAGATAACTGGTTTCAAAGAAAATCAACTTTTTATGTAATGTTTTTTTGGGAAGGATGTACTTATGTGACAGTGAATGAGAGTCAAATGGAGATTCCAGCAGAAAGAGGGCAAGACTTTGTTTGGCATGTAGAGCAGAGAAATAAGAAGTATTTCTATTCAACATTAGTAATTCTATTTATCAAGTATTCCTATCAAATACAAACAACTTGCACACTGTATGGTTTCATATAACCAATAATAGTATGTAAAGTTGGCGACCATAATCGAGGAAGACCAGAAGGCTTCCTTTTCGATAGCTACTAACTACAAAGAGGTATAGGGGAGGGCACTACTCCTTTCCCTGGATTGCTCCACTTTACACTTAGTACATACCTTATATTGCTGTGTGTTCAGCAAGGAGGTATCAAGTACCATTTTTAAAGTCTTTGGTATGACGTGACCTGGGATTGAACCCAGGTCTCCCAGACCATTGGCGAAAACTCTACCTACTAGGCCAATGAGCTGGTAGCATTCGCTAATAGATGGGACCCTAACAGGTACTACTACACTGGATTAGAGTGGTTCTGGGAGTAATGCTAATAAAGAGGTACTCAACATTTCCCCGACTCCAAGACAGGAGCCTCACCATCTGATGCGGTTTACTAACATACAATAGATTACAAAATGGTTTCAAATATTGCCATCAAACATGAATAATTTAATTCAACATTATTCATCAATTTACACAGAGTCTTAT
>OY757940.1:38117017-38134517 GCA_963585895.1 Sepioteuthis lessoniana | reverse complement strand
TCCTACTATTTACCCATAGCTGGAGGGAGAATAAGGGGGTTCATACCTTTCCCAAGGGTATTTGCCCGAAAGTGAACGTAATAGTGCGACTGGAGTATGAACTCGCGTACTACGATTCCGCAGCTCATCGCTTTAACCATTACACCACGAGGACACCCGTATGTTCATGCTGGTCGTCCTGCTTTTGCACGGCCATGTGTGGGGGTCCATAAGAGTACATCACTTATGAGCTCGTCCCTGCTTCTCCAGTAGTGTCCTGCATGTCTGGTTTGTCTAACTTGAATAGTTTTCATGATAGGAGGCAGGTGGCCATATAGTTGGTGCCTTGTGGGGTGTTGCCGCCAGGACTTGTTCAAGATTGCTCGCAGCATTCTTGTGTAATTGCTGTTTAGCTTCTTCTCCAGCCGTTTAGTTAGCATCCAAGTCGTGCATCCATACAGCAGTATCGATGTGACCACTGCCTGGAAGAAACTGCGTTTCATTTTATCGGTGAGGTCTGATTTCCATATAATCGATAGCCTATTGATAGCTGTCCATGTCTTTCGTTAACCTCGTGGCGATGTCCTTTTCAGTTGATGCGACGCTGCTTCCTAGGTAAGTGAATTTGTCTACTAGTTTAAGAGGGGTTCCGTCTAGAGTGGAGATGTCCCCCGTTTGATTATAGCACATATATTCCGTTTTGTGTGCATTGACATGGAGGCCTATGGCTGCGGCTGCTCATTCCAAACTATGCAGTAGTGTTTCGGCTATATATATATAGCAACTGTGTTGGTTGTCACTAATTCACTTTGTGGCAAACCAAGTGTGATATAATTTGGAGAGTGCTCAATATCTGAGGTAGAGCTATTATATAATAATGATAATAATAATAATAAATAAATATGTATTAGATTTATATATTTAATGCCACGGAAGTTTGTCTGCGACCTTCGGTTTCATGAAGTTTTACTAACAACAATCGTCTGCCTGATGATTGTTGTTTGTAAAACTTTATGAAACCAAAGGTTGCAGATAAACTTCCATGGCATTAAATATATAAATCTAATATATATTCATTTATTATAATTATTATTTATATATATATATATATATATATATATGAATAGTATGTTCCATCTTGGTGTTTTCATGATATTTCCAGATATACAGAAAATAACTTAGCCTTTGTTATGATGTTAATTTGGGGTTTGTAAAAATAAACACTAAATAACATGTAACAATAAAAAGGGTTTATTCGGCTGATAATAAAAAGGTACAAAAGTCGCGTGAGTAGTAAGACTAGCTCAGCATACTGCCCTATGTCAATTGATAGGCTTCTAGTTAAAGCCTTTATTCATCAACTCCATGAGCAGAACAGTTCCCTTTCAAGAGGGGTAGAAGGTTTCCTACACAACAACCTTTTTTACCCCCAAAATAGGCATCTTTGAGGGTGTGTTACCTTAAGATCTGGTTATAAAAAGTAAAATTTTACTGAAATAGGCTTAAAAATATGTTACTAAACCTTTGTCAAAAAATCAGAACAATTTTGGAAAACATTGGTGTATTTTGTCTTAAATTAGCATATAACTCATCTAGAAAGCCATTTTAAAGATTGCACCACAATTTTGACAATAAATTTGCACATGCAAATTTTACCATTAATTTTCCAACTCTCAACCTTAAAATTCTATATCTTTTCAACAAAAAAAAAAATAACGATAGAAACAAAATTTTAAAAATGTGTGGTTGCCAAAAAATTTAAGATTAAGCTTATGCACATGTTCTTTTACATTAATAATCTTCAAAAATACCCAATGTCTGGCCCTAACTCACAGCGGACAAATTCCAAAAAATACAGATATCTTAACTTATTCAAAGCTGCTTATCTATTCCGAATTCCTGCAATTTAGAATGATCAAAAATGCTGAAAATTACTTCATATCAAAATTTCAAGTTTATAAATTATTACATCTGGTCCTCGGGAGTAATGGTAATGAAGAGGGGCTCCATACTCTCCAGATTTTCAGAACTGGAGCTTCATTATCAGATGCAGTTTAGTTGCATTTTTTTTTTTTTTGGTGGGTGGGGGGTCTTACCCCATCAACAGAGGGCTACAGTCAGCATATTCTAAGCCCCACTAACAGGACTGATATAAGTCTGATTCATTTCAGCATTTTTTAAAAACTTTTCTTGTCATTACAGAAAATAAGAATGTTATCCTCATTGGGGGACCAAAGGAAAACAGTCTGGCTACAAGTTTCTTGAGTCTTATTCCAATCAAGATCCAAGGTATGTTCTGAAATATTACTGAAGTTTTTGTTTTTCTTCCAAAATATTGATGGCAATTTTAAAACATTGTTTGTCCATTATTTCAATTTCATTTGGAATGGATACTTACAATATTTTTCTGTTACATCATCTGTATAACTTTTGTTGGACATTTTTTTTCAATAATATTCCTCAAGCAGCTCTGACAAAACTGAAAACCAAATGGCAAGATGGAAATATCTCACGGACATTAAAAATCCAATTCATTCACTCTCCAGTCATTATATTCACCTTTAAAGTAATACCATTGGAAAAGGTATGAACTCACTTATCCCCACCAGTTATGGGTTTCACCAATGGCCCGGGTGATCTGGGTTCAATCCCAGGTTGAGTCATACCAAAGACTCAAAAAATGGTACTTGGTGCCTCTTTGCTCAACACTCAGCATTATAAGGTACAGATCAAGGGTAAAGTGGAGCAATCCAAGGAAAAGAGTAGCACTCTTCTCTGTGGTCCTATGCTAGTCATGAAGCCCAATGTGGTATGACTACTAGTCACAGTACTTGTTGTGGCTATTGTGTTCATGACTACCACATTAGCTTCTGGTTGTTTGCTTTGTCAAATCCTTCCGTGCCCACATTGTGTTTGAAAGATCCACGGAGGGGGGGGGGTGACACAATTTAGCCGGATCTTCTTCTGACGGTCAGGTAATGTGAGTGGCTAGATTGTTTAGCAACTCAAAGAATAGAGAAAACCCATTGTTTAAAAGGTTGGAAGAAAATTAAATCTCCCTTTTGACATTGACCTTCAAGATAAGGACTAGAAAAATATGTTTTACGAAATGACCGTTTCATCATTATGATTGATGAATTTAGTTGACAACCAAAAAATTAGATAAATTTGCTAACCTTTAAGATCAAAAACAATTGTCTCGCACTTAACTGACCTTGAAAACCGGAAACAATTGTCTCGCATTTAACTGACCTTTAGGAATGATCAACTAGCTTTTTAGGTCAATATATGCCTTAAACAAAAAAATACTTATTTTAAGGATCATTTTTGTTTTTGAGATATATATTAATTTTCATATATTTCATAAATTCTAATTTTTACATATCAATTAAGTACTTAACCACACATTGTGTCACACCCCTACACCTTGGTGTCGTCACTATTGAAAATGGAACCTTCTGGTTACCCTCAACTATGGTTGCCAACTTTACTTTTTTACTTAGTATTATTATTCATATTTACCAACCCCTCCGCTCGGGCAGGATATGACACAAAGTCAATTTTTAAGCAAAGTTTAACAGGTTTGAATTCAGAGTTTTCCTTCTCCTAGAGTAGTTGCCCTCACCAAGGCTGAAGAACCTAGTCTGCCCTACTATTTACCCATAGCTGGAGGGAGAATAATTGGATTCATACCTTTCCCAAGGGTATTAGTGCTATGTGAAAATGCAATCAGTCTTATCCAGGATTTGAACTCGTATCGCTGTGTCCATTTCCTATGACAATAACCATTACACCACAGGCACCTTAGTATTATTATTGTTCTTCTACAAGGATTGCTTTGGCATTAAATAGCCCATGAAAGTTTATATGCCATTAAATAAAGAAACCAAATCAAATTAATGCATAAACTTTTGTCAATCTTTCTGTATGCTTGTGAACCCTAGACTCTCACTGCGGACCCCCAGAAATGCATTGAAGATCTGGAAATGCTACTGTAAGATCTTAAATATCTCTTACAGAGATGAAATCACAAATGAGAAGGTCAGAAAAAAAAAACTGCAGCTTTTGGGTCGCATGACAGTGGGTTTTGGGAAATGATGTGCTATGGACATGTGATGGTGGGGGTCCTGTCTATGACATAAATCCAATGAAAAAATGGTCTTTGATTTTCCATCATTACCATAATATATGTACATGATTTGTCTATGCTTGTTTTTGATTTTCCTTAAGGTATTGCTAATGTCCTTGAAAAAGTTTTATTGATGTAGTTGATGGTATCATTTGAAATTAACTGATTTTTGACAGAATTACAGGGTGTTTCATAGAGTGTTCACCAATGGTTCCGTGAAACCTGGGTTCAATCCCAGGTTGCATCATACATAAGACTTTAAAAATGGTGATACCTCCTTGCTTAACACTCAGCAATATAAGGTAATCAAGGGTAAAGTGGAGCAATCCAGGGTCACAAGTTTGACAAACTCCTGAAGAAGGCTGGAGGACATATCAGCTGAAACGCTGTGGAAATAACAATTAAGATGAAGACAATAGTTTGAAAACCTTTCATGATAAAAATCATCAAACGTTATGGAAATAACAATAAAGATGAAGACAATGGTTCGAAAACCCTTCATGATAAAAATCATCAAATATTGTGGAAATAACAATAAAGATGAAGACATGGATATCCCTGACCCTCTCTCGCCACTTCTCCCTCTGGCAGGTCTTCAGGGCTACATCCTATATCCTCACATAGCTGCTGTATGTATGTTCGAGCTGGTCATCCTGCTTTTGCTCGGCCATATGTGGGGGTCCATAGGAGTACATCACTTATGAGCTCGTCCCTGCTTCTCCAGTAGTATCCTGCATGTCTGGTTTGTCTAACTTGGATAGTTTTCATGATGGGAGGCAGGTGGCCATATAGTTGGTGCCTTGTGGGGTGTTGCCACCAGGACTTGTTCAATATTGCTCGCAACATTCTTGTGTAATTGCTGTCTAGCTTCTTCTCCAGCCGTTTAGTTAGCATCCAAGTCGTGCATCCATACAGCAGTATCGACATGACCGCTGCCTGGAAGAAACTGCATTTCATTTTATCAGTCAGGTCTGATTTCCATATAATTGATAGCCTATCGATAGCTGTCCATGTCTTTGTTAGCCGTGTGTCAATGTCTTTTTTGGTTGATGAGACACTGCTTCCTAGGTAGGGGAATTTGTTTACCAGTTTCAGAGAGGTTCCGTCTAGTGTGGAAATGTCACCTGTTTGATTATAGCACATATATTCAGTTTTGTGTGCATTGATATGGAGGCCAATGCCGGCAGCGGCTCGTTCCAAACTATGCAGTAGTGTTTCGACTTGGTTGGGTGTGAATATATCAAAATGTTAACTATTTCCTAGCAATCATCTTCATGTTGCACAGCACAGATATCCCTGACCCTTTCTCGCCACCCTTCTCTATCGTCCATTGCTCCTGGCAGCTCTTCAGGGCTATATCCTGTATTGGCACAGATCTGTTGTATGTAGGTTCTAGCTGGTTGTCCTGCCTTTGCTTGTCCATGTAAAGGGGTCCACAGGAGTACGTCACTTATGGGTTTGTCCCTACTTCTCCAGCAGTGTCCTGCATGTCTGCTTCATCTAATTTGGATAGTTTTTGTGATGGGTGGTAAGTGGCTGTACAGCTACTGCTTTGTAGGTTACTGCCTCCAGGACTTGTTCACTATTGCTCGGAGCATTCTTGTGTAGTTACTGTCTAGCTTTTTCTCCATGTTTAGTTAGCATTCATGTAGTGCATCCATACAGCAGTGTCAACATGACCACAGCTTGGAAAAAACTGTGTTTCATTTTATTGGTCAAGTATCTGAGAGGCTGCAATAATTGTGAAACATCTTGTAAATAGGGTGAGGATATTTAATACATAAATGGTCTTAAACTTTCCATCATTACCATATATATGCACGAATTATCTACCCTTTGTTTTGATTTCATTTGAAGTTGATACTGACAATACTTTTGTTACATTATCTGTACAACTTCATTGTACATTTTTTATCAATAACGTTCCATAAGGACAAGAGAAAGTTGTCTACTCCTTCCATAAAAATTCAAAACTAGAATTGTATATGTGGTAGTAGTCAGATTTGAAAGATTATCAACCATATAAAAAATTTGATATGTTATGAAATAAAGTGGGAATTCTTCCAAATGGTGTAGCCATATCAGTACTACTGAATAGCTGCACTACTTAGACTCTAATGAAAGACTTAAAGAAAAGGCTATCTGGTAACTTCACAAAGATGCTGTGTGCTGTTTTGAACAAATCCTGGAAGCAGCATTCCACAAAACAGTAGCTGTACAGCCACTTGTCTCGCATCTCAAAACTTCCAAGTAAGATGAACAAGACATGCTAGGCACTGCTGTAGAAGTAATGATGAACTCATAAGTGACATTCATCCATGGACTCCTACACATGGACACACCAGTGTTGACCGATCAGCAAGAACTTATATTCATTAGCTCTGTGCGGACACTGGATGCTGTCTGGACGGCCTTACTAGAGCAATGGCCAATAGGGATGGATGGCAAGAGATAGTCAAAGAAATCCATGCTATCAGCATGCCTTGATGATAATAGAGCAAAAAGTTGCCTAATAATTCCATCCTGCAAAGCACAGTGCCTGTGTGACACTATTGACACTAGTATACAGACTTAGCTCTATGTATGTTTGTATGTATGTACATGCAGGTGTATACATGTGTATGGTCCTAGGTTGACCATAGGTATGTATATGCATATGTGTGTGCCCATATAGGGGCTATAACATATTTGCATGGGAATCACTGATTCAGCCTTGCTAGTATAAAACACAGATGCCAGATCAAAGGGGATCAACCACTTGAAAAATTTTATCACATCTTTAAGGGTCTCCTGGAGTCTCATCTGCCTGTGTGTTTATGTCCAGCCTTTTCGGTGGCCAGGGTTGCAGAAATAGGAATGTTTGACTCTCTGTATATATGGAGAGGCAATCAGTGAAAAGATGTGGACAGTACAGGGAGAAGTTAGTCTGCTATTATACACAGAAGGTGTACGACCAGAGTTAGCTGGGACCACGGAGATAGAGATTATCTGAGAGAACAGATACAGAATAGATGGGTGGTGGTGAAACTAGAGAATGGAGAACAGACAGATATGCAGAGAAATTTTTTGTTATGGGATTTTGTTGCAAACGGTCACATGACCTTCTTTCCTTAAACATTTATTCAACGTTTTGTTTTTGCTTTGTACTTTCCTGGTAGGACCGTCTGAACTCATTGCATTTCAATTTGACCTGCTTAGAACCAGCAAACACAACATAGGGTAGGATTCTCATTCTGTGGAGTGCATGGCCTGTTCAGTATTGTCATATCTGATGGAAGGCGAAAAGGCAGACTGAAGAGTAGAATGGACAGGCCTTGTCTTTTGCTGAGTCATGGAGTATAGTTCATGACTAAGATAGATAGCAAATGATTGTTAGAGAATAATTAGTGATGCCTATACAAACCCGCCAAATTTTGTTTGGCTTGGTTTCTTTGTTTAATGGCATATCAACCTTTATTAGTTATTTAATGCCAAAGCCATCTTTGTAGAAGAACAGAACCGTAGTGGTACTATTTAACCCATAGCTAAGGAGATAAGTGGGTTCATGCCTTCCTTAAGGTTACTAGTCCGAAAGTGAACAATTGCGTGACTAGAGTTTGAAATTCCTTACTATAATCTCCCAGTTTTGTACGTTAGCCATTACGCAATGGAGACTCTCCCTGAGGACGATGATAAAGTTGCCTGATAATTCCATAAAAGTCCAAAACAAAAATAAGAGTATATGTGTTAAGTAGTTAGATTTCAATAGTATCATGGCATGGATTCATAGATATATCCAACTTCCTGCTAAGTCAGATTTGACACAAGGTCATTTTAAAGTTGTGGGGCACACACAAATTGAGGCTCATGTGTGGGTGTCATAAAAATTGCTTGATCTCTTCAGTATTCCCATTTTGAAGCACCTAAGGTGTTAAACTATAAAATCTGCTCTGCTAAGCAAGTACTGCCTGGGAAGAAATACCGCCTCCACCAAGTGATCTCTGGATATGTCAGCTAAATATGACTGTAAATCTGGGATCATTTCATCATTGTATTTAGAAAGTAGACAGGACTCCCTCCTCTAATACCATAAAAATCAATTTATTTCAAATTTTACAAATTTGGCAAATTCACCAAATGGATGGAAACCAACCAAAAATTATTTGCAAAAATTTGTTGCGTGCAGGATTTTATATTACTTGTGCTGAAATATTGTGCAGCATTATTAATTCTTTTTTTTTTTTTATTGCTTTCTTTTTAATAGATGACAGTCTTGTTTTAGAAAAATGCCGTTTCAAACATCCTCGAACGGGTGTACTATCCTTAGCACCAAATGGTAAGAACCATCTTGCCCTTCTACTGTTTGGGAACTCCCAAGAAGCCCTCCTTGATGTCATTACTCTGGCCACCCCAACCATACCACCCATGAGCCGGTCACCAGTAAGTATAAAAGTATAGAGTATTGTTGTTCTTGGCTAATTTGTTTTGTTTGGTTTAGTTTGGTTTTATGGCATATCAACCATTGTTGGTTATTTAATGCCAAATCCTGTTTTTACATATGTATTAAATATATGATTAGTTAATACATTTTGTAGATACACACAATTAAATGATCAAACAGTTCTATTTCTAACCATTCAATTTAGCATGAGTCTTAGTTAAATAGTTCCAAGTATTGTTATATTACTAACAATTCAATTAAACATCGGTTGGGGTGTCCTCATGGTATAATGGTTAAAGCGCTGGACTGCAGAATTGTAGTAAGCAAGTTCAAACTCCAGTCACACTATTATATTCACTTTTGGATAAATATCCTTAGGAAGCATATGAACCCCCTTATCCTCCCAGTTATTGGTTAAATAACATTATTGCTGTTCTTCTAAAAGGATAGCTTTGATATTAAATAATCCATGAATATTGATATGCCATTTAAACAAAGAAACCAAACCTAAGTATCCTTATTTACCAACCCCTCCGCTCGGGCAGGATATGACACAAGGTCAATTTTTAAGTGGAGTTTAACAGGCTTCAATTCAGAGTTTTCATTCTCCTAGACTAGTTGCCTCACTAAGGCTGAAGAACCTAGTCTGCCCTACTATTTACCCATAGCTGGAGGGAGAATAATTGGATTCATACCTTTCCCAAGAGTATTAGTGCTATGTGAAATGCTATCGGTCTCATCCAGGATTTGAACTCGTGTTGCTGTGTCCATTTGCTACGACGATAACAATTACACCACGAGCACCACCAAACCTAAGTATCAGTTATTTGTTCCCACGGTTAAATGATCAAACATTTCTATTTTAAACAATTCAGTTTTGCATAAGTCATTTGTTTGCACTCAGTTTAAATGTTAAACCGTTCTATTTAAACCATAGATAGGAACCTGTTAGGTGCTACTACTCGTAGTGGACCTGGGAGCAATGGGAATGAAGAGGTACTCTCGATTCCTTAAAGCTCCAGCATTATTTGAGCCTTGCCATAAGATTGTTTAATGCTATATTCAGAACACTTGTTATGGGTGGGGAGTCTTACTCCTCTGCAGAGATGTGTTGTATAATTTGGTGATGTCGGTAATAATAATACATATACAAATACAGGCCGACTGTCATTTCAGTTACGAATAGGTTCATTAAATTCTGGCTTCAGTCCATGGCAACACAAGGAGAGAGACACAATGTGATGCTGGCTAAAGAAAGACACGGGGGAACACCAAAAGGTTGATAGAAAAACATATATATTCAAGTAACAGAAACATGATACAAGTGAACCTGGTTAAACAGTAGTTAGTTGATAGAAATCTGAGAGTCCAGTGTGGTAGTGATTATCCGTCCACTACACAAGATATCACATGGGATTGTGTCACGCTGATTGGTGAATTCCCCAATTGTTGTGATGCCGACAAAAGAAAGACACGGGGAACACAAAAAGGGTTAATAGAAAAACATATATATTCAAGTAACAGAAACAAGATACAAGTGAACCTGGTTAAACTGTAGTTAGTTAATAGGAAGCTGAGAGTCCAGTGGGGTAGCGACTATCCGTCCACTACGCAAGTGGTATCACACATGACTGTGTCACGTGGGTCTGGTCAGCTCCTCTGATACTCCATTGACATGTATTCATGGAGGAGGGCGAGTCCATTATGTAGGGAGTAAAACATTTTATTTATAACCTAAATTTAGACACAAATAATTTGCTACCATGTCCTGGGGCTGTAGAATACACTGATGGCATCTCTGCAGAGACATAAGACACTCCACTCATGAGTGTCCTGGATATAACAATAGACAATTCATTGCCATCGTTCCCTGGTCCACTCTGACCTGGGATGGTAGCACCTTATGGGGTCCTATATATGGGTCAAAAAGAACTGGTTGACATTTAAACTGAATGCAAACAAATGACTTACGCTTAATTGAATTGTTAAAAATAGAACTGTTTGATCATCTAACTGTGTGTATCTACAAAATACATTTACAAATCATATATTTAATATATATGTAAAAACAGAACTTGGCATTAAATAACTAATAATGGTTGGTATACCATTAAACCAAACCAAATAATTTGCACACAGTTATATGGTTTCAAGTATTCCTATCCAGTATAAATAATTTTCAAATAGATCTATTTGACCCTTAGATTGTTTATAAATTATTTGTATTAGATAGGAATATATGAACTTATACAACTGTGTGAATTATTTGTATTAGATAAGAATACTTGATATCATGTGATTCTGTGCAAATAAATGATTATGGACAAATAAAAAAGTACAACTAAAAAAAATGCAATGGAAACATTGAAAAACTGTAGTTATAATTACAATCAAACATTTACAAATAAATCAAATTTCATCATTAATTAACCCATAAGGAGTTGATATGCCATTAAACAAATAAACCAAACCAAACCAAAATCTGTCTCTTACATACAATTATAGGAATTTTCTTATAATGCAGTAGGCTATCTTAATGGTAACCTAACACAGAATATTTCGGTAAAGAAAAAACACCAAGTAAATTAAACTAAAATAACATATATTTTATATAGATATATTTACACATGATTTTAAAACATGACAAATATCCCAAACCAAATTGCCTAGAGAAGAGCAATATTTAATTTTCCTGTTTTCAAAAGTCCCAAAAGTGAGTCTTCTGTATACGAAGAAACAATTTTTTTTGAAAAGGTTAATAAAATCTTTTTATGAATTACCATTTTAAAAAATGTAAAAACTAAGCTCTACATGTTAATTTTTGAAAAAATATTCAAATTAATTGAATCAAATGGGAGTGGTTGACCCATACCCCCCCCCAAAAAAAAAACATATTGACTTTAAAAACTTCTTATCAAATAAATTCTTTCTAATTTTACTTAATTATTAAAAATTTTATCAAAATCTGATAATCAACTATTTTTTTAATGAAATTTTGAAATTAGCAGTTTTTTAGTGTTCAAACAGTTGCATATTTTAGTTCATATGTAAATTCTTCTGCTTGTTACAAAAAGATTAACTTTTAGAAAATATTCCTTCTACTATTTTTAATCCATGAAGAATTAACTGAACCCAAATCTGTTTTATTTATAATGGTTCTCCAAAATTTAGAGATTCCCTAATATGTTTCTCTACCTTTATGTGGAAAAAATCTTGATTATTAATTGAAATAAATTATTTCAATTACTTTGAGGTATGTCCCATGAAGTTTATTTTTCATGGATTAAACATAACGGAAGAGTAGTGAGTCAATATTTTCGACAGGAAATATATATATATATATATATATATATAGTGTTTTAAAAAGTGTGTGCATAGTATTAACAATGATTTTAGAATCCTAAAAAGGATTTAAAATCGTAAAAAAAAAAGGGACCCTTTGTTTCAGTCACTTCTCTTCAGAGAATTTTATCAGTGACAATCAAGTTTGTACTAGAGGAAGTAAGCATGGGATGGTGACCAAACAAAAACCAGAAGGGAAAACACATAAAAAAAGGTTTACCATAAACTAAAAGAGTTGGCACAAGTAATAGTGTTTTCTTCTGATGGTCGGTGGAGTATAAAATTGCTTTTGGATATACAATTCCCGTTTGTGTTTCATTATCAGTAATGCTTCCAGAATGGACAACGAGAGTTCATTAGTTGATATCTCGAGGATGGGGAACATAGTGGGACTATATGCACATGTGCAGACCGGGTAGTCCAATAGGTGACTAGCAATGGCGGAAGTTGAATTTCGACTGCTCGTCGCCACAGTGTAGTCAGAAATATGTGTTTGGATTCTCAACAGAATATGTTGATTCATTCTTATCTCTACTCACTTACTAATGCAACCTATATAGCAAATATTACAATTGCATATAAACCGGTGAATGAGAAAACATTTTTGGAAAATAGTCACACTGTCTTTGAGATTATGAGGAAACAACATATATATATATATATATATATATATATATATATATATAACATTTCTTCAAACGAATGAATATACTATGCTACCAGTTCATTTTTTGTCACTTACAAACTCTTTTAGAAACTATTTCACAAAGTATAGACTTAACTAATGAAAAACAGAATATATGTGAAATAACCTTGATTATTATTTAAAATAAATCAATTTGAGGTATGATCAATGAAGCTAGAAAGTTTAACTATCAAATAAAATAGGTTTTGTCTAAGATTTGTGCTTAGTTTATTTCTCATAATAATAGAAGAAATATTTTTAAAACATGGTGAGTCCATTTTTTTTTCCAGGGTAGTATTCTCTGGGCTAGTCTTAAGCCAATTAAACCAGTCTCTCCTTGTGCCTAAGTAGGGCTCATGCTAGAATGTAATCTACTTTTGGCTCATCAAGTACAAGGATCATTAAATAAGTTTCCAGACTTTTTTCGTATGGGCACTTTTATTGATAGTACACACATGAAACTCTAGTCCCCTTCGAGGTAATCTCCTCTGGCTGCAATGCACTTGTTATACCGTTCTGGAAGGCCCTATAGAAGTCCTCTTGTGTGAGAGTGTCACTGACCTTTGTCACAGCCTCTTTCATCTCCTCAATTGTCTCATAACGACAGCCTCTGAGCTTAGGGAATAACCAAAAGTCACAGGGAGTAAGGTCTGAACAATAGGGAGGCTGAGGAACCGTCTTGATGCCCATCTTGGTCAAATAGTCTTTGACAAGGATGGAGTTGTGGACTGGTGCATTGTTCTGGTGGAAATGCCACTGGCCTGATTTGAAGAGAGCTGGCCTCTTCCGACAGAATCTCTTCCTGAACTCCCTTAAAACCGCAACATAGCAACCCTAACCCTTTGGCCAATCAACTTGGGTGTATTGACTTCCTTACTCCTCCCACACTTTTCATCATCCCTCACAGGCTTCCTGCCTTCCTAGAATCTCTTATGCCACTCAAAAACTGATGCTTGATTCATGCAAGATGGTTGAAAAGCAGTCTGAACCATTCCATACATTTCTCTGGCATTTTTTCAAAGTTTAAAACACAATTTTATTGCATATCGTTCTTTTAAAATGTCGTTATGTCCAGATTGCATTTTTGAAATTCCCCAGCTGTGACAATCAGGCTTTTGTAGGGTGTATTCCAATTGCTGCTGTAGCTGTTCATTTGAACCTGCAATCATAAAAACTGGTCAGTCATCTCATAAGATGTATAGCAATAAGATACTGAATTTTCAAGAGTCTACAATAATTTTATATGCCTGTACAAAAAAAAGTCTGAAAACTTATTGAATGTACCACGTACACACAACACTTTGCAATATATGTGTTCCCTATTTGGTCCCCCACATCCTTAGTCAAACTCCAAGTATGTTTATATTAAAATGTTACTCATACAAATTCTAAGGTGAGTTAAAAGTTTTGCAATATTTTGGTAACGTGAGACACTATTCAGCAACTCCTGATGGAGATGTACCACGCTGGAGTGTAAGCTCAACGGATACTTGTCAGATTTAGCTCTATGGCTTGGAGCCCAACCTTGGATACACAGTTCTAGGCCTACCTGACCTTGCTTAATCATTGAGGTTCTTGTGAAATTTCTTCAACCATCTGGTTACTATACTATGATAAATCTTTTTACACAGCAAATGTTTTTGGCCTCATCCACTGCGTTATAGCCCAGCTCATACTAAGTTCCTGAATTAGACTATTGCACTTTCATCTGTGTGGCTTTCAAATCACACACAGTGAAGCAATGCATATGTCAGCACACCAACTACCACAATACTACCCACTCTGTTGGGTACTAACTCTGCTTGAAGTGTTTCAGTCATGTGATAAACTAGCACATACCAAAATATTGCAAAAATTTTTCTTTCTTATTCTTTTAGATTTATTATAAATTTTATGTTGATAATTATTCTTTTAAATTTATTATAAATTTTATGTTGATTATTCTTTTAAATTTATTATAAATTTTATGTTGATAAATATTCTTTTAAATTTATTATGAATTTTATGTTTTTAAATATTCTTTTAAATTTATTATGAATTTTATGTTGATAAATATTCTTTTAAATTTATTATGAATTTTATGTTGATAAATATTCTTTTAAATTTATTATAAATTTTAGGTTGATAAATATTCTTTTAAATTTATTATGAATTTTATGTTGATAAATATTCTTTTAAATTTATTATAAATTTTATGTTGATAAATATTCTTTTAAATTTATTATAAATTTTATGTTTATGAATATTCATAAAAGATTTCTTAAAATAAAAAGTTAATTTCTCTTATTTTTCATTTGACTTTCTTTTTTTTTTTTTTCATTTTCAGTTTTCCAATCTGATACCTGATTTCATGATTACTGGTCCTGCTTTTCGACTGAAAGGACCTGGAGGTTTGTCCTGCACAGGTTTCTGGGGTAACCACTGGGAATTCCGGTCTGACATTTCATCCTGTGTCTGTCACACTTAACAAGACTCAATTCATGCTTTCATTTCATAAAACAGATTCCATTCCAAATTTGACGAGCTACGATCTCAAAAATGACTTCATCAAACTACATATGAATCTTCCATCAAAACAAACGTGAAATTTCCTACCACTCAATCATTGCACCTAAATGTGCTTGCTCATCAGTGGTGAATATTTTTTTTAAACTGCTATGATTTGTCAAATACATTTTTTTTTTAAATTTCAAGCTGCTTGATTGACAAGAGATAGAATTCTGTTGCATCAGTTGGACTGTTCAAACTGAAAAGTTGATGTCATAGTATTTTACTCTTGGTACAAAAAGTTGATTTGGACTGTGGCTTATTGTCACCTATACTTCCTTATCCCTCAACTACTGATGGTATGATGACCTCTTCCACTAATACACTTCCTTACAGTATTTCTGTGTTATGCTTTTGATATGATGTTAGAAAAAAAATTTCAAGTTTGGGATTTCTACCCAAGTGAAAAAGAACACGTATTTCTGTAATCTAAGTGTGTATATATATATATATATATATAAATGCATATGTACGCACACACAGATATATATATACATCTGTGTATATATATATATATATATATATATATTATAACAGTGTATGGTTGTCACTATCTCACTTGGTGGATTTGTGGCAGACCAAATGCGATATAATTTGGAGAGTGCTCACTATCTGTGATAGAGCTATTATATAATAATAATGATGAATAGATATATATTAGTTTTTATATATATTTAATAGCATGGATGCTTATCCATGACCACTGGATTCATGCCGTCCTATTATGACAATCATCAGGCAGAGAAAGAAAGATATTTGAGAAATTGAAAAAATCAAAAATTACAGTCAGGCAAATGTTTATGTTGAGATTTATATGAATCTTTTGTGTGTGTGTGTGTGTGTGTGTGTGTGTGTGTGTGTTTGTGTAGATTAAATTTGCATATTACTGTGTGTGGTCAAATTGGAGATTGTTAGTGTGTATGTATGATGATACATACATCTAATGACAGAATTGAGGTTGTCTTCTGGATATAGCTGTGGCAAAGAGTAGCAAAGTCTCCATTAGACAAGACTTCGACCAAATAAAAAAAAAAAATTTAATATTAAGCTCCCAAACTGGTCGAGCATTCTTGCTGTATAAAGTGGAGCACGTCAACATTGCATCTTCCCTTAAGAATATTCTGATACCAACCCACCAACCTATAAGCTCCTACTCACCAAGAAATTAGAAAGCTGGATAAAACGAATAAGGTGGAAGGTCCACTTTTTCCTCAAAGGTGTTAACAACATCGATAACATTGATAATTTCAACCTGAAATCAAAAAATGCCCACCCATTTTGGAAGGATATACAAGCCTTCGAAAATGATCTAACAAATATGGTCAGAAACATCAAATTCATGAAACACCTGGAAAATTTTCAGAAAAAGTCATAAATGACGTTAAAAGAATACACAACTCAAAGAAAATATTCTTATTCACTGACAAAACAACCTATTTATATTCTACAAGTTTTACAAACTACAAAAATCTGACAACCAATAATGTAACACATACATACAAAAAAACACCTGAAACCACAATGAACAACTTAAAGAAGGAAGCCAAAGAAATAGCCTTGAAATTAAACATAGACCACAAAATAAACTATATAGCCAAGCAACCAGCCTTTATACTAAAGATCATAATTTCAAAACCAATCCATCATATCAATTAAAAATCCCACAAAATCTGAAATTGGAAAAATTAGCCAACATATACTGGATAATATAAATACACAACTCAAAGAAAAACTACAGCTCAACCAGCAGAACATCAAGGCCGTCATTAACTGGTTCACTGCTATATCTAACAAAAACAATACAACCTTCATCCAATTCAACATCACAGATTACTATCCCTCCATCACCAAACACACGCTTGACAGAGCCCAAGAATTAGCAGCCCAGTTCATCCCCATCTCATGAGAGGATATCAGAATCATCAAGCAGTGCTGCAAATCACTCCTTTTCCATAACAACAAACTATGGATAAAAAAACTTAACAACCAGCTGTTCCATGTAACCATGGGTAGCTTTGACAGTGCAAAGGTGTACGAGCTGATCGGTGCCCTGATACTACTTTCTCAACAATCAAACATAATCAAAATCACTGATATGGGTCTATATAGAAACAACGGTTTACTCATTATTAGGAACCCCAATGGATCAAAATTAGGTAGCTACAGGAAAAGGATATCCAACACATTAAAATTGCTGGGATTTCGAATTTTCATAAACACAAACCTAAAAATAGTAAATTTCTTAGATGTAACACTAAACTTAAGAAAAGGCACATTCTAACCTTATAAAAAAGAGAACAATACACCCATCTACATACACACTTTTTCAAACCACCCACCCTCAATCATCAGCAACAAATACCCAAATCAATTAGCTACAGACTATCCGATAATTCTT
>OY757940.1:38052017-38109517 GCA_963585895.1 Sepioteuthis lessoniana | reverse complement strand
CAGGGTGACGATAATTAGACACTTGGTAAAGATTGAACTTGCTTCATTGATAACTAGTCTGTAAGAATAGTTTCATAAACATGGCACCCAATATATATATATATATATATATATATATATATATATATATAAGTATACATGAAGAAATGGTAGATTTTGGTGAATTCGACAAGATGATAAAAATAAGTGGAAAAGTGGATAAATCAGACAATTAGATTGAAGAATTTCTTCCGTGAATAAAGAATGAAATTTTACCATTAAAGCCATTGGGTCTAATTTATCTACTTTTCCACTTATTTTTATCGTAAGTATATGTGTATATAAACGTAAACGTATATAAGTCTATAGGGAGGTGCCCATGGTGTATTGGTTATCGTCGTAGGAAATGTACACGGCGACACAAGTTCAAATACTGGACAAGACTGATTGCATTTCACATTGCACTAATACCCTTGGGAAAGGTATGAATCCAATTATTCTCCCTCCAGCTATGGGTAAAATAGTAGGGCAGACTAGGTTCTTCAGCCTTGGTGGGGCAACTAGTCTAGGAGAAGGAAAACTCTGAATTCAAACCTGTTAAACTCCGCTTAAAAAATTGACCTTGTGTCATATCCTGCCTGAGCGGAGGGGTTGGTAAATATGTATATAAGTCTATAGAAATATATATTGGGGGAATCATCATGACATAACGACTAAAGTGCTGAACTGTGACATCATAGAAAGTAAGTTTTAATTCTAGTCATATAATTGCATTCACTTTTGAATGAATACCCTTGGAAATAGTCTGAATCCCTTTATCTTCCCAGGTACGAGTTAAATAGTACCACTATTCTTCTTTTATAAGAATGGTATTGACACTTAAGAAACCATGAAGGTTGATATGCCATTGAATAAAGAAACCAAATCAAGCCAGATATATATATATATATATACAGCAAAGATGCCCTTACACAGTAGTAATATGCTAAAACAAAAGTTACATCACTTTTGTAATAGATCCTCCCCTGATGATGGCCCAAAGTCGGGTAGAAAGTACTAGGGATACATAAAACTATGGACAATATATAAATCAATTCCCCCCGAATACAATAAAAGTAATACGGGAATTGAAACGGATCCAGAAGAAAATATGTAGACATAAAATGTCTATTATGTTTAATGAAATTTGCATTAACGAAGAAATGCTGCCTAAATATACATATATATATATATATATATATATATATATATACATACATATATATAATGCAATTAGAAGGAAACTCAACCCTGGTTAAATTGTCATAAATTTATTTTGGTCAAGAATATCATTATACTCTTCAGCTCATCACATGACTCCACACATTTAATTTGAGGTTGAAAACAGCAAATATGGATTACAATCCATATATGGCGGGGGAGTCTTTTTTGTGAGCACATTTTTTAAAAATCACAGACAAGATTCTTATAAACAATTTTTATAATTTTTTTTGTCATACAAAATTTTTACACTTTGGTTCAATTTTATAGAAACATTGTCAGGATTTTTTTCTCTCCAACTGCTTTCCACTATAATTGTTCATTTTCAAGGGTATAATCAAGATGTGTGTATGTGGATATATATATATATATATGTGTGTGTGTGTGTTTATATATAGGGAGAGAAAAAGAGAGTGAGACAGATAGATGTATGTATGTATAGGTGTGTGTGTATATATATATATATATATATATAAAACGATGTTTGTATGTGCATATATCGTGAGATGTCTCTGTGTGTGTGTATATATATATATATATATATATATGAGGGTAGGTTAAAAAGTTCATTGGCTGACACCATATCTGCTGTTGATGATTTCTTTTTGACCAATGGAGTCCAAGCACTGCAACACCAATAGAAGTCTATGGACTGTAAGGATGACTGTTAAAAAATAAACCTCCTTTGGACACATTTCATGAGAGTATCTTGATCTGTCTTATGAACTTTTAAGCTGGCTCTCATATATATATATACATATAGATAAATATGTGTGTGTGTGTGTATATATATATATATAGAGAGAGAGAGAGCGAGAGAGAGAGAGATAGCTTGACTAAAATGTATTAAAAAGGAAAAATTTACAATTATGGCACAAGATGTAATCTAGTCATTTGATTTAAGTATACATATTGAATAATGAAAAAATATATCAGTTACCAGCAAGCTAGAGAGGAAACTTTTTTCAGGTCTTGCTATCCTACTTTTTTGTGCAGTCAGACAGATGATTTCAAATGAACTATCTGGTTCTCTCATTTTGAATAAAGCTTGTGGGAATACAGCAATTATCACCCAGAGTGAGAGAGCTGTTAAAATCAGATTCTACGATTTTCTTTGTGATAGCAAAGTATCAGACAAAATCAGTTCTTTGACAGAAAAATAGATTTCATCCATTGTTTCACTTGATATTCTCTCATCATTTTACAACTGAATAAAGTATATCTGAAAGCGAAAACTATTCCTGGCTATTAAACATCTCATCTAACATTGAATCACCCTCTCGTTCTTCATTTCTATTTATTTCCTTTCTCTTTCCCTTTTTTGACCTTTCTTTTTCTTTCTCTTTCATCAGCCTCTCTTTCTTGATTTCTATTGATCTCTTTTCTCTTGCTCTCTCTCTTTTTTGACCTTTCTTTGTCTTTCTCTTTCATCATCCTCTCTTTCTTGATTTCTATTTATCTCTTTTCTCTTGCTCTCTTTCCCTTTTTTGACCTTTCTTTTTCTTTCTCTTTCATCACCCTCTCTTTCTTTATTTCCTTTCTCTTCCTCTCTTTCTCCTTTTTTTGACCTTTTCATTTTCTTTCTCTTTCATCACCCTCTCTTTCTTGATTTCTATTTATTTCCTTTCTCTTCCTCTCTTTCCCTTTTTTGACCTTTTCTTTTTCTTTTTCTTTCATCACCCTCTCTTTCTTGATTTCTATTTATCTCCTTTCTCTTGCTCTCTCTCTCTTTTTTGACTTTTCTTTTTCTTTGTCTTTCATCATTTCTATGTATCACCTTTTTTCCTTCCCCTCATTTGACCTTTTTTTTTTTCATTTCTATTCTTCTTTTTCATTCATTTTTGCTGTTGTTGCTGGTTCAGAAGGGAGTAAAGAGTGATCATTTCTTTCTCCCACTCAGTTCACATGGTTCCAGAGTTAAATAAATTTGCCAAATATTTTTTCTCATAAGACAATCATATTCTCTATTACTCAATGGCGTTAGGAGCATTTGGTTCTAACTGGTTTTATACGGAAAAAAAAAGACCAATTTTGAGTTTTTTATTGTGACAAATGTTATATCAGTGTGTATTTCTTTTCTTTTTTAAATTGTCATATTTTGTTCGTTGATTCTAATATGAAAAATTATGAAGAAAGTAAGCTACAGTTACAGCAGATTCTTTTTTAAGAAAGGTAAAAATGTAACTCGAACAAAAAAGAAAAACATTTCTGCATTTTATGGAGAAGATGCTGTAAATTATTGAACATGTCAAAAGTGATTTGTAAAGTTATATGCTGGAGATTTTTTGTTAAACAAAACTCTAGTTGGGTAGACCATTTGAGTTCAAAATAGTTGACCCAAGAAAAATAATTGATGTAATACAATGTAGGAGATATCAAATATACTCAAAATATCTATGTTAAAAATCATCTGCAATAGCTTGGTTATGTTTGTCACTTTAATATGTGACTTTCACATCGTGAAGATGTTCTGTTCTTTTGTTTTTAAATGAACTATGATGGGGAAATGAAAAGTCAATATTTATAACAATGTCAAATGCAAGAGATTATAGGGCAAGGTACCAAATGGTTTTTCCCCTTTTCCTTTGTTGAGAATGTGTATATATATATCATCAGCATCATGTCGCGCTGGTAGCACGGATATCCCTGACCCTCTCTCGCCACTCCTCCCTATCGTTCATCGCCCTAGGCAGGTCTTCAGGACAACATCCCGTATCCTCACATAGCTGCTGAATGTATGTTCGTGCTGGTCATGTGTGGGGGTCCATAAGAGTACATCTCTTATGAGTTCGTCACTGCTTCTCCAGCAGTGTCCTGCATGTCTGATATATATATATATATATACATGCACACACTCACAGATACATTTATATATACACACACATGCACATATATATATATATATATACATAGATATACACACCTACACATATATAGATACACACACATGCACATATACACACGCACATACATATACACATATATACACACACATTCATACACATATATCTACACATACACACACATATATATATACATGCACATACATATACACATATATACACACACATTCATACACATATATCGACACATACACACATATATATATGCACATACATATATACACACACACACATTCATACATATATATCTACACATACACACATATATATATATATACACACACATACATATATACATATACACATATATACACACACATTCATACTCATATATCTACACACACACACATATATATATATATACACGCACATACATATACACATATATACACACACATTCATACACATATATCTACACACACACACATATATATATATATATATATATATATGCACACAAATATTTACAACTGTGGAAGTGCTTGTGATGTAATGGTTATTGTCATAGGAAATTGATATGACAACCTGAGTTCAAATCCTAGACGAGGCTGTTTGCATTTCACATAGCACTAATACCCTTGGGAAAGTTATGAGTCTAATTATTCTCCCTCCAGCTATGGATAAATAGTAGGGCAGACTGAGCTCTTTAACCTTGGTATGACAACCAGTCTAGGAGAAGGAAAACTCTGAATTCAAACCTGTTAAACTCTGCTTAAAAACTGACCTTGTGTCACTTCCTGCTTGTGCGGAGATGTTGGATAAAAACATCTATTTACAACCATGTGAAATGCAAGAGATCATAAGGCAAGGTACGAAATGCTGGTTTTCATCCAGAGAAGATAATACTACAGTATATACGATGGGATTGGAAAAGAGTCTTCAACTACACACTGCTCCCAGAGAACCAAATCATACATTCAAACAAATACTGCTCTGTAGTAGACCCAAACTAAGGCAGCAATCAACGAAAGGTGTCTGGAATAAATTTACCGGAAGGGCATAAATATTTCCTTGGGATAAATGCTAGACCATATATTTCTGGGGCAGGGTCTAAGCAAACATTGTTACAGCTCAACTGGGAAATGTACACTCATCAGCTAAATTCCACAGACATTGTGTCTTCAGATTACCAATTATTCTGCTCTTTACAGAAATTTCTTTTAAAAATTTTTAGATATATATATAATATGAATATATATATATAAATTTCCTGGAAGACTAAAAGGCACCTAAAAAGATTTTTTTGTAAAGTTCTTGGTGGATGTAATTATGGAGTTATCTGAAAGATGGCATAAGATTGTGAAACAAAATAAATATATTGTTCGATAAAGTTAATGTTGAAAATAAAATTTGTCTTTTGTCTATTCATTGAATTCTGTATTTTTTTTTTGTTTAGTGTAATGGTTAACAGCTTCTGAAATGGAATCTGCAATCACAGTTCAAATCCTGGACGAAGCTGTTAACATTTCCGATTGTGCTAATGCTTTTGGGAAAGGTATGAATTCAACTATTCTCCTTCCACCTATGGCAGACTGGTCTGGGAGAAGGAAAACCAAATTAAAACCGGGTCTGGTTTTATGGTACATCAACCTTTGTAGGTTATTAATGTCAAATCCATTTTTATACATAAAACAGTTCTATTTCAAATAATTCAGTTTAGTATAAGTATGATTTTTTGTTTAAATACCGTTAAATGTCAAAACAGTTCTATTTTAAACAATTTTATTTAACATAGGTACAGTTTCAATGGCAAAAAACAGTTTCATTTCAAATAATTCAGTTTAGCATAAGTACACAGTTTAGTTTTATTTGAACCATAGATAGGACCCTATCACATGCTATCACTCCAGGCCAGGGTGAACCTGGGAGTGATGGCAACAAAAGGTTACTCCACATTCCCTAAAGTTCCAGCATTATTGGAACCTCACCATCAGATTGTTTAGTGTCATATGCAAGACATTCAAATTGTTTGAAAAAAAAAAAATGACTGATGTTTAATTAAATTGTTCATGATACATAGCAATACTTGGAATCATTTAGTAAAAGTTGGCGACCGTAGTTGAAGGCAACCAGAAGGGTCCCTTTTCAATAGCTACTTCACTGAGGTGTAGGGGAGGGCATTACTCCGTTCCCTGGATTGCTCCACTTTACCCTTGATATGTACCTTATATTGCTGAGTGTTAAGCAAAGAGGTATCAAGTACCATTTTTAAAGTCTTTGGTATGACGTGACCAGGGATTGAATCCAGGTCTGCCAGACCATGTGTTTAAACAAATGAGTAATGTTGAATTGAATAACTCATGTTAAATAGCAATGCTTGTAACCACTTCACTGTTTGCAAACAAATGATTCAATATTGAATAGAATTATTAGTGTTAAATAGCAATAACTGAAACCATTTAACTTTATTGAAACAAATTAGTTCTAACTCATTTAAAAATGAAATCATCTACAAGTGTGTGCAAACAAATGTTTAATAGTAAATAGAAATACTTGAAACCATGTAACTGTGTGCCAAAAAAAAATGAGCTCAGGCTTGTTTAAAAATGTTATCTACAAAATATGTTTGCAAATCATTTATTTAATATATATGTATAAAGAGAATTTGGCATTAAATGACCAACAATAGTTCATATGCCATCAAACCTTTTCATTTCCTGTGAATGGAATTTCTATACCTAAAAAGAAAAATGGAACGTTAAACATAAAATTTTAAATTTTTTCTAGGCATGTTGTTAAAATTCAAGATCAATTGAACAAGAAATGTTTGTTATTAGATTATGAAATGGTAAATTTTTCTGAAATACCCTGTTTTAAAATTGTCAGTAAATATTTGGGAATTTTTTTTTATTAAAAAGTAAAAAAAAAAGAAAAAGTGCTGGACACACACGACTCAAAGAATTTCCTTTCTGAGTAAGATGAAAAGTTCTGAGATATGTGGAACAAAATGGTAAATATATTTATTCAATGAAATTAATGTCGAAAAATATATGAATAAACACAAATTTCTTTGCTCATTTTCACTTTGCTCATTTTCATTAGGTTGGTTGTAGGGGCTTTGCAGGACAGTCTTTGGGCAGAGCCCAAGCAAAAATTGGTATAGTTGGGGCCGCTAGAGTGAGGGCCCTGAAGGATATTACCAACACAGTTCTGAAGGTGTCAAAGTGGATTTAGCTTAAGAGATCAGAGCCATGGAAGAAATAAAGAGGAC
Organism: Sepioteuthis lessoniana; assembly: GCA_963585895.1. Taxonomy (NCBI): domain Eukaryota; kingdom Metazoa; phylum Mollusca; class Cephalopoda; order Myopsida; family Loliginidae; genus Sepioteuthis; species Sepioteuthis lessoniana. The sequence continues at coordinate 38,102,164 of OY757940.1, read as the reverse complement.
GATGGAAGACCCTAAGAATTAAGACTAGGAGACATATTACACATTATAAGAGTATATTGAGTTAATATTAAGTTAGGGTAGTCGGAATGTCAGGGGGAGGGGGTTTAGAATCATTGGCGTTTGCGAGGGGGGGATGGATATTTAATTATCCGTGGTTTTTTTTTTTTTTTTTGTCTTCGTATACTGGTTACGGTCCGTTACTAATTTAAGGTTTTAATAAGTTTATTTGCCAGCACCCACTAGTAGTTTTAGTTAATTGATTGAAACCTAATAGTAAATAGTTTATGGGAAGAAGCGAGGGAGTAGGAGATAGGTTTCGTAATAGTAATAAGTTAGAATGTAAGGAGTTGAATAGAGTAGCGGGTTTTTTTTTGAGAAATATGCATTAGATTGGTAATATGAGTATAGATTATTGACAAACGGGGAGGGAGATCTAGGCAGATAAGTATGAGTTAATCAGTGGCAAATGTTTTCGTGAGCCAAATAAATGGGTGTTTTTCCTTTTTTTTTTTTTTTTTTTTTTTTTTTCCCAAATAAGGGTATAAGGTAAGAGTTAAAGACTGACTGAATAGTTAGAGTAGGAGCTTATTTCATGTTAGTTTGGAAGTATTAGTATAGGATAGATTTGGGGTGGGATATGTGTAAGTCTTGTTAAAGTGTAAATCATGGACGTGGACGAGTATTAAAAATACCATCTTACCTCAGTACCGAATCCGGAAGTAGTCAGCCGAAACCGGATGAGGTAAAGATGGCATTATATAGTAGAGGAGTGTGTAATGCCCTGTTTTTCATTGGCTGTTACTGAAGGACAGATGTCTATAAGAACGGCCGAAGTCCGGCCTTATTATTTTTATTTTTTTTTTGTTTTCGTAGAGGCACGCGTGTAGCGCGTCGCGATCAAGGAGGCGGCTTGGCTCTTCCAGAGTCATGCCAGGGTTTCTGTCGGAGCCAATATGATGCAAAAAAACCCGAAATCGGCGATGAAGACAGTGCATCACTGAAGACCTACCTTGATGCATCTAGGATGTATGATTGAAATTTTCTCACTGTTAACATCAAAAACACCTGCATCATTTTAAATTGTTAATACATAATATTTGTCACTGCCTTCCACCAGACAGGACCTGAACAAGATCAATGACCCGAAAGTCAATTATAGTGGGGATTTAGGAGAGGGGAAGGTTGGGCATGAGCTGAGGCTTGAACCCTGCTGGTCTGTGCTGCTCATTGACCCACTAAGTGTAATGTGAGTCTAATGAGCCAAGCTGTTTCTTGGACCCAAACCTGGGTCCAGGCACAGATGCCGGGTTATCGCTTAAACTAGACAGTAAGGTCTAGTGCTATACAAGGGGGACAAAGGTGTCAAATGTTGCAGCTCCCCCACCTGATGGTAGCCCAACCAAAGCCAGTGGCCTTTCGGCCTCAAGTCTGCCATTGATGTTCGATTCCCATCTGGCACAAATGCCAGATGGCCCAGCCAAAGCCAGGTAGGTATTAAATTGTTAATACATATGATCAACATGCAAAGTGTATTTTATGTACTAACAAATAGTGTTTATTAATTTTGAGATATCTAATTTGCATAATGATTTTTAAAAAGAAAGTTTTAATAAACAGTCATGTGATATTTTCACAGGACAGTTTTGTGTATAACTTTTATAAGAAAGCCAAAAAGTCATTTTAATTAAACATATTCAATGAGAAATTAAGAATAAGTTTTTTTTGTGAGAATTAAGACAATAAAAAACACCCACACACATATATGCCAGGAGAAAAAAGTTGAAGGGAAGTGTATGCTGTATGTCATTTTATTCAAATCATGGTGGTAGCATCCCACAAAACAGTAGCTGTACAACTATGTATCTCAAATCTTGGAAACCATCCGAGTAAGACATGCTGGGGAAATAAGGACAAACTTAGAAGTTAGGTTCTATGACCTCCGACACAAAGGCTCACTAGTATTGGCTGACCATCAAAAACCTTTAACAGTTCTGTGAGAACACTGGATGTCATTTACAGGACAAAAACATGGTAATGGTCTTCATTTTCATATTCTATAACTCAGATTCTATCAGTGAGTAGGTGATGATATTGTATATAAGTTTAAATTGGTCAGGTGTTTTTTGTTGTTGTTTTATCATATTTACCAACCCCTCCGCTCGGGCAGGATATAACACAAGGTCAATTTTTAAGCTGAGTTTTCCTTCTCCTAGACTAGTTGCCTTACCAAGGCTAAAGAACCCAGTCTGCCCTACTATTTACCCATAGCTGGGGGGAGAATAATTGGATTCATACTTTTCCCAAGGGTATTAGTGCTATGTGAAATGCAATCAGTCTCATCCAGGATTTGAACTCGTATCGCTGTGTCCATTTCCTACGACGATAACCATTACACCACGGGCACCTCCTTTTCGAGGCCTAAGGAAAACATTAAAAGAATCAGACACTTGGATTTTGTCGCTTGGTCAAAAATGGTTTGAAAGGATTTTTATGATGACAGGTCTCTGGTTGTCAAAAATAATAAAATTGTTATGTCCACAGATATAGGTTTCGTCTTGGTCAAAAATGGCTCGAGAGAATTTTCATGTCTGACAGATCAAATAACAAAGATTAATGAGTTAATCCTCTGCAAATTCTGGGGGTTGTGTGGTATTTGGAATGCCCTACCAGTTATGGGAGGGCGGAGCAAATTGATTCGTCCGAACTGAAGGTGGTAAGAGGTATATTGATAAGTAAGTCCGAAGCTTAAATGACCTCCTGATTGAAAGAGGTTGGATAATTTTCCTGTACTTGAAAAATCATAGGGGTCTGCTAAATCCTGATTAATGGAAATCGGTGAGGGTTTGTCATTTTGGAGGTATTCCCTTCACCCACTCACACACTACCTCAATGTAGGGTGGAATATCATTTAAACTGTTGGAGCTTTCAAAGAATGCACTAGAACCAGATAGACCTGTATCACTTAAGTCCTTCGTCCCCACAAAAAGACAGAGGGAGAGAGAGAGGAAAAGCTACTTAGTGAGTTCTAGTGGAGCCAAGTATTTACCTGCAACAAATTTTAACCCCTGATACTTATCGTTTGCTACGAAATCCATTCCTTGTGCCAGAATAGTATCAGAAGAAGTAATACTAAGAATTTTTATCCGACTTTGTGGAAGTTAAGAATTCAACGTAATTGTGTTGACTACACCGCAGACTAGCCACTGCCTTTGCATGTTATATGAACCTTTTAACTTATGGTTCAAAGTATTGTAATAAAAAAAAAAAAAATTTAAAAAAAAGTAATGTTGGCGACCATAGTCGAGTGACCCAAAGGCTCCCTTTTTGATAGCTACTACACCGAGGTGTAGGGGAGGGCGCTACTCCTTTCCTTGGATTGCTCCACTTTATCCTTGATCCTTACCTTATAATGCTGAGTGTTAAGCAAGGTGGCATCAATTACCATTTTTTGAGTTAGTTCTATTTAACCCATAGATAGGGCCCTATTAGGTGCTACCACGCCAGACCAGAGTGGACCTAGGAGCAATGGCAATGAAGGGGTACTCCACATTCCCCAAAGCCCCAGCATCACTGGAACCTCACCATTAGATTGTTTAATGTCATACCAGGACATTCATGGGGGGGGGGAAGGTCCTACCCCTTTGCAGAGGTGCAGTCGGTGTATTCTACAGCCCCAGCTGACTGGGCAATACATACTGTGAGCATGCTATGTACGTGATGATGATATATATAATAATAATATATAAGAAGCAAGGTATACATAGCTTACTAAGTGGAGCAGCTGATGCAGTGTGTCTTGCTTGACACATTATTGCAACATGGACGCTTTCCTATCGGGACAAATGGAAGAAAAAAAAAAAAAATTTTTTTAAGTCTGAGAGAATAAATAGAGAAAAAATTTTTTTTAAACATGGTCATATAAAATATTACTTTACTCATGCTTATTCTTTGATCAAATATCTTGGGTGAGTCAAAAGTTTTGCAATATTTTGATTACAATTCAGCAGCTCCTGATACTTTTGCCAAGGTCAATGAAGGTGATGAAGTCACAGTGGGCTGTGAGATGCTGAACTCACCTGATACTCTCTGAGTGCTACAAACAGGATCTGCTTGTGATTTGGAGTATAGCCTCCAACTCCATAGCTTTAGGCCTACCTGACCTTGTCTGATCATCAAGGTTCTTACAACCCAAACAAAATTTCTTGAACCCTTTGGTTACTGTACTGTGATCAACTGTACGTTCACCTTTCGTACAACTTACGTTTTTAATTGCTTCTGCAGTGATAAGTTTGAACTGGTAAAGTTCCCAAACTAGTATGACATAATGGTACTAAATAGGACTCCATCATTGTATAAGTTGATGAACGCAAGAAACTTTATGACTACACAAAAGTTAATTTAGTACAACTCATAGGTAGTTGCATGAAGAAAGAAGAATGGAAACCGAGTCGATTGCGTTAGCTAGGCAAAGAGTATTGGAAAATTTATTTAATCCAACAATGTAACACTTACTTTTATTTTGTGTGAAGTTTTATGAGAAAAGTGAACACAGCTAAGTCAAATTTATATTGCACATATTTAACCACTTATACACATATATAGACCCAAATAAAAGCACAACCAAATTAATACTTAGCTTAGGTTCTTTGTTTTTCTTTCAAAGAATAGTTGTCCTCGAAGATTCATTACTTTTCAGGTGTGTAACATTGGTTATTTGAAGTGATGTCATTCCATGTTGAAAAGTTTTTGTTGACTGATGTTATTTGTCATACATGTCTTTTTAAACAACGTCTGCTTATTTATAGTTATAAAATTAATATTTACAGACATCTTTTTATTCTCAACTAATAAAAAAATGTCCGTTTAATTCTTAAAAATTAATATTTGTGAAAAGTTATATTTATTTTATTTAAATTTTGTTTTATAATGCAAAATTATATTGAAGGAATATTTATTTCTAACAAGAGAAGCAACATATCCATATTTACCAACCCCTCCGCTCGGGCTGGATATGACACCAGGTCAATTTTTTAAGTGGAGTTTAACAGGTTTGAATTCAGAGTTTTCCTTCTCCTAGACTAGTTGCCTCACTAAGGCTGAAGAACCTTGTCTGTCCTACTATTTCACCCATAGCTGGCGGGAGAATAATTGGATTCATACCTTTCCCAAGGGTATTAGTGCTATGTGAAATGCAATCAGTCTCGTCTAGGATTTAAACTTGTGTCACTGTGTCCATTTCCTATGACAAGAAGCAACATATCCTGTTGAGAAAAAAAGAGAGCAGACACAAATCTTGAATTTTCTTCCTGGTTTTCCATAGTATTTCTAATATGCTTCGTCTAGTCTAAAGCCCTTTTTTTGGAGTACCCACCCCCCAAATGTTGCTTGTAAACTTTCACCTCCTCACATCTTTGCTGCTTGTGTTCAACTGTCTTTACCTAGTCACAGCTCCCATCAACTCTTAGAAACGAGTTGTCCCTCCCTTCTGCCTGGTGTCGTTGGGAAGAATATTCACTTCCCTTGGCTATGCAGATGCATACAAGAATATTTTTTGGGACCTCCTGTTTTCCTTAGACAATTTTTTTTTTTTTTTTTTTTAAACTACAAGAGTCTTGGCCCAGCTATTTGAAAATGGTCTGCTTTTTCTTATTTTTTTCAATTTCAATTTTCTGAGCTGTTGAATTACATTACACTAGACTATGGTGCATATTCATCTGTGCAGTTTTCAAATCACTCACACACACACCAATGTATAATGTGTCAGTATACCAATTACCAATCACACTGGGTATCTTACACAGTCATTTAATATACGGGCCACAAACTAACATGTAACCAAACTTGTGACTTATACTACTATTTCACTTAAACACATGTACAAAGAATAAGCACAACATTAAATGCATAAATTTTAATGGGAAAAAAAAAAAAAAAAAAAAAAGAAAGCCTAAATTTGTTGAAATTTTTTTTAAAAATGTTTTTGAAATTTTATTCTGTGTTGAATTCAATCAACAATGAAATATCAAGATGGAACTGCTGCTGCTACTGCTGTGGCTGTGGAACAGTAGGAGGTACAGGAACTTTTGAGTGAGCAGCCATTGTCATTATGGCAGCAACACCTGGAATGACAAAAAAAAAAAAAAAAAAAAAAAAAAGATCTCAGTAAATATTTTTTTTGAGGTTCCAGCTATAAACATTGTCACCTATGATTTAAAGGTTCAAATAAAAAGAACAGCAATTTCATGATTTAAAAAAAAAAAAATTTATTTCCCTTAGTTTTTTGTTGTTAAAAACATGCAGCATATCATTCTTTATGGTCAACAGATTTTAACAGCATGTCAACCCACCTCATGTTTCTAATGGTTCCTAACCCATGGGGGTCGAGAGAAAGAGAGAGAGAAAAAAAAAAGAAAAAAAAAACAACCTAAGTGTCATACTTTACAAAAAAAAAAAAAAAAAAAAAAAAAAAAGAAAAAAAGAAAAAAAAAAAAAAAAAGAAGAAAAAAAAAAAAAAAAAAAAAAACCGTTTACCAGTTTTGCCACCAAAAAGCAAGCAAGTCTGAATATACCAAATCCCCTGTACAAGTTTGTGACAGCTTAGTAGTCAAAGACAGATGTTAGTTCCCCATGCTGATCCAAAAATAAAGTAAGTAAAAGTAAAGTTGGCGACCATAGTCGAGGGTGACCCAAAGGCTCCCTTTTTGATGGCTACTATATCAAGGTACTACAAGGGGACACGCTGGCTCCGTATCTCTTTATCATTTGTCTAGACTACGTACTTAGAACATCGATTGACAAAATCAAAGAGAATGGCTTCGAACTGACGAAGAAAAGAAGCAGAAGATACCCCGCAACAACAATTACCGACGCCGACTACGCCGATGACATAGCGATACTGGCAAATACACCTGACCAAGCCGAAACACTTCTGCATAGTTTGGAACGAGCAGCAGCAAGCATAGGCCTCCATGTTAATGCACACAAAACGGAATATATGTGCTATAACCAAACGGGGGACATCTCCACTCTAGAAGGAACCCCTCTTAAACTAGTAGACAAATTCACGTACCTAGGAAGCAGCGTCGAATCAACCGAAAAGGACATCGAAACGAGGTTAACAAAAGCATGGACAGCTATCAATAGGCTATCGACTATATGGAAATCAGACCTAACCGATAAAATGAAACGCAGTTTCTTCCAGGCAGCGGTCACATCGATACTGCTATATGGATGCACTACATGGACGCTAACAAAACAGCTGGAGAAGAAACTAGATGGCAATTACACAAGAATGCTGCGTGCAATCCTGAACAAGTCCTGGCAGCAACACCCCACAAGACACCAACTGTACGGCCACCTGCCCCCTATCACGAAAACTATTCAAGTTAGGCGAACCAGACATGCAGGACATTGCTGGAGAAGCAGAGATGAACTCATAAGGGATGTACTCTTATGGATCCCCACACACGGCCGCGCAAAAGTAGGACGACCAGCACGAACGTACATTCAGCAGCTATGTGAGGATACAGGTTGTTGTCCTGAAGACCTGCCTAGGGCGATGAACGATAGGGAGGAGTGGCGAGAGAGGGTCAGGGATATCCGTGGTGCCAGCACGATATGATGATGATGATGATGATGACATCAAGGTGTAGGGGAGGGCACCACTGCTTTCCTGGGATTGACCCATTTTACCCTTGATCTGTACTTTATAATGCTGAGTGTCAAGCAAGGAGGCACCAAGTACCATTTTTTGCATCTTTGGTATGACTTTACCTGGGATTGAACCTAGGTCTCCCGGGCCATTGGCAAACACTAACCATTCAGTCCCAAAATTTCATGAGAATAACCTAGTTTTATCCTTTAAGGAATCCAGAACCGATTTACAAGTAGAAAAAAAGAATCCAGAACCGATTTACAAGTAGGAAAAAAGAGTACTAAAACATTTACAAGTAAGCAATTAAAAAAGCAATTAAAAAGAATACTAAAACATTTACATACACTGTATGTATACAAAAAGTTAATAGTCACACAAGATATCTCTTTGTTGTAACCTAACAAAAGGTTACTGAATAAGAAATAACCAAAAACAAAGGTTGGAAATGAAATGGAAATCTTTATCACATTAAACAAATACAATACTTGCCAGTGGCGTGGAGAAGGTAAACCACTGTTGGTAGTGACAACTTAGTCAGCATAAGTCACCCACCTTCACAATAGCATTTAATGTATTTAGGAGGAATGAGACATACCCATTACCATTCCGCAGTTGGGTATATAACACTTTTGTAAATTATTGCTCATTACAAAAAATAAGAAGACAATGTTTATATTCGATTTCTTATTTTGTTTTGCTTGATTTATTCATAATTTATTACAGCATTAACCTTTTCATCACAGTAGATAAGTAAGTAAAGTTGGCGACAGGAGTCGAGGGCGACTCGAAGGCTCCCTTTTCAATAGCTACTACACTGACGTGTGGGGAAGGCGCTACTCTTTTCCCTGGATTGCTCCACTTTACCCTTGATATGTACCTTATATTGCCGAGTGTTAAGCAAGGAGGTATGAAGTACCATTTTTAAAGTCTTTGGTATGATGCGACCCGAGATTGAACCCAGGTCTTCCGGACCATTGGCGAACACTCTACCAACTAGGCCAATGAGCCGGTATAAACTTTCCCGTTATAATATTAAGCAACATTTCATTATTAACTCATTATGCATAGTCTGTTATAATATTCATGTTACTTGTGCCGCAGGTGATTTTATGCTGAAAGGATATAGGGAATCACATTATCCAGCTGACAGGGCAATTTGGTTTTGAACGTTACACTTAGAGGTTGATAATTGCCAACACTTATTTACATGTTAAATTAATATAAATTATTCATTTTCATCTAAGATCGTAACATTATTTGTTCACACCCCGCCCCAAGAATATTTTTCAGGACACACCATACCATGCATATAAATCAGCCCTTGATTTTCTGGTCATGAAGTCCTTAATTCAATAAAGTCATTTTTTTAAGCCGAGGGTTGTTCCTCATTACTTCTGAACTTCTATCTTACAAAATTATAACTCACATATAGGTTGATGCCAATTTTTCTTAGCTAAAATGATTGATTTTAATTGCAGGTCAACCTGACCAGGGTTATTTTATGCTTAGAGGTGAGGGAAACATGTTGATATTTATGATTTTTGTGCAGTTGTTTAAGAGTTTGTTTTTTTTTGCACATAGTCCTATTGAATATGAATGATTTTTAAACAGATTTATTTAACCTAGAAATGGAATCCTAACAGGTACTATCACTCTGAGTCAGAGTGGAACTGGGAGTAATGGCAACAAACAGGCACTCCATAGTCTCCAGAATTGGAGCCTTACCATCAGATGCAGTTTAGAATCATATTCGCACGTGTGTGTGGTGTTTACTCTTCTGTAGGAAATACAATCAACATATTTTAAGCCCCGAGACGACATGGCAGTTTTTAACCAAAAAATTCACCATTCTACCTCTAGACTAATAATGTATAGGATTAATCTAGGAATACTGGGCAAATTTCACAAATAGATTTTTTTTTTTCAAAAAAAAAAAAAAAAAAAAAAAAAAAAAGGTTTTTAACAGCTGACAAGTAATATACAGTAAATGTCAGCTTCATCAAGAGAGAATAAACAAGAAAGAGACTTACTTTCTAATGTAATTTTCTCAGTGATGTTTTTTGTTTTGATATTTTCTTCCTGGCTTGTGATGAAAATATTTTGACTGTCAATCATTTTCCATCCATACTTGGTGACCCACTGATTCACTTGTTTGTCTAAAATAAAAAAAAAATAAAAATAAAAAAAATTAACACACACACACACACATATATATATATAAGAGAAAAATCCTATTAAATTCTTAAATATATTCTTAATTAGTTTATCCTCAAGATCTTACATGTGAGAAATACTTAAATATTAAATGGTTTCAAGTATTCTTACGTAACACTAACAATTCAATATAAGTCATGAGTTTTCACAAAGATAAATAGTTAAATGCCAACAGAAATAAGATCAAATATATGAAAAAAAAAAAAATGTATTCTTTGTAGGAACACTGCCAATGTTTTGATATATGTGACCATCTTCAGGCTAGTACAATTGTTGTTTAAATATTTCTTCAGAAACATAAATAAATAAGTCAAGAAATCTAAATATGACAATGCAAAAAAAAAAAAAAAAAAAAAAAAAAAATCCTACCTGAAAGATCTCCTAATAATTCAGCAAATACGTCTTTGTGGATGGTATCATAGCTGATTCCAACAACATGACAAATATCTAAAAAAGTAAATGAATAAATAAAATTGAATAAAGAAAAACAAAGTAAATATTTATTGTGTTGAATATAAAAAATAATTCTTGTTTAAATTCAAAACGGGAAGTTTGTTATATAAAGTGTAAAAACAAAAAAACAAAAAAACTTACACTTTCTGATTGAATCTTCAAAACCACTGATTCCATATATCATATTAGGGTCCTTGCCAATGATAGCCTGGATAAGGTTTTTGAAAAAAATAAAATAAATAAAGGTTTTAAGATTATAAAAAAAAAAAAAAAAAAAAAAAAATTAAGAAACGCCAAATCTTTTACTGGAGAATAGCATTGGCAAGAAACTGTTGGTCACCAAATATGGTAGACTGTATCTACAGTATCCTGAAATCTACCTATGCTCTAGCAACAATATTGAACATAGTGAAATAAAGCAAACTGTATATATATTATATTATATAATATTATATGAGGACATACTTATTTTTGGACTGCTACATATTCTTGGTTTAGTTTTATCGTACATAAATCATTGTAGGTTATTAATGCCAAATCCATTTTTAAGCATATAAAACACATTCATTTCAAATAATTCACTTTAGCATACAAAAACAGTTCCATTTCAAACAATTCAGTTTAGCATAAGGACACAGTTTAGTTCTATTTGACCCATAGATAGGACCTTATCAGGTGCTACCACTCTGGGCAAGAGTGGACCTGGGAGTGATGGAAATGAAGGGGTACTCCACATTCCCCAAAGCTCCAGCATTACTGGAACCTCACCATTAGATTGTTCAGTGTCATATCCGGGACACTCATTGGAGGGGGGAGGAGCTTACCCATTCTGCAGAAAAGCAGTCGGTGTATTCTATAGTCCCAGCTGATTGGGTAATCTTATTTTGGGTTAGAGTTTGAATGCTGTAGAGTTTGGTAATAAATAATACCTAAAAGATATCAGTTTTAATTGTATAATCCTATTTACCCAACCTCTCCGCTCGAGCAGGATATGACACAAGGTCAATTTTTAAGCGGAGGTTTGAATTCAGAGTTTTCCTTCTCCTAGACTAGTTGCCTCACTAATGCTGAAGAACCTAGTCTGCCCTACTATTTACCCATAGCTGGAGGGAGAATAACTGGATTCATACCTTTCCCAAGGGTATTAGTGCTATGTGAAATGCAATCAGTCTCGTCCAGGATTTGAACTCGTGTCGCCGTGTCCATTTCCTATGACGATAACCATTACACCATGGGCACCTCCTTTAATTGTATAATGTTCCACAAATTCCTGGTATCTGGTTTAGAAAAAATATATTGGTTTGGTTGGTTTCTTTGTTTAATGACATATCAACCTTTGTAGGCTATTTAATGCCAAAGCCATTCTCCTAGAACAGTAGTGGTACTATTTAACCCATAGCTGGGAGGATAAGGGGGTTCATACCTTTCCCAAGGATATTTGCCCGAAAGTGAATGTAATAGCGCGACTGGAGTACAAACTTGCTTACTACGATTCCACAGTTGCTTACTACGATTCATCGCTTTAACCACTACACCACGAGGACACCCCCCCCAAAAATATATTGGTAGTGGTCTATCTTTTTATGAGAGAGTGTGTATATACAAAACTTAGTCTGGCACATGGTCATTTACATATGGACAATATTTGAATATATTAGCAAATACAGGTAGATTTTACACTTACCCAAAATTGTTTGAATTGACACATTTCCAAGATGTCAGCCAATTGAAAGATTTTTCTCATTTCTTCCGTTTCTTGCTAGGAATAAATTAAGGACAAAATTGGTGGAAACATTAAACCTTCACTTAAAAATTAGGATTGATTGATTTTAACTGCATGTGAACCTGTCTTGGGTTATTTTATGCCTACAAGTTAGGGAATTGCATTCACTATAGGTTTACATAGTTGTTAAAGAGGTTTTTGAAACATAATTATATCAAGTATTCTGGTCTAATACAAATAATTTGCAAGCAGTTGTACGGTTTAAAGCAGGGGTCAGCAACTTTTTGAAGAAAGAGAGCCAAACAGCTATGCAGTGTCATAGAAGAGGTCTATGTTATTAAATATGGTAAAGGATCTTATGAGACTTGTTTCTACTTATTTTCTGGTGAAATATTTGTCAATGACAGAAGCAAAACATCATCCAGGTGATTGTCACATAACTTTGTTCTTAAACGACTTTTAGTATATTTCATTTTGGAAAAAAATGTTGTTTACAAGCATATGTACTTCCAAATAATGATATCAGTTTCGCATTATTTAAGATGTTTTTATATTTTCCGCTTGGCAATATATATTTCTTGCAGAAGCCAGCAGTGGATTCAAACTGAAATTTTAATTTCAAAGATTAATTGCACTGTAAGTCAATTATAATGTAATGTCAGTCAAATGTATAATGGCAAGCAAGCAAAAAAAAATTTTTTTTAAATAATAAATAAATAAATAAAAGGACACTCAAGGGCCGGATGTGGCCTGCAGGCTAGGTGTTGCTGACGCCTAGTTTAAATGGTTGGTTGGTTGAGTTTTATGGCATATCAACCTTTGTAGGTTATTCAATGCCAAATCCATTTTTTTTTAAACAAATAATTAGTTCTATTTCAAACAATTTACTTTAGCATGAGGACAGTTTAATTGTCAAAAACATTTCTATTTCAAACTATTCAGTTTATCCAAACAGGTCTAATTCAGTTTAGTATCAGTACAGATTTTGTTTACAGTTAAATGTCAAAACAGTTCTATATTAAACAATTCAGTTTAGCGTAAGTACCGTTTCAATGTCAAAAACAGTTCTATTTCAAACAATTTAGTTTAGCATACATATGCAGTTTAAATGTAAGTACACAGTTTAATAGTCAAAAACATTTCTATTTTAAGCTATTCAGTTTAGCATAAGTTTAGTTCAATTTAACCCATAGATAGGACCCTTATCAGATGTTGCCAGAGTGGGCCTGGGAGCGAAGGCAATGAAGGGGTACACCACATTCCCCAAAGCTCCAGCATTACTGAAACATCATCAGATTGTTTAGTGTCATATCCAGAACACTTGCTGGGGGAGGGGTGTCTTACCCCTTTGCAGAGAAGCAGTTGGTGTATTCTACAGCCCCAGCCAACTGGGCAACTAGTTTAAAGTATTCCTATTTAATATTAATATGGTTTCAAGAAATGTGCATATATACCCATTGTCAACTCACAATCACACATATGTATACACCCACACTACAGATATACACACACATGTACTCACACCTACTCATGTGTTCACACAAATGCACATACATATAGCCAAGTTTGTATATCACCATATGAGCGCCAATAGTGTCAAACACAACTCGTTTTCCTTCAAGACCAAATCTGTTTCTTTCAAAGACAATTTGTTTCTTCACTCTCTCAAAAAAGGTCCACTCCAAACATTTCAACCAAGCGTCTCTCTTGTTTCGATTCACTTCCAATGGTTGTCATCTCAAGATTATCATTTGGTATTTCTGCGACATCCCATATAAGCAAGAACATTTTTTGCAGTAACATTAATTTTACAAATTCCTTAGAAACTGTGCATTACTCAGTAATCTTGCAGTAAACAAGTTTAACATAATGAAGTTGTTAAAAAGGATACTTTAGATGCATCAATTAGACACTTGCACAAAATGAAGTCAGTGTGCGGCAAATTAGTTAAAGCTTTTAAAAGAATCTGTATAATAACGGCTTTGTTGTAGTATGTTGGGTTGAACTGATACCTAAAAATACAAAGAAAAGCATTATTTTTTTTTTTAATTCAGTAAAACAGCAAGATTTTTTTTTTTTTTAAAGACATTTAAAAATATACAATATAATATCCTTCCTCCCATTAACTTGAAGTTTTGGTTGAAACAAGCCTTGTATATGTTCAACCAAAATGCAAATCTATCAACTCCTCCTCCACCACTAGGTCAATTTTTAAGTGAAGTTTAAAAAAGGTTTCAATTCAGAGTTTTTCCTCTTCTAAGATTACTTGCCATACCAAAGTCAAAAAACTTTGGTCTGCCCTACTATTTACCTATAGATGGAGAGTCGTAGGATGTATACCTTTACCTCAGGTATTAGCACTATATGAAATGCTAACAACCTTGTCTAGGATTTGAACTCAGGTCACCATTTCTAATGATAACCATTGCACCAATCTAGTTGCATATGTATGTAAATACCAGCATGTCTACGAGTATGTATGCATATAGGCTTGGCTTATTTGGGATCAATGACAATGAAGGGGTACTCCACATTCCCCAAATCTCCTTGCCATCAGATGGCTTAATGTCATATCAAGGATATGGTGAGGGAGTCTTATCCCTCTGTAGAGATGGAGTCTGAGTATTCTACAGCCCCAGCTGACTGGGCTATTAAATTATGTTAGTTTTGGAAGGACCACATGAGAAGTGGGTGTGTGGGTTCTTCCTCCTAAGCAAAGTCAAAATAGATTATGTAGCCCCGATTAATTCACGCTCATACACATTGGTCTTTTGGAAGAAGTGAGGTTAGCATAGTGATTATCATCAAAAGATAATGAAATCAGTGACCCAAATTCAAATACTGGATTAGTTTATTTTACTTTGTACTAATGTCCTTGAAAAGGCATGAATCCAACTGTTCTCTTCCTAGCCATAGGTAAATAGTAGGGCAGAATAGGTTTTGGCTTAGCAACTAGTCTAGAAGGAAATTAATCTAGCCTATGGCAGAGGAGGTGAGTAAATACAGACACTTTGGTCTCTTAAGTTTGTGTATACAAACACAGTCCAGATATAATCCTTTGTTCTCTTTGAGGACATTGTCCATGAAAAAAAAAAAAAAAAAAAAAAAAAAAATTTTTTTGGTTGTTCCACAATTGACAAACTGATGTCATATGGTTATAAAAAAGTAATTACGGATCACACTGAATTTTATAAATTTTGATTTTGAGGAAACAAACTTACAGTTTTAATACAGCCAAATTGGCTTCCAGATCATAAGAGTTTTCTCGAACTTGCATTTCAACATATTGTTCTAATTGTGCCAAATTTTCAGGGTTGTACCTAGAAATGAAATAAGAAAACTATTAGTATCTCTTAATACATAAAACACAATGCAACTTTATACAGATATCCTGACAGATGATAGCCATCTCCACCAAAATAACAACTTCAAATGTCTTGATAAATAACTAATTCAACTTGTGAAAAAATATACAAGATGCATAAGATAATGTAGCAATTATACCTTGGATTGCCTTTAACGTTTGAGAATAAAACAATGTAAGAATTCAATAGCATTCAAATCAGTATGCAAATTATTCCCACCATAAACTTTTTAATATTTTAGTGATATTCAGTCAGGAAATCTTGCTACATTGTGGGAATTTAAATGCATAAATAATGAGGCAAATCTAACTCAGACTTTAATAGACAATAAATAAATAAGATGCTAATAATGATTGAATAACTAAGGGAATTGTGACATTGTTGGTGACATTTCAGATATGGACAATCTTCATTATAAGATATATAAAAAAAAAAAAAGGTGTAGTGCAAAGACACCTCAGTGGACTGATGCAGGGTTTAGAAAGAAATGAAGTCACCCCCAATAAAAATTTAAAAAAAAATGATAATAGAGGGAAATGAACCAAAGTAATTTATGTTGTTGTGTGGAGCCCAACACTAAGGATTGATGGAGTGGTTGTCAAGTTGCAATAAAAGCCAAAAAATAAAGGAAAAAGATTTTTTTTGGTGTAACAGTGATTCCCAGAAATGGGACTTAAGTAAGTTTATTTAAGAGTTAATGTGTTTAGAACTACAAAAGAAGCAGATAAGTGATAAATTAATATTTGTCTCTAGTGCAATTCCTAGGTGCTGTGGAGAGTGGAAAATATAGTGAAGAAACATTTCTCCAGTTTCTGAGGTTTAAAACAATGAGTCATCTTCAAGAAGTTCTAATAGAGCTGAATCCCAAGCAATTGTTGATTATCTACGTTTTATTTGCTGTCCTGAGGGTGGGGGTAAAAAAAAAAAAAAAAAAAAAAAGCTTGAACATCTTCAGGTAGTTGTACCACAAATTTGCGATAAAGATATTCAAACTTCTCTAATAAATTCTGTGACACCTATGCAAGTAGATCAGCAGTACCCATCAAAATCCTAAAAAGTTAAGTATGGACAAGTATGTCTAATTCAACTTGCCAGTTATTTTCTATTTTTAGCACTAATTTCTTCTGGATTTAAATCCCTCAGTCTCATGTGTAAGAGAAAGTCAAACGTCAAATCTTTGCTTAGACATCTTGATATTGGTTGGTTGGGTTTTATGGTATATCAACCTTTGTAGATTATTTAATACCGAATCCATTTTATACAAATAATCAGTTCTATTTCAAACAATTCAGTTTAGCATGAGTACACAGTTTAATTGTCAAAGAACATTTCTATTTTAATCTATTCAGTTTAGTCAAACAGTTCTAGTTCAAACAATTCAGTTTAGTATGAGTATAGTTTTTGTTCACATACAGTCAAATGTCAAAACAGTTTCATTTTAAACAATTCAGTTCAGCATAAGTACGCAGTTTAGTTCTATTTGACCCATAGAGAGGACCCTATCAGGTGCTACCATTCCAGACCAGAGGAGAGCTGGGAGTGATGACAGTGAAAGAGTACTTCACATTCCCCAAAGCTCCGGCATCACTGGAACTTCACCATCAAATTGTTTAGGGTCATATCCAAGACACTCGTTTGGAGTGAGGGGAGTTTTTACCCCACTGCAGGGGTGCCGTCTGTATTCTACAGCCCCAACCGACTGGGCAATTAGGACACCTTGAAGTCTGTAAATCATTCCCTTGTTCACGAGAAAAAGATCACACGAGAAGGATTCAGACATCATTCTAACAAACACTAACTACACTCATTCACCTTTGTCGGAATAAGTCTATTTTCCAATGTTTGTTAGTCTCTTTTATACACTAAGTAAATACAAGGGAGATAACACTATATATGGCTCACACAAACAAGTGGAATATTAGTTTCATATGTAACAACTTTCTGCATCAACATATTCGATTACAAAGAGAGAGGTGAAACGAAAAAAATATTATGCTAATATTAGGCATTCCATTATCAATACTTCTGGCAACAAAGAAATAAGATTTTACGAATGATTTTAATGGCATATCAATACGTCAGGATTATGGAATCTTGTAAATAGTACATTAAATTTTTTGTGTAATTTCTTTAGAGTTTTTGTACACGGTTATATGATATCAAATGGGGCTTGAGATAAATGATGACTTGTTGTCAGCAGAATATTTGTCAAAAAAAAAAAAAAAAAAAAAAAAAAAAAAAGCTTAAGCAACTACTAAAGGATAAAAATTTTGCTGGGGGCCGTAGAATACACCGACTGCTTTTCTGCAGAGGGATAGGAACCCCCCACCACCACCGAGTGTCCTGGATATAACACTAAACAATCTGATGGTGAGGTTCCAGTAATGCTGTAGTTTTGGGGAATGCCAAGTACCCCTTCATTGCCATCATTCCCAGATCTACTCTGGCTCGGAGTAGTAGCATCTGATAGTGTCCGATCTATGGGTCAAATAGAACTAGACTGTGTACTTATGCTAAACTGAATTACTTGAAATAGAACAGTTTTTTGACACTGTACTTATGCTAAACGGAATTGTTTAAATCAGAACTGTTTGACTAAACTGAATAGCTTGAAATAGAAATGTTTTTGACAATTAGTGCACTCATGCTAAACAGGATTGTTTGAAATAAAACTGATTATTTGTATAACAATGGATTTGGCATTTAATAACCTACAAAGCTGATATGCCATAAAACCCAAGCAACCAACCATCCAGAAAGAATACTGATGCACAATGGCATAGGTATATCTGGCAATTCTAAAACTTCAGTTGTCACATCTCGCCACCAGTAAATCTGGTGCCTGGCTGTATGATCGACAACAAAGGGTCAATCATAAAACTAAAGAAAAAGATGGGAATGAAACAGAGGTTAAGTGGTTTTAACTAAAAGAGCATATGCTTGTATTGAAAGTTTAGGAAATTAGAAATTGTGCCTGGAAGAAAAATACCACATAAATTTTCTGGATCCAAATATTTTGCTAAATAAAAAATTGGAGTTAGTCATAAAATTCTGCTATGAAAGTAAATATTCATTTTGTAATTTGATACTTGAAGCAGGTAAATTAATGTCTCAACCGTGTGATGGAAAAGAAGAGTACATATTTATGTTTATTCGTTCAGTTGAATCTAACGAAATCAGACATGTTGAATACTAGTATATGATAAGTTTTCATTTTATTTTTATTAAAATTGGAGTTTCGCAAAAAAAAAAAAAAAAAAAAATTATATATCAGTTTAAATGTCCTTTAGATTTTATCTCTGAAAACAACAATATTTACGTTGGTTTAAACTTCAACTACTTTATCAAGATGACTCAATATGCATCTCTCTGACACCAGTTCAATAGCCCAATATCTATAAATGAATTTCAGAAAGTTCATACTGAAAACAATATTAGAGCAACAAAATAAACAGATTCTCAATGTGCTTCACAGTTGAAACAAACATCCTTAACTTAATAGAATTCATTTTGAATTCAGTACTAATGTACTCAAATGTCTTTAGCTGCTGCTACTATTTACAGAATCAAATTTACTTACAAATGCGAAAATACACCAGTACAAACAAACGCTCAATTTTTACATGTCCTTGCTTTTAGGTCATGTTTGGTTTTGCACAGAGTTTTGCTGGTCTCTTGCTCAAATGTACCCCACATATAATTTTCAAGGAGATTACAATCTAGGTAGTCAGGTGGAAATTTACTAAGCTTTTTGCTTAGATGTGGCACAAGGCCATATGAAAGGGGCACCTAATGAGACTCGAACTCACTCGTGTAGGTTTGCTAGTCGAGCTTGCTAACCATTACACCACCAGAGGCGTCAGGTGGCCAGATGCTAGAGGTGAAATTTTCTGACAGCCAAGACTAGCTTCTAGTTGTGTAGTATGACACAAAGTCCTATTGCCAGATATAGAGTCTTCCAGCAGCCAGCCTCTTGATCCAAATCAGCCCTACCTCCTCCATGTTGAATCTGATGCCATGTGGGAAGATGAATGGAGACAATATTACCGTAATAAATGATCACCTCAAACACCACGTGGACTGGGTATGTGGTTTTTATCATTATTGGTACATCTTGTGGGGACAGGAGCAAGCAGTTTTGTTCAACGAGTTAACCATCTAATCATAGAAGAAATGTTTTTCCTCTGTTCATTTGGAGGGGATGCCTGTGTTTATTGAAAAATTTTGCCATACAATCTTCTTGTCCTTCTTGGCTTGTGATAAAACTAGCACTTTCTCATCTTATATGAGAAATGCCGAATTTCTTCATGTGCTAATTTAAAACAAATTGTTTTGAGATAAACTTATTTTATTTATTTTTTTTTCACTTCTAATCGTGATTGGTTTCGTCTAAAAAATTTAGTTTGGTAAAGTCACAATTTATTGTAGCCGGCAAGGGTGAAGTTTTGGAGAGAAATATGTTTTGTGAGTGAAATGTAAGAGACTTACTGATTAAATACTTTTGGTTTAATATTTTTTTTCTTCTTTTTTAAATAACAGGATTCTCAAAAATGTAATTCTTGAAAAAGTTTTTTTTTTTTTTTTAAACTAGACTAATAAGGATAAGAAATACCGTTTTTTCTACGTAAAGCAACAAGCATGACTAACCGAGCTATTGAAATTAAACAAGATTCACTTATTGGCTTGCATAGTATGGCACTGATAGAGTCGTGTTTTTTTTTTTTTTAATCGGATATTCCTTGAAGAAGAAAAAATACTGTCTTTAAATTTAACACTAATTTAAAACAAATTGTTTTGAGATTAACTGATTTTTAACAAAATTTATCGACAAGAGGAGTGAAAAGATTGGAAGCTGATTGAAAGCCAATTAAATGCAATTAGCTCAAGTTAAAAGCGCGGTAAGGGTAACCTGAAGCCGAACTTTTTTTAAACCTTATTTTTCGGATGAAAGTATAATGAGGAAACAAAAAAAAGTTTGGGTAAACGGACCTTGTTTAAGCCCGTTTACATAAACTTCGGCTTCGGGTTACCCTTACCGCGCTTTTAAAATGAACTCGATGAGAATGGCTGCCTTTACTTCAAATACATGTGCGAGTGAACGCGGCTAATTGTAACAACGTTATTGCTAGAAAACATAACAAATATTAAAAATTAGGGGCAAAATTTTGTAAAACTATAAATATTTAGTAAATAAAACAATAAAAGGCAGCATAAAAACAATCTCTTACCTATCAATTCCTTTCAAAAGATCAGCAACAGAAGCACGCATAGCATCCGCCATTTTGTTAGTTTTAGTAATAGGACGAAACATTTCGAAGCCGCAATAACGTAAAAAATACTTCTGTGTTTTCAAAGCCACCGATTCGCATTAAATACCAAACTTCCATATATATATATATATATATATATATATATATATATATATATATATATATATATATATTATAACAGTGTTACTTGTCACTATCCCACTTTGTCTATATATATATATAAATATATATATATATAATAAGTAAATATATATCGGTTTTTATATGTATTTAATAGCATGGAAGCTCGTCTGCAACCACAGGTTTCATGTATTAGCAGACAAGCTTCCTTGATATTAAATATATTTAAAAACTAATATATTATTATTATTATTGTTATTATTATTATTATATAGCTCTATTACAGATATTGAGCACTTTCCAAATTATATCGCATTTGGTCTGCCACAAACCCACGAAGTGAGGTAGTGACAACCAACACTGTTTTAATACATATAAATATATATATATATTAGGTATGTACAATAACGCGCACCTGCTAAAGTTTTTTTTATTACCCCAAAATTAGCTAATTATCGGATTTTAATAACATTTTCGATATTTAAAGCCATGGAAGATAGGGTTTTTAAAGAGATTTTTCCTCAAAATTCTGATGACGCTTCTTAAAATTTTTTGTTATATGCCCCCTCGTTCATTTTGTTAATTTGCTCCTCTTAAAGAAGGTAAAAGTAAATAATTTTTTAAAAGACAATTCTTTGGAGACTTAGATTTTGTTTCTATTTTTTAAAAATAACGATCTGTCTATTCTGTTTGTACGTATGCCTTATATTTTTCAAGTTACCCCACCCCAAAAAAAACCCCCGGTAACATCAGGTACATTAGTGTGATTCTATGCATTTTTTACTTCATTCGTTTTCGTTGCTTAAACTTCTAAAGATGTGGCCAATGAAAAAGAATAAAAATTCAGATTAAACTTGTAGCAGAAAGAATTTCAAATTATTATTTAGCGCGTTCATTATTTTGACCATTTTGGTCCCGATCTCATATTTGTGAAAATATGAGATCGGGACCAAAATGGTCAAAATAATGAACGCGATGATTTATCCCATTCTCTCTGGATGACTTTCCCGGGCAATACAAAAGGCGACGAAAACACGCGCACATTCTCTCCTCACCATATCTTTCGAACAGGACAGACTGATCCTCCTTTTCTCTTTTACTCCAGCAGGAAACATCTATTACCATGAGGAAAGCACATCCAATTTATGGACCGTTGTTTTCTAGGAATTCATTCCTTAATCCTTTGATCATCCCTCCTAGACCAACGGATCCCAGAAGTATTAAATTGGATGTTTAATTCTGCCTCTGACATCAACAATTTAATTCCTGCTCTGACATCAGCTACTTAATTCCTGCACAACTATTTTGGAGACCATTCTTTCACCTTTTACTCCTTTTCTCCAAAAAGAACTGGACCTCGAACTTTTGGCTGAAAGCTAAATTCCTACTCAACTATTCACAACTGTCCTCATTCTATTACTACTCACAGCTCAAGGAAAATATCGTCTCAAGCTGCCATTAAAACTACCTTTTTGAAACTTATCAATATTCTCGTCGTCTCATTTATTTTCTTCCTTTTAATATAACAAAAGGCAGGCAGAACTCATCAACCTTAACCATATTTACCAACCCCTCCGCTCGGGCAGGATATGACACAAGGTCAATTTTTTAAGAAGAGTTTAACAGATTTGAATTCAGAGTTTTCCTTTTCCTAGACTAATTGCTTCACCAAGGCTGAAGAACCAAGTCCGTCCTACTATTTACTCATAGCTGGAGGGAGAATAATTGGTTTCATACCTTTCCCAAGGGTATTAGTGCTATGAGAAATGCAATCAGCCTCGTCTAGGATTTGAACTCGTGTCGCCGTGTCCATTTCCTACATCAACCTTAACTGCCATTTCAGTAATATTGGAACCCTCATCTGACCTTTTGTTATAAACCTTTTTAAAACCCTTTCAATCATTGCTGGTGACTAGGATTTTGTTGACTGGTGTAAAAATACTGAAGAGATGAATATGACTGATTAGATAAAAAAAAGTCTTTTACCGTGATAATACTTTTTTAGTGTTTTTGTGCGTGTGCAGTTTTTCATGAGATGATATTTTTTCGACAGAGGCCTGCAAGAGAACAAACGAGGATCATCAAATAAGTTTCCACACTTTTTTGTATGGGCACTTTTATTGATAGTACACACATGAAACACTAGTCCCTTTCGAAGTAATCTCCGCCGGCTGCAATGCACTTGTTGTACCATTCCAACAACTTCTGGGAGGCCTCATGGAAGTCCTCTTGTGTGAGCGTGTCAATGACCTTCGTCACAGCCTCTTTCATCTCCTCAATTGTCTCATAACGACAGCCTCTGAGCTTAGGAAATAACCAAAAGTCATAGGGAGCAAGGTCTGGACTATAGGGAGGGTGAGTAACTGTCTCGATGCCCATCTTGGTCAAATAGTCTGTGACAAGGATAGAGATGTGGACTGGTGTATTGTCCTGGTTGAAATGCCACTGAACCGATTTGAAGAGTGCTGGCCTCTTCCCAAGGAATCTCTTTCTGAACTCCCTTAAAACCTCAACATACTAACCCTAACCCTAACCGTTTGGCCAATCAACTCTGGTGTATTGACTTCCTTACTCCTCTTACACCTCTCATCATCCCTCACAGACTCTGTGCCTTCCTTGAATCTCTTATGCCACTCAAAAACTGATGCTCGATTCATGCAAGATGGTCGAAAAGCAATCTGAAGCATTCCATACGTTTCTGTGGCATTTTTTCCAAATTTAAAAGAGAATTTTATTGCATATCGTTCTTCCTCACATCCAGATTGCATTTTTGAAATTCCCCAGCTGTGACAATCAGGCTTTAGTAGGGTGTATTCCAATTCCTGCAGTAGCTGTTCATTTGAACCTGAAATCATAAAAATTGGTTAGTCATCTCATAAGATGTATAGCAATAACATACTGAATTTTAAATACCTGTACAAAAAAAAAAAAAAAAAAAAGTGGGGATGTCCTCGTGGTATAATGGTTACAGCGATGGACTGCGGAATCGTAGTACGCGAGTTCGTACTCTAGTCGCGCTATTACGTTCACTTTCGGGCAAATACCCTTGGGAAAGGTATGAACCCCCTTATCCTACCAGCTATGGGTTAAATAGTACCACTACTGTTCTTCTAGGAGAATGGCTTTGGCATTAAATAACCTACAAAGGTTGATATGCCATTAAATAAAGAAACCAAACCAAACCAAAAAAAAAAAAAAGTCTGGAAACTTATTGAATGAACCACGAATATTTAAAAGAGATAAACTTTTTTCTAAGAATCTATTAAGATAAAAAAAAATACTACGATTTTTACGCTATTGATTACCGTACTTGAGAAAATGGGCGGGGCTTGTCAGTAATAAATCATGAGGTTACCGAAAAAAATAAACGAAAATGACTTAAACACGGCTCAAATCAGTTACGTGTGTTGAAACCTGTTTTCTTTTTTTTTATATAAATAGAAATCTGGTATCAATTCTACCAATAAAAAGTTGTTTGTGTTGGTTTGATGGTGTTTTATGGCATATCAACACTTGAAGGGTATTTAATGTAATATATATATATCATATGATATGTAATATAGAAATGCATATATTTGTAATATATATATGTAATGTATCACCAGCCCATTGCCCTTGGTGGGTAGAGTGTTTTCCAATAGCCTGGGAGACCAGGTTTTGATCCTAGGTCAAGTCGTACCAAAAACTAAAAAAATGGCACTTGATACCTCCTTGTTTAACACTCAGCATTATTAGGTATGTATCAAGGGTAAAGTGGAGAAATCCAGGGAAAGGAATAGCACCCTCCTCTATACCTTAGTGTGGTAGCTATTTAAAAGGGAACCTTTGGGTCACCCTTGACTACGGTCGCCAACTTTACTTATTTATATGTAATATATATGTGATTTGGAAGCAAAAAGTTTATAGGCAATTTTATTTTGGAAATGAGTTAGAGCTCATTTGCACACTTTTAAATGGTTTCTAGTCATACTATTTAATACTAATTATTCTATTCAATATTAATCATTTGTTGGCACACAGTTAAATGGTTTCAAGTATTACTATTTAATACAAATAATTCTATTAACCCCTTTGGTTGCCAGGACATGGACTGCTCAGCCATTAGGATCCCCCCTCTCTCTCTTTTTCTTTCTCTCTCTATCTCTCTCTCTCTCTATATATATATATGTAACATATTCGGATGCAGGGAATCCCGAAATACACGAAACACTGACGACTTTCTTTGTTCAGCTGAACTCTCGGCCCAGAGTCAGAATCTCAATTCACTGACCCAACAAACTCGCGGCGCATCCCGTAGACCACAACTGGACTGGCCTCGCCCAGGTCCGAATCTCAACTAGCCTCGTCCAGCGTCAAATCTCAGCTAACTGCTTTTTTCAAAAATCACCAAAATTCCCAGCCCATCACTTCCGGGCATGACGTCATTCACACCCCAATCACATTTCCTATCTGGGGTTTTTATTATGACATTTGTGATTGTCACATCCTCCGCGCGCGAGCGTGAACTGCACTCAATGTGTTCACCTGCACGTGCACTAAGCCGAATAGTTCTAAGCCTAACCAAACCGAATGATAAGATATAACCAACGAAAATGATTAAATAAAAAAAATCATTCCGCAATTATATAACACACACACACATATATATATATATATATATATATATATATATGTGTGTGTGTGTGTGTGTGTGTGTGTGTGTATGTGTGTATTGTCGAAATTTTTTGTATTGTTACCAAAAACCAACTTTAAAACCAATTAACAAAACAAAAAACAAAAATTACTGGACGTAAAGGTCCCAATGCTAAAAATAAATGAGTCGAAGCTAAAAGTAAACGAGACACTTATTACACAAGTTACGAATGCTTTATTCTATAAAGATGACAAAAACAGACTTCAGCTAGTTGGTTGCATATCAGTCCCTTTGCTGAAATTAATCAATTAACAAAACAAAACAAAAGCAACATTAAAACTATAAGCAAAATTTACATATCTCTTACATTCATTAACAAAACATCAAATTAAGGTAACATTAATAATAGTATCTAAAATTACCTGTACCTCACTTCCCTGTAGCGGCTGAAAACGGCTCCCTTTTTTTAATTTTTTTCCCTTTCTTTCCTTTTTTCTGTGGGGAGAATTTGCAGTTTAGTCAATGACGTCTTATTCATTTTTAAGTTTCTTTACTCCTTTCTTTTTCATTTCTTTCTTTTTCTTTCATTGTTTTCTGTGGGGAAAGTTTGTAATTTAGTTGGAGACTTCTTTTATCTTTTGTTTCTTCACTCTTTTCTTTTTTTCTTTCATTTTGGAATCAACAGATCCTTTAGACCAGAATTATTATGCTTTGTTTTTGCGTGAGATAGCTAATAAACAAATTGGCAACTTCTAGTTAGCTCGTTTAAGCTCTAACCTTGACTATAAAAGTAAGTTTCAACTCAAACTCTCCAGGCCTGCATCTCCCAGAAACCACCTGTTTCTCTGCTAAACCATTTAAAATAAACTTTTTGCACAAGCCATCTCTGGGAATACTTCACCCAACGATTTGTTTTCGAGAAAAGAAGCTAAGATTTTACTTCCTTCTCCCACTCCAAAAAGAAAGATCCCTTGACTCTTCCACCACCACAATAGCAGCAGCAAGTCCAATGTTTCGGCTAATCCGATGGCAATAAGAACAGTCCCGTGCCTTTCTGCAACCCATCAGATGGGTGAACCAAAAATATTTTACAATCCACAACTCTGTAACTAGAATAGCAAACCGTTGCTCTTCTTTCAGTGAATGAGTTCTTCAAACAAAATTTTTACAATATATATATATATATATATATATATGTGTGTGTGTGTGTGTGTGTGTGACAGAGACGTACCTCACCGAAGCAAGCGATGAAAATTGTTTGTGCATGTACATCATAGACGTGTGAGGCGAATTTCAGCAAATCAATGTTGAAATGATACAGCGCATGCGTTATTGGACAGAGACATTTCTGTTTCTTGCCCGAGACCAAAGAAAGATAAAAAGACCTGACGTTTGGTTTCGAGTTAGTTGGTCTTTGAGCCCTGTCCTTGTCCACTGGTTTGGGACACACTTCAGCTGGCTGTATTCACTGGTATACGGATTAGGTCAGATATTTCTTGGTTTGGTGGTAGTCTGTCGAAGCTGCTTGATGCAAGTGTTAGGGAGACCCAGCATTCACGTCTCGCGGCTGAAACTAGCGTCCTTGAGCCTAGTGCCTGCAGCACATCTTTTTAGGGGAATGCCAACGGGGCTCAAGGCATTTTTGAAAATCACCAAGCGTGTGTGGGCTGTAGTCCTGTTCTTGGTACCCACAATAAAAATGCCTCGCGCATACTTGGGGTGATCGACAAATGCCAGTTAGTCTTTGAGACTCATGGAGGCTAGACCAGTATTACCGAGAAAAGAAGGGGGGGGGAAGAAATGTAAAAATAGAGACGCAGATAGAACAGATTAAAGTGAACGTTTGCTTTTCCTACCACCTTATCTTCGTCAAAATAGCAAACAATGATGTTGCGAATTTGTGTAATTTATTTACGTCTGGCTTGCAAACAAGCTGTTTTCCATTCTATCTGTCCTATAGGATTTACATTCCTATATTTTAAAATGGCCGTGATACCACTTGTTTCCGAAGTAAAGATGGTGGATGTCGGTAAACTAATCAGTCTCGGGAACCTATTGGTCAGGAAAATCACGTGATTTGTGCTCACAACTACATTCGCAACTTTGATTTTTGTCTCACACATTTAGAGCCGACTGCATGACAAGAATTGCCTATATAACCTCTCATCTTCCAAGAACTCACTCTTTCACATTTTCACTTCCAGAGACAGCACACTCTCACTCTCTCCATTTCGACTCACACATACACATACACACACACACACACACTCTCTCTCTCTCTCTCTCTCTCTCTCTCTCTCTCTGTGTCTCTCTCTCTTACATTTTGATTTCCAGCAGTCAACCCCACGAAAATGTATACATTCCGCAACCTTTTTCTTTCTTGTTCTGCGTTTCCAGTTAGACTTCTTCCAGCCACGAACACAGCCTCAGAAATTTCGTCAAACCCCGAAAGAGACAAACAACCAACATGGGAGAAGACACGTTCATCCTAGGACTGCTATATTTCTATATATCGATACTTTACATGAAATATTTAGTCCACGTACATTTTATTGCCTACTTTCATTATTTAGTCTTTTTCTATAATATCCTTGTTAGTTACATACACACACACGCACACACAGAGGAATATTTCCCAGACTATATTAGCATATTTGTAATGTTTCTTTTTTCATGTATTTGTTGATGTATAAATTTAATTTTATTTGTACTACTTTGTTTTGAATGTTCAGTTGTCTGCGTTCTTTAACATCGTAAACTTCATTTGCCTTTTCAATAATAAACCAACATAATTTGTGGGAACAAACTACCAACCAAACATACCACCACAAAATGTGGGACCAAAAATATTCACCAAACAACCCTACCCCACAGTCCCTGTATCTTTCTACTAATATGAATATATAACAACAATAATTGATTATATGACGCAAGAAAAATTCTCTATGATTAGGATTATATGTCAAAGTAAAGTAGTAAAGTCGGCGACCGTAGTCGAGGGCGACCAGAAGGCTCCCTTTTCTATAGCTACTACACCCAGTCAGCACTTGTTTCTATGACTGGTAGTTTTTTGTAGGGAGATAATATCAATTGTCTCCCTTCGATTTGATGGGTTGTGTCTCTTGTAATCATGTGCCTATTGGTCCAATAAGAATTTAGAATACTTTCTCATCCTCTCTTCACTCTGGTTCTGTGAAGGTAATGGACGCAACGTACCTGGGCATTCGAAGCGCGCACGAACGTGTCTGGCTTGTAGAACGGAAAAGCGAAACCGATATGGCTGCCTCGAGCATATTTGATGGTGGGAGATCTCGAACCAGCGAGAGGTAATTTGCACGTATGCAAATTCTGGCGAGATCTCACGAACATAAAATACGCAAGGTAATGGCGTAACGGAGATTTTTGTTCTCAGTGCGTCGCCCGACGAACTTGTTACAACTGAAGGAAGGAAGGCGAGAACAGGAAGGAGAGAGAGACAGAAGGAAGGAGAGAGAGCGAGAGAGAAGGAACAGCGAAGGAGAAAGAGGGAGAGAACGCTCGAATCAATACGCCCTGAAACTGACGTGCGAAATCCAACGCAGCCTTCCGACACACAGAATTGGGATTTGGTCTTCGTCTTTAGTGTGAGGGATTCATTGAAGAGACGGGAGTTTGCGAAAGGAACTCCAAGAATCACTTTCACGGTGTCTTTTACGTCCGCTCTTGACAACAGGTTCTTCAACCAAAGTAGACACTGCTTTTTATACCTGTTCATTGAACAGACTTGGTCTCATCACCCGATAAATAACATTGTCATTTGTATTGCTATTAAAATGAAAGCCTACATGGCTAAACCACCATTCAAGTAAACCTTCCCTTTTTATATACTACTTGCACATAGAACAATGTGAACCTTTCATTGGCTCAGACATGTTTTTGTGTTCTTGTAATACTTCTTATATGATTTTATATGTATGCATTAAATGTCCTATATGTGAATATGAACTTATCTTGTCTTCCTTCCGTTTGTTCGATGTTAGTGAATTGTTTGATTTACTGTGTGTAAATCCATGCTAATATTGAACCTTGGTGAATAAGGATATGTAGCAGCCACAGATTTATTTCCTTTCGCGAATCAATGCCCCCGCCAAGCGATTCGGCTATACACCGATCAATCTCCAGGCAGAGCGCATTGATTCCTTGTCCTTCTCTTGAACTATTTTTTCTAGTCCTTTTGGTAGTCAGCCGATAACCTCAGATAGCACCCAGCTCGCAGCCATGACAGACCTCTCTCGCTTTCACAGAAGAACACGCGGCTACTAGCTTCACATACGGAAGAACCAGCCTTGCGGTCAGTCACACGTGCAACTCACTACAGTGACACACACACATGGTCAGAAAGCACCTAGCTCGTAACCATGACAGACCTCTGTCGCCTTCACAGAAGAACACGCGGCTACTAGCTTCACACACGGAAGAACCAGCCTTGCAGTCAGCCATACGAGCAACTCGCTACAGTGACACACACACCTACACACTTCCTACAAACTTAAAGACCAACATACTAACCGGTGACACCAAAAGGGACACTTTCTCACTCTGACTCTTTTACTCTTACTACCAGAATAAACCTTTCGTTGTTGTGTTTTCAAAAGAAGTTTCGTTATTCATTTGTGTTGTCAAATAATTTATAGTGTTATGGAAACCAACCATTTTCAAAACCCTAAAGATGCAATAAATAATATATTTTATAGTTTGAACAAACTTGGAAGATGAATCTAAAATTAAATGAGCTTTAAAATGAATGAAAAAGGAGCTATATAAAGAAACGTCCCGTGTTTCTACGTGTATGTAAATTCTAAAAGAAATGGAAGTTTTGGTGGAAGGCTTACATATTCAAGATGTATTCCTTAGTTATTGGTGTGTGGAATGAAATATACATGTGAGTGACCAAGTAAGTTTAGGACATTGTCTGATTTGTACTATTAGATGATGTTTTATTGAATGTGACGAGAAGAGTGTTGGGGATGAACATATCCCTGTCTCTGAGGATTAGAATCTGGTCTTGTTTCAAAGCATGCTGCAAGTAAAAAGAGAATGAGAATTTTGTGTGCTCTGCTTTGACTATACCATCCGACAGTCTTTTACAGAAATTCTTTTGCAGACAAGGGAGGTAATTTCACAAACCAAATATCCTTCTCCTCATCAGCCATTATTAATCAGTGGATGAATAAGTGAAGATAGCTTTTAAAGAAATTTACAAAGAAAAAAAGAAGTGTTCTAATACAGACTTGTGTAGCAGAAAGAACTAATTTTTCATTGTTCGTCAGACCAACATTAAATCACGCGGTGATTTATATTTTCAAATTTATTGTCTGGCGCGGGAATTATTTGGCCGTTGAAATTTCAATTTATATATTTCGTCCAATGTGAATGATTTATGCCGCTCTGTCCGAGTGACTTTCCCGGGCAATATAAAAGGCGGTGTAACATTCTTTCGCCCTCTCTTTTTTCATCTGACCGATACCAGCAGCAGGTAGACAACATTTCAACACGAGAGAGCACATTCAACATTTGAACCACTTTCCTTAGGATACCATTCCTTCATCAATTTATTCCTTTCTTCCTTTGACCAACTGGACCTCGAAACTTCAGACGGAATGCTTAATTCCTGCTCAACTATTTACAACTGTCCCTCTTGTAATATTTGTACGACTCACAGTACAAGGGGATTTCGTTTCAACTGAAATTAAAGTTTTTGAACACTCAAATATTTCTCGTCAACTCATTTGTTCCTTCTAGTCTTGATATAACAAAGGCAACAGGACTCATCAACCTAAACTGCCATTTTAGTTAATAATGGTAACTTTATCTGGCCTCTTGTCTACTTGTAGTAAAAAAGCTATTCTTAGTTTATCTATATGTACAAATACATGGCATTAACTGAATCTGTCATCAGTTCAGATACATTTTTACATTTGCACCATGTCTAAAAATATCAGATTTACTGAGTAGAGATCTTTTCAAATTGTTTATTTTTTATATCAAGGGTGATATATACTTTAAACCAATCTGACGGTACTGTGAAGATGGTTAAGTACCTGGAACATCAGACGCTGCAGCAAGTTAAAAAAGAAATCTGACCCATAAGCAAGAAATTAAAAAAAAAAAGAACAAGAATAACTTCAAAACATTTACATACACTGTATACACAAAGAATTAATACATACAAGAAAATATTTATAAGTTATTGATTTGTAGTAGAAAGAACTAATTTCAGATTCTCGTTAGACCACAATTAGATCACGGGGTTATTTATATTTTCAAATTTATTGTCTGGAGCAGGAATTATTTTGACCGTTGAAGTTTCAGTTTTAGTTTTCGTCCAATTAGAATGATTTATGCCATTCTGCTCAGGTGACTTTCCCGGGTAATATAAAAGGCCGAGTGTCCTGGATATGACACTAAACTATCTGATGGTGAGGTTCCAGCAATGCTGGAGCTTTGGGGAATGCGGAGTACCCCTTCATTGCCATCGCTCCCCGGTCCTCTCTGGGTCGGAGAGGTAGCACCTGATAAGGGGACTATATATGGGTTGAATAGAACTAAACCGTTCTCCTTTCACTATACTGATTTTTGCATTTAAACTGCGTATTTTTGCTAAACTGAATTGTTTAAAATAGAACTGTTTTGACATTGGAACTGCATTCTAGTGCCGAACTGAATTGCTCGAAATAGATCTGTTTTGACGTCTAAACTGTGTACTTATGCTGAACTGAATTATCTGAAATAAAACTGTTTGACATTTAACTCTGTGTATTGCCCAGTCGGCTGGGGCTGTAGAATACACTGACTGCACCTCTGCAGAGGGGTAAGACCCCCACTAACGAGTGTCCTGTTATGACTCTAAACAATCAGATGGTGAGGTTCCAGCAGTGCTTAAGCTTTGGGGAATTCGGAGTACCCCTTCATTGCCATCGCTCCCAGGTCCACTCTGGCCCGGAGTGGTTGCACCTGATAGGGCCCTATCTATGGGTTAAATAGAACTAACAGCATACTTATGCTAAAATGAATTGAGTAAACTGAATCGCTTGAAATAGAAACGTTTTTGACAATTAAACCGTATTTACATTTAAACTGCGTGCTTATGCTTAACTGAATTATTTGAAATAGAACTGTTTTTCGACATTAAAAGTGTATTTACACTTAACTGAATTGTTACATGTAATTGTTTGAATAGTCTGAAATGGAAATGTTTTTGACAATTAAACTGTGTACTTATGCTAAACTGAACTGTTTTCAATAGAAGAGATTATTTACATAAAAATGGATTTGGCGTTAAATAACCTACAAAGGTTGATATGCCATAAAACCAAACAAACCAAACCAAACTAAAAGGCCGTGTAAGCTCTCTCTCTCTCTCTCTCTCTCTCTCTCTCTCTCTCACACACACTTATTCTTCTCGCTGGACAGACCGACTTGAACATGAGGGAGAGCGCATTCAATTTTCGAACATTGTTCTCGAGGAGATTTATCATTTCTAATGTGTTTCCTATTCTTTCTTTCTCAACAAACTGGTCATCGGAACTTCAGATTGGATGCTAAATTCCTGCTCGAATATCCTAAGCTATTTCTTCCAGATATACGGCTCACCGTACGGAGTTTCTTTGAAGCTGTTCTAGCAGATGGTATTTTTGTTTGGCGCGCAATTTAATTCGACGCATAATTTCACCCAATCAGAATGACTTATCCTATTCATCCCGGGTCTTCTTTACGGGCAGCAGAAATTGGGTAAGCTGCCAAACACAGTCTCTTTGGCTGAACAACGCCGTCCAGTGCAGACGTCCCACTGGCCGTTCTTCAATAGCAGCGGCAGCATGGACACATGAGGGAACCTATCTAATTTATGGATTCCTTGCGTCTATCTCAGACCAAGGAATCTCAGTTGAATATGAATTAGATACATTCAATACGCCACTACAGGAACAACTTTATGTCACCCCCAAAATTGGCTATGTCGATGCGATGCATAATCTCGCTCTCGACACCTAGCTCTCAATTCACCTCTGGGCCACTTTAATGGAGACAACGCACGCCTCTCCCCAAAATCCACCAGACACACAAAACTCACGGTGACTCCAAAGTTCATTTCCTCCAACGGCAAACATGGCTTTCTCTAAACTACAGCGAACACAATCCCTCGCACGTCCCACGACACACACTGCCTTCTCAACTCTATCATATCTCCATTTCGTCTCTTTACTCACCACTTTCCTACGAGACTTGCAGCACAAAAGCAAACTATATTTTCCATGCTGCAAATAAAAACTAAAACTAAAAACACATTTCGACTTCGACATCTTGAACCTTCTCCTTTATATACCCAACAAGCTTTAGCGAGTACCTTACAAACTTAGCGAGGAAAGAACTCAACCAAACACACACGCGCATGTAACAACACTTCTCGTTAACAACAAAACCTCCGGCTAAACTGTTATCAAAGCCTTTTAAACTTATCAACATTCTCGTTCACTTATTTCTTTTACTTCTTAATGTAACAAAGCAAGACAACAATTTGCCCCGGTACAAAAGATTATTACAAAAAATATATAAATGCAGAATAAGACATTGACTGTTCAACTCAACCTCCTGTTATTAGTTTTCAATTTGCATGCTTTATTTATTATTAATTTCAGTATTAACATTTTATCAGAGTTACCTGAAAGATTACTCTGCTACAACATTTATCATCACCCTCATTATCAAGGTGGACTGACGACATGGATTCCCTTGAGTTTCTTTCGCCATTCATCTCTATCGGCCATCGCTCTCGGCAAGTCCTCTAGACATCATCTTATGACCTCACAGAGCTGATATATGTAAGTTTTTGCTGGTTTGCTAATGCTGGCGTATCCATATATAGGAGTCCATTGGATAATATTATCTTTGAGTTTGTCCTTACTTCACCAGCAGTATCCAGCATGTTTTGCTTGTCTTACATAGATTGTTTGTGAGATGGAAGGTAAGTGGCCATACAGCTGTTTTTTGTTGGATGCTGCTTCCAGAATTTGTTGAAAACAGCATGCAACATCCTCATGTAGTTTCTATCTACCTTTTTCTCTTAGTGTTTCATTAAACTCTAAGTGATGCAGCCATAGTATTGTATGGTTACTGATTCAATGGTGTTGTTACAGGATGCATAAAAAGTATGAGAGACTTGCTACCTTGGAAAAAACCCCAATAAAACCCATTTGATTTGTTGCCATCTCCTTGATCAAATCCTACTGACTCCTCTTATGACAGAAAACCAGCCCTTTTCAGACCATACTTGATAATATCAATGAAGGCAGACTGTTCAGGGGAATGTCCAACAAGACAGTGAGTATAGATTTGTAGGGAGGCAATAAATGCCTTCTTTTGACGAGGAATATGTCTGTTAAGTGGTCTGTAGAATACCACATGACCATCCCCAAAAACTTTGTCGGGATTACATTCCTTGCTTTTCAAAATAGTACTTCTTATGGCTGCTAGGTAGCACAACCAAAGTAGCATTATAAAAAATGCCGTCTGAACTCTCTCTTTTTATTCCTGCTTCGACAACAAGAAAGCATGCACAAGTGTGTGTATCTCTTAACAAGGGAGACTCATGTCATACTATGCATGGTACTATGCTTTGACGTAATTCTTCATACAAAAATTTTCATTCTATAAAGGACATTTCAACTACTAGATAGGAATTTCTTTCCATAATATACCATTAGTATTTCATATAATCCCACTAACCTTTCTATTAAGTTTGCTCAGGTAATAAATGTTTCATTGTTAATTCGTTGTGAATTGTTTTATATTGTTTGGCATGAGAAAATGTTAAACCATAATATATTTCTGTCTTGTGTTCCTCATTCTCTAGTAATTGTGGATGTGAGTTTTGGCACTCAGATGCAACAAATACATGAAGAAAAACCTTCAAGTTGTGGATACCAAAGTCCACTTGATTCAATCCCATAACATTCTTGTTCCCGTTTTTACCTCTATTCTTTGAGCAGTAAAAATATTGTCTCTTCCTCTTACTTTGGCCATTTGACTCCCTACCAATATTAAGCAAGACTTTTTCTGTTCTTTTACCTCTTTCACATATTGCTTCTTCAAAGAACAATAGGTAAATATTTTATATGTTAGGACATATTTGTGTATTCTTTTCAATACTTCTTGTATATATATATATATATATTATAAAATTTATTTCTAACAACAGAACAAGATGGGCCACATGTAGCTCTTAACAGCAATTTTGGCTTTTTCAGAGTAGAAAAGGCCTAGACACTAACAGCTGCCCCCTACAATTTTTATTGACAGCTACTATTAATCTTCGAGACCTCCTAAGCCAGGCAGTGAAGGCAGAAAAAAAGTAGTTAGCAGAAAGGTGTTTGTCACTCGCTTTTTTAACCATTAAAAAGTAATTGAACTGGCAAGAAATTCTGAGAAATTCATCTAAAAGTCAACTTAACAGAAAATTCACTTAAATTCAACTGAAAATCAAAACTCAAAAATCCAACAAAAAATCAACAGAAAACTCAACTAAAATAAAATAAAAGCTTAAAAATCAACCAAAAATTCAACAAAACCACAAAGACAACTAAAATTCAAAGAACTTTATTTACAGGACATTCTCTCTTGGATAAGTTTCACAAATTACAACAAATTTGCTACACTATAGAATACACATTATTTTAGTCTTAAAATAAGCAACAAAAACATACATAAGAACATTCTAGAAATTTTGGATCAAAACCGCATTAGCATTTAAGTTACATTTTTATATTTTTCAACCAATCAGCTAAAAACATAGAATAAGAACATTCTAGAAAAACAGGATTGGTATCTAATTAACAGAAAATATTTAGGCTCTAAAATAAATAAGTGAAAATACGATTCTGATTAGTCAATAAATGTCTACGCGCTTAAATTTTAGAACTGCAATAAAACTATTTTTTGATCCAATACTAAAGTATAACTAATGAAGAATTTAATCAACTCAGTCAGTAGTCAAGTAATCAGTCAGCTGTCAGTTAGTCAATTCATTTCTTCGACGACCAAAAGGTCGTGACCAAGCCGCAGATGGTCGCGATTAAGATTCAAAAGAAAAAGTTGCGAACTTTCTTTCCTCAATGCGACACGCTGTCGTCCCAGTCTTAAGAAAAACACAGTGCAGACTTAATTAATGTAAGTAAAGACAATTATTTCATCCAACTTACTTCGACCAACCATGGAACTATTTATTTAACAGACTTTATTAACATTTAAACACACACACACACACACACACACACACACACACACACACACCTGTGAACAATCTTATTTTCTTTTAATTGGCCAAACTGTATTTTCCACAAAGGCCACTCGCTCATTATGTTTTTCATTTATTTTCACTCCTGTTTTATGAATATTAAATTGTTTGTTTTTTAATGTTCGTTGTGTCATATTTCATTTCTTTCACGTGATTGTAAAAATTTGAGTTGTATTTGTGGTGGAACTAAACCGGAGAGCAATACTCGTAAAATACGGACGAGAACTTGCCGCGACCTGCCGATAAACGTAAACAGATCAAGTTACACGCCCGCTTTAGGACAATTATATCCGGTTACAGCTAAAAGAAAGGGATAAATTAAAATCAACAATATTTACAAAACACTTCGGCCAAAAATAACTTGATAAAAATGGAACTAATAGTCGTCGCCAGCTTATAGCAGGTTAAAAAAATACTTAATTGCTACACTCATTTTTTATAAAAGAATTTCATATTCACGCGGCTGGAGCTGTGTGTCACAGCACCTTCGTAATATCAACAAGCCCTTTTTCAACGCTCGTTGGCTAGCACTCCTAGCGAATTTTGGAGATATCCTACGGCCTCAGGGGGCCTCCCCCCAGGCTTTTACCTCCTTCGGGAGGGTTGGGTTCATCGCCCGGCGCCTGAGGCGCCCCTAATAAGGGGAATACCGACGGGGCCGTAGGCATTTTTGGAAAATGCCGGACGCGTGTGGGCTACGGCCCTGCGCCCGGACCCACCATAAAAAGGCCTTGCGCCATACTTTCCCGTTAGGTGGGGCGCGCAACAAATACCGCTAGCTCCTAGCGAAGCTCATTTAAGGATGAATCCTGCATTTTGTGCGGTTGCATTCACCTTACCTTCCGGCGTTGATCCCACTTCTCGTGGTAGATCTGCCTTTCTCCCACCTACATAGGTATGCACAAAGGTCCTTTTAAGGACCAATAGAGGTCACCTTCTGCGGGTCGGAGCATCTCTGGCAGCCTTAACTGGCTCGCCGAAATAGACGGCCCGGAGGCAAACACGAAGATGGATTCTAAGACCAACCGGTCTTAACCCTCGCTCGGTTCCGCTTGTCCGATAAGCTGCGCAGCGCTAATGGCACGGTCCAGCCTTTAGCTACCGCTTCGCAATCTGCCCAGCGCTAAGATAACACCCATCTTAGCCTCGGCCTTCTGGCCTGTCCGCTCGATTGTGCAGAGCTTTGGCGTGACCCAGCCATAGCCATCGTCCGCACGGCTTTGGCGCGACCCAGCCATAGCCATCGTCCGCACGGCTTTGACACGGCAAAGCTTTCGCTCCCGTCCGATACGTCCGCACGGCTAGAGGGCACGACAAAGCCCTAGCCTTTTCTCGACTCGTTCGCTCGATCTCGTCTGTACTAAGGCCCGGCAAACCTTAACCACGGTCTCAGACGTTTCACTTGGTCCGTAACACTAAGACACGGCTCAGTCTTAGTCACTAGCTCGCCCGACACTTCACGACCAAGCTGCCATAACCGAACTCGACCTCGACGCTCCTGCAAGGTACCACGCAGTCCACGTAACGACTCGCTGTTACGGACTGTTTCTACCACTGCACACCTGGCTCACGTACGACCTGCTGTACGAGCCAGCAACCGGATCGACGCACCCTTGGTTATCTCAACATACCGTCATAACCGGGAAAATCGATCTACCAACTACAACCGACCTCAGCTTTCAACTTGGATCATCCAGCTGCATTCTACGACTCGTCCGACCTCAGCCTTCGACTACGACCATCCAGCTGCAGTCTACGACTCAACTATACCAGCTATCAACGTAACCATTCTAGCTGAAGACCATATTCGACCATTACGAACTTAACACACGCTTGTAAGTACGACAAATAAATTGTCACCTGTTATAATTGTTACCTCGCCTTTGTTCCTTCATTGTGTTTTGGCTGTTCTCATTCACACGTTTAACTACATAACTCATTTGCGGAGTCGACGTACTTATTGACTCCGCAACAAACTCACTCTCATGCACACACTACAAATTGGAAAGAACATATCCACTTAAATATCCAATTACATGTTTCCACTACAACACTTTATCCTTTTTACCTTTGTTGCATAGCCGCATACATACACATATAAGCGGAAACATAGTCAACAATAATGACGAACTTCAATGAACGAACATACGTCTTTATAAAAATATACCTGTCACACTTTATTCTCGAAAGGGTTGCAAAAGGGTTGATGTTGGTTGTGTGTGAGAGGCGAGTTGGAGACGGGAACAGACTGCTACATATTGACCCAAAGTTCTTCTGGCCATAGCAGCACTTCTTTCGCGTCCGTGGGTCACTGAGGGCCGCAAGTCCTCAGTCTGCAAGCTGATTCTCACGCTGGCATCTTGTCCCCAACCGACTCCAACTGCAACTGGAACTAGAACTGACTGTATCAAGCTGTCTGTGGCACCTGGTTATATAATTGTCTTACGACCACCTGCTTCCCGTGGGCGTACGCATCTGCACCGAATTCAACCACGTCCACAGGTCAAGGTGATATTCGGATATCTTCGACCGGATGCACCTGTTTCGCTGTTCTCCCGCTTATTTACACAGGTGCATCTCTTGATTGACGGCTCGGTCGAGGGTCAATATGTTACACCTTTTCTTTTCTTTGCTTCTATTATATAAGATTTGTTTTATTAAACTTTGTTGTTTGTATAATCTTTTTGAATCAGTATCTGAAACCTGCGGAATATACTGTTTGAAATTACCCACTAAAACCTCCCCTAAAAATATTTTACCAATATATTGAAAATTTTTTAGTTTAACCACTAATTGTGGAATCTTTTATTGTCGTTTCCCTTTAATATATTTGGGCTAATGAGTAGTGTTCGCCAATGGCCCGGGAGACCGGGGTTCAATCCCAGGTCAAGTCATACCAAAGACTCAAAAAATCGTACTTGATGCCGCCTTGCTTAACACTTCGCACTACAAGGTAAGGATCAAGGGTAAAGTGGAGCAATCCAGGGAATCGAGTGGCGCCCTTCCCTACACCTTGGTGTAGTAGCTATTGAAAAAGGAGTTTTCGGGTTACCCTCGACTAAGGTCGCCAACTTTACTATATATATACATATATGTTATGTATTCATCAAATCTTTCTGCATGTATAAATGAGCTTACCTTGTCTTCTTTTTATTCAGTGTATCATGAATATAAAAAATAGAACTGGTCCTTAGTGAGTAGGGACTTGATTAAATATCCTCCTTACCAAAAAGTAACGCAATAATCTGAATTCATCCATCATAGATCCACAATAGCACTTGTTTTTCTTGCATATTTAGAGTTCAAGTCTTTATGTAATTTTAATCTGGAGACAGTTCAAAATAACAAGGTTTGTATAAACGTGTTGATATGGAATTAAAAGGAAGAAAAATGTCTTATGCTTAATAGAGGTAGAATTGTTAGACTTACGTGCATACGGTCAATCAGATGTTATGAGTGTGGAGGGGAGAGGAATGTTTGGTGATTTATGGCTTAGTCGCTTCTTTTAAAGTAGAGAAGAGGAAAGTCAATACGGGTGAAGTGTGGTTTCGAGTTTCGCCCATCTCTCTCTCTCTCTCCCCCCCCTCTCTCTCTCAGAGTTGGAGTTCTAGTCTGCGGAGTCGTCTACTTTCTCTTGATCTGTCCCTGCTGTCGAGAAATTTGTCTTTTATATCGTTTTTTTCTCTTCTGATTAGGTCAAATTGGGTTTTCTTTATTTTTTTACTGAGAAGGTCACAGATTGGCCGAAAAATTACTTTTAATTATTTTTATTTTTTGACAAATTTCATTGACATTTTGCTATGTGCTGATCCTATGCACAGAAATCCCTTTTTTTTTCATTTTGAAGAAAGTTTCAGCACTGATAAAATCTCGTGAATGCTCTCGTGGGCGTTAGATGCAATCATTATTTTGTGTGTATGATAAATTAGAAGAGATCTCTTTTGGTCATATAACAATTATTTTTAATAAAATCATTAAGGACTCAAAACATTAGGAAAAAAACACTTAAAAAATAAGAAAGAAAGAAAGAAAGAAAGAATCCTAATCTTTTCTTCTACCCTGGAAACATTTTCTAACCAATAAAAGAGTGTTTAGTTTAGTTTGGTTTCTTTGTTTAATGACATATCAACCTTCATGGGTTATTTAATGCCAAAGCCATCCTTTTCGAAAAACAGTTGTGGTGCTATTTAATCCATTGCTGGGGGATAAAAGGGTTCATGCCTTTCGCAAGGTAATTAGTCTGAAAGAGAATGTAATAAGTCAAACTCACTATGACATCGTTCTCCAGCATTTTAACCACTACATTCCAAGAATCCCCTCCAATAAGGCAGTGTGTTACAAAAATTAAAAATTTACAAGATAAAGAAATGCTACAAAGTAAATGCAGACCCCTTCTTGTCTCCAAAAATTATTTAAAAAATATCAAGAGTTATTTTCTCAAACAGTTCTTGAAAGAAAAATTTATACCTTCCACTTGATCCTATCGGATAGAAATAAAAAGGCCGGAAAAAGAATCAAAAGCTGACAATCTAGGCTATGCAGGCAAAAGGAGATTGTTATAAACTTAGCAGGAAAGCAGACAGTCAATCATCAAACATAATTCAGTGAAGAAGAAGTTTTCCTTAGAAACCAACATTTTTTTGCGATTTGAATAAAGATTTGGATATTTTTTAACATTTCAATCATACATCCTAGATGCATCGAGGTAGGTTCTTAGTGATGCACTGTCTTCATCGCCGATTTCGGGTTTTTTGCATCATATCGGCTCCGACAGCAGTCCCGACCTGACTCTGGAAGAGCCAAGCCGCCTCCTTGATCACGACGTGCTACGCTCGTGCCTCTGCCAAAGCAATAAAATAAAAATTCAAAATCCAAATTCATTATCATCATCATAGAGTCATACTGATAGCATGGCTTTTCTTGGCTCTCTCTCACCTTCCATCCCTATTATTCATTGCTCCTGGCAGCTCCTCCAAATCACATCCTGCGTCTGTACAGTGCTGATGTAAGTTCTTGATGGTCAACCAACACTGGCACGTCTATGTGTTGAGGTCCATTGAAGAACGTCACTTATGATTTTGTCGTTGCTTCTCCAGCTGTACTCCAAATGTTTCGTTTGTCTTACATGGATGGATTTTGAAATGGGAGGTAAGTGGCTGTACAGCTGCTGTTTTGTGAGGTGTTGCTTGAAAACATCATTCAATTCAATTTATATATATGCAATTTTTAAAAAAAGAATAAATGTAATATTCTCATTAAAAACAAATCTGTGAACAAAAAAAATTATTTCTTTTCTTTTCAATTTACTCCAGATTTTGACTTGACTTTTTAACACACTCTTATGGATAATTTCTACGCAACCCGCTCATTGGCTTAGTGGGTAGAGTTTTTGCCAATGGTCTGGGAGACCTGGGTTCAATCCCAGGTCACGTCATACTAAAGACTTTTAAAATTGTACTGGATACCTCCTTGCTTAACACTCAGCAATATAAGGTACGTATTAAGGGTAAAGTGGAGCAATCCAGGGAAAGGAGTTGTGCCCTCCCCTACACCTCGGTGTAGTAGCTATTGAAAAGGGAGCCTTCGGGTCGCCCCTGATTACGGTTGCCAACTTCAATGAATTTTATTTTGTTATTTCTTTAG
The DNA here is from genome assembly GCA_963585895.1 of Sepioteuthis lessoniana. Taxonomy (NCBI): domain Eukaryota; kingdom Metazoa; phylum Mollusca; class Cephalopoda; order Myopsida; family Loliginidae; genus Sepioteuthis; species Sepioteuthis lessoniana. The sequence goes on along the minus strand of OY757940.1, from coordinate 38,059,760 downwards.
AGTTTTTTTGCATACAGTCATGTGATTTCAAGTAACTAATAATATTCCTTAGTAAACAATTAGAGCTTGAAGTTACGATTCTTAATACAAATAATTTACTGTTATATGTCATCAAATATTCCTATCTGACACTAATAATTTGTACACAGTTGTATGGTTTCAGGTATTTCATTCTAATACTAATAATTATATGGTTTCTAATGATTATTTTTGATCATAGACATTTGCTTGCACATGGTTGTATAGTTTCAAGTAATTAAAAAAATATAGCTTCAAGTGATTATTCTTAATACAAGCATCAGCTTGTATTAAGAATAATCACTTGAAGCTATATTGTATTAAGAATAATCACTTGAAGCTATATTGTATTAAGAATAATCACTTGAAGCTATATTTTTTGTATTCTTATTGAATATGAATAATTTTTAAACAGATCTATTTGACCTATAGATGGGGCCCTAACAGGTACTATCACTTTGGGTTAAAGTGGACATGGGAGTAATGGCAATGAAGGGGTGTTCTACTCTCTCCTGGTTTCCAGGATTGAGCTTCAGGATGCATTTGTTGGGAGACAATAAATGATTGTCTCCCTTGAATTTGGTGGGAGTATCTTTGATAATTATCTGTCCATTGGAAATGATAGAATTTGTAATCTTTCCTCAGTCTTTTTGTGCTGTTTTTTTTTTACCAACATAGACACATCTCTTTTTATACCTGTTTATTGATAAAACTTTGTCTCACCACCAGGCAATTGATGTTGTTGTTTGCAATGAAAGCTTACATGTCTAAATCTCTATTCAAGTAAGACTTTTTCAATTTTGCATCCCATTTTGTATACTGCAAGTTAGTTGGACAAAAATGTCTCTGTCTGAGAGGACTAGAACCTGGTCTTGTTTTGAGGCATGCTGCAAGTAAGAAAAGAAAATGAGATTTTTATGCACTCTTCTTATATAGTTATTTGAGAATGACCTCTTGTGGTCGTTTGTAGAAATTACTTGGCAGACAAGAGAGGTGATCACACATTATTATTAATATACTCATTGTGAGTGCTACTTGGTGGCCTTCAGTGGAATTTGAGTAACAATAGGTATCTTCAGTTGTTTAGGACTCTTCTTAGTACTCTTGCTGATTTCAGCAATTCTGGGGGTTCACTTTTCTGGCCTTGTGTCAAACAAACTGAGTTAAACTGAGTAAATGACAACTTCAATCCTGATTTGAAGTGGGATTCTTATACCATATTAATTGTCCCTTTGTAATACTCTTTTCTTATATCCTTATCCTGTGTGGTTGTATCCGTTTGGGCCCCATCTATGGCTCAAATAGATTTGCATATTATTTGTATTAGCTTGAAATACTTGATATCATATAACCGTTTATTGCCCCATTGGCTAGAGCTGTAGAAGACACCGACTGCATCCCTGCAGAGGAGTAAGACGCCTGAAAGAGTGTCCTAGTTATGATACTAAGCATTTTGATGGTGAAGCTCCAGTAATGCTGGAACGGTAACTGCTGATAGGGTCCTATCAATGGGTCAAACTGAACTAAAATGTGTACTTATGTTAAACTGAATTATTTGAAATAGAAATGTTTATATGTATAAAAATGGATTAGGTATTAATAACCTACAATTTTTGATATGCCATAAAACCAAACCAAACCAAACCAAACTATGACTGTTTACAAAAATCGCTCAAGAAACTACCCAAAAACTGTAAATATAAACATACAATGTATGCAATTAATAAACCTCATTGCATAAAATAACCCCACACTGGTTGACATTCCGTTAAAATCAATCAATTCGACAATCAATCAATCAATCAATCAATCATATAATGGCCGACTAGCTTTGATAATTGTAACTTTGAGTATTAAAAAAATCAAATCATTATCAATTTAAACAAAAAAGAAAGAGTTTTATTATTTTTTTTATTAGAATAAATGATTCGCAATGGTTTGTTAAAAAAAATCTTTGAAAGTTGGAACTGTTTCAAGCTTATGAGGATATTTATTTTCTCCCATTTTGTGAATGAGTATTGTTTAATCAACCTAACAACTGGAATTTGAACCTCATTTTTGGTTAAACTTTTGTTTTTGTTTATCCACAGAGCCACAACAATGTCACATGATTTGTATACCGCTATATCTATATCACCACAAGTAATGAATTTTTAAAATGAAGAATTAGTTTGAGAGATCTGAAATAGGCAATTTATTCTTGATCATATGTCCTTAGCTTTACCATTGAGCAAGACCACATGACTTGATATTCATTTTAATTATTTTTTTTTTGTATTATGAAGTTTTAAATGAAACTAATTAGTGAATTATCTCCCTTGTTTGGGACTCTTTATCGTCTCTTTTCGTCATGAAACCGTGTTCTGTTATTAGTGTAAAGAGAGAATCGGTGTTAGTAGTAATCATACTCCCCAGTAAAAGACTTAACTCTAATTTCCTGACCATACCAACCAACCATTCCAGGATGGTTGGTTGGGACTATTAGTGTGTTACTATCAATCTATTATCTCTTATTGTCCACTTTAGTGCTCAGCGATGGAGGCTAAAGCTTTAATTTGTGACCAACTTCGGTTGGCACCCCAACACGTTAGATGGTTGGGTGTCCCTGGTCATTGTGCCGTCTGCTTGGTAAGTAAGATTTTACTTTATTGACCCTCTTGTTTATTTATATTTCTACCGATTCCGTTTATGAGGCATATTCTATTTTTAATTGTTAGTATAGACTAGTAAATATTTTCTTGCATCTGTATCATGTTCTTTTATCGTTTTCTTTATGATATTTTTCTTTCGAATTTAGGTTTACCAGTCATTTTCTGATCTTAATTTTATTTCAGATTAATAAAGTAAAAAAAAATTGTTGCTTAACTTGCTAAAATAACAGTAATAATCTTACTGGCCTGGCTTGTTTAATTTGTTATAGCTAAGGATAAACTTAGATTTAATTTTAAACAAGTACTTGTCTAGTTTATTCATTTTCAAATTGCAACATTTGATGAAATGTTGAAAGGAAAATCATTGTTTATCTGTTGTTTATTTTTGACGATTTTTAGCAATTTTTGTTATTAAGTTAAGTTTATTTTATTAGGTACCTACATATTCTTTGATAGGTTAATTAATTTAATATAATTTTAATTTCATTATTCACATGATTACTTGTTTTTTTTACCTAGTATTATCTTCCTTTCTTTTTCATTTATTCATTGTTTTTGTTTTAAATTCACATTTTTTTGAGTCAAAATTATATAAAAATTACGTATTATATTTTATTTTTCTCAGCCGAAAAAAAAAGTAAACTTGCAATATATATATTGCAAGTATTTCTATCGTTAAAGCGAAATAATTATTTCGGGTCCATTGTAAAAGTTTTAATTATTACCTGGTCTAGGAAGGTTATTATCTTTTTTTAAAAAGCATAGCTGATTTATGTAATTCTTAAGTCTCTTATTTTTAAAAGTAATATGAAAAATAAAACTTATTGGTTTGTTTTTATTTTTATTTCTATCAAAGCTGGTAATAAAAAATATTGATGTTGTTAATCATTGTATTTTTGTGGTTGAAACGAAAGAATCAGGATCTATTGTACATAAGTTGGACAATATTTCTTTATTAGTTGTTTTCATTCACAGATAAAAAAAAAAAACTTCAAAGGACAAACGTCTAAATTATTAAATCTGTTTTTTCTTTTATTTACATTTCAAATTTTGTGCATTTATTTGAAATTTAATGCAAAAATCTTAGAAACTTAAAAAAAATTACTTTTCCTTTAGAAACAGCAGCTGTAGACTTCGTTAATTATTGTTTGTAAGAGGTAAATTAAAGAATGTATTTAGATGTTAATTAAAAAAAAAGGAAAAATCAAAACAATTTCTTTCTGTGATCATTGACCGATTAAGCGGTTCTTTTGAAAGAATGTAACTGTTAAAATATTTTTAACATTATTTTACACGTGATAAAATCTATTGGTAATCTGGGTGGGGGAAAAAGGCCAACAGAAAACAAAACAAAACAAACCGCACATGAAGATCCGATCGTTTTGTATGTGTGTGTGTGTGTGTGTGTATGTGAGAGAGAGAGATAGAGAGAGATAGAGAAAGAGGTTTGGATAAACAACAACAAAAAAGAAAAAGAAAAAAATATCTCAAAATTAACCTATTTTTTTATGTGTAAAATGTTACGATTTTATTTATATGCCTATTTCTTATGAACCTTGTCACAATAAAATTACCTTTTAAACCTTCAAACATAGTCAATTCATTTTCTTTTTTTTAGTTTAACAAAAGATCCACCCATTCACTTTTGATATTTTGAATTATCAATTGAAATATTAAGTATTTAGTTTCGATACAAAATTGTTTGTACCCAGTGGTGAGGTTCCAATTCTGTTGTGTGTAGAGTCTTGTTGCCATTTATCCCAGTGGCTTACTGATCTGTTAGGGCCTCGGTTTATGGGTCAGATAGATCTAAGATTATGTTTTAAATAATTTTGAACTAAATTTGCTCTTAAAACCCTCGATATTGTAAGTAAGTAGGAAGTATAAATGTGTTTAAATTGAACTTTTGAAATATATTGGCTCTTAAAACATTGATATTGCAATTTGACAGTAATATATATATATATATATATATATATATATATATATATATATATATATATATATATATATACTCTATTATTGATACTGAGCCCATTTGGTCCTCCATTAACTCATCAAGTGAGTTAGAACCATAAACCTCTTATATATCATCATCATCATCATGACGTGCCGCCAGCACGGATATCCCTGACCCTCTCTCGCCACCTCTCCCTATCATTCATCGCCTCCGGCAGGTCTTCAAGGTTACATCCTGTGTCCTCACATAGTTGCTGTATGTAAGTTCGTGCTGGTCGTCCTGTTTTTGCACGGCCATATGTGGGGGTCCACAGTAGCACATCACTTATGAGCTCATCCTTGCTTCTACAGCAGTGTCCTGCGTGTCTGGTTTGTCTAACTTGTATAGTTTTCGTGATTGGAGGCAATTGTCCGTGTAGTTGCTGTCTAGTGGGGTGTTGTCGCCAGGACTTGTTCAATATTGCTCTCAACATTCTTGTGTAATTTCCGTCCAGTTTCTTCTCCAGCCGTTGAGTTAGCGCCCATGTGGTGCATCCATATAGCAGTATCGACACAACCGCTGCCTGGAAGAAACTGCGTTTCATTTTATCGCTTAGGTCTGATTTCCATAGGAATATATATATATATATATATATATATATATATATATGATTCTAACTTGAAGCTATAATTATTTACAAATGATTATTACTAAATAGGTGGAGTCACCTGAATTGCTTGCAGGGAGGGGATGACTGTGATAACCCAAAAAAGCAATTGACTGGAAAAACCAAGCAACCAACTGTTAAACATTTTTCATAAAATAAGTTCATTTTTTATTAATTTATTTTGACTTGTTTATTTTTATTGTAGAAATTTTTTTGATTCTTTTAAGACAATGAAACAGTCCCTTTTTCAATTGATTTATTGATTTTAATGGGATATCAACATATCTGGGGTTATTTTATGCATACCATATTTACCAACCCCTCCGCTTGGGCAGGATATGACACAAGGTCAATTTTTAAGCGGAGTTTAACAGGTTTGAATTCAGAGTTTTCCTTCTCCTAGACTAGTTGCCTTACTAAGGCTGAAGAACCCAGTCTGCCCTACTATTTACCCATAGCTGGAGGGAGAATAATTGGATTCATACCTTTCCCAAGGGTATTAGTGCTATGTGAAATGCAATCAGTCTCGTCCAGGATTTGAACTCGTGTCGCCGTGTCCATTTCCTACGACGATAACAATTACACCACAGGCACCACGGGTTATTTTATGCATACAAGTTGGGAAATTCAATACATTTTGCATATTTATGTTTATGTTTTTTGAGAGTTTCTGAATTTTTTTTTGCAAATTGTTATACGATTGATATCAAGCATTCTTAGCTGATACAAATAATTTGCTAACTGACCGAGTCGGCTGGGGTTGTTGTAGACATTGACTGCTTCTCTGCAGAGTGGTAAGACCACCTCCCCAAACGAGTGTCCTTGATATAACACTAAACAATATGATGGTGAGGCTCCAGTTATGCTGAAGCTTTGGGGAATGTGAAGTACCCCTTTATCCTATTTACCAACCCCTCCGCTCGGGTAGGATATGACACAAGGTCAATTTTTTAAGCGGAGTTTAACAGGTTTGAATTCAGAGTTTTCCTTCTCCTAGACTAGTTGCCTAACCAAGGCTGAAGAACCTAGTCCGCCCTACTATTTACCCATAGCTGGAGGGAGAATAATTGGATTCATACCTTTCCCAAGGGTATTAGTGCTATGTGAAAGGCAATGAGTCTCGTCCAGAATTTGAACTCGTGTCGCCGTGTTCATTTCCTACGATGATAACAATTACACCATGGAGTACCCCTTTATTGCCATTGGTCCCAGGTCCACTCTGACCGGGAGTGGTAGCACCTGATAGGGCCCTGTCTATGAGACAAATAGAAATAAATTGTGTAATTATGCTTAACTAAATTATTTGAAATTAACTGTTTTTATATGTAATTGTGTGTTTAAACTGCATGCTTATTCTGAACTGAATTGTTTGAAATAGAACTGTTCTGACATTTAAGTGTGTTAAACAAAAATTTATACTCATACTAAACTGAATTGTTTAAAATTAAATGTTTTGACTTTTAACTGTGTGTAAACAAAAACTATTCTTATACTAAACTGAATTGTTTGAAATATTTATCAAAATGACTTAATTTGGTATTAAATGACCCAAAGGGGTTGATTTGCCATAAAACAAAAGAACCAACCAACCTAATTTGCTAACTGATCAATGTAATCTATAGATGGGGCCCTAAGGGGTATTACCACTCCGGATCAGAGTGGATCTTGGAGTAATGGAAATCAAGGGGTACTCCATGCTCTAAAGTGCTCTAGAACTTGAGCCTCACCACCAGATACAGTGAATACAGTCAGGATATTCATCAAGGATGTATAAAAAATAACTTGCTTTCATTCATGCATTGCTACAGGTGTTAGCAAGTACTCCTGATCCCTACTTTATTAGTGCAATGGAGAGGTGTTGCTTATGAAAGGAATCTCCTGCAGCAAGGCTTGGTTTATTTGTGTTATGTCTAGCTCAAAGTCAAGACAACACATGACCAATAAAGCTATTTCTTGTTCAATTTTTAACTAAATGGCTCAAGTACTGAACTGCAATCTCAAAGTGAGATAGTTCAAACTCCAGCTGTACTATTACGATCACTTTTGAACTAATACCCTTGCCAAAGGTATGAACCTTCTTATTCACCCCAGCAGCACCTTCCTCTACACCTCAGTGTAGTAGCTATTGAAAAAGGAGCCTTTAGGTCACCCTTGACTATGGTTGCCAACTTTACTTTTTACTTATGGCTTAAATAGTATCACTGCTGTTCTTTTACAAGGATGGCTTCAATATTAAATAACCCATGAAGGTTGATATGTCATTAAATCAAAGAAACCAGACTAAATGATAATTTTTTTGGGTCAGCATTTGTGCTGAACATCATTTTTAATTATTCAAATTTTTTATATGACAAAGATAACCATAAAACACTAAGTAGGTTGGTTGGTTGGTTAGTTGTTTTTTTTTTGTTTTTTTTTTTGGCATATTAATCATGGTTGGTTATTCAATGCCACATCTTGTTTGTACA
>OY757940.1:38049482-38051817 GCA_963585895.1 Sepioteuthis lessoniana | reverse complement strand
ACATCTTGTTTGTACATATATATTAAATATCTGATTTGTTAACTTATTTTGTTGATAATATTTTGAAACAAACCTAAGCTCATTTTTTTTCACTCACTTAAATTGTTTCAAATACTTCTATATAAACAAATAATTCTATTTACTATTAATCATTTATTTGCACATAGTTAAATTTTTCCAAGTATTGGTATGTATTACTAACAATTCAATTAAACATCAGTTATTTGTTTACACACAGTTAAATGATCAAACAATTCTATTTAACCCATAGATAGGACCCTATTAGGTGCTAACTCTCCAGGTCAGAAGTGACCTGGGAGCAATGGTAATAAAGGGGTTCCAGGGCTGAAACCTTACCATCAAATTGTTTAGTTTTATATCCAGGTCATTCATTGGGGGAGTATTACCTCTCTGCAGAGATGCAGTCAGTGTATTTTACTGCCCTAGCTCTTCCTAGATAGATGCAGTAGTATCATCATGGATTATTGTTACAGTGGAAACACTAGACATTTATTTGTTGTCTCATATTAAATGGAAATGAAACAAGTTAGCTTTATGCAAATCCATGGCAGTCCTTAAGTGCTGTTATTTACTAAGCTTTTCTTTGATATTCCACAAAGGCCTCAAATTGCTTAAGTAGTCACCCATCTAAGTAATGAACTGGCGTATCACTGCTTAACTTTTGGGATCTAGTAGGAATCAGTGTTTTCAGTATGACTTGACTGTAATTATTTACTAAATTTTGCTTTGGTATGGCATACAGCCCTCAAGTTGTTTACAGTTCTTACTGGTCACCCGTCAAAGTGTTGAACTAGCTCATTGCTGCTTAACTTTAGTGATCAGAGTTATATAAGAGTTCAAGTAAGCGTGGTATCGTCATTTTTCTTAATTCATTTTAGTCATATATGAATCAATTTGGATAAACTTTTTTACTTTTTGTAATTGTATTTTTAGTATCTTCTTTCACAATGAAACAAAGTGCTATTACCTACCTTTTGAGTTTATTGTTAGGGATGAAAGCAAAGTATTTATGAATTAGTTTTGAGATTCTGTGATGAAGTATATTCAGATAATTTTTAATTCGAATCAAGAAGCAACTTTAAATAACTGTGTCTTTTAAAGTTTGTCCACAGTTATCAACTGCTATTAACAGATTACCAGACATTGGCATGATGGTTAGAGTGTCCGTCAATGGCCTGGGAGACCTGGGTTCAATCCCAGGTTGAGTGATACCAAAGACTCAAAAGATGATACTTGATGCCTCCTTGCTTAACACTCAGCATTATTAGGTGCAGATCAAGGGTAAAGTGGAGCAATCCAGGGAAAGGAGTAGTGCCCTCCCCTACACCTAGGTGTAGTAGCTATAGAAAAGGGAGCCTTCAGGTCACCCTCAAATACAGTCGCCAACTTTACTTTTATTAACAGATTAATGACCAGCTAGAAATCTGATCTCTCTGATAAAATAAAACAGGAATTCTTTCAAGCTATAGTTGTGTTTGTACTATTGTATGGTTGCACCACCAGAACTTGAGGAAAAAGCCAGATCAGAACTTGTAGTGGATTGTTTGGTTATAGGAATTTCATTTTTTATCTCTAAACTAGAAATACGTTTATATTAAACGTAGTCAGAGATATTGCCCTTGCTAACAATCCTCCTAATACAATAAAGTCAAACAGAAATTAGAGTATAAGAATTATTAGGCCTTTGGTAGACATGCAAAACAATAAAAATAACCACACAAAGAGCAATAAAAAAATTTGTAAATATATAAATATTTATGTTAAAAAATATTGTAAATAGTTATTTTACAATGAAAGCATTTAAAAAGAGTTGAATTGTTTTTTGTTTTTTTTATTAGTTTTAAAAATTTTGTCTTGTACTCATAACATCCCTTTTGGGGATCATAATCCTGTTGGTTTTATATTCAGATCAAGCAGGGATATTTTCCATTCAAAGTTCTTTGCTGTTTTATTAAAGTGGAAATGCAACTGACTTTGCAAAAGTCAAAGAAAAATAAAAAATATGAGGACCAATGACAAGGGGTCATAAATTAAGATTTCTTTCAGACAATTGTCTGGTCCTTTTTAAAAAAGCTAAGTATTTTGTCTGATAAGTATCACATGAGATCAAAGGGTTTTTCTTTGAACTATGGTGCTAATTGCCTAGCATTTTAAGGGTTGAGTATTTATTTATGGGAACCACAATTTAGTGGCTGAATGTGACTAATAATTTATTTATTATCTACAGCCCTTTAATTAGTTTTAAGAGTTGTCACACTAACTATCACCAGATATTTTAGGCAGTTAAAAACTTGTGGCCTTTTCTAGAAAATAA
>OY757940.1:37791982-38044482 GCA_963585895.1 Sepioteuthis lessoniana | reverse complement strand
TCAGTACACCTTGATGATGATGGGCTAGAGCTAGACATTGGGTATTTTTGAAGATTGTGAGCATAACAACATGTGCATATTCTTAATCTTGAATTTTCTGGCAAACAGCTGTTTTTAAAATTATGTTTCTATCGTTTTTTGTTGAAAAGTTATGATGTTTTGAACTTGACAGGTTTATAAAGAAAATAATTGTAAATTTTGTGTGTGAAAATTTATCATTAAAATTATAATGAAATCTTTAAAATGGTTTTCTAGCTGAGGTATATTCTGATTTAAGACAAAATCCTTTTATTGTTTTCAGAAATGTTCTGATTGTTTTGGTCTGAATCATTTAAGATTTTTAAAAAAATTATTTCTGTAAAATTTTACTTTTTATAATCAGATTTTTACTTAACACTTCTGAAAAATGCTTATTTTTTGAATAAAAAAAAACACAAAAATATTTTCTGTATATCTGGAAATCAAAACATTGAGGTCGAACATATTACTCATGTGTATATTCTAGAATAAAGACCTCCATGCTATCTCTTTAAAGTGATTTTTTTCAGTTCTGTCTCAGCTATTTGGAAACCGTCCATAATCAAAATTTTGGGTTTTTCGTCACATTTGTTTCAAAATAAGATTAGCCAACAGCTATAGAATTCAAATCTTAGGTTTCTTTGTATACTTGCTTTCACCTAAACAAAATCACTAATAATTACATTCCTGTATTTAAACCAAGACAGTGGTGGAAACTCTGACAAGGGAATTGGCTAATTTGAAGTATCAAAAACTTAGATTCTCTCTTTTTAAATAAAATTTATGCTATTTCAAAATATTTATAAAATACATGTTCATAGATTAATGGAAGAAATAACCGTTATCTTTGGGTTTTGGACAATGTTAAAAGTTAATGACGTGATATATATTGCCACTTGACCTTGTGCTGTAATTCTTTGATTTTTTTTGGGCATTTATGTGTGTCAAAGGGCTAATAAATATGAAATTCTTCTAATAGAGGTCCATTTAGAATTCTTGATGAAACTCTGGCCCATAAACATTGTATGGTGCCTGTTGTGTAATGGTTATCATCATAGGAAATGGACACGGTGACACAAGTTCAAATCCTGGACGAGACTGATTGCATTTCACATAGCACTAATACCCTTAGGAAAGGTATGAATCCAGTTATTCTCCCTCCAGCTATGGGTAAATAGTAGGGCAGACTGAATTCTTCAGCCTTGGTGAGGCAACTAGTCTAGGAGAAGGAAAACTCTGAATTCAAACCAGTTAAACTTTGCCTAAAAATTGACCTTGTGTCATATCCTGCCCGAGTGGAGGGGTTGGTAAATATGATAAATATTGTATGATTTATCATAATTTTTGACAAATTTTCAATGTTCAATCCAAATGTCCATGAAACAGCCAATTTAGGACACTTTTAGGTTCTCTTTCATGGACAATACTTCAACCAGTTAGGCTACAAATTTTGATGAGTTTTTTTTTTTCTGTTTCTTGAAGTTGGATTTTTGAAGTAACTTTAAATTAGATCTGAACTTTGTACTTTAGGTAGCTTATCTCTCATGGATAAAATTTTAACCAATTAGGTCGTTATTTCTTTGGATAATTTTTTGCCATTTATTTTTTTTTTTTTTTACTTGCTTGTCTTATTTGAATGGTTTGTGAGATGGTAGGTAAGTTGCTGTAAAACTGCTGTTTTGTGGGGTGCTGCTTCCTGGATTTGTACAAAACAGCATGCAGCATACTTGTGTAGTTTCCATCTAGCTTTTTCTGCTGGCTTTTTGTTAGAGTCCAAGTGGTGCAGTCATACAATAGTATTGACATGGGTACAGCTTGGAAGAATTAACATTAGAATGAACACATAAGTGGCATTCTCCAATGGACTCCAACACATGGACACACCAGTTTTGGCTGACCAGCAAAAACTTAGATGAACCAGCTCTGTGCAGACACTGGATGTCCTCTAGAGGACTTAACAAGAGTGTACCATAGCCAGATACGGCTATGTGTGAAACATACATTTGAACATATAGAAAACTTAGAACATAGGAATCTCAAAATACGAAAAACACGTAACGACTTCTCAGTTCAGGTACGAACCATTTATTACTTTTGAGTTTAAAGGTTCTTCGACATAAGGAGAGAGACACAATCTTTTTATGCTGGCTTCTTCCTCTGGTCCTCTATCTGTGTGGCACCTATAGTGCGCAAATTCGTCTGGCCTCAGCGAGTCAGCGAAAGCCAACCGTCTCGTTCGGCGTCTAGTTTCAACTCTCTTACTTTCTTTGAAATCCCCAAAATCCTCCGCGTGCTTCCGGTGCGTGATGTTACTCACACTCCGTAACCCCACTTCCAATGTGGGCTATTGTGACATCTCTGAGTGACACGTCTGCCCCGGGTGCGTCACACCTGCATCAAGTTTGCACCTAACTAACCCATATGCTGAGCCGAAAGGTTCTCAGCCTAACTAAACCCAAAGGCACGAACCAAAATCCCTCGACCATTATATTACAAGAGTAATGGATGACTAGGACTGATGGTGAGAGGGAGTCAAGGGAATCTGTGATTTTTCTTGCTATTGCAAGAATTTGAAATAAGTTGTTGTAGATTATAGCTGTGTATCTCTGGGTGCATGTCTTGTATGGATGATGCTTTGAACAATTTGGCTATCAATTTTTTAAAAAAGATTTCTTTTATTTTTCTGGTTAAATTACAAGAATTTGAAATGAATATCTTTAAATAAGATTAGAATTTTATCTTTTGGAGGTTATCTCTCATGGACATTGCTATAACCAATTAGGCAATTTTTTGTTGCTTAATTACAAGAACTTGAAATAAAGAAGTAGTTATGAATGGGGCTAAAAACTTGGGAGCTTATCTCTCATAGATGATGGTCTAACCAATTAAGCTACTAATGCTACGGTGATTATTCAAGGTTATAATTGTCGTTTGATTTGTTTTTTTTACCATCCCTGATTAACACCATCCATGGCACCCTGGAGTTGTGGATGCATTGGACATTTGTCAAGGTGTGATTGACAGGTGACAGTTCCAAGTTCAATTCAACAAATCTATAGAAAAGGTATGGGGGCTTGTTGATTGGCTATAGGCTGTCATGTGGAATCTGAGAGATTTAGTTAGACATGGTCTTTTTGAGAAAAGAAAATTTTAGTTGCTTTTAAATCAAAAAAAATTCTTGCTAAAAATTAATAATGGCTGATGATTTTTTATGTGATAAATAAAACCAGTGGGGCTTAGAATCCTCCTGCAATGGAGTAAGAACCCCTTAAAAAGGTATGACACTGAACTACATCTGATGGTGAGGTTCCTGACTAGAGCTCTGAAAAGTGTGGAGTATCTCTTTTTCTGACATTACTCTTTGATTGTTGTGGCCTGTTAAAGACCAGAAAGAAGATACGGAAGAAGAGAAAGTAGGTTGAACAAGTGTATTGAATAAACAGAACATATATACAAAATAAGAGTGTTAGTACAGCAGATGGAAGTATCCATCAGAACTGTCAGGTTTGACTGCTGGGAGAAAGTCTCAGTGAGAGTAAAATAGGGTTAGTGTTTAAGAAGGAGGAAGAGTTCATTATTGTGTCGGTAGGTCACGATAACACTGTTCCACTCTGACCCGGAGTGATAGTACCTGAAAGGGTCCCATTTATGTGTCAAATAGATCTATTTAAAAATTATTCATATTAGATAGGATCATGTGTAAAATATATAAACAAAGCCTTTTAAGAAACGACAACACAAAAAATGTAAAATGAAAACAATTCTTGCAATGATAATAGGTTTTAGTCTAAATAAACAATATGCTTGAAACAAGACTAACCTATATCCCTAGAGCTCTGGAACTGGTGCCTCACCACCAGATTTAGTTTAGTGATATACCTAAGACACTTTACTTGTCATCTAACTTTTGTAGCTTAATTGATAGAGTGGCTGATATTGATAATGAAGCTTCCTAAATCAGAATATATTGTTTATTTAGACTAAAACCTATTATCATTCCAAGAATTGTCTTCATTTAAAAATTTTTTTGTTTTGTTTTGTTATACAGTCCATATCAAAAGAGGTGGGGTCTGTTCTTTTTCTTAGTATTATAAACTAGAAAATGATCATCAGTAGAGATGCATGCTTGTAAAATTTCAAAACAACATGTTACACATTTTATAATTGTTTTATGTGTTATATACAAGTGTGTGGTTGCAAGAAAAATAAGACTGACAAGAAGATTTAGTTTATTTTGTTTATTGAATAAATAAAATAAACAAGTGAATGAAATATTTAGCCAGCTGACAGGCATTTATCTGGTCTGAGGCTAGCGGTTGCTTTGATCTGGTCTGATGGTGTTTATCTCAGGTGAAGCTCTTACCAATAGCAACAGCCGGGGATTCAACTGCCTGTGTGACCTCCACTTGCCCTATTTATATGTTTCTGACTTCAAATACCAGCTCCAGAAAATACTATTTGTGGAAAAAAATGATTGGTTGAAAAATAGACCTTTTTTTATAACTGAGAATTTTCTGGGGATTTTGAATAGCTTATGTGTGGAGCCTATGTGCAGAAGCCATGATTTTTTCAGTTTGACACTGGCCATTGTTGGGTCAACATCTGGTAGCTGTTATTTTCTTCTGTCGATGTCTATCGGTCTGTGTTTTGTGTGTTTTAGTAGTTAGGTGTGTGAAGAGTTAAGTGGGTGAATCAGATGTATTTTACTATAACATATGCTAAAGTAAGCTGTTTTAAAAAATTGTTTATTCCTAGTGGAACATTGTATAATTAAAATGGATATTATTAAGTATTATAGGATTGGCTATAAATGAATATACCCCAGACAACTATTTTATATTGAGTTAATTTTCTTTTAAACTACACATACCTAAATTTCATTATTTATCATAGAATGTTATACAAGGTGTCTCAAAATCATTCAAAACTGTCTCAAAATAGATTCAACCCATTAATATGATAATGATTTATTACTGAGACAAGTGCAATGGTAGTCATTTGGAACATGTCCTGTAAAAAATGCATCCTTTGAGTTAGAGACATCAAATCAATATTTTTTTTAATTGTTATATCAGCTTTCAGGACATACAATATTTTTTGAGTTTCTTGTCTCAGTAATAAATCATTATCATATTAATGGGTTGCATCTATTTTGAGACGGTTTTGATGGTTTGGTTTGGTGGGTTTTATGGCATATCAACCCTTGTAGGTTATTTAATGCCAAATCCATTTTTATGTAAATAATATGTTCTATTTAAAACAATTCAGTTGAGCATAAGTACAGTTTAATTGTCAAAAACATTTCCATTTCAAACTATTCAAGCAGTTATATGTAACAATTCAGTTAAGTATAAATACAGTTTTAATGTTGAAAAATAGTTCTATTACAAATAATTCAGTTAAGCATAAGCATGCAGTTTAAATGTAAGTACGGTTTAATTGTCAAAAACATTTCTATTTGAAGCTATTCAGTTTACGCAAACAATTCAGTTTAGCATAAGTATGCTGTTAGTTCTATTTAACCCATAGATAGGGCCCTATCAGGTGCTACCACTCCAGGCCAGAGTGGACCTGGGAGCGATGGCAATGAAGGGGTACTCCGCATTCCCCAAAACTCCAGCACTGTTGGAACCTCACCATCAGATTGTTTAGTGTCATATTCAGGACACTCGTTAGGGGGGGGTCTTACCCCTCTGCAGAGGTGCAATCAGTGTATTCTACAGCCCCAGCCGACTGGGCAAACGGTTTTGAATGAATTTTATCTCCAATTAAGTAATGATGCAAAATATTTTTTCCTCTCTTGTCCAAGGTATTGTGATCGAGGATTAATAGTTTTTATAGTATACTATTTTCAAATCTGAAACAAAAAAGAACAGAATATTATTGTTAGTAGAGTTATTAGCAGTCACATGGGTCTCATGTATATTGAGGCACCCTATACAATCAAAATGGATATTATTAAGTATTATCATCATCATCATCATCATCATGTCATGCTGCTAGCATGGATATACCTGACTCTCTCTCGCCATATCTCCCTATCGTTCATTGCCTTTGGTAGGTCTTCAGGGCTACATCCCGTATCCTCACATGAATGTATGTTCGAGCTGGTCGTCCTGCTTTTGCCCAGCCATATGTGGGGGTCCATAGGAGCACATCACTTATGAGCTCATCCTTGCTTCTCCAGCAGTGTCCTGCATGTCTGGTTTGTCTAACTTGGATAGTTTTCATGATAAGAGGCAGGTGGCCGTATAGTTGGTGCCTTGTTGGGTGGTACCGCCAGGACTTGTTCAATATTGCTCACAACATTCTTGTGTAATTGCCGTCTAGCTTCTTCTCCAGCCGTTTTGTTAGTGTCCAAGTAGTGCATCCATACAGCAGTATCGACATGACCACTGCCTGGAAGAAACTGCGTTTCATTTTGTCGGTCACATCTGATTTCCATATGATTGATAGCTTATCGATAGCTAAAAAGTTAAGTATTATAGTATTACTTATAAAGGAGTATACCCCCAACAATTATTTTGTATTAAGTTAATTTTCTTCTAAACCACACATAACAAAGTTTCATTATTTATTATAGAACATTGAAAATGGATATCATTATGTATTACAGTATCAAAATTAAATAAGTATACCTACGAAATTTTTATAAAAAAATTGATTTTCTTCTAAACCAGTATTCTGTTCTGTCAACTGGGGTGGGAGAATACACCTACTGCACCTTTGCAGAGTGGTAAGACCTACTCAAAAAGATTACCTGTTGGCTGTGGGTGGTGGCCTATAATGCTTGATGATGGGGCTCTAGTGGCTGAGCAATCTGTGACTCAGCAGCCAGAGTTATCTTGTGACTTCATTCCACTTTAGCCCTGACTCGGCTAGACTGGTGATTGAAGAGGCCTGATTTGATGAGTCATCTATATGATTGTCCAAACCATATTTTTCAAATTTATTACTATTGTGGCAAACACTCAACTCTTTCTATCTTAAATGTGCTAGAAGGCAGTGGCTAATGGTCAATTGTGCTGAGATAGCAATACTTGAAACCATTTAGTAAGTTGGCGACCTTAGTTAAGGGTGACCTGAAGACTCCTTTTTCAATAGCTACTACACTGAGGTTTAGAGGAGGGCACTACTCCATTCCTAGGATTGCTCCACTTTACTCTTGATCCTCACCTTATAGTGCTGAGTGCTAGCAAGGAGGCATCAAGTACCATTTTTTGAGTCTTTGGTATGACTCGACCTGGGATTGAACCCCAGTCTTCCGGACCATTGGCGAACACTCTACTCATTAGGCCAATGAAACCATTTAACTACATGCAAAATAAATGAACTTTGGCTGATTCAAAAATAATGTTACTGACAAACTATTCACTTAGAAATTTTATACATATATATATATATATATATATAAACAAGATTTGGCATTAAATAATCTACAAGGGTTGATGTGGCCTAAAAAACAACCAAACAATCTAAACCATATAAATTTTTTTACCATCATCATCAAGGTGTGCTGATAGTACAGAGTCACCTTGAATCTCTCTTGCCATCTGTCCAGGCAGGTCCTCTAGACTGCATCCAGTGCCTGCACATAGCTGATATCTGTAGGTCTTTGCTGGTTAGCCAAAACTGCTGTATCTATATGTAGGTGTCCATAAGAGGATGTTGCTTATGAGTTTGTCCTTCCTTCACCAGCAGTGTCCAGTATGTCTTATTCATCCTACTTGGATGGTTTGTAAGATAGAAGGTAAGTGGCCATGCAACTGCTGTCTTGTGGAGTGCTGCTTCTAGAAATTTGTTCAAATTCTTGTATAGATCCCATTTAGGTGTTTTGTTAGAGTCCAAGGGGTGCATTCATACAGCAGTACCAACATGTCCACAGCTTGAAAGACATAGATATTATTAGGCATTATCTATTGCCAAACTCTATGGTATTGAAACTCTGAAAATATAAATATGAATAGCCTAGTTGGCTGGGGCTGTGGAATAAACCAACTGCAGGGAGGTAAGATCCCCCCCACCAACGAGTGTCCTGCTTATGGCACTAAACAATCTGATGGTGAGGCTCTAGTAATACTGGAGCTTTGGGGAATGTGGAGTACCCCATCATTTCCATCACTTGCAGGTCCTCTCTGGCTCAGAGTGGTAGCATCTGATTGGTTCCTATCTATGGGTCCAATAGAACTCTTTGACATTTAAACTGAATGCAAACAAATGACTGATGCTAAATTGAATTTTTGAAATAGAACTGTTCGCTCATTATGTGTGTGTAAACTGATGTTTAATTGAATTGTTAGTGATACATAGTAATATTGGAACTATTTAACTGTCTTGACTTATGTTTATAAATCATATATATCTAATATATATAAATAAACCAGCTTGGCATTAAATAACTTACAATGGTTGATATGTCATAAAACCAAACCAAACCAAAACTTAATAAATAGAATTATTAATGTTAAATAGCTATACTTGAAACCATTTAATTTTCTGCTTACAAATGAGCTCTAATTCATTAAAAAATAAAGTAACCTATACAAAATAAAGTAACCTTACAAATGAAATATATATATATATATATACTAACCTACTATCTACCAGCATTCACGGTTACCAGGAAAAAATGAATTGGTCCCAGATGTGGTAGGGTTTTTTTTTTTCCTAATAAACTAGATATTAAAGGTAGTGTTCTTGGTTGTTTTTATTTATTTATTTATTTATTTTTTTTTTTTATGCAAATTTTTTAGCTGAGTAGGTTTTTGGTTAATAAAATTGTGTTTTCTCCTAGTGTTGTCAGTCAGTACTAGATTCTCTGATGAGCTGGTGAGGCAAAACTTTAGTAGGATATGCCCGACTTACGATTTAATTTTTATATATATATATATATATATATATATAAATATATATATCATCATCATCATGTCGTGCTGCTAGCACAGATATCCCTGACCCTCTCTCTCCGCTTCTCCCTATCGTTCATTGCCTCTGGTAGATCTTCAGGGCTACATCCCGTATACTCTCATAGCTGCTGAATTCAAGCTGGTTGTCCTGCTTTTGCCCGGCCATATGTGGGGGTCCATAGGAGTACATCACTTATGAGCTCACCCTTGCTTCTCCAGCAGTGTCCTGCATGTCTGGTTTGTCTAACTTGGATAGTTTTCATGATAAGAGGCAGGTGGCCGTATAGTTGGTGCCTTGTGGGGTGTTGCCACCAGGACTTGTTCAATATTGCTCACAGCATTCTTGTGTAATTGCCGTCTAGCTTCTTCTCCAGTCGTTAGTCATACCTGACCGATAAAATGAAACGCAGTTTCTTCCAGGCAGCGGTTGTATCGATACTGCTGTATGGATGCACTACTTGGACACTAACTAAACGATATATATATATATATATATATATATAAATGGGATCTAACATTGAATAACCCACATGGGTTGATGTGATATAAAACACCAAATCACAAACAAAAGTAAACCAATCTAACAATTTGTTTGAAAATAAAATATGCCCGTTAACTATTTGTTTGTAAATTATAGATATATTAAACTTACAATTTTTGGCATTAAATATCCACTCTCTGTAATACTTGCATCTCACATAGCACTAATATCCTTGGGAAAGATATGAATCCAATTATTCTTCCTCCAGCTATGGGTAAATAGTAGGACAGACTAGGTTCTTCAGTCTTGGTGAGGCAACTAGTCTAGGAGAAGGAAAACTCTGAATTCAAACCTGTTAAACTCCACTTAAAAATTGATCTTGTGTCATATCCTGCCCAAGTGGAGAGGTTGGGTAAATAGGATCAACACGGTATTGAGCACTGTAGGAAAAACAGCGTATTTATTTTGTATCTATTTTAAATTGCAAATATTAATTATGTATATTTTTTCTATAATCTATAGAAAATACTGATGCTGTTCAGTCTTTTTGAAATTTATTTATGTCATAGAATCAGATGGAGGAAAAGAAAAAAATATTTACTTTCTATTTATTTGAATGTTTATTCTATGCCAGTCTGAATTGTAATTTAGTGGGCCAATTCAATTGTCTTTCAGTCATGTGTTGTTATGTTAGTAGACAATGTATTCAGTGGCCTCTTCACTATCATTTGTCACATGGTATAATTTGATGAGATGACTTTCACCCAGTCTTTGTTTTGTACATTCCATTGTATTTCTAATTCATGCACTGTTACTCAAATAAAATAAGGCTACACACATTTATATATATCAAATAAGTAAGGCTACACACATTTATAAGTAAGTAAAGTTCACGACCATAGTCAAGGGCAACCCAAAAGCTCCCTTTTCAATAGCTACTACACTGCGGGTGCTACTCTTTTCCCTGGATTGCTCCACTTTACCCTTGACACGTACCTTATATTGCTGAGTGTTAAGCAAGGAAGTATCAAGTACCATTTTTAAAGTTTTTGATATGATGTGACTTGGAACTGAACCCAGGTACCCCGGACCATTGGCGTACACTCTACCCACAAGGCTAATGAGCCAGTTTACACACATTTATATATATATATCAAATAAGTAAGGCTACACATATTTATATATATTAATTATTTTTATAACAATGAATACACATTTTTAATGATGCTTCATTGTAGGACAATAATAAGCTAGTTGAACAAACTATCATTAAATCTAAGCAGTGAATTTCATCCTCACTGGGTACCCTACATTTGTTTCTTTGTGTTAAACTAAGTTAAGTATTTTGTTCTTGTTTTTGTATCCATTCTCCTTGTCACTGTTCATTTTCTACAATGGTAACCATTAAACTACGACTGCTTTTTAGGGATGATCCATTTACACAAAACAGGGGTGTATGGATTGTAGTTTTATTTACTATTTATTGGGAGTGTAGTCCTCCTAACACATGTATATGTGTGTAGTAATTTACTAAACTTTTTGCTTAGATGTGGCTCAAGGCTGCATGTATGGGTCACCCAATGAGACTCAAACTCATTCGTAAAGGTTTGCTAGTCTAGCTTGCTAACTGTAACATCACTTGAAGTGCCCACATATATGTGTGTGTATGTAGCCATATTGTTGTTTCATGTCCGTTTTCTTTGTCAGTCGAGTGAATAAGAATAATCAGATATTTTAGTTTGGATAACTGAACTTCACTTGTGCAGTTGGGTTCTCAAAGGTTTTTTTTTTCTACTCTCTTGTCCTGGTCGTATCACCTAGGATTTATTGAGAATGGGATAATCCATTTATATATTTACCCGACCCTTCTGCACGAGCAGGATGTGACACAAGGTAAATTTTTAAAGCAGGGTTTAACTAGTTTGAAGTCAGTTTTCCTTCTCCTAGACTGGTTTCCATACTAAGGTTAAAGAGCCCAGTCTGCCCTACTATTTACCCTTAACTGGAGAAAGAATAGTTTCATGCATAACTTTGACAAGGGTATTAGTGCTATGTGAAATGCAAACAGCCTTGTTCAGGATTTGAACTCGGGTCACTGGGTCTATTTTCTATGATGATAACCATTACACTACAAGTGCCTTCTAGGGATAATCCATTTGTAACATATTGACCCTTGACCCAGCCGTCAATCAAGAAACAGATGCATCCGGTCAAAGATATCGGGGTATCACCTTGACCTGTGGACGGGTTGAATTTGGTGCAATTGCGATGCCCACAGGAAGCAGATGGGCGTCAAACAATTATATAACCAGGTGCCACAGATGGCTTGAGTTAGTTGGAGTGAGTTGGAGTCCGAGTTGCAGTTCGAGGCAGTGAGAACCAGCTCCAGACAGAGGACTTGTGGCCCTCAGTGACCTCCAGTTGAGCAGCCCAGCAGAATGAGAAAGAAGTGCTGCTATAGTCAGAGGAACTTGGGGTCAATATGTTGCAGTCTGTTCTGTCTCCAACTCACCTTTCACACATAACCAATATCAACCCTTTCGCAACCCTTTCGAGAATAAAGTGTGAGAGGTATATTTTTCTAAAGAAGTGTGTTCGTTCGTCATTATTGTTGATTATGTTTCCGCATATATATGTATACGTATAGTTGTATCATGGCTATACAACACATTTATGCAAAACAGGGGCGTATGGATTGTAGTTTTATTTACTATGTGTTCGGAGTCTATTCCTTCTAACACACACACACACACACACATACATATATATATATATATATATATATATATATATATATATATATATATATGTGTGTGTGTGTGTATAACCAAGAATAGTAATGAAAAGTTCCTGGCCCAACCAAGAAAGGATTGACCTAGAGCTATGAAATGTACTTGCCATTCCATTTATTTCTCTGACATTGCATATTTAGTTTATTTAGCCCAGCCCTTAAAAAAGAATTTCTAGGCTCTGAGAATTTAAAGTATATTTTGACCTCTTAAATCAAATAATCAAGATCATACCTTTTCCTCTTTAAATGGCAAGAGATTGGATATCTAGTTTATTTAGACCAGCCCTTTAAAAAGAATTTCTAGGCTCTGAGAATTTAAAGATTATTTTGACTGAATAAATGGTACTTGATACCTCCTTGCTTAATACTCAGCATTATAAGGTACGTATCAAGGGTGAAGTGGAGCATTCCTGGGAAGAAGTAGTGCTCTCTGCTACAATTCAGTGTAGTAGCTATTAGAAAAAGGAGCCTTTAAGTCGCCAACTTTACGAATTTATTTCAGATAATCAAGATAGTACTATTTCCTCATTAAATGGCAAGAGATAATCCTGTGCTTCTTGTAAATACACCTGCCTAAGCCAAATCTCTGCTGCATAGCCTGCAGCAAGAGACATTGGTCTCTATGTGAACTTAGATAAAACAGAGTTCATGTGTTTTAATAAGGGTGGTGCCCTCACATTAATTGGCAAGCCTTGGAAATTAGTAAACCACTTTACATACCTTGGTAGCAATATCTCATCTACTGAAAGCAATGTCAATATATGCATTAGTAAAGCAGGGAAATCTATTGACCATACTGAAATCTGATCTGCCTGATAAAAAAAATGGAATTCTTCTATGTCTGTACTATGGTTGCACCACTTGGACTTTAACTAAACATCTGGAGAAAAAGCTAGATTGGAACTAGATAAGAATGTTGCATGCTGTTTTGAATAAATCCTGGAAGCAGCACCTCTCAAAACAGCATCTTACCTCCTATCTCATAAATCATTCAAGTAAGATAAGCAAGACATGCAGAGTATTACTGGAGAAGTAAAGACAAACTTCTAACTGATATAAATTTAAATAAAGAAACCCAAGTAGTAAAGGTGTTTTCAGGCTTTGTTTTAGACTTGTTATACTGGTCAGGATGGTCTGTTGGAAGTGTGTGGGGTATAATAATCATGTCATTGGAAATGGACTTAGTGACTTCAAATCTTGGATGCAGTTGTTTGTTTCACTTTAGACCAATGACCTTTTGGAAAAGCATAAATTTATCCCTTCTCCCTCCAGCTATGGGTAAATAGAAAAACAGACTGTGCTAGGAAAAGAGAAATGCTGAATTCACCCCCTCCCTACCAACATACTAATGTGACTGAGCAACTCTCCATATTTGTATGTATTTAACTAATCCTTCTAGTCCTGTCAGCTGGGGCTGTAGAATACACTGATTGCATTTAATGAGTGTCCTGGATATGACAGCAAATCATCTGATGGTGAAGCTCCAGTTCTGGAGCTTTGGGGAATGTAGAGTACCCCTTCATTGCCATTACTCCCATGTCTACCTTGATCTGGAGTGGTAGCACCTGACAGGGTCCCATCTATGGGTCAAATAGAACTGTGACCTTTAAGTGTGTGCAAACAAATGACTGATATTAAATTGAATTGTTAGTCTTGAATAGCAATACATGAAACCATTTAACTGTATGTAAACAATAACAATACTTAATTGTGTGCAAACAAATTACTCAAATTTTTTAGAAATTAAGTTACCTACAAACTGTTCACTTTGAAATCATATGTATATGCATTTAACTGTGTGTAAACAAATAACTTATGTAAAATGAAATTGTTAGTGTTACATTGCAATACTTGAAACCATTTAGCTGTATGCAAAAATGTTATCTACAAAATATGTGTTTACAAATCATATATATTTAACATATATGTATGTATAAACAGGATTTGACATTAAATAACCTACAGTAGTTGATAAACCGGCTCATTAGTCTAGTGGGCAGAGTGTTCACTCATGGTCCTGGAAACCTCAGTTCAATCCCAGGTCATGTCATACCAAAGACTTTAATTATGGTACTTGATACCTCCTTGCTTAACACTCAGCAATATAAGGTACATATTGAGGGTTAAGTGGAACAATCCAGGAAAAGGAATTGTATCCTCCCCTACACCTCATTGTAGTAGCTATTGAAAAGGGAGCCTTCTGGTCGCCCTCAACTATGGTCGCCAACTTTACTTTTTACTAGTTGATATGTGATAAAACTCAACCAACCAACCATTCTGTCATGAGCAGGATTTGGTACAAGGTCACTTTTTTAACTGAAGTTTAACAGGATTTAATTAAAAGTTTTCTTTCTTCTAGATTGGTTGCCATACCAAAGTTAAAGAGCCCAGTTTGCTATACTATTTACCTACTGCTGGAGAGAGAATAGTTGGATTCATACCTTTCTGAAGAGTGTTAGCACTATGTGAAATGCCAACAACCTTGTCCAGGATTTGAACTTGGATCTCTCTCTCCATTTTCTATAATGGTATCCATCACACCATGAGTACCTACACAAACTTATCATTTTTGTATTTGCCAGATCTTTCTACTGTGGGCTGGAAACAAGACGAAGTCATTTTCTAAGCAGAGTTCAGCTGGTTTGAATTCAAGATTTAACATCTAGATTGATACTGTTGTGACAATATACCTGCTGGCTGGTCCCCACTATCTCAACCTCCTAAACCAGCTCATGGCCATCCGATTGTCTAGTAGTTTTTCTCATCTCCGGCTGGGGGCATTTCACATTGCTTTACAAACACACAAGACACAACATACACAACCAAGAGGGTGGAAGAAAAGAAGAACAAACAAGCACGGACCTGGGTTAGCTCCAAGCGCAAGAAGGGAGAAGTTTGTGAGACTTTTGTGTGGTTTTCTGTATATCTAGCTTTTGCTAGCATGTATCCGAGCAAAATTCCTACATAACCACCAGGAACGCTGACTCATCCTCTCACATTGGCCAACTCGGCCTCTGGGTCCACAGGTCCTAGCTCCTCACTTAGCAGCCGCAATTCTATAACCATCACCTTCTCCTGACTTCTGTTGACTGCCTTCTGTTCTGCCCCGGGACCTTACCTTCTTTCGTCTTCTTCTGGTCTAATAGGAGATCTCGTGTGCGAGCCCTTTATGTGGACATTAGCATGAAATGAAATGCAGACAGCCTCGTCCAGGAATTGAACTCTGGTAGCTGTGTCCATTTCCTAAACAACTGGTACACCTTACTGAGTCAAACTGGAATTCATTTGTCATGTTTGTGAATGTTCCTTTCTCCTGATACCATGTAACCTTGTAAAATCTGTTATTTGGAGAGGAGATGGGAAACACCAAATAATCCTACTATTGCCCTGAGAGAGTTGTAGGACTGTCACATGGTTAGGATGTATTGCAATCACCAAATGATATCTTATTTTTCATCATTCAAGGTTACATTTTCAAATTGGATTGTGTTATATCGTTTCAATGAGGTACAATGCCGAATAAATGGGGCACCCAACGTGACTCTAACTTACTCTTTAAGTTTGCTAGTCTAGCTTGCTTATATCTTTATTGTGATTGGTTTACTAGCAATTTTGATTGTTAATTAAGATAAATAAGGTCCAGGCAAGAATAGGATAAATATATATTTTATTTTAGAGTTGACACGTGCGACTTGTCTCGAAGAGATCCCTATAAAAAGTGGTCAGCCCCCTTTCCCCTCCTTCTTCTCACAGCTCTTCCTCCAGGGGGAGATAATTGCTCGTCCCGTAAGCCAAGATAGGATGTTAACACTTCCCCGCTTTTCTTTCTGGTACTGAGGTGGGACATTTTAGGAGGCAACATCAAATGGCTGTCTGCAGGGAAAAAGAAAAAGACAGTTGAACAAAGATTTAAGACTGCATACTTGAAAATTAGACAGATGATTCCTTGGGTTCAGATATGAATTGGAGAATTTTGAAGGAGGGGACTCCCTTTTTTGTTAAGCTATCCGCAATTTGTTTGTCAGTGGGTATCCATGATATCTCTGCAATTTCTCCTCTGTCAACCATTTCTATAAGGATTGCCATTTCAATTCGTAGTCTTTTATCAAGGATTTGTGTGGTGGAATGCACTGCGTCATACAAACAAGAATTGTCTGTTTTGCATGTTATCTTTATATTCGTAGGGTGGTCTTCTAATTGTAACAAATCCAGTATTAATTTTCTGTAATAAAAGCAGGCCTCAGTGAGATCAACCATGGCCAAAGTCTCTGCACCGAGAGTGCTTTTAACTATTATTTTGATGCGTTTGGATTGCCAGGCTATGGGCATGTATTGGTTATTGTTGCCTACTAAAAAGATTATGTAGCCACCCTGTGATCCACCATCAGTTAGGTTAGCAAAAGATGCATCGCTGTATGCTATAATTTGCAACAGTTTAGGGTTACCCAAGTTTGGGATATGAATTTGTGATTTCTCCTTTTTTGCCTTTTTTATAGTCCGGTTGATTTGTCTAATACATTCCACATTTTCCTGTTTTAATATTGCACTTAGTGCACTGACATCAAAACTGAGGTCAGGTCTTGTTTGGGTGGCTAGCCAATTGAGCTGACCTATTAGCTTCCTGGCCTCGGTGATCTCAGTTGGTGTTAGCTTGTCTTCTAGTTTTCTTCCGTTCTGAAGTGGAATAGGCCTAAGTTTCTTTGTATATTCATCTTGTCCAATCTTGATGTTACTATCGGATTTTTTTTTATTTCTAATCCAATATATTGGAACTTAGCAACTTCTTCAGATTTTATTTTGAAAAGTTTACGAAGTTCATTAATGACTTCGTATTCAAACGCTTTTGACCCAGCAAAGCAGAAATCATCAACATGAGTGGCTATTATGCCTTGGAGCTTGTTTTTAAAATGCCAAATGAAAATTGCCTGGTCATATTTTGATGGTGTGACTCCTAGCTTTACTAGTTCCTCTCTGAGTGTTAAGTACCAGGATCGAGATGCATCAGTCAGACCATACACACATTTGGATAATTTCCAAATGTAGCCAGTAGGTACATTAGCTTCTTTGGGAGGAAGAAGGTAGATGGGCTGATCTAACCTCTTGCTCTGTAAAAATGCAGTTTTAATGTCCATGGATTTGCATACCCAGCCATTTGCTGACATAACTCCTAAGACTGCTCGTAAACCTTCCTTAGAACATGTTGGGGAATCATTTCTAACATTGCAGGCATCTTTATCTTGAAAGCCTTTGGCAACAAGTCTTGGCCTTAAAAGTTTGCTTGCCGTTAGATTCCTTGTTAGTGTAGACCCATCTTGTGAGTATTTTTGGTTGGCCCCGATTTGGCACTTGTGTGTAAACTTGATGTTCAACCCAACTTTGGAGTTCTCTCTTCTTTGCTTCGTCAAGTTGGTCATTAGATGAGTCCATCAAAAGACTTACTTCTGGGCCTTCATTGGTGGCAGTTCGGTCATCTTCATTTGTTTCCCATTCCAAGACCCCATTCTCAAAATCCAGCCAGAATAGATCTCCTTCTTCCATAGCAACATTCATTAAATATTTGTTTTTACCAGTAGCTTTACCAGCTCTACTGATCACATTCAATTTTCTCCATTCGTGGTCTTCATCATTGGTGAACTTGCATTTTATAGTTTGGCCTGGTTTGGGCAGTTGTACAGATTTTGTGACTATTTTTGGTGATTTGTCACAGGCATACTGTTCAGGATTATCATCAGTTTCATTCCCATCATCTATTGGAACATAACCGTTTGTGGTTACATTATTTTGGCTATGATGTTTTACTGGTTCACTAGTGTCATGGTGTGTGTCGGGATATAAAATCAAGCGTGAGGGATGTACTCTGACATATGTGGCTCCATGTTTGACCAGCACTTGTTTGTGTTCCCAGCCTATGACGGCACCAGGACCAAGCCATTTATCAGATTCATTTCTTTTATAAAGAACAAGGTCACCATTTTTGTATAGATCAGTTATACTGGTTCTAACCTGATGACGGACGGCTCGTCTCAATTTTTCAGAGGCTTCACACTCTATGAAACCTTTTCTTGCAGCATGCATAGCATTGAGGTTGTCAGCGACAATTTCGCTGTTACTGACACCTTCGAGTGCAGGAAGTTGATTATTCAAAAGAGAAGGCAGGTTAGGGTTTTTTCCAAAAACCAGCTGGTTAGGGCTGTAGCCATGTGAATTGTGAAGTGTATTCTTGGCATTGACAGCCCATGATAGAGCAACTTCAAAATTGCACTGAGCATCTTCTAACGTCTTCATAACCATTTCTCCCAGAACACCATTGTGCCTTTCATTTAATCCATTGCTCCAAGGAGACTATGCAGCGGTGGTACGAACTACAATGTTCAAGTTTTGAGCCATGTCTCGAAAGAATTGGTTGTCAAATTCCCTGCCATTATCAGTAAGAAAGGCTCCCGGAGCACCAAAATATGCAATCCGGTGTTTGAAGATAGCAGTTAGGATATCAGTACTTTCCTTACTTGGAAGCCTGACAGCAACACTATATCTTGTTGCATGGTCAACCAAGTGTAGTACTTTATGTCGTTTAATTTCCTTTATGTCCATAGCTACAGTCTGGTTGAAGTGAGTCCCCAGGGGAAATCCTACAACAGGTCGGGGTGCAGGTTTTTTATACCTGATGCAGGTCTGACAAGTAAGGGGAAGTTTCATCAAGATGTCAATAAACTCGGCATCTTTTAAACCGGCACTTTTAACAAGATCACATAATTTTTTTGCACTGGGGTGGCTAAATTGTTTATGTAATTTGGTGGCAATTTTTAATTTTTCTACCTTGCTTTTTTATCAATGTTATTTAGAAATAAAATATGTCGTAACTTACCCCGGTCCGGTGGAGGTCTGGATATGGGGACATGGTAGTGACCAGATGTAGTGCACAGTAATTTAATTCTTTTGTCAAACATTTCCGCTGTGTCATTATTAAAGTTGAGGGCCATCCGAGCTCTTTTCATTGCCGTTTTGCTTAATAACAGAGGGATATCGGCGTCAACGACATCACTTATTATTTTAACATTCATTTTTGCGATAACACAAGGTAGAGTTACCTTTTTTAATGATTTTACTTTTAACTCATCTCCGAATTTAAAGCACTTTGTTCCTTCTTCGTAGGGGATTTTTTTGAGTCCTCAGGCAAAGTCTCAAGAAAGCAATCGAGCCATTTCTTTCCGCATACGGTGGTACTTGCACCTGAGTCCAAGATAGCAGAGTTTATTGTCTGTCCGAGAAGGGATGAATTATCAAGCTTCTCTCGATTAAGCAACTTCTTCACAACTTCCAGTCTCATTATAGCAGTCATTTTTATATTCATTTAATAATACCATATTTTCTTGTGTAGTAGTATTATTAGTTTTTGAGTAAGGGCATTTGTTGGAATAGTGAAATTTGCATCCACAGATGTAGTAATTTGGGCTTTGTCGATTTGAATATCGGCCGTTAAATTTACGAGGTCCTCTTCTGTTGTTAGTGCTACTACTAGACAAGTGGAAGGGCAAGGGAGGTTTATTGTACACTTGCCTGCCGTATAGAATTTGGTCGTCTTTTGAATGTGTGTCTTCTCGGCTAAAGGCGATGTCCATTTCTTTTTTGACAGAAATAGATTGCTGCTGTGAGGTGTTTATCAGGGTTAAATTCCCACGCGTGATTTTCTTTAATTGTTGGGCCATATCATAAAGGGTGAGGTTGTTTATTGTTGCCCTGATTAACCTCTCATTTTCGGGACTGAGGTTGGCAGATTTCAGAGCACAGTAAGCTAATACCGGTTCGGGTAATGTTATTTGAAATTCTCTGAGTTTCGCTACGTGTCGGTCGAATTGGATTAAATAGTCATTAATGGAAGTGTTACATTCCCGGTGGTAGTTCTCGAAGTTTTCGTAACAAATAAACGCAGACTGGTTTTTGTCTTCCAGGAAAAGGGTATTAAGTTTTTCAACTAGTTTGTCCATTCCATCTTCGGCATTTAGTAGGGAAATGTCCATTTCTAATATAGCTGTCCGAGCTTGGCCTGTAAATGGTAAAAACCGCCGGTGCTTGGCGAGAGGGAGAGATATTTGATGCTAGCCGCCATAGCTGAATTTCTCGCTTCCACGAATCGTAAAATTCTAGGTTTAAGAGCGGTGGTTCAAATAGTCTCGAACTCATTTTTTTTTTTTTTGCTGTAGGTGTTGGTCTTTGCTACCAAATGTTGATTAAGATAAATAAGGTCCAGGCAAGAATAGGATAAATATATATTTTATTTTAGAGTTGACACGTGCAACTTGTCTCGAAGAGATCCCTCTAAAAAGTGGTCAACCCCCTTTCCCCTCCTTCTTCTCCTCACAGCTCCCTCTTCCTCCAGGGGGAGATAATTGCTCGTCCCGTAAGCCAAGATAGGATGTTAACATTGATGTTTCAAACTTTTATGTTTATTATATTGAGTCATTAGAGCAACCCTCTCCCTTTTATTTGTCAGTTTTTCTGTTAAGTTCATCTTACTAAATAACAGGGGGAGTCCCCATGGCATAGTAGCTAACATGTTGGACTACAACTTTGTTATGAGTTTGAACTTAATTTGTGTTATAATTGTTACTTTTGAACTAATACTCTTTGGAACATTAAGAATCCCTTTATCTCTTCCCCCAGCTATAGTACCACTAGTGTTTTTCTACGAGGATGGCTTTGGCATTAAATAACCTATGGAGGTTGATAAGCTATTAAACTAAGAAGCCAAATCATTATTAAATCACAAATGTATTATTATTTCATATTATTTGTTACTATATTAACTGGCCCATTTGATCTTCTGGGTAGAGTGTTCGCCAATGGCTTGGGAAACTAGTGTTCAATTCCAGATTGAGTCATACCAAAGACTCAAAAAGTGATACTTGATGCTGTCTCACTTAATACTGAGTGTTATAAGGTACAGATCAAGGGTAGAGTGGAGCAATCCAGGGAAAGAAGTTGTGCCTTCCTCTACACCTCAGTGTAGTAGCTAATGAAAAAGGAGTTTTTGGGTTGTCAACTTGAAAAAAATTAAGGTGAGTCAAAAGTTTTGCAATATTTGCATGCGTGTAGGTTTCCTGAATAACCTCCAAGAACTTGAGGGAACTGAACTGATGCCCCACCCAGCATATAATTCGGATCTAGCTCCCTCAGATTATTAGTGGTTCCAAAACAACGCTCACTTTCTGTGCTTGTGACTTTGCAACCACAAAAAGGAGATAGAAGCTTTAATGAAGGTGTTTTTCACCTTGAAGGACAACCATTGGGATCAACACAGGATCAATAAACTGGCAAAAAGGTGGCTTCAGACAGTGCAGCATGATGGCCTTTACTTTGAATGCAAGTCTGCTTTTGTTGTAATTTGAGGAAAAAACCAAATAAGTTACCAAAATATTGAAAAACTTACCCTTGTAGTATTTTATTTATCATTATTTATTTTTATATCATTTCTTAATAACAAGGCTACCTTTGTGGACATGATGGCCAGCAAGAATGAATAGTATCTGATCTAAGCATGCAGTTGCTTTTGAGGTTGTGTGGAGGCTCTCTTTAAGGCTAACAATGTTTTTTTATAATCTTTTATACTCTGTTATTTTAAGCAAGGCCAGTTGGCCACTATAGACAAAAGGTTACAAAATGCCAAATGACCTGCCTCCTGTGCACAGAAAGATGACATGATTCTTATACACTGACCTGCCTCTTGTACACCGACAGATGACCTGCCTTCTGTACATTGACAGATGACCTGCTTCTTGTACACTGACTGATAACCTGTCTCCCATACACTGACAAGTGACCTGCCTCCTGTACACTGACAGATGACCTTGCTTCATGCACACTGACACATATTACATTTTGAGTTATAGGAAAAAGTTGGCTTCATGAGAAGCATCTTTGACATTGTGGATTTCTTTGAAAAACATGATATAATAGTTAAAATTGAAATTTGATATCGAACTGTATTTCTTATATTATTCCTGTCTGAATTTCTGAGTCAAGAAATTATCATTATTATACATTGTTTTTACTGGAACTGGTTTACTTATTTTAGTTGTGGGGGGTGTCCTCGTGGTGTAATGGTTAAAGCGATGGACTGCGGAATCGTAGTACGCGATTTCGTACTCCAGTCGCACTATTACGTTCACTTTCGGGCAAATACCCTTGGGAAAGGTATGAACCCCCTTATCCTCCCAGCTATGGGTTAAATAGTACCACTACTGTTCTTCTAGGAGAATAGCTTTGGTATTAATTAACCTACAAAGGTTGATATGCCATTAAACAAAGAAACTAAACTAAACTTATTTTAGTTGTCTTAGTTACATCATTTTTACCATTGTATTCTCCAACCTTCTTAAGATGCTTAAAATCGCATCACTTTTATAACCAAAAATAGAATTGCACACACACACACACATATATATATAGAGCATGTAAAAGAGTCATCTGACGAGACGGAGAATATACCAATAATATTCTCCGCTGAAATAAATTTATTATGACGGCTTAACCGAGTTTGAGTCTCCATTTAATTGTACTATATATATATATGTATATATATATTTACCTAACCCTTCTACACAAGCAGGATGTGACTCAAGGTCAATTCTAAGTGAAGTTGAACAGGTTTCAATCCAGTTTTCCTTCTCCTTGACTTGTTGTTATACCAAGGTTCAAGAGCCCAGTCTGTGCTACTATTTATCCATAGGTGGAAAGCGTATAGTTGGATTCATACCCATCTGATGAGTATTAGTACTGTGTGAAATGCAAACAGCTTGTCCAGGAGTTGAACTTAAGTCACCATGTAACCATTTCCTATAATGGTAACCATTACATCATGAACGCTTCTATGTAAGTGGAGTGCTTGTTTTTAAACTGCTGTACATTCATATTTTTTAGTAATAAATAATAATGAATAATATCTTTTTTGGTGGCATGATATTTCTATGATGGCTTTTGCTTATCTGAAGCAAAAAGAACACTCTGCTTCACATATCTTTTTGTAGAAGCAGCCATTTGTAATGTGCGTCATGTGCATGCGCAGGTTTGAGTCCTTATGTTACCATTATTTATAAATATGCAGGAGTTAGCATGTATATAAAGAACTTTAAAGTGACATATGGTAGTCTTTTGTTGACAACTGTTGGATAAGAACCAGAATGAGAGTAACACTTGGTTGGAGCATACAGTGTGAACCTTTTGTGAGAGAGAGAGAGAGAGAGAGAGGAGAAACAGAGTGGAGCTTTTGTATGTGTGCATGAAAGAGAGAGAGAGAGAGAGAGAGAGAGAGAGAGAAAGAGAGAAAGAGAGAAGGAAAATGAGTTCTATCACTGTTCATTATAATTTCACTAGAAATAATAAAATAAAGGTATCTCTGGGTTTAAAGAAAATTAACTTTTTATATTCATGTGTACCATAGCCATATACATGAATATGTGAAATGTACATGGGACGTTCATTACATATATATGTAGAACATAGGAATCTCTAAAAACACTTACGACTTCTCAGTTCAGGTACGAAACTTTTTATTACCTTTAAAGGTTTAAAGGTTTTTCGACATAAATCTTTCTATTCTGGCTTTTTCATCTGCCCCCCATCTTGTACGACACCTGCCAAGGGCCTCCGCGAGCAAGCGAAAGTCAACCCTTCTTGTCTGGTGTCTAGTCTCAACTCTACTAACTTTCTTCAAATTCCCAAAATTCTTCGCACACTTCCGCTGCGTGATGTCATTCGCACTTGCTAGCCCCGTTTCCCATCTCTGGCTATTGTGACATCTCTGTTCCATGTGCGCATGAACACCTGTATTAATGTTGCACCTAAGTAACCCATGTACTGAGCCGAAAGGTTCTCAGCCTAACTAAACCCCAAGGCATAAAATGAAATCCCTCAGCCATTATATTACACATGGATGGTACTGTATATTTACATTAAAGTATAGTATCTGTTTTCTTCCTAAAGAGTCTTACAGAAATAGAAACAAAGAAACAGAAAATATACTACTGATTATAGCAATAGATTTATTTGTGCTTTCATTTCCATCTGAACATGTTTGTCATTCTTATTTTTCCTGTAGGTTTCCCATGACTGGCTGAAGAATGTGAGTCTGGAAACAATTGGTGGTGGAATATCAGAAAACTCCCAGACTTTACCTTCCGATCTCTGTGATGAATATTTAGCTGCTTCCTGCAATTCAGTTCCGGCAGAATGGATTCGACTTGTTGTTAGAATTGTGGATAAATCAGATAAACTTGTGGATGAGTAAGTTTTTATTCATTGACTTGCTGTTAATCTAACTGCTATCATAAGTAGGATTTGTTATATCTGAATATATGGTAAGAAAAAAAAACAAAAATAAAAATAATGGTATTTAAGTGCTGATTGCACATGAGATTTAAAAACAAGGGTCTTTCTATCTCAGTTCGCTGCACCAAATTCATTTTGTCGCACAAGGTCTCTGGTCTCTCTTTCAGCTGTCAAAAGCTTGACTGACTATTCTCCCTCCATTTTGGTCTTTTTATCATCTCCATTCCCTTTAATATGCAAATTAATGCGACAGGTATAAATAAAATACATAAACTCTCATTCCTCTTTTCTTCTTATTCTGACGATCGAAACAGATGTGATGCCATTTGTTTGGTAGCTTTATTCTATTTGCCTCTACATTCTAGACTACACTTTTCTTCCTTTTTCCTACACGATCCCGTTACCTGACAGACCAAACAGACTCGTGGTCGTTTGCGTGAGTGATAATTTTTATTACAACGCATGAACTTATTCTCAAAAAGTTTGGGACTTTTTTTATTATTGCCCACTGACATTACCCTTGTTCCAAAACTCCTTCACTTTGTGTTAATTTTTTCTGCCCCCAAAAATAAATATGAATAAATATTGATTCTGGAATTGTCCTCTTAAATTTTGTTTCAGTGATTGTCAATTTGCAATGTGTGTATTGTATATTGAAAATGGTGGAGTAAAAGTATTGTCGTTGGTCAAAAATGCAAATATTACAGACAGAGACAGTCTTATGAAATGTATTAAAAACAATTTTTGCATGAAAATGCATTGAAAATGACTTGACAATGAAAATGTATTAAAAACAACTTTAGTATGAAAATACATTGTAAATGACTATGAAAATGTTTTGTTTTTGTTTTGTTTTACGGCATATCAACCACAATGGGTCATTTAATGCCGGACAATGAAAATATATTAAAAACGACTTTAGTATGAAAATACATTGTAAATGACTTGACTATGAAAAGGTATTAAAAACAACTTTAGTATGAAAATACATTTAATACATTTATGAAAATGTATTAAAAATGAATTTAGTATGAAAATGCATAGTAAATTAATTAACTATGAAAATATATTAAAAACAACTTTAGTATGAAAATGCTTTGTAAATAACTTGACAATGAAAATGTTTTGTTTTTGTTTTGTTTTATGGATATCAACCACTATTGGTCATGTAATGCCGAACAATGAAAGTGTATTAAAAGCAACTTTAGTATGAAAATGCATTCTAAATAACTTGACTATGAAAATGTATTAAAAATAACTTTAGTATGAAAATGTATTGTAAATGAGTTGACTATGAAAATGTATTAAAATCAACTTTACTATAAAAATGCATTGCAAATAACTTGACGATGAAAATGTATTAAAAACAATTTTAGTATGAAAATACATTGTAAATGAAGTCATTTCAAATTATCTTCACTTCTGTAAAGTTTACGTTTATATGCTTAGAGTAAATGTTTTCATTATAGGAAAAGGAATTGTTAACCCGAGTTTAAATTCTGGATAAGACTTTGTGTTTCTCTTACCACTAATACCTGTAGGAAAAGTTTAAATCCATTTTTTTTTTACCCCCTAGCTTTGTGGACTGAATTCTTTAACCTTAGTGTGGCAATCAACCTAGGAGAATGAAAACTCTGAATTCAAATCAGCTATGATCTGCTTAAAAATTGACCTTGTGTCACACCCTACTTGTGGTGAAGGGGTTGGGTGAATGTGTACTCTTTCTTTTTTGAATTGACTAAAATTGGATTACAGAAACATTTATTGTAGTTTTCAAATTTTTCACAGCATTTAAGTGACCCAGTTTTAGTCTATTTTACATTGTTATCAACACTTGATTTTTTTTCTTATCTCTTTTAACGTACAGAATGATAAAAAAAAATGTTTACACCCTTATGGAAGCACCTATATGATACAATTTCAAATAGTTTCCATGTGTTCACCATCCCTGTCAACACATTCTTGGACTCTTCACAGCAGATTAAAAAAATGTTAATATTTCTATGGGGTTATCTTTACTAATGAAAAGCAGAACTGATATTGTGGAAACTGCCTATGAAAGATTGCCAGTAATATGTTGATAGGGATGGTGAATAGGGAGAGACTTTATAATCATAAAGGAGCTTCTATAGAAATGTTAACATTTTTTTGAAACCCTAGTGTTTCATAATTCTACAAAGAATTTAATTTTAATTCTTAGGATCTATGTGGAGCATAGGGCTACAGCATATCATGTCGGTGATAGTACTTTGGTTTTTATGGAGTGAAGTTGGTCTTTTCATGCTCCTTGGCTACAAGGCTAGAAAGCCCAGTCTGCACTACTGTTTATCAGTATCTGGCAGAAAAAGAGACAGATGCACGTCTTTTCCAAGGTCATTTGTGCGGAGCATGGAAATCACCTGGGGGAGATTCCAATAAGGTGTTGACAGGGATGTTGAACAGGTTTAGTTTAGTTTCTTTAGTTAATGGCATATCAACCTTTGTGTGTTATTTAATGCCAAAGCTAACTTTGTAAAAGAACAGTAGTGGTACTATTTAACCCATAGCTTGGTGGTGGTAGGGGGGGATAAAGGAGTTATACCTTTCCGAAGGGTATTAGTCTGAAAGTGAATATAATAGTACAACTGAAGTTCAAACTTATATACTTTGATCTCATTGGCCAATACTTTAGTCATGATGTGGTTTGGTTTATTTAATGGCATATCAACCTTTTTGGGTTACTCAATGCCAAAACCATCCTTCTAGAAGAACAGTAGAGGTACTATTTAACACATAGCTAGGAGGATAAGGGGGTTCATACTTTTCCCAAGGGTATTTGTTCGAAAGTGAACATAATAGCACGACTGGAGTTTGAACTCGCTTACAATGATTCTGCAGTCCAGCGCTCTAACCATTACACCACTAGGACACCCCCTCGGATGATGTCATGAGGACACCCTCCTATTGTTTTTATGCAACAGTAGTATAAATAGTAAGAAGTATACAAGGTGTAATAGTTATCATCATAAGAAATGGGTTAGATGAGCCAAGTTCAAATCCTGCATGAGGCTGTTTGCAGTTCACTTGATGCTAATGCCCTTGTGATAGATCTTCTCAAGTTATGGTTTGTTTTCATTGATTAATGACATAATAACCTTTATGGGTTATTTAATACCAAAGCTATCCCTGTAGAAGAATAGTAGTGGTTCTATTTGACCTCTAGTTGGGGGTGGGTATAAGGTGGTTCATACTTTTCCTTAGGTAATCTGAAAGTGAGTATAATAGCATGACTGATGTTTGAACTTCCTTACTATGATGTCCGAGCTCAGCACATTTACTACTGCACAATGGTGAACAAGTGGACATTTTAAAATCCTACCATAGAGCAACTTTTATAGAAATATTAACATTTTTTAAACGCTTTGTATTTCACATGGATTAATTTGTTATAACTTTTAGATAATGACAGGAATCTGATTATGAAGCAGAAACTGTTGGATATTAATAGAGTGTCTATTTATTATTAATATTATTAATAATGTCTCTCCCTCTCTTTTTCTTTTTTTTATTTTCTAGTGTGTTAGCAGGTCCTCTCTACTGTAATCTAAAAGATTATTGCCTCTCTGATCTGCTTACTCATATCTGTCAGGAAAACCGTAAGAATCTATATTTGAATGCCCGATCTAAGCTCAGTCAGGAGATGATCGTTCCGAACCATGCCAAGAAAAAGGTAAATTCTATTACCATGTTTTTTTTTTTCATTTTTTAAAAATTTTGTTCATATGTGTTTACTAGTTGGGATATTTGGTTCATTTGGTTTTATTTAATGCCCAAGCCATCCTCATTGAAGGACATTAGTGGTGCTATTTAATGCATAGTTGAGAAGAGTATTAATTTATTTCCTCCAGGATATTTGGAAACTCAGTGAAAAGGTCAGCCTGATTAAATTAAAACATCAGTATAGATATATAGATAAATAAGTAGATATATATATATATATATTATCACGGCAAAAATATGACTGGGCCTATGAAGGAATATGACCCGAACAACAATCACTGTACACTATGACTTGTCCCTGCTTAATAACAGGGATATTAGAGATAAATATGTGTTAACATTAAGAAACAAATTCGATGCAGTACAGGAGAAGACAGAAACATATACTCCGAATGACGAATATGAGAATTTCGTCAATGCCCACATAGAAGCGACAGTGGAATACTTACCAACTAAACTAGGAGCTAAACCTAGAGTCCCATGGGAGACATTAGCGGTTAGGAAAAAGCGTGCAGACATGAAAACTGCCTTCAAATAAAACAAGAAGAACTCAACCAATACCAATGCCCTGAAACTTAAAAAGGCCCAAAATGAATTAGCTAACATCTACCTAAAAGAACAAACAGAATACATACAAAATCAGATTGATAAGATTAGAGGCTCGGTTGAAGATAGACAATCTAGGATAGCATGGCAAATGGTAAACAAAGTGAGCAGAAGGAAGAGCACTGTGAAAGCTAAACTGACAGCTACCAGCCAGCAAGATCAAATACAACTATGGAAAAAACATTTTGAGAATTTACTCAGAAACCCTCTGAAAGTTACACATGAACCAATCATGAGAATTATTACTAAACAATTAAACATCAAACTAGGACAGTTTACGCAAGAAGAACTCGACTTGGTACTAAGAAAAATTAAAAATAGAAAAGCAGCAGGGCTTGATGAAATACCCCCAGATGTATGGAAGACCATGCAATTCAACTGCTCCAGCACCATAATGCCATATTTAATCAAAACCCAATAGACAGACGGACAAAGGGATGCATCCTCCTCTTCCCTAAAAAGAGCGACATCGGATTAACCAAGAACTACCGAGGTATAACTCTTACATACATAGTGGCCAAGATATACAGTGATCTACTATGCAACCGCATAGAACCCAAAATTAAGAACATACTTAGTAAGAATCAAAATGGCTTTCAGAGGAATAGATCCATGATGTCACAAATTTTGACTGTCAAATTCTTGAAGGTGTACGTGCAAAAAACCTAGAGTCAACAATATTATTTGTTGACTTCGCCAAGGCCTTTGACTCCATACACTGAGGAAAGATAGAGCAAATACTACTCGCCTATGGCCTACCCAAAGAAACCGTCACAGCCATAATGAAGCTATATAGAAACACAAAAGTAAAAGTCTGTTCCCCGGAGGGAGACACAGACTACTTCGACATTGTA
Organism: Sepioteuthis lessoniana; assembly: GCA_963585895.1. NCBI lineage: Eukaryota > Metazoa > Mollusca > Cephalopoda > Myopsida > Loliginidae > Sepioteuthis > Sepioteuthis lessoniana. Next base: position 38,014,743 of record OY757940.1, on the reverse strand, counting down.
GCAGGTGTACTGCAAGGAAACACGTTAGCCTCATATCTCTTTATCATCTGTGTAGACTATATGCTTAGAACATCTATTGATGAAATCAAAGAAAATGTTTTCAAGCTAACAAAGGAAAGAAGCAAAAGGTACCCCGTACAAACAATTACGGACGCGGACTACGCCGATGACATAGTGCTTCTGGCAAATGCACCTGCCCAAGCCAAAACCCTGCTACGTAGTTAGGAAAGAGCAGCTGCAAGCATAGGCCTCCATGTCAATGCACACAAGACAGAATATATGTGCTTTAATCAAACAAGTAACATCACCACATTAAATGGTAGCTCTCTGAAACTAGTTGACAAGTTCACCTATCTAGGAAGCAGTGTCTCATCACGCGACTAGGAAAGGCATGAACAGCTATCGATAGGCTATTGGTCATATGGAAGTCAGACCTAACCAATAAAATGAAATGCAGTTTTTCCAAGTAGCGGTCATATCAATACTGCTGTATGGATGCGCTACAGGGACGCTAACTAAAGTATGGAGAAAAAGCTTGACAGCAACTACACAAGAATGCTACAAGATCTCGAGCTCAAGTCCTTTGGGTTTTGTGCCAAAACAGACAAGAGATTGTCTGACTGGTACACACACACACACACACCCAAGACAATGGCCACATAGTGTCACAGCCTGTTAAAGGTCAAATATATAACCTTTCCAATTGTTGGGAATACTACAACAGAACTTTTTCTTTTTCTCTCATTGAGAAAGTAAAACAGAACTTGCTTTCCTTCTCTTTCACTGATAAAGAACTTGTTTTCTTTCTATCATACTGACAAAGTTCTATTCTTGATGCTCCAACTAAATGTCACTCTCATTTTGATTCTCTCAGCCATTGTTAATGAACTCAATCCTGTGTTGCTTTGGACAAGTCCTTATATACATGATAACTCCTGCATACCCATATACAATAGTAACATAAGGATTTGAACATGCACATGCACCCTAATCATAATACAAATGGCCACTTACATGAAAAACATATGAAGCTACTCATTCATTTTGTTCCAGGTAAGTGAAAGTCATCACAGAAAGATTATTTTTATTTATGAGGATCAGCTCATGGAATGAGACCAAATAAGGTCTATTTTTCAGCATAGTCCCCCTTGCAGTCCACGCACTTCTCCCATTGATATTGCAGTGCTTGGATCCCATTTATCAAAAAAAGTCTTCAACCGTTCATATGATGTCATCCTATCAATTTTTCAGCCTATGATTATTTCAGCTTACCCTTATACTTTTTTATATTTTATTGTATTTTTCATAATTTTTTTTCTTTTCAGTTTTCTGACTTGTTCCGTGAAATTGTCCTTCACTTTCAACCACATCACTACATCCGTCTTGATGGCTCACAACCTCCTCTGTCTGAATCCTCCCACTCTTCCTCTTCTGAGGACAACTCAAGGCAGTTATTCCCCAATATCGTCTCAACATATCTGTTCCTTGAGCTACAGAACAATTTTCTGTTACTCCAGCCATATTATCCATATAGCCTGTGGGACGTTGTGTCATACAGCCCTGCCCTTTTTAATGAGTCACATGCCAAGACCCTTTTTGTACTCTACCAAATTCTCCAGGTCATGCAGTTGGGTCATAGAATTGGCCTGTCAGCGGGCCATCTTAAACTGCACAAAGTTTTTGTAGATAAGAAACTTTGGATTGACATATCATTTTCTCATGTCTCTTTCCTACTCAACCAATCATCTGGACCTCCAGTGCCAAGAGGCATCAAATCTTCGGTAGCAGCTCTCTCAATGCTAAGTTTGCCTAACCGGAACAAAAAAGCTCTGGTAGAGGATGCTCAGGCTTTCATTGAGTCTGGTCTCTACACTGTCTACTCTATTGACGATCTGTCCAGTGTGGTGTCCGACTGGGTTCACTGCCGTATAAGTAATTTTAAGTATCTGATGATTTTGAATCACCTTGCAGGCCGTCGACTCGGAGACCCTAACAACCATCCAATCTTGCCATGGGTTTCAGACTTTACTTCCGAACACAAGAACTTCCGAGATCTCTCAAAGACCAAATACCGGTTAAATAAAGGCGATCGACAACTTGATTTAACATATGAAGAGCTACCTGTTTTGTCTGGTGACCCAGTTCACCGTTCGCCCTACATTCCACATCATGTGTCTGATGTTCTGTCAGATATTACCTACTATGTTTATAAAGCAAGGCAAACCTCCAAGTCAATCTTGTGTGCTCATGTACGGCCATACTGGGTACCTAGTGAGTACCCAGCCAGTATTCAACGCATCCAACAGTGGACTCCAGATGAATGTATTCCCGAGTTCTTTTTGGAACCTTCCATCTTCAAGTCAATGCACCATGATTTGCCTGATCTGGGAATTCCGGACTGGTGTACATCCCCACAGGATTTTATTGAGAAACACATGGCCCTCTTGGAGAGTCCACGTGTTTCAAATGCTTTACACAGTTGGATTGATCTTACATTTGGTCATAAGGTAAGTTGTAAGAACTTTATAAAATCAATACTAGTAAGAATCTTCTGCAGAAGTTAAGACCACCCCCTGTAAAAAAAAAAAAAGAGTTGTCTTGGGTATGACATTATACTGCATCTGATGGTGAGGTTTCAGTTCTGGAAATCTTGAGCTTATGGAGTCCTCTTTCATTGCCATTACTCCCAAGTCATTTTCGACCTGGAGTGGTAGTATCTGTTGGTCAAATAGATTTGTTTAAAAATTATTTGTATTTGATAAGAATACTTTCACATGCTTTTATACTCATTACATTTTAGATAATAAAATTATCATTTTTGTTAATTTTTTTCTTGGATTTCCTTTCATCTTAATTCTTGTGAGATATAAACCAATATCCTTCTTTTTCCTTGGGGATATTTAGTTATCTATACCAGCTGCTTTATCAACTAAGCTACAGGAGCAACTGGTATTGCAGAAGCTAAATCAAACTTATAACTCAATGTATACTTTGTTTCTAATTTTATCTTGCCCAGTTGGCTGGGGCTGTAGAAAACACCGATTGGTTCTCAATAGAGGGGTAAGACCCCTTCTCATGAATGTCCTGGATATGACACTTAACAATCTGGTGGTGAGGTTCCAGTAATGCTGGAGCTTTGGGAAATGTTGAGTACCCCTTCATTGCCATCACTCCCAGGTCCACTCTGGCTTGGAGTGGTAGCACCTGATAAGGTCCTATCTATGGGTCAAAGAGAGTGGGACTGTGTACTTATGCTAAACTGAAATGTTTGAAATAGAACTATATATATATAAATGGATTTAGCAATAAATAACCTACAATGGTTGATATGCCATAAAATCCAACCAAACCAAATCATATATATTTAGTATATATGTATAAAGAGGATTTGGCATTAAATAACCTACAATGGTTGATATGCCATGAAACCAAACCAGTCCAATTTTATCAATGTCATGTTTGTTATTGTTTTTATGATTTCTTTGCTTTTAATGGCATATCAACCTTCATGGGTTATTTAATGCCAAAGCCAACCTATGATTTTTATGGAGTGAAGTTGCTCCTTAGCTACAAGGCTAGAGAGCCCAGTCTGCACCACTGTTTATCAATATCTGGGAGAAAAAGAGACAGATGCATGCCTTTTCCAAGGTCATTTGTGCGGAGCGTGGAATGCACCTGGGGGAGATTCCAATAATGTGTTGACAGGGATGCTGAACAGGTTTAGTTTAGTTTCTTTGGTTAATGGGATATCAACCTTTGTGTTATTTAATGCCAAAGCTAACTTTGTAGAAGAACAGTAGTGGTTCTATTTAACCCGTAGTTTGGTGGTGGTAGGGGGGATAAAGGAGTTTTTACCTTTCTTAAGGGTATTAGTCTGAAAGTGAATGTAATAGTACAACTGAATTCCAAACTTGTATAATATGATCTCATTGGCCAATACTTTAGTCATGATTTGATTTGATTTGGTTTGGTTTGTTTAATGGCATATCAACTTTCTTGGGTTAGTTAATGCCAAATCCATCCTTCTAGAAGAACAGTAGAGGTACTATTTAACACATAGCTGGGAGGATAAGGGGGTTCATACTTTTCCCAAGGGTATTTGTCCGAATGTGAACATAATAGCACGACTGGAGTTTGAACTCGCTTACCATGATTCTGCAGTCCAGCGCTCTAACCATTACACCACTAGGACACCCCCTCAGATGATGTCATGAGGACACCCTCTTATTGTTTTTATGCAACAGTAAGAAGTGTACGAGGCATAATAGTTATCATAAGAAATGGGTTAGGTGAGTCAAGTTCAAAACCTGCATGGGGCTGTTTGCATTTCAGTCAATGCTAATGACCTTGTGATAGGTATGAATCCATATCTTCTCCTTAAGTTACGGTTTAGTTTCATTGTTTAATAGCATAGTAACCTTTGTGGGTTATTTAATGCCAAAGTCATCCTTGTACAGGGGGAAATGATAAAATTGTCATCCTAAAGAAAACAACACTACAGCTTTATTTTAAAAGTTTTATTGAAAAAATCAATTCAGCTAACTTGATTATGTAGTAGAGCTGTCATCTATTCGATGTAGCCACCTTCAGCCTCAATCACCGCCACGATACAGATCCAGAACTGGGAGCATGCCTTTTCCACAAGTGCTGACGGGAGCTCGGCGAATACTCAGCGGATGGTGGCGATCAGGCTGGCTTTGGTGTTGTAGGAGGTCATGTTGGTGATGTTCTCAACATATGACCAAACGAAGTAGTCCAGCGGGTTCAGGTCAGGAGAGGAGGGGGTCCAGGGAGAGAAGGGTACAATGTCGTAGAACTCCTTCTGAAGCCAAGCCTGGGTCTCTTTGGACTTTAGGGCTGGTGCCGAGTCCTGCTGCAACACCCAGGGTCTGCCACTGGCCACCTGATTGCACCAGGGGATCACCACACTCTTCAGCACATCCAGGTACACTTTGATGTTGACTTTCAAGCCGACTTCGAAGATGTGAGGTAGCATGGTGTGGCCCTCGCTTGAAACCACACCAAAGACCATAACTGTAGCTGGAAACTTTGTTTTCATCACCCTGGGCACGTTGAACCATCTGGATTTGCCTTTTGAGGGTGCTGACAATGGTTCTGTTGTCATAACTTGGATCGGTAGAGAGTATGAGTTGTACTACAGCGCATCTCCGATCTCGCTTGTTGAACATTGTGTCACTTTCAGACATGATAGAAGGCTCCTATTGTTCTTGGGATTTGTACACAACAGGCCAACTAGTAGATGGTCTGCAACAAAAAAAGAAAATCGGTTTTCATTAAATGGAAATGGAATCATGTCATCTTTTCTAGGGCGACAATTTTATCATTCCACCCTGTATTAGGTCTATTGATGTTTGTTGTATGTAATCAAGGCAGATTATAAACATCAGGTGATAATGTATCTCTTCACGAGCCTTCAGTGACAATGTCAAAGAAGTCAGTGTTACCATCGCGTGAGCAAATCATTGCTTTTGTTTTTTTATGAAGCATCATGAAAGTGGTAACAATTTCATTTGTGAGACCACCATATGCTCATAGCATTTGCTCCATCTTTTCTCTGTGTATGGAATCAAATACTTTGGAGAAATCAGCAAACAATAATGTTGTCTCAAGATATTTTGAACACACTCCTTTAGTATTTTGATGAATAGTCTGAATCCGCGAACTTGTGGATTGATTTTTTAAAATCTTTTCTGATTTTTCAAAATAATTTTTTAGACTTCAGTTCAGATATGATTGAGAAGCAGGGCATTATAAACCTTTGCAGATATAGTAGTTAAGAGTGATATCCCTGTCATTCTTTGTGATTGTAAAGTTGCTTTTTTTGGGGAAGTGGGGGATGCAGCCTTTTGTCCATTTCTCTATTGTGTTTTGCTTATAGACATAATCAAAGAAGTATATTACATAATTTCCTTGTCTTTGATACTTCAGGAAGTATTTCATCAAGGCCTGCAGCTTTTCTGTTTTTAATGTTTTTCAGTACTGCACCAAGTTCTTGCACATTAAACTACCCTAGTTTGATGACTAGGTGGTTATTAATAATTTCTTTAATAGGTTTATCAGCGATTTCAGTAGCATTTCCAAGTTGATTCTTGAAATGTTCTTTCCACTATTGAAGTTTTTCTTCTTAGCTATATATCTAATTATAAGGAAATATTTAGTATTGAAATAATAATAACAATAAAATTGAAAATTAAAAAAGATTTATTTTTGAATTTCAGCTCAGTGGAACAGCCTCTGTAGAATCAAAGAATGTTCATTTACAGTTAGTTGACAACCACACCCATGTGACTAATTGTGGCGTAGTACAACTCTTTGCTCATCCCCACCCACAGCGTATTTTGCCACCCAGAAAACGTGGGAGTTCTTTTGGTTCAGTACTGGTAAGTAAAAAAAAAAAATTTATGTTACATTTATGATCTATGTTTATTCACTTTGTGTGTCAGTTTCCTTATGTGTATCCAATATTAATATTTCAAGCAAGACAAGGTTCATGCCTGAGACCTTTTTGGTCATTAGGTGTGTTCATCTGGCTTCATTAGTCAGAAATAAAATCAATCAAAATTCTTTAGGCTTAAAACTTTTTTATTCTTTAAGTTTAAAATGTTTTAAATCATGCAAAATTCTTTTGGTTTCAAACTTTTTTAATCATTCAAAATTCTTTAAGCATAAAATTTTTTTAATCATCTAAAATTCTTTTTTCTTTAAGCTTAAAATGTTTTTAATCATACAAAATTCTTTAAGCTTATAATGTTTTTAATCATGCAAAATGCTTTTGGCTTTAAACTTTTTTAAACATACAAAATTCTTTAAGCTTAAAATGTTTTTAATCATTCAAAATTCTTTTTTCTTTAAGCTTAAATTGTTTTTAATTATGCAAAATTCTTTTTTCTTTAAGCTTAAAATGTTTTTAATTATGCAAAATTCTTTTTTCTTTAAGCTTAAAATGTTTTTAATCATGCAAAATTCTTGATACTAAATATTTTTTATCATCAAAATTTGCCAAAATCTTATGCTGCTAAACCTCTTAACCATATAATTGTATATAAATTATTAGGATGAGAGAGAAATATGGCAACTGTATCCTCTGAAGAGGGTCAAACCATCCCTAAAATGAGTGTCCTAGATATCCTACAAAACTGCATTCAGTGGTGAGGTTCTAGTTCTGGGTAGTGTGGACTCACCTCTTTATTGCCATTTTTCCCATGCCCACTGTGACCTAAAATGGTAGTATTTGAGAGGGTCCCATCTCTGGGTCAAATAAATCTGCTTAAAAATTATTTGTATTAGATAAGAATACTTGTTACTGTATGCAAGTTATTTGCATTAAGAATAGTTACTTGATTCTATAATTTTTACTAAAGATTATCATTATTAGCTACTTAAACCATATAATTGCTTGCAAATTATTGGTCTTAGATAGGAATACATGAAACCATATAACTGTGCGCAAACAAATGATTATTATTATTAAATAGGAATTGTGACTTTAAACCATACATGATTGAGTCAGCTGGGGCTGTAGTATACACCAACTGCATCTCTGCTTAGGGGTAAACCCCTCCCCCATCAAAGAGTGTCCTGTATATAACATTAAACAATCTGATGGTGAGGCTCTAGTAATACTGGAGCTTTAGGGAATGCAGAGTACCTCTTTATTGTCTCCAGATCCACTCTGGCCTGGAGTGGTAGCATCTGATAGGGTCCTATCTATGGGTCTAATAGAACTGTTTGACATTTAAAGTGTATGCAAACAAATGACTAATGTTAAACTGAATTGTTTGGAATAGAACTGTTTTATCTGTGTGTAAACAAATGACTGATGTTTAATTGAACTGTTACTGATACCTAGCAATGCTTGGAACCATTTAACTTTGTTACCTTATGCTAAATTGAATTGTTAGAAATAAAACTGTGTTGCCCAGTCGGCTGGGGCTGTAGAATACACTGACTTCACTTCTGCAGAGGGGTAAGACCCCCCTCCCCAAATGAGTGTCCTGTTTATGACACTAAACAATCTGATGGTGAGGTTCCAGTAATGCTGGGGCTTTGGGGAATGTGGAGCACTCCTTCATTGCCATTACTCCCAGGTCCACTCTGGCCCCGCGTGGTAGCACCTGATAGGGCCCTATCTATGGGTTAAATAGAACTACGGCATACTTAAGCTAAACTGAATTGTTTGACTAAACTGAATAGCTTGAAATAGAAATGTTTTTTTGACAATTAAACTGTACTTAGATTTAAACTGCGTGCTAATGCTAAACTGAAACCGTACTTACATTTAAACTGCGTGCTTATGCTAAACTGAATTATTTGAAATGGAACTGTTTTTTAACATTGAAACTGTACTTAGACTAAACTGAATTGTTTAATATAGAATTGTTTTGACATTTAACTGTAGAACTGCTTGACTAAACTGAATAGCTTGAAATAGAAATGTTTTTCACATTTAAACTGCGTACTTATGCTAAACTGAATTGTTTGAAATAGAACTATTTTCATTAAAATGGATTTGGCGTTAAATAACCTAAAAAGGTTGATGTGCCATAAAACCCAAACAACCAACCAACCAACCAGCCAAATTTAACTGTGTGTATCTACAAAATGTATTTACAAAACATATATTTAATATATATGCAAAAACAATTGGGTCAAATAGAACTGTTTGACATTCAAACTGAGTGCAAACAAATGACTTATACTAAATGGAATTGTTAGAAATAGAACTGTTTGATCATTCAACTGTGTCTGAACAAATGACTGATGTTTAATTAAATTGTTAGTGATACATAGCAATACTTGTAACCATTTAACTTTGTTGACTTATGTTTACAAATCATATATATCTAATATATATGTATAAACCGGATTTGGCATTAAATAACCTACAATGGTTGATATGCCATCAAACCAAACCAAACCAAACCATGAAGCTATCATTATTTATAAAGGTTTATTATTAGTTTATGGAGGTGCCTGTGGTGTAATGGTTATCGTCATAGGAAATGGACACGGCGACACAAGTTCAAATCCTGGATGAGACTGATTGTGTTTCACATAGCACTAATACCCTTGGTAAAGGTATGAATCCAATTATTCGCCCTCCAGCTATGGGTAAATAGTAGGGCAGACTGGGTTCTTCAGCCTTGGTGAGGCAACTAGTCTAGGAGAAGGAAAACTCTGAATTCAAACCTGTTAAACTTCGCATAAAAATTGACCTTGTGTCATATCCTGCCCAAGCGGAGGGGTTGGTAAATATGATAAAGGTTTATTATTAGTTACTTGAAACCTGATAGCAAAGAAAACTGATTTTGGCATTAAATAACCCAACAAGAATTGATATGCCATAAAATCAATCAACGACCATTTCTTGCTAATATATATCATTTTTTGCCTTTCCTTTGATTATAGATAAATGGCGAAGTTGATTGTTTGGATGAAACTTTTCACCATTTCAGGTTTGTAAAATTTAATTCTTTTAATTCTGTCTGATTTTTGGTAACCATCTGGCTCCAGGAATTCTTGAAAAAAAAAAAAACCTCTTATGAAATCTTACATGAAAAAAAAATTAAAATGCAATTTAGCAGCAATCTAATAATTGTCTTATATAAAATTATTTTATAATTCTAATATTTTCTTTTAATGCAATGAATAATTTATTTCAATGCTGGGTGTTTCACAATTTTTTTTTATATCATTTGAGTTATACAGGATGTTTAAAAAATATTAATACATTTTGTAATTTAATAAACATCTCAAATTTCTATATTTAATGTTGTTTTCTTTTTGGGTATAGAAATACGATTCACTGGAAAAGAAAAAGTTTTCAAACATTAAACATAGAAGTGTAAATTTTTTCTACACATGCTGTTAAAATCCGAGATCATTTACTAATTATTAATTGATATCAAATAATATCAATTTTTCTGAAACACCATGAATAATATTTAAAAGAATATTTTTTTTCTAGCAGAATCTATGATTTTATCATAAATACTAGATGACTTGTGGCCCTTTTGGGCTCCTACTGTAACAGCAGTCCATAATGGTATTGATGGTTCTATTTAGGAAGGAGTGAAGTACAGTAATCAGGATTTAAGTTGTCTGATCATAGCTACTACACCGAGTTGTAGGGGAGGGCACTACTCTTTTCCCTGGATTGCTCCACTTACCCTTGATCCATACCTTATAATCCTGAGCGTTAAGCAAGGAGGCATCGAGTACCATTTTTTTTGTGTCTTTGGTATGAACCAACATGGGATTGAACCTCGGTCTTCTGGACCATTGGTGAACATTCAAACAATTATGCCAACTTTATAATTAATCCGATTGCATTGTGAATTTGAATTTATAAAAAAAATATCATTCAGCATGAATGTAAACCCTCGTAAACTATCACCCAGTTGCAAATTGAAATAGAAAATACTTTATTCTCTAAGATCATCTTAATTGTATTTCTCTTATAAAAAGTCTTACTGATGTACTTTTTCCACCATGTTATAGTTGCATAAACCCACTGACATATATGGGTAGATAAAAACAATGACTTAAAAATGAAAACTGAATAGTTGAAACAAACAATTTATTAATATAACATATATGGCTTTTTCAGATAATACATAGATTTAAAAACAATAACAAATTCCATCATCATTCTAAGAAATAAGGAGGTGCCCGTGGTGTAATGGTTATCGTCATAGGAAATGGACACGGCGACACGAGTTCAAATTCTGGATGAGATTGATTGCATTTCACTTAGCACTAATACCCTTGGGAAAGGTATGAATCCAGTTATTCACCTTCCAGCTATGGGTAAATAGTAGGACAGACTAGGTTCTTCAGCCTTGGTGAGGCAACTAGTCTAGGAGAGGGAAAACTCTGAATTCAAACCTGTTAAACTTCGCGTCAAAATTGACCTTATGTCATATCCTGTCAGAGCGGAGGGGTTGGGTAAATATGATCATTCTAAGAAATAATTCTATGATATTTATTATATGAATAAATTGTTATTTTCAAAAGTTTGTATTCATCTTTTTGTCATATTTCATAACAGTGCATGCACATATACACATATATATAATTTAGGATATTGTAGATACAGTCAATAATTGTGTGTTTCACTGATATGAGACACTGTGTGCTGACTGCGTGGAAAAGAGGTTGGATATGCCATGTGATTCCTATTGAGGTTGGTTGTCGTGGTTTTCTTGGACACTCAGTCATTTTGTTTCATTCAAAAATAGAAATCGCTGGCTGCAGTTTGAAAGTTGCCTCAAATCGTCTTCAGACCATGGTGCAATATGCATCAATTTGGATTTGGTCGAAAGCGAAATGCATGCGGAACCATCATTCCCGTGTGATTACATAACATCAAGAAATGGTTACTGTAAATGCGTAATAACATCAACGGCAGAAAGTAAACTCGTTTTGTTAAAAATCAAAACTGCACACTAAAAATGAAGATGAACGTCCAATTTTATCTCTGTTCTTAATTGATCTGGCGTATGTATATATATATATATATATATATATATATATATATATATATATATATAATTCTTTTAAATACCCTGTCTCGGGCAAAAGCTGCTTGGTAGTACCAGTAGTGGCAGTACTGCCTTGAGCTACCGAAACTGTGTTATCACCCCTGGTTGGCGGCTGATGATAGCAGGGTATCACATGTGCTTTCACACATTGTATGATAAAAAAAAGTTTGTAGATACAGTCAATAATTATGTGTTAGTTGTAGTTTAGGCCAACATATACCCACCTCCCATCAAAAACTCTGTATGGCTGCCAGGATTTTATTAGAAATAAGTTTGCTATATATATGTATACATGAGGGTCATTCAATAAATTAGAAGAATTTTTTATAGAAAGCAAATTACACTCTACAACACCCCCCCACCCCACGAATTTTTTTCTACAAGTATAAACTCTTTATTTGAAAGTGGTTTATAGCAAAGATTATTTTAATCTTGTAAAAATACTTGTTTTGAGGCCATTCAAAATGGTGGCAAGTTAAACAGAATGCTCCAGACTTGAACAGAGGTCTGTCATAAAATTTTTGGTGGCTAAGAAGTGCAAACCATGTGAAATTTACTGAAGAATGTATCCTGTTTACAGAGAAGCATGTTTTAGTAAAAAAAATGTTTTCTGATGGTTTAAATATAGGTTTGCCACTATGAGCCTGAGTCAAAAAAACATTCCATGTTATAGAAACACACTGACTCTCCAGTAAAGAAAAAGTTCTGATTGCAGCAGTGAGTAAAGAAGGTCATGCTGGCTGTGTTCTGGGACATGAAAGGATTCATCACTATTGATTTCCTTGAAAATGGTGCAACTGCAAAAACTGCTTCGTATTGCTAACTCATTAAGCAAAATTGAACTTATTTATTGAATGACTCTAATATGTATATATATATATATAAGGCAGTAAGAAAGATTAATATTAATACAACAAATAAAAAATCTTAATTTCATTATATACATATTTTTATTTTTTGTTCTATTTTTATCAACCTTTAAAACCTGAGCAGCTGGTATATTGTCCTGCTACCTAAATATATATATATCCAGGTCATCTGAATCCTGGCCAATTTATACATCGCTATTGCTTAGCTGCAATTCTGCTAATCATACTATTGAATAACAGATTACAACATTTTTTTTTTTTGCGCTATATTTCATCCAAATTTTAAAAAAATTTGTACGTTAAAATTTTTTCTTTTACTTTTATAATTTTAGTATTATGATCTTTTTTTATATAACCCTGAGAAGAAAGAACAGATACTTCACTTGGATCCCAGCCTGAAGGCCAGAGAGTTATACTGTGATTTTAGGAAGAAGTGCCAGGGAGTGACACTTTGATCCTAAACTGTGAACACACAGCTACTACACTTTGATCCTGTGAAGAAGTGCCTAATCCTATGTAAATAATCCAGTCATTTTGATGAGAACTGTGCTAGTAAGTAAAGAAAAACTTAACTTGCAGCAAAGGAGGTTAGGGTTTTGGTGTGTGGGTATATGAATATTTATTTATTTTTAACATAGCATGCAATATCTGCTTTTCAAAAAAGTCAAACTGACTTGGTAATTGACTTGGACAATCAAAAACTTTCATCATGTATTTTTTTTCTTATCTGGTGATGTGATAAAATAGTTTTTTTCCACCTAACACTTCTCTTACTCCCTCTCTGTTTTATTTTTAACTATTACTACTTCCCTTTATTTGTCAGGTTGTCTGATGTTTTTTACATTGCTGGTCACAATCCTTTTCCATTCTGTTCTTGATCTTGCTCTTCTTCAACATATTGCTCCAATCACTTAATGATTTCGTCTTCTGATTGCCATAGAAGTCTTCAGAGTGATTGTTTCTGGACAAGCAGAACTTCTGTTTTTGGTACTTCATGATCATGTCCTTCATTCCACTCCATTCCCAAATTACCTTACTTTGGATGTGCACACTCTTTTTATAGTCCTATGTATCATAACCAGTCACTGTTCTACCTTTTTTGTGGTAGCTGTTTTGTTTGTATATAAGATTACAGACACAATAGTGCTATTGAAGAAATTGGCACATAGGGTCTTGTCCAGCTTTGCCTTGGGCACATCTTTTATCATTGTAAATACCTTTCTCCCTGACCTTATTATTACTTATCTTCCATAAGAGTTATTACACTTAGTATATATAAAATCTAAATCAAAAAGCAACTATTATAAGACACAGGTAGTATTTTGATTTTTTTGTCATATTTTTCTTGCACAGAGGTTATTTATTAAGGTTAGCTTAGTTTGGTACAAAACCAGAAGTATAGTGCACCCAGTGAGAATTAGAATCATTAACAATGTTAGGTTGGTTTTATAGTATGTCGACCCTTATTGGGTTATTTCATGCCAAAGTCAGTCTTTTTTGCAAGCAAGAATATTTCAAGTAGTCTTATCTAATACAAATAATTTGCACACAGTTATATGGTTTAAACTAACTAATAATAATCCTTAGTAAACAATTATAGCTTCAAGTAACTATTCTTAATACAAATGACTTGCACACAGTTATATGTTTTCAAGTATTTCTGATACAAATAATTTGCATGCAATTATATGGTTTCCAGTAACTAATAATAATAATTATCTGTAGTGAAATTGAAAGGTAGAATCTGCAGACTGTTGCCTCTGATGAGCCAACTGGGTTTCATCGTTCAAAGAGACAATGAGTGATATGCTGTATATCCAGGTGGAACAGCTGACTTTTACGTGAATTCAGCAATTCCCCACGGCTGGATAAAAAACAGGTGGTGAACAGAGTCAACGAGAGAAATAAAATGTGACAACAAAGCTGTGTGAATTGAATTCCTTTCATAGCAACACTGAAAGAAAGAAACAAGAAGTGACGAGCAAAGTGGCCTATCTCAAAGTTCGAAAAATGGCGCGAATGTGTCTTGCATAAAGAGTACTGGAAGTAAAGAAAAAATAGAAGCATGAGTGTCATTGAGGGTGCAATTTTTGGGTCACATGTCTCGTCTCTTGTGGGACAGGGTTTGCGACATATGCAAATTTTGGTCTGCCAGAACTGGTATAAAAAAAAAATTGTGGGGAGGGGCATTTGTTGCTTCACAGCAGAATTGTACAAACCAGTGTATTGACGTTGCAAGTAAGAGTAAGAGTGAGAGAAAGAAACAAAGACAGGACTGGTGGCGAGCAGTTAAAAGATTTCATTATCCTGAGTAAACAATTATAGCTTCAAGTAACTATTCTTACTACAAATGACTTGCACACTGTTAAGTTTTCAAGTATTTCTGATACAAATAATTTGCATGTAATTATATGGTTTCCAGTAACTAATAATAATAATAATCCTTAGTAAACAATTATAGCTTCAAGTAACTATTCTTAATATGAATAATATGCATGTAGGAATATTTGAAAACATATAACTATCTAATACAAATAATTTGCATGCACTCTTATGAAACTGTAAAATTATATGGTTTTAAATATTCTGATCTAATACTAATAATTTTCAAACTGATTTATTTGATGTATAGTTAAAACCCTAATGGGTACTACCCCTTTGAATCAGAGTGGACCTGAGAGTAATTATAACAAAGTGGTGACTCAACTGTCTCCAGAATAGGCAAAGCCCAGTCAGATGGGGCTGTAGAATACACTGACTGCTTCTCTGCAGTGGGATAAGACCCCCCCCCAACGAGTGTCCTGGCTATGACATTAAACAATCTGATGGTGAGGATCCAGTAATGCTGGAGCTTTGGGAAATGCGGAGTACACCTTCATTGTCATCCTTCCTAATCAACTCTAGCCCGGAGAGGTAGCACCTGATAGGGTCCTATCTATGGGTCTAATAGAACTGTTTGTCATTGAAAGTGTATGCAAACAAATGACTTATGCTAAACTGAATTGTTTGAAATAGAACCGTTTCATCATTTAACTGTGTGTAAATAAATAACTGATGTTTAACTGAATTGTGATAAATAGCAATACTAGGAACCATTTAACTTTATTGACTTATGCTTTACTGAATTGTTAGAAATAGAACTGTTTTATCATTTGACTGTGTGTATCTATAAAATGTGTTTACAAAACATATATTTAATATATATGTAAAAATAGGATTTGGCATTAGATAGCCAACAATAGTTGATATACCATAAAACCAAACCAAACCAGAACAGGAGCCTCACTATTGGGTTTAATTTATTGTCATAGCCAGGCTACTCACTTACTATGGTTTGTAAGCCTAATTCATTTTCATCCCCCCACCCCCCACACACATGATGGGTGTTTTTCTTAAGCTTGGTTGTTATTTTTGGATTACAAAGTTATTTACTTTTTAATTCTGTCACATTTTGCTCAGTGGCAGAAAGTGGTATTATAGTTGAGTGTGACTGTAAGGCAGTGGGGAGACGCAAACAAACAATTGGGTAGTTGTCTGAGATACATTTTTTAACAGATGAACCCTTATTGTTTGCTATCTTAGAGGTTCTTAGAGGTAAACTTTTAAGAGCTACAAGTCAATTGAGATTAAAAAGTTGTTTTTTCTGTTTGAGGTTCTTTCATCTTTCCGTACTTTTTCTTTAACCTTGTTCAACTGTTCACCTGAATTCCAGCCCTCTCCTGTGGGGCTTTTCTTGGTCTTCAACTTTTCTCTCTGGTTTTTAATCTCTCTTCTTTAACTAAATCCACCAGTCAAGACTTGAAAGGCTTATAAATGCCAAGGTATTGGCTTCATGTCTGAATAAAGTTTGACCTTTTGACTCGTGGCTGTTTATAGATAAGATTCAATGTGGATTTATTTACTTTTTCATGAAGATATCATTAATCAAGAAAATTAGTTTATGAAAAGTAATGAATTTTTAGATATTGAATATCTTAACATTTTAATATGGAAGTTACTGGATGAGAGTGCAATTGTTTAGGGGTTAAAACACATTGATTTTTGGGTTTATTTTGTTGTTGAGTCCTCTTTGGGTTAGTACTTTAATGTATGCACCTATGTTAAATAATAGATTAGGGGAATCTATTATTTGGCAGGAAGTGTAGAAAGGTTTAAAATGGTGTTGAAAAATTGTTGGGTTATCTGGTTTGATTGATTTCTGAAGAACCGAAGGTAATTTTGAGAACATGGTGTGGTTGTATGGATTTTGGCATTGATGACTTGAAGCATTTGTCTTTGTTTAATTGTATCTGAGTACCATAAATCACTACCACAATTATTTGAGTTTGAGGGGAAAACAATTCAGCCACTTGGAGCAGAGGAAATCTATTATGGTTTAATATTTCCTCATGCTAAACAGGGGGGTGTCCTCATGGGGTAATGGTTAAAGCAATGGACTGCGGGATCGTAGTCAGTGTGTTCCTTCTCCAGTCACGCTATTGTATTCACTTTCGGGCAAATACCCTTGGGAAAGGTATGAACCTCCTTATCCTCCAAGCTATGGGTTAAATAGTACCACTACTGTTCTTCTAGGAGAATGGCTTTGGCATTAAATAACCTACAAAGGTTGATATGCCATTAAACAAAGAAACCAAACCAAACCAATCATGCTAAACAATTCAAAACAATTCATAATTAATTAACAACATATTGCTCAAGTAAACTTAATTAAATAAATACAGAAATGACATGAAATACAAAAAGAATACATCCCAGAGAGAAGTCCTATCATGTAGTTGAGTCTTTTGGTATAAGTTAAGAGTCCTTAATAGAATGTAAGTTGAAAATGTGAAGAATTACGTCAAGGCATGGTATTGTGTGCCATACAACACATTGTCTGTCGGGGCAAAAGCTGCTTCTGTCGGGAAACACACATTTTTGTGTGCTTCTGATTGTTGAGGCAAGACGAGCAAATGGAGAGAGATGGAGAGAATTTTACTTTGCTATGCCCTTTTATATGCTACTTTGGTCATACCACCTAGCGTCTATTAGAAGTACTGTTTGGAAGCCAAGAGTTGTTATGATCTTGACAGGATGGAAAGTTACATGATTGGATGATCGAAGAAGTTAGGAATGAATTAGTGAGAAATGCTTGACTTGAATAGTTGAATGCTCCATCTTGCTCACTGATTCATTGTAGGCTACAACAAGTGATGAAAGAAAAGTGTCATCAAAATAATAAATAATGTACACACGAAAATGCTGTGTTGTTATTCGTCCTCCCAGCAGTGAAGAACTTAATACAACAGGAGATGACAACAGAAGACAATGAACATGAGCAAAGATGATGATGCAAGATGACCGTCAAAAAGAACAAATGAAGTGAGGAGGTAGGTGTGGGCTGATCAACTTAGTAAAGGATGGATATATATATATATGAGATATATAAATAACACATCACTCAATAAGTCCTGGTCCTAACTAAAAAAACAACTTTTAGGCAAAATTTGTCTTTATTGATCAACAAAGTCTCCTTCTAGGGTGATACACTGATTCCAGTGCTTCTCTAACAATTGATGCCCTTTTTGTTGAATGATTTGTCTTTGGCCTCAAAATACACCTCAGTTTTTGATATCACTTCTTCATTGGAGCCAAATCTCTTTCCCTGAAGTATTTTTTTGAGGTCTGCCAACAGCCAGTAGTTCCTAGGCGCCAGATCTAGAAAATAGGGTAGGCGTGAACGCAATTTGAAGTGCAATTCATGTAGTTTTGCCATTGTTGCAATAGACTTGTGACACGGTGTATTGTCTTGGTGAAAGAGCACTTTATTCTTCTTTATTTGTGGCAATGTTTTGGCGATTTCTTCCTTCAAATGCACGAATAGTGCTATATAATATTTGCTATTGATGGTTCTGCCTTTCTTGAGGTAATCGATTAACAAAATACTCTGCGCATTCCCAAATATGGAGTCCAACACCTTGCCTGTTGATGTTTGCGTCTTTGTTTGCTTTTGACAGCTTTCACCTGCTGCTGTCCACTCAACTGACTGCCAATTTGACTCCGGAGTGAAATGGTGAATTCATGTTTCATTTGTTGTCATATTTACACAAAAACTTCTTTTCATTGTGTTGAAACTGTTGCAAACAACTCTCTGAATTGTCGACACATTGTTGTTTTTGATCGACTGTGTGCAAATGCAGTACTCACTTTGAATACAGCTTTCTCATTGACAAATGTTTGTGCAAAATGGTGAATACACTGCCTTCTGATATCTTCAACTCCTCTGCTATCTCATGAAACTTCAATTTACGATTGGCCAAAACGATTTTGTGGAGTTTTTTGGTGTTTTCTGGGAAAACTGCCAAATTTGGGTGACCTTAGCGTTCAGCATCACTTGTGTCTGTACGACCACATTTAAATCAGCATACAACCACTTAACCATTGTTTCTGACGGAGCAGTAAAAAATATTGTTCAAGTAAAGCAATGGCTTGATAAGTGTTATTCGGACCCTGCTCCCATCAGAATGCAATGTTTTATCAACACTCAAAATTCAAATTTTTCCATTGTTTTGAAAATTTACAACAGTAGCTTCATTTAAGTAACTGTAATTTGTAAACTAATAATTTGATTGGGCTCAAATTTTGACATGTGCCATTTGAAGGTTAGTACTTTATAAAAAACATGAATTTTTTTATTAGTGGCACCATCTATATGTCAGGCCTGGGACTTATTGAGTGATGTATTAGATAGATATATAGCATAACCCAGAATGCCGCACTGAACTCCTTCACCACAATCAATGTCAGTTATTTATGAGGAGTAAAGCTGATTTGAACTTAGAGCTTTCCTTCTTATAGACTGGTTGCTTAATCAAGGTTAAAGGAGGAAGGAAGAAAGGAAGAGAAAAGAAAAAGGAAATGGAAGAGAGAGAGATAAGGAGATAGAAGAGAAGCGGGGCAATGTAAGGGAAGGAGAGAGAGTGAGACAGAAAGAAAAGAAAAGCAGCAAACAAAACTAACATGAATAGGTTTGGTTTGATTTCTTTGTTTAATGGCATATCAACCTTTGTAGGTTATTTAATGCCAAAGCTATTCTCCTAGAAGAACAGTAGTGGTACTATTTAACCCATAGCTGGGAGGATAAGAGGGTTCATACCTTTCTCAAGGGTATTTGCCCGAAAGTGAATGTAATAGTGCAACTGGAGTACAAACTTGTTTACTACGATTCCGCAGTCCATCATTTTAACCATTACACCACGAGGACATCCCCAACATGAATAGCTAAATACCTAAATAATGTAAATCAAAAAAGAAATCTATGTAAATTGATATTTCATAGATTAAAATATTGAAAAGTCATCATCATCATCATGTCACGCCTTCAGCATGGATATCCTTGACTTTTCCTCGCCACCCTTCTCTATCATCCATTGCTTCCGACAAGTCTTCAGGGTTACATCCCATATCTGCACAGAGTTGCTGTATGTAGGTTTTAGCTGGTCGTCCTGCCTTTGCTTGTCCATGTGAAGGGGTCCACTGGAGTATGTCACTTTGTGTGTGTGTATATATATATATATATATATATATATTTATATACACACACACTAGGGTGGATAAAAGTTGTGCAATATTCCTAAACCATCATATGACATTTTTAAACACATGCTGATTTATTGATTAAACGGTTACCCCCTTTCACTGTATATATAGTATATCCTCCTTGTTTCTGTATTTCATTAAACTTTCATTGGTGATTTAACATCACTAGATATCATCTTCTCTGGTCCTATAGCATCGACTGTCTTTCACATTAAATTCTTCTTCTTGGATTACCTTGTTTATCAATTTTTCTCTCTATATAATATGATAGAAAAACTGTAAATAAAAGTTAGCTGAGCAGTAATCATTATCATCAAGTTGCACTGTTAGCACAATTTTCCCTGTCGCTTTATCTTCATCTGTCCCTATCATCCATTGCTCCTGAAAGGCCCTATGAACTGCATCCTATGACTGTGCCGAGCTATTGTAGGTAAGTTGTTGCTGGTTGACCAGCACTGGCAGGTCCATGTGTAGGGATTCATAGGAGAATGTCACTTATGACACTGGCAGGTCAATGTGTAGGGGTCCACAGGAGAATGTCACTTATGAGACTGGCAGGTCTATGTGTAAGGGTCCATTGAAGAATGTCACTTTTGAGACTGGCAGGTCTATGTGTTGAGGTCCATAGGAGAATGTCACTTATGAGGCTGGCAGGTCCATAGGAGAATGTAACTTATGACTCTGGCAGGTCTATGTGTAGGGGTCCATAGGAGAATGTCATTTTTGAGACTGTCAGGTCTATGTGTAGGGGTCCATAGAATATCACTTATGAGACTGGCAGGTCCATGTGTAGGGGTCCATAGGAGAATGTCACTTATGACACTGGCAGGTCCATGTGTAGGGATTCATAGGAGAATGTCACATCTGATACTGGCAGGTCCATGTGTAGGGGTCCATAGGAGAATGTCACTTACGCGAGTGGCAGGTCCATGTGTAGGGGTCCATAGGAGAATGTCACTTATGACACTGGCAGGTCCATGTGTAGGGGTCCTTTGGAGAATGTCACTTATAAGTTCATTCTTTCTTCTCCAGCAGTGTCCTGCATGTCTTAATTGGGGACATATTTTGCTTTTTTTTACTGTTATATGTACTCAAATCTCATCATGAGCCCAGTCGGCTGGTGCTGTAGAATATGCCAACTTCATCTCTGCAGAGGAGTAAGCCCCCCCCCTCCACCCAAACAAGTGTCCTGGATATGACACTAAACGAGCTGATTGTGTGGCTCCAGTCCTGGAGTTTTGGGGAATGTGGAATACCCCTTCATTGTTAGGATCTGCGTTATGTGAACAGGGGATCTAATCACCCAATAAAGGTGTTTAAACATGTACCTAAGGGAATAGAGCATAGATTATCAAATAACTCCTCCAACAGGGAAATTTTTGAACGAAGCAAGCAGGAATATGAGGAGGCTTTAAAGAATGACGGATATAGGGTCAATTTAGAATATAGGGATAGGGATGAAAGTAAGTACAAAGAAAAATAAGGTAATTGATAAATGTAACTGTAGGGATAAGGTTAGATGTCCCCTCGAAGGCAAATGTAAGCAGGAATGTGTAGTATATAAAGTAGAAGTATATAGTGATTCGAATAATAAGAAAAATAAAAAGATATACTTTGGGTCGACACAAGGGGATTTTAAAACTAGGTACTATAACCATAAAACAAGTTTCTCGCACGAGAAATATAGGCATAGCACTGCATTATCTAGTTATGTGTGGGAGCTTAAGGAGAACACAGGGGTAGATCCTATAATGAAATGGGAAGTAATAAAGAAATGCCGTAAATATAGGGCAGGCAATAGAGCTTGTAGGTTTTGTATGGAGGAAAAATTGGCAATAGCATCTTGTAAAAGTAGGAATATGTTAAACAAAAGATTGGAAGTGTTAAATAGTTGTAGACACAAAAGGGCGTGGTTACTCTATAATTAGGGATAGGTTTTAGAGATATATTTTTAATTTAAAAAAAAAAATTTTTTTTATGCAAATTTTAGGCTAGGTGGGTTTTTGGTGAATAAAAGAAAGCGATTTCTCCTTTAGAATTCAGTCGAAATTAGGCTTCCTGATGATCCGTTAAGGTGAAACTTTAGTAGAAGATTTTCGACTCGCGATTTCGGTTAATTTTATATATATATATATATATATATATATATATATATATATATATGCAAGCAAGTTTTGCTAAAGATGATGGAACACTGTTTATTTATAAATAATCAGGAAACTTGAAAAAGTAAAACTGAAAATAATCCACACCTACTGTCCTTTGACACTGACTGGATAATTTATATATATATATATATAAAAATGTAGTTTGCTCATAGAAACAGAGTTAATAGTGCAAAGAGAATGGTAGTTTCTTGTCCATTCAATCATCAGACCAGGAAGTAATCACCTGCTGAGTATCTCTTTACATACTGTTGAGTGGAGGCATGATGGGAACGGTGATCTAGTTTGTGGGGCATTCTGAGAAGGGCGGTCTAGTTTATACTGTGTGATTATCTAATTGGGTTTATTGTATTAATTTTGTGATTTGTTAATTTATTCAATAGAGTGAGTAAATTAACAAATCACAAATATATATATATATATATATATATATATATATATATATATATATGCTGGCCCATTGACATAATGGTTAGAGTGTTTGCTAATAGTCTAGGGGACCAAGGTTCAATCTTTAGGTCGAATCATACCAAAGACTAAAAAAAATGGTACTTGATGCCTCCTTGCTTAATACTCAGCCTTACAAGGTATGGATCAAGGGTAAGTGGAACAATCTAAGGAAAGGAGTAACACCCTCCCCTACACATTGATGTAGTAGCTATTGAAAAGGAGCCTTTGGGTCACCCTCGACAATGGTCAACCAACTTAGAACTTAATATATGTGTGTGTGTGTGTGTGTTTGCTGTGTT
Source organism: Sepioteuthis lessoniana (assembly GCA_963585895.1). Taxonomy (NCBI): domain Eukaryota; kingdom Metazoa; phylum Mollusca; class Cephalopoda; order Myopsida; family Loliginidae; genus Sepioteuthis; species Sepioteuthis lessoniana. Next base: position 37,991,818 of record OY757940.1, on the reverse strand, counting down.
CATGAATAAAAAGTGATCAATGATGATGATTTAACAAATGTAAATCTATATTAGGATAATGTTGATGCAGAGTCAATGGTGCTTGGTGATTGTCAGTTTCTCATCTATGCAATCATCAAACCAAGGAACAACAATCACCAAAAAAAGAAAAAAATCATAATATGAGCTCAGGTAAAAAAATCATCCATAATAGTAGCAATTCATTGTGTACTAAGAATATTAAGTTTATAAATTCAACCTGTACTGTCCAGCTGGACATGTAGAGTAATGGTTATAGGTGTTGGTTCCCTAAGCTTTTAATTGACAATTGTTTTGGGGTTGTAGGTTCAATTCTGACTGCAGGCGAATAACAATACTGGAATACTTAACATTTGTACCCAGTTATGATTAATGGAATCAAAGCAAGTGACCCCCATGGATTAAATAAAGGATGTGGTCCGAAGTTCCATTTAGGCTCCCAAGTTTGACAAGAAATTGTGATTTAAAAACAAGGGTCTTTCTATCTTAGCTGTCAAACACTTGACTGTTAACACCTCCCCAGGCAAATGACTTTAAACTAACCTACAATTTGTTATGAGAAGGTCTCAGGTCCAATTCCTGATAGGCCAAACAGATGTGCGGTTGTTTGCATATGTGATAATTTCTATTACAGAAATACCTGAAGAAGGCCGGAGGACACATTGGCTGAAATATTGTGAATATAGCGATAAAGATGAAAAACCTGAAATGATAACAATCACTACCTTCTGTTGACTCTGTGTCTACGCTGTCCTAAGTTATATATAACTGTAACTTGCAAAATAAGCACATCATAGCATGGTTTTTAAAAGAGCAATGCACTTAAGATGCTTCATCTTAGAGAATAAGACAATTTTCAGTTCAGTTTGGTGTTGAATAATAATTTTGTATTGTCTGTGGATATGTTGAATGTCATTTTTTAATTGTCCTAGTTCTGGATATAATGGTGATAACTTTGAAATGTTAATTAGAATGCTTCACTCCTTCCTAAATAGAAGCATCAATATCATCATGGACTTCTGCTACAAGGGAGTCGTGGGTCTTGTTTTTATTTAAAAATTCTGATTTTTGTCAAAATTTTATTTTAAATGTGGACATTCTTTTTAACATAGTGTTGCCTGTCAAAAGGTAACCTTGGAAAATTTTTCTGCTCTAAACTTATGTTTTCAAAACTGGTTTTCTGGAATTAAAATGTTATTTTTATGTTGATTTTTTAAAAACGTTTTTCTTTTTTCTTTTCTTTTTTCTTTTGAAGTAATGATTCCAAACTCGACTATACATGGTTTGTAGATCCTGTCCCATTTAACATGGATGAAAAACCTCTGTCCAAATTAGAACAGCTGGAGTCACTTTATGCTTTCTGTCCCAAAAGTGTATGCAATTCTGCGGAAGAGACATTGTCACAGGTACAAAACTATTATTATTTATTTCTGGTGTAAACTTAACTTTAATTTATATATTGCTAAAGTTCTCATGGGGTTTGTATATGTACAAGGGTCATTCAATAAATAAAAGGAGTTTTTTTTAAAAAAAGCAAAGTTTTTTTTTTTTCAGAATTTTTTCTATAAATATAAATTCTGCATTGTTTTTAATTATTTTATAGCAAAAATTATCTTAATATTGCAAAAGTATTTGTTTTGTTCGGTTCGGTTCAGTTTCTTTGTTTAATGGCATATCAACCTTTGTAGGTTATTTAATGCCAATACATTTCTCCTAGAAGAATAGTAGTGGTACTATTTAACCCATAGCTGGGAGGATGAGGGGGTTCATACCTTTCCCAAGGGTATTTGCCCGAAAGTGAACGTAATAGCGCGACTGGAGTACGAACTCGCGTACTACGATTCCGCAGTCCATCGCTTTAACCATTACACCACGAGGACACCCCTATTTGTTTTGTGTCAATTCAAAATGGCAACAAACCAAAGTGCTTCAGGGTTGAACTTAGTTCTGTAATGAAATTTTTTGTGGCTAATTGAAAAGTGTAAATCAAGTGAAATTTACAAAAGAATGTGTGATATGTATGGAAAAGTGTGTTTTAGTTAAAAAATATTTACAAATTGGTTAAATATGGGTTTATTATTATGAGTCCAAGTAAAAAACAAAACAAAAAAAACAGTCCATATATTGTATACTCACAACCATAGCCACAATCATATCATAATCACAATGATATCTCAATCCAACGGCACATGTACAAATTCAAATACAGGGAAATACACAACACATTAACAGGCGAACTCACTATTGTTCAGATACGAACGTTTATTAACTTCTTGACTTCTGAGTTTGGTTCTTCGACACGAGGAGAGAGAGACACAATTCTTAAAAATCTTTTGTAATCATTCTATATTAACAAAACTCCCAATTGCCTGGTTGGAGCCCACAAACACGCTGCGCATCCCGTAGTGTTTATGATTTCTGTCGGTAGAGATCTGCAGAACTCCATGGCCAGACTTCAACTTCTCAACACCATGGTCTTAACTCAACTTCAACTCTCAACATGGCCAAAGTCAACTTTCCAACTCAACTGGTCCCCATTTGGCAATCAACTGGTCTGGTCCCCAGTAAACTACCAATTCGACTGGCCCACAGTAAAAACCCTACTGACGTGTTTTTCAAAATACCCAAATTCTCAGCCCATCGCTTCCGGGCATGACGTCATTCACACTCCAGTCCTATTTCCTATCTGGGGTTTATTATGACAATTGTGATAGTCATATCCTCTGCGCACGAGCGTAAACTGTACCCAATGTCTGTGCACCTGAACGAAGAGCCGAATAGTTCAAAGCCCAACCAAACTGAATGATAAAATATGATTAACGAAAAATGATTAATATAAAAAGATCATTCCGTAATTATATAACACATAGAGTAAAAACTCACTGACTCTGTCAAAGAAAATGTATAAGTGCAGTGGTCAGTAAAAAAAGGTCATGCTAATATTTTTCCAATTTCCCACCAAGTCAGAAGTGACATGAAATTTTTTCATGGTGTGATGGGGGTGTGTGCATAAATCAAAACTCGTGTATGGCCATTACAAAAAATGCTTGGTCCTATCTGTATTCTCCTTGTGGGTAGCTAAGGAATAAACCCGGCCTTTATCTCTTTTAGGCTAGGGGGCAGATGCTGCCAGGAGAAGAGGCTTCCTTGGATCAAGCAATTAATAAATATTAGCTAAAGTTGCCTGCCCGAAGATAGGTAAACCCACTGTGATGAGGTTTGATTTGATTGTTAAAAAAACATTTGATGGAATGGAAACATAGTGACTCTCTGATAAATAAGATGTTCTGGGTGCAGCTATGAGAAAAGGAGGTTATGTTGACAGTGTTCTGGAATATAAAAGAATCCATCACTATTGCCTCTATGAGCCGAAGTCAAAAAAACATTCCGTGGAATGGAAACATACTGACTCTCCACTAAATAAGAAGTTCTTGGTGCAGCAGTGAGTAAAGGAGGTTATGATGACAGTGTTCTGGGATATGAAGGGATTCACTACTATTGCCTCTATGAGCTGAGTCAAAAAAACTTTCCATGGAATGGAAACATACTGACTCTCTGATAAATAAGAAGTTCTGGGTGCAGCAGTGAGTAAAGGAGGTTATGTTGACAGTGTTCTGAGATATGAAAGGATCCATCATTATTGTTTTCCTTGAAAAAGGTGCAACTGTAAGAAGTGCTTTCTATTGCCAACTCCATAGGAAACAGTCACTTTATTCATTGAATGACCCTTGTATATATATATATATACACACACACACACATGGGAGAGTAGGTATACAGTTCGAAAAAAAGAAAACATACAATACTCATTACATTTATTATACAAACAAATCAATATTGCATATATATATATATAATAACAAGCACAGCAAAAATTCACTCTAAACTGTCCAGCAGCGTAACAGTTATAGGTGTTGGTTCCCTAAGCTTCTAAGGAGACAATCATCTAGTGGTTGCAAGTTCAATCCTGAGTACAGGTGAGTAACAATACAGGAATACTTAACACTTGTACCCAGTTATGGTTAATGGAATCAGAACAGGTGACCCCTGTGGATTCAATAAAGGACATAGTTCAAAGTTCCGTGTAGGTTCCCGGGTTCGACAAATGTCAGAAGAAGGCCAGAGGACATATCGGCCGAAACGTTGAGGAAATAACAATAAAGATGAAGACAATAGTCGGAAAACCCTTAATGATAAAAACAGCCTGAATCCTTCAGATATTCAAACTGCTTAATCTCCCTCGTTATTCATACAAGCCTCTATAGTCAAGAGCGGACACTCATACACAAAGATCTTTATCAGCATCAATTTCCTGAAGAAGGCCAGTGGACATATCAGCTGAAACGTTGTGGAAATAACAATAAAGATGAAGACAATAGTCTGAAAACCCTTAATGATAAAAACAACCTTAATCCTTATTCATTCAAGCCTCTATAGTCAAGAGCAGACACTTATGCACAAAGATCTTTATCAGCATCAATTTCCTGACAAGCCTGTAAGATGAACTAAATCATCTCTACAACAGAGCATGGCTTGGGTGTGAAAACTTTATCCTTCACTTCTCTCTCTCTCTCTCTCCCATATTCACTCTTCTCTGTCTTCCAATGTTGTTTAAAAATCTATTTGCAATCTTCAACTGTCAAATTACCAGCCATTGTTAAATTACCTCTTTACCCACAAAACATTTATTTTTTTCAAAAAAATTAAAAGTTACAATAAAAGTATTATTATAGTTATGATAGATGCAGTCTTTTGATTAATGACACAGAAAATATAAAAAATAAGGCTAATTTAAGTGAGTAAAGTTGGCGACCTTAGTCGAGGGTAACCAGAAGGCTCCCTTTTCAATAGCTACTACACTGAGGTGTAGGGTAGGGTGCTACTCCTTTTCCTGGATTGCTCCACTTTACCCTTGATCCTTACCTTATAATGCTGAGTGTTAAGCAAGGTGGCATCAAGTACCATTTTTTAAGTCTTTGGTATGACTTGAACTGGGATTGAACCCCGGTCTCCTGGGCTATTGGCAAACACTCTACTCATTAGGCTAGTTATAAGCTAATTTTGTGTGTTAATAATTTTAATGCATTAAGTATTATAACATTGATGTGATACTTACTTTCGCACACACCCTGTGTGTGTATACATATATATATATATATACGTGTTTGTGATTTTTAAATCACAAACTGCACCAAAATGAAGATGAACGAACATCCAATGTGTATACATAGATATATATTTCTTTTAAATACCTTATCCGGTGGCAAAAGCTGCTCGGTAGCGCCAGGAGTGGCAGTACCGCCTTGAGCTACCTAAACTGTGTTATCACCCTGGTTGGCGGCTGATGAGGCTAGGGTATCACATGTGCTTTCACACGTTGTATGATGAAAAAAAAAAAATACATATGTGTATGTGTTCAACAGTAACACATCAAAAATTGTACATCATGAAATTTTATTAGCATGATACACTTAAAATTCTTTTGTAGAAAGCCTATAGATTTTGACGACAATAATACCTGTGGTGCCCGTGGTGTAATGGTTATCGTCGTAAGAAATGGACACGGCGACACAAGTTGAAATCTTGGACGAGACTGATTGCATTTCACATAGCACTAATACCCTTGGGAAAGGTATGAATCCAATTATTCTCCCTCCAGCTATGGGTAAATAGTGGGGCAGACTGGGTTCTTCAGCCTTGGTAAGGCAACTAGTCTAGGAGAAGGAAAACTCTGAATTCAAACCTGTTAAACTCTGCTTAAAAATTGATCTTGTGTCATATCCTGCCCAAGCGGAGGGGTTGGTAAATATGATAATCCCTGAGGCATATACACTATTCTAAAACCTTAATAACTATCATAAAACTTCCCCATATTTTTTATTGTATTTCAGTCTTGGATGATACTCTCACCCTCTTGTCTATTGTCTTTTTATCATTCACATCAGGAAATTGATCAGACATCATTATCTTCAACTGATCTTGTAACACATGATATGCAAGCTTTTGCATGTCTTATGTGTGAGATGTTCCTTGCTCCAAAAACTCGACTTCTTGGCCCAAATGCCACTCTGAAGGAACGGTACCAACTAATCCGCAAATTATGTCAAATGGACTTCAATGCCATCCCAAGGTAAGCTGAATATTCTTAAATATTTAAAAATTTTAACGGATTTTTTTTCTTGCCGTTTCTTACGTATCATATCTAATATCTGGTTGTATTTTACAAAGTGCTAACACTCTTAAGGTATTAATCTAACTAATCTCCCAACAGCTATGGGTAAGTAGAAGGGTAGACTAGGCTTTTTAATCTTGGTATGGCAACTAGTCTCGGAAAAGGAAATTCTGAAATCATACCATTTAAACTCCATTTAAAAATTGACCTTGTGTCGCATCTAGTTTGTGTTGAGAGCTTGGGTAAATATATATTTGATAGCATATAAAAAGCTTAGAATGGTTATGAAGGTTGATTGATAAATAAGGTCTCCAATCCTATTCAAGGTGTGTAAGCAAAATATGGAATAATTTTTAAAACGTTTTTTTTAGTCTGATTAGTCCAATTTTTGAAAAAAATGCGATAGATCTAAATTTCAATCATTAGCTCTATTATTCAAGCACTTTTTTTTTTTAATCAAATTCAGCCCAGTATGAGTGGACAAGAAAAGAAATGACAAAGAATCTATGATTTGCTTAACACTGAAACCAAAGCTAAAGTTTCCTTGTGTAAAGCAAAGAAAAATCTTTTACAGAAAAAGAGCTTTTTAAGGAAAAGGAGAAGTGGAGGATTTTAAAAAAATGAAAAGAAGGCTTTTTAACTTCTGGTGATTAAGAAGCACCTCACAATGCTAATGAATTGAAAGTCCACAAAAAAACTTGTTTTTTTTTCTTTTGTTTAATGGCATATCAACCTTTGTTGGTTATTTAATGCCAAATCTATTCTAGAACAGTAGTGGTACTATTTAACCCATAGCTGGGAGGATAAGGGGGTTCATACCTTTCCTAAGGGTATTTGCCCGAAAGTAAACGTAATAGCGCGACTGGGGTTCGAACTCGCTTACTACAATTCCACAGTCCATCGCTTTAACCATTACACCACGAGGACACCCCCAACAATAAAACTGTGAGGACAGCAATTAAACAAGATTTAAGCCCAGACCTTAACCACCTTGATTATGTTATATGGAGCATTTTAGAAAACAAAACAAATGCAACTTCCCATCCAAATATTGGTTCACTTAAGACTGCTATTGAGGAGGAATGGAATAAAATGTCTGAAGAATTTATTTTGAAGGCATATTGATACAATAATTGAAAAAAATGGCAGCTATATTGAGTAAATTTACATTTTTTTGTCTATCTTCTTATTTTGTTGTTTATTTTTAAAATCAAAATTAATCTTGGGTTATAATATAGTTGTTAATCATTATACTAAAATATTCCTAATTTTGTTTCCTCACCCTGTAAAACAGATTTTAGATCTGACATAATGATAAAAATGGTACCAAAATGAAGTAAATTTATATTTATATCATTTGCTAGGAATACAGTCCATATATTCTAAGCCCTGTCATCAAGAAAGAAATAGCAACTGCAGAGGATAAGATCCCCCTCTCCCCCCTAAAAAAAAGAGGTCCTGAGTCTGACACTTAACTACATCTGATGGTGAGTCTCCAGTTCTGGAGATTTGGTGGGGGGTGTGGTATACTTTGTCATTGTCATTACTCCCAGGTTCACTCTGATCTCAAATTCTTGTAAGCCCAGTCGGCTGGGGCTGTAAAATACACCAATTGTATCTCTGCAGAGGTGTAAGACCCTACCAATGATTGTCCTGGATATGACATTAAACAGTCTCATTGTGAGGCTCCAGCCTTGGAGATTTGGGGGATTGTGGAGTACCCCTTTGTTGCCATCGCTTCCAGGTCCACTCTGGCCTGGAGTGGTAGCACCTGATTGGGTCCTATCTATGGGTCAAATAGAGCAAACTATGTGTGCAAACAAATTGTTGTATAGCCACATAATAAATATGCATATATACACATATACATGCGGAATACATATTGACACAATAATAAAGACAAGCGAAGACTTCTTTAAAAAAATATACCTCTCACTTTATTTGAAAGGTTTGTGTGTGAGAGGGAGTTGGAGACCGAACAGAACTGCAACATATTGACCCCCACTCTTATGGCCATCAGCGTTGTGTCTGTCTCGTTCTCCAGGGTTGCTCAACTGGAGGCCCAGGGCCCAGCTTTCTGCTGAGTGCTGGCTTTCTCTACCACATCTTGTCTCCAGCTTCTGGTCTCCAAAACTGATTGACTTCCTGTCTTCACCGAGTTATATAATAGTTCAATCGCCCACTCAATATCACCCCATAACTGGCCATCGGAATGTGTCACTTCCGCTGTCTTTGGAATGGCATGTTTGATCGTCATCAAGTGGAAATAACTGTGAGGCAGTTCACAGGTCACTCTCTTCTGGTGCATCAGTCTATGACTGTACCGTGGGATTTTATCCCTGTCCCATATTGTCAGCCAGACTCGCCCACGCCAATGGAATATGCACTTCCACCGTCTTTGGAATGGCATGTTTGGCGGGGTCGAAGGTCAATATACTACAAAATGACTGATATTAATTTGTAACTATTATATAGCAATACTTGAAACCATTTAACTGTGTACAAAAAAGAGCTAAGGTTTGTTTAAGAATGTTATCTTCAAAATGTGTTTACAAAAAACCAAACAAAACCAACTAAATCAAGTAGTTGTACCTGTCAGGACCTAATCTATTGATCAAAAAGATCTGTTTAAAAGCTATTTGTATTTGATAGGAATACTTAATACCATATAACTGTAAATTATTTGTGTTAAGAATAGTTACTTGACAATATGATCGTTTATAAGGGATTATTATTAATTACTTGAAACCATGTAACTGTGTGCAAACAAATGATTATTATCAAATAGAAATAATTACTTGAAATCGTATAATCATTAGTCTTAGATATGAATACTTGAAACCATACGACTGTGTGCAAATTATTAGCATTAGTTAAAAATACTTGAAACCATACAACGGTATGCTAATTATTTGTATTAGTTAGGAATACTTAAAACCATACAACTGTGTGCAAATTATTTGTATTAGTTAGAAATACTTGAAACCATACAACTGTGTGCAAATTATTAGTATTAGTTAGAAATACTTGAAACCATACAACTGTGTGCAAATTATTTGTATTAGTTAGGAATACTTGAAACCATACAACTGCATACAAATTATTTGTATTAGGAATACTTGAAACCATACAACTGTATACAAATTATTTGTATTAGATAGGAATACTTGAAACCATACAAATGTGAGCAAATTATTTGTATTAGTTTGGAATACTTGAAACCATACAAGTGTGTGCAAAAACTCTTTTGAAACAATTACATTAAAAAAAGATGTGAATATAAACATGATTCCCTAACCTCTGGATATAAATGTGATGATTTGCATTCAGCTAAGGCAAAACTATTGTGCTGATTTGCATGTTAGTTATGTAACCAGTGATTGCAAGGTAATGTTTGCATATGTACATATTTAAGTCTGTAATGTTGCCATTATTTATGCATGTTCATAAGTCATAGATTTCAGTTTTGAGATGAGACAAATTGGATGTGAACCAGAATGTGAGTGACATTTGGTTGATCCACATAGAATGGATTTTTATGTGTGTGTGAGAGAGAGAGTAATGACATGAAGAGTGTTGAAAAAACTGGATTTCCTTTATGAAGAAGGAACAACCTGACTTTGTTAGATGGTTTGGTTTGAAGGCATATCAACCATTGTTGGTTATTTAATGCCAAATCCTGTTTTTACATATATATCAAATATATGATTTGTAAACTTATTTTGTAGATACACACAGTTAAATGATCAAACAGTTCTGTTTCTTACAATTCAGTTCAGCCTGAATCAGCAAAGATAAATGGTTCCAAGTATTGCGATGTATCACTAACAATTCAATTAAACATCAGTCATGGTGGTGTCTTTGTGGTGTAATGGTTAAAGCGCTGGCCTGCAGAATCGTAGTAAGTGAGTTCGAACTCCAGGTGTGTTATTATGTTCACTTTTGGACAAATACCCTTGGGAAAAGTATGAACCCCCTTATCCTCCCAGCTATGGGTTAAATGGCATCACTGTTGTTCTTCTAGAAGGATGGCTTTGGGATTAGATAACCCACAAAGGTTGATATGCCATTAAACAAAGAAACCTAAACCCCAGTCATTTGTTTGCATGCCGTTAAATGATCAAACAGTTCTATTTTTAATTATTCAGTTTTGCATAAGTCATTTGTTTACACTCAGTTTAAATGTTTGATCCATAGATTGGACCCTATCAGTTGCTACCATTCCAGGTCAGAGTGGACTTGGGAGCAATAGATATGAAGGGTTACCCTGCATTCCCTAAAGCTCCAGTATTACTGGAACCTCACCATCAGCTTATTTAATGTCATATCCAGGACATTCATAGGGGGTGGTTTTACCCCTCTGCTGAGATGTAGGCAGTGTATTCTACAATCACAGCTGACTGGGCTAGCCTTTGTTAGAGGAGACAATAAACAAGTCTCATGGTATTGTTTGCAACTAACAAGAATTTTTCTAATTATTCAACTGTTTGACATACTTTAAATTATGGATCCACTTGTAGTAATTAGGGGACGCTTCACAGTCAGAAAGCTTAATCCGGGACACTTTTCTTGTATCACCATCCAGCACAAACATCTCTAGCTTAGAAGAAGTGCCTCCTGAAATGTCTATTCCAAATCACGAAATAACATATCTTGCCAACTGCAATGCTTGAGTTCACTATGAACACTCCCCCTGTCTCTGTCGCCCAGGATCTTTTTATAGGCTTAGAGCTTTGCACACATCCTTGTCAAGTCTCATCAATCTCGTGAGAAACCGAGATCATGAGTTCTTAAAACATGACGTTGGAGCGGCCATTTTCATCTTTGCATGCCAGTCACACACGAGCACGTTTTTCCGGGGGTAAGTCCATTTCTCTTTTACACCACTCTTCTTCAATATTTGGCACTGCTCACCACACATAAAATAACCCTAGACAAGTTGACATGCCATTAAAATCAATCATTCAATCAGCCCCTATTTGCCTTCACTTTCTTTTCTTTGCCTCATATTTAATGTATCTATGAGGGTGGGCTGTAAAGTTCATTGGCTGCCATTATATCTACTGTTGATGATTATTTTTAACCAAAGCACTGCATTACTATTGGAAGAAGTTTAAAAAAAAGAAAATACGTTTGGTCACATTCCATGAGAATATCCTGGTCAACCTATGAATTTTTCAGAAAACTTTTTAGGTGTCTTCTGTGCTAGTTCTCTCTCTCTCTCTTGTTCACTTACTGATAAACAATTTTTTATTCTTTAATTACAGGCCTCTTCATCAAGCTGCTTACATCTTATTACAACTGAATGAGGACTTTGTACCACTTCAGACAACTGTGGGAGGACCAGTTTTTAATTACATTCCTATCAATAAACTGGGACTCCCTCCTCTCACACCATCACTGATGACCCATCCAATGATTGATGTCATACCATTTCCATCCTACTTCCCACAGCTCTACCATTGCCTCTGCCAAGTTAAGCAAAAAGATTATGAGATTGAGTGTCTTAATTTCTCAAGTACGAAAACTCCCTGTGAGAAGGCAAAGATGACTAAAGTCCTTGCTCGAGAAAAAGTCTGTATTTTGCAGACTTTTTTACAACAGCACGAAATAGTCCTTGGCCAGGAAGGCGTTGACCTTCTACTGCCTTATGTTGAGGGGCTTTTGCAAGTGAAGGACACTGCTGTACAATGTGCCTGGATTCTTTTTGACATCATGTCACGTCAGCTTGGTCCAGATGTTGCCAAAAACAAATTCTTACCCCAGATTACTAAATTGTATACTGAAGAGTATTCTACCCCCAAACATCTGAAACTCTATCATCACAAATTTCTGGTGCAGTTGTTGGTTAGATTCCAGCTGCAGACATTCTTGGAGAATTTCTCCACACTGTTGGTTGAAGCTGTTGCTGGCTACAAGGACTTTGTTATTGAGACTGACACTGAACTGCCAGAAGTCGTTGAATTCCGACGACAGAAATCTGACTTCTCCCGTAAGGTTCGTAACCCGATTCCGGCCTGTCCCGAAGAAGTCTCTGAGGATGGTTATCAGGGAAATGGGCAGGATGGTAGTGAGAACCATGCTGAAGAGGGAGTGGAAGGTGGTGGGGGTCAGGATACAGATGAAGATGCTGAAGTGCACGAGTTTGCTGCTGGCAATTTTCTTTTGGAAGATGTCGGCAGTAGTGTTGACAAGGGGGATAGTGAGAAAGGCTCTGATTCTGCAAGTGTTGATCAGGATTCTTTGAAAAGTGAAGAGAGTGGATACAAGCGATCATTGCTTGGAATTGATGATGCAGATTCGGTGTTCCAAAGTGGACGACGTTTCTCGTTTCCTGTATCCATACATGACAGAAATGCTGGCCGGGAACGTAGTGATAGTGGCAGTCATCCCCGAAGCAGCAGCAACACGAGCGATCGGGATGTGCCTCTGATGGAAAATTTATCAGGTTCAGCTGAGAATGCAGATCCTGAGCTAGAAAATCTGGTTTGTAGTGAAAAGAGTTCTCAGTCCGAAGGTGACGATCTCGAAGGTGATGATGATGCTGTTAATGATGATGAAGATGACAATGAAGAAGGACCTGAAGAAGAAGAGGAGGAAGAGGAAGAGGAAAGTGATAAGACAGAAATATTTCAAGACTGCCATATGCTGATGCCTCAAGTTGAAGGGTCGGCAGGACGTGGGAGTCAGACTGGACGGACTGATCCAGGGATGCCAATTACTGGTAGTGTCCAACAGGGCCTTCATATGGTACGGAGTGAGACGGACGAGTTCACCCGGTGCTTGGCTGGAACTAGCTGGGATGAAATTGTTAATATTCGAGATATGGCCACAGAGAGTGTCAAGTGGTTATGTCACAGACTGGGACCTTTGTTAGCTGCACGATACCTGTCACTGAACCTCATCCGTCTACTACCCCTCTGTTACCTTGATGAAGAACAGTTATTACCTGTCTTGGAAAATGGTAAGATCAGTATTTCTGATTATAACCCTTTTACAAAAAAATTTAAAACTTTTTATTTCAGTGTTCTTTTCTTTAGTTTTCTTTTCAGAATTTGTGGGTGAATTTTTGGGGTGATTTTACATATTCATTGACTTATAAGAAATAAACTAATCGCTTTTTTTTTGCTTTTTTTTTTTAAATCAAAAGTTAATTTTTATCATTCTGGCTTTTTGGACTATTGTCTTCATCTTTATTGTTATATTCACAATGTTTCAGCAGATACGTCCTCCAACCTTCTTCAGGTGTTTCTTGTTGAACTCAGGAGCCTACACGGAACTTCAAACTACGTCTTTTATTTAATCCATGGGGGTCACTTGCTCTGATTCCGTTAACCATAACCGGGTACAAGTGTTAAGTATTCCTATATTCTTACTCACCTGCAGTCAAGATTGAACCTGAAACCTCGAAATAATTATCTCTTAGAAACTTAATTTGACTTAATTTTTATTTCTGGAATAATGGAATCACAATGAAAAATACTGATTTATTATTTAGAAAGAAAAACAAAGAAACATAGGAAGAGACAGATTGAAAATAAGGAAGATCAATGTAGAGAAAGAAACAAGTGTTGATACAATGGAGATTGTTCTTTATTGAAAATATTGTATTGACATAAGTTTAACTTTTATTGTGTTCAAAATTATTTTTCACTAAGTGTAGAACAATGAGATTTACACAGTTTGTAGATCTAATAAAGAGCTATCTACTCACCAGGTTTTATTTTGATAGCTTCTTTAATAATCCAAGTGTAGAACAATGAGTTATCTACTGACCAAATTTAATTTAGATAGGTTATTTAATTGTCCAATATGAAGTAAAATGAAATAAAAAAGAAACTAAATTTAGAGTTGCAGGTACAAATTTTGGAAGACAAAATTTTTGATTACTATATTTGCTTACTGGTTATATAGACATGAAACAACTTATTGTTCTCTTTTTGAGAGAACAAGAAGTTGAAGAAGAACAAGTCATAGCAGAGTGTAGCCCTTCTGTGTAATCAAGGGTTAAATATGGATTCCCTTGTCTCTTTCTCACCATCTGTCCCTATCAGCCATTACTCTTGGGAAGTCATCTAGAAGGCTCCTGGTGTCTATACAGAGCTGATGAATGTAAGTTTTTTCTTCTGGTTTATCAACACTGGTGTGTCCATGTGTAGGATTCCATGGGAGAATGTCTCTTATGAGTTCTCCCTTACACCAGCATGTCTTGTTCATTTTACTTGGAAGGTTTGTGAGATGGGAGGTAAGTTGTCATATAATTGCAACTTTGTAGGGTTCTGCTTCCAGGATTTGTTCAAAACTGCATGCAGAATCCTTGTGTTGTTCTCATCTAGGTTTTTTCCCCAAGCATTTCATTAGAGTCCAGGTGGTGCAACCATACAGTAGTACTGACACAGCTAAAACTTGGAAGAATTTTTGAGACTAGTATATTATTAATGACATGTTTCAAGTAAATTAGTCTTTGATATCTCAAACACAGGTTGCCCAATGGGCTGGGGCTGTAGAATACACCGACTGCACCTCTTCAGAGGGGTAAGACATCCCCCAATGAGTGTCCTGATATGACACTAAACGATCTGATGGTTAGGTTGCAGTAATGTTGGGGCTTTGGGGAATGCGGAGCAGCCCTTCATTGCCATTGCTCCCGGGTCCACTCTTGCCCGGCGTGGTAGCACTTGATAGGGCCCTATCTATGGGTTAAATAGAATTAACGGCATACTTATGTTAAACTGAATTGTTTGAAATAGAAATGTTTTTGACAATTAAACTGTACTTACATTTAAACTGCATGCCTCTGCTAAAATGAATTATTTGAAATGGAACAGTTTTTGACATTGAAACCGTACTTACACTAAACTGATTTGTTTAATATGGAACTGTTTTGACATTTAACTATGTGTAAACAAAATCTGTACTTATACTAAACTGAATTATCTGAATTAGAACTGTTTGACGAAACCGAATAGCTTGAAATAGAAATGTTTTTGACAATTAAACTGTACTTACATTTAAACTGCGTACTTATGCTAAACTGAATTGTTTGAAATAGAACTGTTTTCATAAAAATGGCATTGAGTAGCCTACAAAAGTTGATATGCCATAAAACCCCAACAACCAACCGATCAAACACAGAATATTTATATTTTTTATGCATACAGGTTGTTGTCCTGAAGACCTACCTAGGGCGATGAACGATAGGGAAGAGTGGCGAGAGAGGGTCAGGGATATCCGTGCTGCCAGCACGATATGATGATGATGATGATGATGATATTTACTTTAACCCTCAGTTTGAAGACTTTCTTTGTTACTTAAATGAACCTAACTTTATATTTGCTTTTTATTTATTTCTTCATGTGATTTTTATAATATATCATTCAACTGAAAAAGTTAGCCCGACACTGAAATATTGTGATTTTTATAATATATCATTCAACTGAAAAAGTTAGCCCGACACTGAAATATTGTGATTTTTATAATATATCATTCAACTGAAAAAGTTAGCCCGACACTGAAATATTGTGATTTTTATAATACATCATTCAACTGAAAAAAAATAGCCCGACACTGAAATATTGTGATTTTTATAATACATCATTCAACTGAAAAAGTTAGCCCGACACTGAAATATTGTGATTTTTATAATACATCATTCAACTGAAAAAGTTAGCCCAACACTGAAATATTGTGATTGGTGAGAGAGGGTCAGGGATATCCGTGCTACCAGCACGACATGATGATGATGATGATAATACATCATTCAACTGAAAAAGTTAGCCCGACACTGAAATATTGTGATTTTTATAATACATCATTCAATTTACAAAGTTAGCCAAACACTCAAATATTTCAATAAATATATAATTCTACAATATTAAAGTATAGATATTTCACTATTTCTTTTTTTTAAGCTGGCAATTGTCGTAAGTCTTGTCGTCTAGTTGGAGGTGACACCTATGCTGTAAAAGTCTTGGAATGCTTATCATTCATGGCTATATTGTATGGAGAACAAGTTATTCTGTTGCAATATTTTCCGGCCATGGAGGACATGGTGAGTATACATAAATTATATTCCATGTAATCTATCTTTCTTATATTGCATATAATCTATTTTATATATATATATGTATATATATCTCATATAATCTATTTTATATATATATATATATATATATATATTTATATCTCATATAATCTATTTATCCATCTTATATATTTCAAGTAATCTATTTATCTAATATGTTGCATATAATCTATTATATATATTGCATATAATCTTTCTTATCTGTATTACATATAATCTACCTATCTTATATTTATTGCATATAATCTATTCCTTTATCTTATATATTCTTTATAATCTATTGTATATATATATATATATATATATATATATATATATATATATATATTGCATATAGTGCATAAAAAATTACAGGTGTTGCATTTCTTTAAAGATGGGAGATATAGAATAGTTTTCTTGAATTGATGAAAGAAAATAGAATCACTTTTCCATTTATAAATTGTTGCCTACATCCAATTTGGGGTGAGCGGTTTCATTTAAATCCCAAATCTCTTTTCAGGTTGGGAACTCTACTAACTTTATGAATCTCTCTTATTTCAAACGTGACTGCCTATAACCAAATAGCTATAACCTATATGTTCTCAACTCTTATCTATCATTGCTCTAACAATAATTAAACCCTGACCTGTCCTTGTCAATCACTCCTTTGCTTTAGATGAATCCTTAGATACATGAAGATATAGTGCATAAAAATAAAATAGAATATTCAATGTTGAATCATTTCTAGCTCTCTGTCAATGTTGATAAAAAGCCCTGATAAACAATCATATGATTTTCATAAGATACTTCTTATAAGTGATTTAAAGCAAAAAGTAAGCTTTTGACATTAACTCTTTTCAACATTATTCAGACATATATAGGCTCTGTTGTATTTAGAGATGGTAGATATTGCCATAAGGCTCAGAGGAGTAGACTTTTGTTGTAAAAGTTAAAAGTTGGATACTTTTATTTGATCTATCATAAATTTGGTAAAATTGTTAAAAATTTCATTTTTTAAAAATTGGTCATGTAGTATTTAGAGAAGGTAAGAACTAGAAGCAGTCATATAGCATGCTTTCTCTCTCCCCTTCTCTCTCACTATATGTATATATGTATATACATTGAGATTGGCAGGGTGTTATAGGGTCAGGGAGACCGGGGTTCAATCCCAGGTTGTGTCATACTAAAGACTAAAAATGGTACTTGATGCCACCTTGCTTAACACTCAGCATTATAAGGTAAGGATCAAGGATAAAGTGGAGCAAACCAGGGAAAGGAGTAGCGCCCTCCCCTACACCTCAGTGTAGTAGCTATTGAAAAGAGAGCCTTTGGGTTACCCTCGACTAAGGAGAGAAAAATTGATATCATTTGAGACGTATAGGCTGTTTCAGAAAATTTGATATCATTTCATAAATAACTTGACTAATTTTCTGTGACATTGTCATGAGTTCAAACTTGACTTTCATCCTAATATCATTGAGAAAGGCATGAACCCCTTTTTTTTCCTCACCAGATATGAGTTAAATAGTACCACAACCGCCCTTCTACGACGATGGCTTTTGCTTTAAAAAACATATGAAGGTTGCTATGCCATTAAATAAAGAAACCAAACCAAACCATATTTCCCAAATTCATTGGTTTTTAGGTATTGATATAATTTTATAGATAAAGATGAATGTTTTGATTTTGTTCTTGACAGGTTGCTGCTGCAGAGAAAGAAATGACACAAACAACTGAAGCTGGCCTGGTTGCTTCCCTTGTTTTGATGCGTCACATGATCCCTTTATTGTCAGAGAAGACCCTTATGGATTTACTGCAGGTAAATTATACTATTGGATTTACACTCCTATATTTTAAGATGGCCGTGATACCACTTGTTCCTGAAACAAAGATGGTGGACGTCGGTAAACTAATCAGTCTTGAGAACCTGTTGGTCAGGAAAATCACATGATTTGTGATCACAATTACATCTGCTCATTTGATTTTATCCTGTGCTTTTGGAGCTGACCACATGACAAGGATTGCCTATATATACTCTCGTCCTCCAAGAACTCACTCTCTCACATTTTGACTTCCAGAGACAGCACTCTCTCTCTTCATTTCGACTACCAGAAACAGCTTGACCTTGCCACAAAAGGTTGCAGAATGTATACACACGCATATTGAATTATATTACTAAGTAATACAGTTCAATACGTGTAACATGGGTGTGTATACATTCTGCAACCTTTTTCTTACCTGTTCTGCCTTTTTGGTTAGACTTGTTCCAGCCTCGAACACAGCCTCAGAAATTTCATCACACCCCGAAAGAGACAACCAGCATGGGAGAAGACACGTCTCTCCTATAATACATTGCTATATTTCTGTATATTGACACCTTGCATGAAATACTTAGTCCACATACATATTATAGTCTACAGGACACTTTCAATATTTAGTCTTTTTCCATAATATCCGTGTTAGTTACATACACACACGCACACACACAGAGGAATATTTAATGAACTATATTAGAATATTCGTAATGTTTTGTAATATTTCCTTTTTAGGTATTTGTTGATATATAAATTTAATTTTGTTTGTACTGCTTTGTTTTGAATGTTCTTTAGTCCACGTCGATTTACAACGTTTACTTCGTTTGCTTTTCAATAATGAGCCAACATAAATTGTGGACCAAAATATCAACCAAGTACACCTCCATAATACCTTTCATTGTCATGCAAGCAAAATCGAACATTGTCCACTGCTCCAGGCCTCAAACTGCAAACACATGCAACAATATTTGCACATATCGAAATCACCATTCTGTTACATCATTCCTTATATTTGTTTTTTTTTCTTTAATCTTCAGGATACAAAGGTTCACAACATTCTTCACTCTGTCATCCGACTGACTGCCTCAAACATGCGTTTCCCCAATGGTCATCTTGCACGAAGCCTAATCTGCCACAAGATAATTGATGTCATTTACATCATTGGTGTGCGTATTGGATTTGAGATGACCCGTAAACACTTGACCAGTACGATGCAACTGTTTTTTGACTCCTTCTTCCAAGTTCACTGCCCAGATGCCTGTCCAAGCAGTGCATCTGAAGAGTCATTTAATAAGAATCATGAGTTATCTGCCCATTCATCTCCTCAGCTCTCCAAAGTAAAAACCAAAGAAAAGACATCAGCATCTGGTGATAGTAAGTAACATCAATTTAAATTTTTAAAAAATATCTGGACAATTATGCCAGAAAGAAATTACCTTTCATTGGATTTTGCTTTTTTTTATCGTAGGTTTCCAAGAGACACTATAGAATTGAAACAGGATCTGGCAGATAAATAAAAAAGACAACTTACAGAGTGTTTCAGAAAATTTGATATCATTTGAGAGGTACAGAGTGTTTTGGAAAATTTGATATCATTTGAGAGGTACAGAGTGTTTCAGAAAATTTGATATCATTTGAGAGGTACAGAATGTTTCGTAAAATTTGATATCATTTGAGAGGTAGTGTGTTTCGTAAAATTTGATATCATTTGAGAGGTACAGAGTGTTTCATAAAATTTGATATCATTTGAGAGGTACAGAGTGTTTCATAAAATTTGATATCATTTGAGAGGTACAGAGTGTTTCATAAAATTTGATATCATTTGAGGGGTACAGAGTGTTTCATAAAATTTGATATCATTTGAGGGGTACAGAGTGTTTCATAAAATTTGATATCATTTGAGGGGTACAGAGTGTTTCATAAAATTTGATATCATTTGAGAGGTACAGAGTGTTTCATAAAATTTGATATCATTTGAGAGGTACAGAGTGTTTCATAAAATTTTATATCATTTGAGAGGTACAGTGTTTCATAAAATTTGATTGCATTTCATAATCTAAGAATTTGAACAATTCTCATTCAAATAATCTCAAATTTTAACAGCATGTGTAGAACTCAACTCAAAATTTTATGTTAATGTCTAAACCTCTTTTATTTTCCACTGAATTGCATTTCAATTACCAAACTAGTAGTACGAAGAAGAAATATCCTACTTGATTTAATTCTCACAACCCAGCCAGTTGTGGTTGATGAATATGCTAACTGCATCTCTGCAAAGGGGTAAAGCTCTCCCTCCATGAATGTCCTAGATATGACTCTAAGCCATTGGATGGTGAGGCTCCAATCCTGCAGCTTTGAGAAATCTGGAGAACGTCTTCATTGCTGTTACTACTTTGTTCATTCACAGACTGGTGTGGGTATACCTGTTAGGGTGCCATCTATAAGTCAAATAGAACTGTTCAATTTTTTACTAGGGATTATTATTAATATTAATTAGAATTATTAGTAATAAATAGCAATAGTTTAAACCATTGAACTGTGTTTAAATAGAACTATTAGTGTGAGATAGCAATACTTGAAACAATCTAACTCTACAAACAATAAATTACAGTTCTTAAAACCATTTTACTGTGTGCAAACAAATGAGCTCTGATTTGTTTAAAAATAAAGTTACCTACAAACTATTCACTTAAAAATTATATATATATATATATATATATATACAGGATTTGGCATTAAATAACCATCAAGGGTTGATATGCCATTAATACAAATAACCTAACATAATCTTACTAACTCTTAAGTTACTACTGGTAACTGTTATTTTAAGTGTGTCTGGGAAATGTAATAGGAGATATGTAACTATTTTGACCACTAAGCAAAAATCTATGATGAAATTGAAAAATTCCTGGATGCACTTGATATATTTTTTCCAATTTCTTTCACAGATGAAGAATCTGAAGAACTCTACTGGAATATAAAAAAAGATGGTAGGATCCAGGAGTACAAAATTGGATCTCCAGTCAATGTCCATGATCTGCGCCAGTCTTCCCCTCCACAAACATTTCACAGATTAAAAAGCCGTGTAAAGCGTGCCGTTACCAGGGTTGTCACCACTCCTCCTGCTGTTTCCCCGAAACTTAAATCAACTGGTAAATTCTTTGATATCATTTTTACAGCCTTTTTCTTCCAGTTTAGCTGAACATTCATGCATCTTCTAAGAGACAGGAAAATAATCATGTGACCAAGATGGTTTCCTTTACTGGTCTGCTGTTGACAATTACTTGAGTTTTACCATATTTTGGTATTGTGAGGTGCAATTTGGTAGTTCCAGGTGCTTTTGCTGAGTTCTTGAACATGATGAATCACCCTGGACTGTGAGATACTGGGCTTACCTGATACTCTCCTTGTGTTACTCACTAGATTTGTCCCAGCCCAGTCGGCTAGAGCTATAGAATACACTGACTGTATCTCTGCAGAGGGGTTAGACCCTATCAACAAATGTCCTGGATATGACACTAAACAAACTGATGGTGAGGCTCTAGAAATGCTGGAGCTTTGGAGAATGCAGAGTACCCCTTCATTGCCATCACTCCCAGGTCCACTCTGGCTTGGAGTTGTTGCACTTGAAAGTGTCCTATCTATGAGTCAAATAGAAGTGTTTCACATTTAAACTGAGTGCAAACAAATGACTCATGCTAAATTGAATTGTTAGAAATAGAACTGTTTTTACATTTAACTGTGTGTAAACAAATGATTGATGTTTAATTGAATTGTTAGTGATACATAGCAATATCTGGAACTATCTAACTTTGTTGACTTATTTTTACAAATCATATATCTCATACATATGTATAAAGAAAAAGGATTTGGCATTAAATAACCTACAATGGTTGATATGCCATAAAACCAAACCAAATCCAAATTTGCCTCTCTGGCTTAAAGCACAGCCTCGTAATCTATTAGACCTACATGGCTGTAATTGATTTGCCTTTCAAAAAAAATGTTCGTTTCTGAGTGGGGATCGATAATACTAGTTTGCCGTTTTACAGGCAGAGTATCTTAACTCCCAACTTTGCTTCTCGTTCGTTCGGTCTGTTCTTTCTCTCTTCTTCTCTCCAATTAATTGCTTACTCACTGGTGTCAGGCCTTGTGTTTGTCTCGAGGCCTACTTTTATGCAACAAAAATTTGCAGACGATTCAAGCTTAGTCTCTACATATTCTGCTCACTAATATTCTACATTTTCTCGATTTTCACCGGCATCAAATTTAAGGTAAGTCTTCTTATTTCTCTGCTCTACACGCCAGACAAAGTCTTGCCCTCTTTCGTCTGGAATCTCCATTTGACTCTCGTTCAATGTCACAATGACCTGGCTTGATTGTTGAGGTTCTTACTGCCTAAATAAATTTTTTTTTAATAATCTAGTTAATGTACTATAATCAAGTGTATCATCACCTTTTGCACAACAAATGTTTTTGATTGCTGCTGCAGCATTTGAGTCCAGTTTGAACTCATGAACCATAAGTTCCAAAATTAGACTATATTGCACATTGATCTGTGTGGTTTTCGAATCAGATATGGAGGAAAGCAATGCCCATCATCTCAGCATATCAACTATCATAATTCTACCAACCAATTACTTTGGTCATGTGACGTATGTGCCATAACAAACTAGCATGTATGAAAAACTTTTGACTCATCCTAGTATTTTTCGCTGCATTTTCTCTATTGTCAAGATCTTTTTGATCATTTTCCCTGTTTTCCAGTCTCAGCTGATGACCCCTGTTTGTGTATGGTAATAACAAGGAGAAGAGAAAAAAATGTCTGGTGATCATTTGTCTAAATTATAGAATTAAAGTGTTGTCCAAGGGAAGGGCAAAGATGCTCTATAACCT
Source organism: Sepioteuthis lessoniana (assembly GCA_963585895.1). NCBI lineage: Eukaryota > Metazoa > Mollusca > Cephalopoda > Myopsida > Loliginidae > Sepioteuthis > Sepioteuthis lessoniana. The sequence continues at coordinate 37,968,855 of OY757940.1, read as the reverse complement.
GGCATTGATGATGCTGAAAGAAGTTGTCAAAGCAAGATTGAAGACAATGTTGGATTTTTTTAGGGACTCTAGCTTCTAGTTTTGAATTCAAAAATTTTCCTTCTTCTAGATGAGTTACCCTACCAAAGCTAGAGAATCCAGTCTGCCTTAGTATTTTACCCATGGTTGTGTGTGGGGGGGGAAGAAATGAATACAAGAGCATTAACGTGAAGTAAAATGAAGAATGACACCTACAGAATTTGAACTTGGAATTTCAAGTTCATTTTCTTTGATGATAACTTTTATACCACCTCTGACTCCATACAGGCCAAGTTGGCTGGGATGGAGCTGTAGAACACACACTGACTGCATTTCTGCAGAGGGGGTAAGACCTCCACTCAATGAATGTCCTGGTAATATGACATTAAACAATCTGATTGTGAGGCTCCAGTCTTGGAGCCTTGGGAAATGCAGAGTACCCCTTCATTGCCATCACTCCCAGGTCCACTCTGACCTCGAGTGGTAGCACCTGATTTATTGGTCAAATAGAACTGTTTGACTATTTAAATTGTTTGCAAACAAATGACTTAAGCTAAATTGAATTGTTTGAAAAAGAACTGTTTTACATTTAACTGTGTGTAAAAAAATGACTGTTTGTGATAACTTTGTTAATTTATGCTAAATTGAATTGTTAGAAATAGAACTGTTTGATCATTTAACTGTGTGTAAACAAATGACTGATGTTAGTGATACATAGCAATACTTGGAACTATTTCATTTTGTTGACTTATGTTTACAAATCATATATATCTAATATATATATGAATAAACTGGATTTAACATTGGATAACATACAATGGTTGATATACCATAAAACCAAACTAAACCCAATTCTGACTCCATAAGCACCACTGTAGTAATAAAAAAGAGATATTTGTGTAAGCAAATTAATGTTTTGTTCTTTACTTTAACAGACTATCATATAGAGCAACGGTCTGGTACTCCTGGGCCTGATGGTCAACTGGATTTGGTGATGGAAGAGATGAAAAAAGTGTTCACCCCTGAGCTGGCGCACACAGCCTATATTCCTCTGTGTCAAATATTTGGCAGGTGAGTAGTGGAAACAAATTTTAAGCATATATGTATATCTGAGAATTGATTTTTATTTATTGTGGACTTTTTGTCCTCATCTTGGTAGTTTTTTTTATTGTTTCTTCTCACTACGTTTCAGCCAAATTTCACCTCTGGCCTTCTTCAGGTGATTAACCACGACCTCAGATAGGAATGCTGAGTCTTGTAACTGTATCCCCAATAATTCCATAGTTGTTGTCTATTGCACCATGTTTTTGACCAAGTAAACCTCTGGCCGGCTTGGGTAGGAATTGAAACCACTATCTTTTGACAATGCTCACCTGGAACCATAGAGACTCAACGCCTCTATCCGCTGTGCCACGGGCCCCGAAGGGCGATCAAGGTTGGATTTTTTGGTCTTATAAATCCAATTATTTGTTCTCCTTATCTGGTCTTCTATAGTCGGGTCCGTACCGAATTTGTAATCTTTTGAGATGAGGCCTCTTAATCTGAGAATTAATTTTATTTATTGCAGACTTTTTGTCCTCATCTTGGTAGTTTTTGTGTTGTTTCTTCTCACTACGTAGTGTGATAGACAACAACTATGAAAGGCAGTAATTACTGGAGATACAGTTACAAGACTCAGCATTCCTATCCAAGGTTGTGGTTAATCACCTGAAGAAGATCAGAGGTGAAATTTGGCTGAACCATTTTCTATACATATTTAATTATTAATCATTTGTGTACAGTTATTTATATAAAATGTATGTTTATCATTAAAAATTTGGATATGTACAAACATTTGTTTCCCCCCACTATATATATATATATATATATACACACACACAATACATTTGTATATCTTCTTATCTCTCTCTCTCTCTCTCTATATATATATATATATATATATATATACACACAAACACACTCACTGTATCACTCAACAATTTTTTATTAAACGTTAATGTTTTTCTAAGTCAAAGATACCAGGATTTTATTATTTCATGTGAAACATTATATAGGGTTTAGCAGAAATATCTCCCACTTTTTGCACTGTCACTTGTGTCATATAAGTGAACTTAGGCAAGTGCTAATGATAAATTCACTTACACCATACAGATATATATATATATATATATACACACACACAATACATTTGCATATCTTCTTATCTCTCTCTCTCTCTATATATATATATATATATACACACAAACACACTCACTGTATCACTCATAACAATTTTTTATAAAACGTTAATGTTCTTCTAAGTCTAAGATACCAGGATTTTATTATTTCATGTGAAACATTATATATGATTTAGCAGAAATATCTCCCACTTTTTGCACTGTCACTTGTGTCATATAAGTGAACTTAGGCAAGTGCCAATGATCAATTCACTTACACCATACAGGTAATCGCTTAAAATGTGGGTGGTGGCAGTATATCTGCTGCACCCTGTACAATCAAAATAGATATTATAAGGCACTGAAACTCTTGAGCCAAGGGGATTGTCCCTGGGGTGTAATGGTTAAAGTGCTGGACTGCGGAATCATAGTACATGAGTTCAAACTCCAATCGCACTACTACGTTCACTTTCGGACAAATACCCTTGGGAAAGGTATGAACCACCTTATCCTCCCATCTATGGATTAGATAGTACCACTACTGTCCTTCTGAAAAAAAAAAGGATGGATTTAGCATTAAATAACCCAAGAAGGTTAATATGCCATTAAATAACAAACAAACATCCTGAACCAAATAGAATTTTTTTGTGAAATACAGGATTGTACAAGTGCAACTTCCTCCATACTCACCAGATATTGCTCTGTATGACTTTTCAACCATTATACCTAGTTAATATCAACTATTTTCTGTTGCATATTACTTAGAGAGGAGACTGGCACTGCCAAGTTGTAACATATTGACCGCCGACCTGGCCAAGCTGTCAAATAAGAAATGCACCTGTGTAAATAACAGGTGCATCTGGTCGACAATATCAGGGGATAACCTTGACTGTAAACGGGTTGAATTGAGTGCAGATGCGATGCTCACTGAAGCAGGTGGGTGTCAAACAATTACATAACCTGGTGCGACAGGAAATTCGAGTTTGGAGTCAGTTGTTGCAGTTCGAGGCAGTGACAACCAGACCCAGCAGAGAGCTGGGCCCTCAGGGCCCCTGGTTGAGCAGTTCCGCACACGAAGAGCTGGGGGTCAATATGTTGCAGTCTTTGTTCAGTCTCCAACTCACCTCTCGTACATAACCCTTTCGTACCATTTCGAATAAAGTGTGAGAGGTATATTTTTCTGAAGAAGTGTGTCCGCTCATCATTATTGTGTTGACTATGTTTCTGCATGCATATGAGTATATTACAAAGTAACCTCCATTGGCTTGAGCCATACCTGTCAGAGTCATTACTTAAGAAAAATTTAATAGTACAGCTTCATATATCAAAAGAGGTGTTTCGGAGATGCTTTGACCAATGGAAAGCTCACTGGAATAAATGTATTCAATGTCACGGTAATTATTTTAAAGAAAATTAATGTTTTGTTCATTGTTCCTTTCTGTCCCGGTTAATATCGCCTAAGTCTCAATACTTTTGAATATGCTTTGTCTTAACTTTTCGATGATCTCATATTCTATGTTTGTCTCTTGACAGCATTCACATGGAGCAGTCTTTATGGAATGATGATTTAATTCGTCAATTATGTAGTCAACATGACAGTACTTTGGATAAACTACCAACTTCAGGTCTTGGACAGTCCTTTGATTCTTCATTGGGAGGTAAGTATATTTCTTTTTTTTTTTTTTTTTTAACTATTCAAAGCAATTAAGTTAAAAACACATCTAATATATTATTCTGTTTGTTTTCTTATTTTCTTTTTTACTACCGACTCCAGACCTGTTAGCAGGGTTTACAATATACCAAATGCCTACTCTACTGAGGCATAAGTCTCTCCCCAACAAAACGGATGTTCTAGGTATGACACTAAACTGTGTTTGATGGTGAGACTATAGTTCTTGAGTACTTCTTCATTGTCATTACTCCAAGATTCATTTTGACCTTGAGTGGTAGTCCCTTTTTTTGGGTCAAAAAGGTCTGTTTGAAAATGGATAGGAATAACCAATACCATATAACTGTATACAAATTATTTATATTAAGAATAGTTGAATAGTTACTTGAAGTTATAATTGTTTACCAATGATTATTATTAATTACTTGAAACTATATAAGTAAGTAAAGTTGGCGACCATAGTCGAGGGTGACCAGAAGGCTCCCTTTTCAATAGCTACTACACTGAGGTATAGAGGAGGGTGCTACTCCTTTCCCTGGATTGCTCTACTTCGCCCTTGATACATACCTTATATTGTTGAGTGTTAAGCAAGGAGGTATCAAGTACCATTTTTAAAGTCTTTGGTATGACACGACCTGAGATTGAACCCAGGTCTCCTGGACCATTAGTGAACACTCTACCCACTAGACCAATGAGCTGGTTTTAAAACTATATAATTGCTTGCAGATTATTGGTTTTGGGTGGGAATTCTTGAAATCTTTTATTATTATTTAATAGCAATGAAACTGGTTGACAAATTCACCTACCTAGGAAGCAGTGTCTCATCAACTGAAAAAGACATCGCCATGCGGCTAACGGTCATATAGAAATCAGACCTGACCGATAAAATGAAACGCAGTTTCTTCCAAGCAGCTGTCGTGTTGATACTACTGTATGGATGCACCACCTGGACGCTAACAAAACGGCTTGAAAAGAAGCTAGACGGCAACTACACAAGGATGTTGCGAGCAATATTAAACAAGTCCTGGCGGCAACACCCCACAAAGCACCAACTATACGGCCACCTGCCTCCCATCACGAAAATTATCCAAGTTAGATGAACCAGGCACGCAGGACACTGCTGGAGGAGCAGAGATGAGCTCATAAGTGATGTACTCCTATGGACCCCCACTTATGGCTGAGCAAAAGCAGGACGACCAGCTCGAACATACATACAGCAGCTATGTGAAGATACAGGATGTAGTCCAGAAGACCTGCTGGAGGCGATGAACGATAGGGAAAAGTGGTGAGAGAGGGTCAGGGATATCTGTGCGGTTGGCATGACATGATGATGATGATTAAATAGCAATAGTCACTGAAAACTTTGTGCTTAAATTAATTGTATTAAATTGGAATACTTGAAACCATACAACTGTGTGCAAATTATTTGTATTTGATAGGAATATTTTATACGACTGTGTGCAAGCAAATCATTATAGACAAATAAGAAAACTGTAATTTAAAAAAAATGCAATGGAACATTAAAAATATAGTCATGATTATAATCAACATTTACTAATGAATCAAATGTTGACATTAAATAACCCATAAAAAGTTGATATGCCATTAGACAAATAAACTAAACCATTCCTATAGACTCCTCAGCTCATGATTATGTGAATTCCTTTGACTTCAAGGTGTGTTTTAAAGATATTTGAGAGCAGGGATCAGAGTAAAACATTTTGGTTTAAAATTGCTCAAGAAATTCTAATTTGTCCAGAGAGTAAATAAATTTGGCATCCACAGTGTGTGGTGGTGGGGGTGGGGGGTTATGTGGTATCATAATGCTTTTTGTAAAAGAGTACTGAAATATTTTGGCTTAAAATTAATTAGGATTTTCAATTTCATCCAAAACTAGCTCATTGGTCTAGTGGATAGAGTGTTCACCAATGGTCCAAGAGACCTGGGTTCAATCCCAGGTTGCGTCATACCAAAGACTTTAAAAATGGTACTTGGTACCTCCTTGCTTAACACTCAGCAATATAAGGTATATATTAAGAGTAAAGTGGAGCAATCCAAGGAAAGGAGTAGCGCCCTCCCCTACACTTCCGTGTAGTAGCTATTAGAAAGTGAGCCTTCTGGTTGCCCTCGACCACAATCGCCAACTTTACTATTTGATCCAGAAAGTAAATAAAATTGGTATCCCCCGGAGCATTTTATGTTTTAATTGTAGATCGATTTGCGTAACAAGGTTTCTGCTAATATTTATTTCAAGAATGCAAATTACAATATCATTCAATAATCTTTTCCTTAACATCAAATTATTTCATATTTTCTTCTAAATAGCTTGGAAAAAATTATGCCTTTAATTTAAATAATCTAATTGATTTTGTTTAAGGAATATTTTACGAAACCAGAATATTCAACAGTTAAGTAAAAATGTTTTGTATCTGTTATTAGTTTATATAAAGTTGGCAACTGCAGTTGAGGGCAACCTGAAGGCTCACTTTTCAATAGCTATTACACTGACGTGTAGGAAAGGGTGCCACTCCTTTCCCTGGCTTGATATACTTTACCCTTGATCCCTTCCTTATTATACTGAGTGTTAAGCAAAGAGGCATCAAGTACCATTTTTAGAGTCTTTGGTATAACTTGACCTGGGATTGAACTCTTGTCTCCCAGGCTATTGGTGAACACTCTACCGATTAGACCAATGGGCTGGTTATATACTGCTAAATAAATAATAAAAGATAAATAGTTTATATAGTGCTAAATAAAAAAACCAAAGTGAACAATCTCTAGTGTGCTAATACCATATTTTTTGTTGGGGTAGTATTCAACATTTTCAGTGTCTATAAAATGTTTTGCCTGAAAAAGAAAATTCCTTGAAAACAAAACTTTTTTGAATAAGATTAACGAGAAAGGTCTCATTTGTACAGAAAACAAGTAAAGTTAGGGTCTATGGAACTTTAATCCATATATATATCATCATCATCATGTTGTGCCGCTTGCATGGATATCCTTGACCCTCTCTCGCCACTTCTCCCTATCATTCATCGCCTCTGGCAGGTCTTCAGAGCTACATCCTGTATCCTCACATAGCTGCTGTATGTATGTTTGAGCTGGTCGTCCTGCTTTTGCTCGGCCGTAGGTGGGGGTCCATAGGAGTACATCACTTATGAGCTCGTTTCTTCTTTTCCAGCTGTGACCTGCGTGTCTGGTTCATCTAACTTGGATAGTTTTCGTGATGGGAGGTAGGTGGCCGTATAGTTGGTGCTTTGTGGGGTGTTGCCGCCAGAATTGAATTAGTCCTATATATATATATATATATATATATATAATATTATTATTATTATTTCTGTAACTCTGGCAGTGTAAAAAAAAACAAAAAAAAACAAAGCAGATAATGCAATTTTAAATTAAAAAAATACATTACAAACTGGTATCTGGAAAAAAATTAATAAAAAAGGAAAGACTAAAAACATCTGTACTGCTTGAAAATAAATCAACCAAAACCACAATGCCTAGCCAAAAGAAAAAACACCAACAGAGTTATCTAAGCTAATATGTAAAAATGGTCTATACACTAAGTAGAGCAAAACTAGAATACCTAAAAGAGCCAGAAACTCCCTACTCAGGTTTCATCTAACCGTGTAAAATATACTGATGCAGGGAAATACGAAACACTGACGACTCTCCGTTGTTCAGGTACAAAACGTTTATTAACTTCTTGATTTTAGTTTTTCGACACGAGAAGAGAGAGACACAATTTTTACTATGCTGACTGTACTATCTGACCCAACAAACGCGCTGCGCATCCCGTAGCCCCTAGCTGGACTGGCCCAGCCCAGGGTCGGATCTCAACTAAATCTTTTTCAAAATCACCAAATTCTCTGCCCATTGCTTCATGACGTTATTCACACCCCAGTTGTATTTCCTATCTGGGGTTTTTATTATGACATTTGTGATTATCATATCTTCTGTGCACGAGCGTGAACTGTACTCAATGTGTGTGCATCTGCACTAAGAGCCGAATAGTTCAAAGCCCAACCAAACCGAATGATATAATATAATTCACGAAAAATGATTAATATAAAAGAATCATTCCGTAATTATATAATAACGGATCTTCAAGATAATTCTGAATTATAAAGTAGAATACCTAAAAACTACCTTCCCAGGTTTCATCCGGGAGATCTTCCGGATAATTCTGACTGTCAGAATTTTCCTGAAGATCCATTAGGTTAAACCTGGGTAGTTTCCATCTCTTTTAGGGTTTATATAAGTGCTTTAAAAAGACCATATTTATTGATTGTGATGAAAATTAAAACTAGAAGATGAAAAAGAAAAGGGTTACTAACTGGTTTATATGTCACTCGTCAAAGCTCTATCAAGGTAATTATTCAATTAAAAAAAAAGATATATATGTGGAAAATGGGAATAGAGAAAGGGAAGGGAAAGAGGAGATTTAATAGAACTAAATTAAATTTAAGTATTCCCTGTGTTTATCGAGGGAAGGCTACCTGGACCTAATATAAATAGTTTCTAAAATTTTTTGATGGAAAAGAGAGTGTGACTTACTTAAAATGGAGAGAAAGCCAACACTAAATTTGATGGCATGCTTAGGATTATTTAGAAGATGATCTGCAATGGAAGACCCAAATGTATTATTCAGAATCTCCATTGGAAGGTCGGGAAAAATGATTTTTGCAGGGACATGCTGTTTGATTTTAACATCTAATCTCTGACTACTACCTCTTGTGTCATATGAGCCAGAACTACAATTAAACAAATAAACAATAAAGCTATAATAGAGGAGAGGAAGAATGTTATATATATATATATATATATATATCCGAAAAAGACATTGACACACGACTAACAAAAGCATGGACAGTTATCAATAGGCTCTCGATCATATGGAAATCAGACCTGACCAATAAAATGAAATGCAGTTTCTTCAATGCAGCGGTCGTATCGGTACTGCTATATGGATACACTGCTTGGACGCTAACTAAACGGCTGAAGAAGAAGCTAGACGGCAATTACACAAGAATGTTGTGAGCAATATTGAACAAGTCCTGGCAGCAACACCCCACAAGGCACCAACTATACGGCCACCTGCCTCCCATCACGAAAACTATACAAGTTAGATGAACCAGACACGCAGGACACTCCTGGAGAAGCAAGGACGAACTCATCAGTGATTTACTCCTATGGACCCCCGCATATGGCTGAGCAAAAGCAGGACGACCCACTCGAACATACATACAGCAGCTATGTGAGGATACAGGATGTAGCCCTGAAGACCTGCCAGAAGCTATAAACGATAGAGAGAAGTGGCGAGAGAGGGTCAGGGATATCCGTGCTAGTGGCACGACATGATGATATGTATATATATATATATATATATATATATATATATATATATATATATATATAGTTTTTGACATTTAAGAAATTCATTTACTTTGTATTTAATTGTTCTATTTATTTTTAACAGCTTCGACTCCAGATCTTGAAACACCAGATGATACAAAATCGAGTAAGTAGTTTGAAATGTTCCCTATTGATCGACAAGCCTAATGAATTGTTTTAAAAATCAATAAAAAGTTAAAGATGAAAGAAAATATTTGATAAAATTAAAAATCAACATTAATAAACAAATGATTGATAATTTTTCATGTTAAAAATGAAAATAAATAATTTTTTTTTCTTTTGTTGTTACTTTAAGACTCTGGCACTGAAATTACTAGACAGGGGTAATTTTTTACTATTTCTATCCTATTTTGGGGGATAAAAAACACCAAAATATTTTTTTGTATATCTGGAAATATGAAAACATTGATATAGAATATACTATTAAAATATATATTCTAAAACAAGGACCTCCATCTTTAAGATGATTTCATTGTTTTGCTTTGGTTCTTTGGAAAACATCTATAATCAAAATTTGATTCCCTATTTTCAGATAAAATTTATGCTATTTCAAGGCATTTATAAAAACAATGTTATAAATTATTAAAAATAATCATTAAATAGGATGAAAGAGCCCTCTGTCTCTGGGTTTTATTGAGTATTGAAAATCAGTGATGTGCGGTACATATTGCCAATTGACTGTGTGCTGTAATTTTTTTTATGTGTGCAAAAAATCTTATAAATATTAAATTCTTTCAAACATAAGGCTTTTTAGAGGTCATAATTGGATTCCTGATGAAATTCTGGCTTCATAAAAAAAGTGCCCATTTTATGATTGATCCTGTTTTTTTGACAAATTTACAAGGTTCTGTCCAAATGTTCATGAAATGGCCAATTTAGCTCACTGTGTGATATAATCTGGTCAAGCTGACCTACCATCTGTTAAGATACTGAATCTTTTAAGTCAGCAGGCACCATTGCCAGGAATTTGTGTTGCACTTGGAGACACCAGACTTAACAGCACTCTAGTTTCATCCAGTAGAAAATGTGTCTCAGTGTGGTAATATCATCTTTAAGGAGTAGGGGTGGGGAAAGAAACAAAAGGAACCTGAGAAGAAAATTGTATTGGGACAATATGCCCGACATGGCCGGTCCCCACTATCTCAATTTCTTAAATCAGCTCATGGCCATTTGATAATCTAGTGGTTCTCTCATATCCAACCGAGGGCATTTCACTTGTTTTACAATTATGCAGCAGATATAACATATATAACCGAGAGTGGAAGAAAGAAGAACTAACAAGCACTGACTTGGGTTAGCCCTAAGCGTAAGAAGGGAGAAGTTTTTGGCATTTTTCTAGCATTCTGTGCTTCTGTGTCTGTCACGAACATGTACTCGAACAAAATTCCCACACAGCTACCAGAAACACTGACTCATCTTCTTGTGTTGGCTGACTAGGCTTCCAGGTCCACTGGTCCCAACTCCTCTTTCAACAGCGGCCTCTCTCTGACTGTCACCTTTACCTGACCGTCGCTAACTTCCCTCTTCTGTTGACTGCCCTGGGACCTTGCCTTTTTTCGTCTTCTCCTGCTCTCGTAGGAAATCTCATGTGCGAGCCCTTTGTGTGGATTTTGCGCCAAAGCAGACAAAGGAATCCTCTGACTGGCGCTCACCCACTCCCACAGAAATGAATGTCCACCATCGTACCACAGTACAGCTGTATTTATTGATGACAATTTCTTTTCTGTCTGCCAGGCTTAGAATATGCTGCCTGTATCCTCTGGCAAGAGATAAGACCCCCTCCCCACCAAAAAAAGGGGGTGTTCTGGGTATGACACTAAATCTGATGGTGAGACTCCAGTTTTGGAGACAGGAGAATGGAGTACACCTTCATTGCAATTATTCTCATCTTTGCTCTTAAAAATCATTTGTATTCAATAAGGTTGTGCACCCCACCAAAAAAAACTGATTAAAAACAACTGAATAAAATATGTTAATATAAATATACAATAAATGTGATTCCCAAACCTTTAGACTTAAAATAGCCCTAAAGGGGTTAACATGTCATTAAAATCAATCAATCAATACTTTAACCTGATCAACCAACAATCCACAATTGAACTTCACTTAAAAGCTTATGTATTTCATATTCTATTTAATTTTTTTTAACTCTCTCTCTCTCTTTTTTTTTTTTTTTTTGTTTCTCTTTTAGTTGAAGGTTCTCTGGATGAAAAGGAGAGTGATGCTAGCCTTGGAGGCATTGGCAGTAATGTTGCTGTGGTTGGCAATCGTATACAATTACAACATCAGTTGGGTTCTGGTCATCCAGATATGCCTCATATCAACAGGGCGTATCGGCACACAGGAATCCTTAATATTGGACAGGATGATCTGAAAAGGTAAGTTCGCAAATATATCTACTTAGCTTTGATGAACTATTTGAGATTTGTGTGGTTTTAAAATTAACCTTTGCCAAACATGCAGAAAATATAAATAGGTGTTTCTGTAATTTGTGATATTATGAGTTGTATTTATTAAACATGATGTGTTTGTGTATCATCATCAAGTACTGATAACATAGAGTTCCCTGACTCTCTCACTATCTGTTCCTATCATCCATTGCTCCAAGCAGGTCCTCTAGACTGTATCCAGTGTCTGTATGTATGTAGTCCTTGCTGGTCAACTGACAGTGGCATGTACATGTGTAGAAGTCAATAAAGGAACATTGCTTATGAGATTGTCCTTACTTTCTCCAACAGTGTCCAGCATCTCTTGTTCATCTTACTTGGATGGTTTGTGAGATGAGCGGTAAGTGGCTGTACAGCTGCTGCTGTTTTGTGGAGTGCTACTTCCAGGATTTGTTCAAAACAGCATGTAACATTCTTGTGCAGTTCCCATCTAGCTTTTCCTCCATTTATTTCTATTGGATTTTCTTTGGCATAGTCGACCATAGTCATGGATGACTCAAAGGCTCCCTTTTCAATAGTTACTACACCAGAGTCTAAGGGAGGGCGCTACTCCATTCCCTGGATTGCTCCACTTTACCCTTGATCCATACCTTATAATACTGAGTGTTAAGCTAAGCAGCATCAAGAACCATTTTTTGAGTCTTCAGTACCTCAATTTGGAACTGAACCCTGGCCTACCAGGCCATTGGTAAACACTAATCATTGGCCAATGAGCTGGTCTCTTTGGCATAAGCTGTATGCAAAACCGTCATTTCTATTTATGGATTTTCTTGACAATAGCAGGCACTTTTGGTAAAATTTGGCCAATCAGAGATGAGGACTGAAAGCATTTAAGATCGTTTGCAACTGTTCTCAAATGCAATTGGTAGTTGAACTTTCTGCCAAGAAGACATATCTTTTGGATTTTAAAACCAGAGGAACTTTACTGGCTCAGATTATCAACATTAGATTCTGAGAACAACAGAACAACTACAATGGCAACAAGGATTCTAACAATTTAATTAGAATTGACATGGTACATCTCTACAGTAATACCAACTCAGACACAGTCTGGAAGTAAGTAGCTCAGTTTTGGTGGTAAATTTTTTATCTTATTTTTGAGAAAAATTTTATTAACTTTTTTAGATTTTAGTTTTGAATTATAATAGTATTGAGAAAGGCATGAATCCAATTAGTCTCCCTCCAACTATGAGTACATAGTAGAGTGAACTGGGCTTTTCAGTCATGGTATAACAACTGATCTAAGAAGGAAAACTGAATTCAAACTAGCTGTACTCTGCTTAAAAGTTGACCTTGTGTCATAACCTGCTTATTGCAGAGGGGTTGGGTAAATATACATGTGAGTAAGCTCAGAAAAATTAAATTGAAATTTTTTAAAAATTCTATTTTTTTAAAACCCTTTTTTTTTTCTTCATTCTAGCACAGAAATGGAATCTAATAATCAGCGTCATCTTCGTGGAAATTGGTTGGCCTATTGGGAACATGAACTTGGTAAGTACAGACGATGCTTTTTATAACACCCTCCCCAAAGGAATTGTTGTTCAGTCGCTTTCAAATGAATCCAGAGGCTTCAACATTTTCCTAAAGCCCTATGGCATAGTGGTTAATGTGCTAGACCGTCATATTGTAGTCAACAAGTCCAAACACATCATGTTATTGCATTCACTTTTGGACTAATACTCTTACAAATAGTATGAACTTCCTTATCGCCCCAGCTATGTTCTACAATGGCTTTGGCATTAAATAATCCATGAAGATTGATCTGCCATTAAAACAAAGAAACCAAACCTGTATCCCTAAAAATGGCTTCCAGAATGAATTTCAGAACTAGAAAAATACTCTGCTCTGCTAAACTCTGAATTTTGAGGTTTATGTAGTTTTAGGCTTAACCCTTTCCATACACGACATACAGAAAATATAAATAAACTAGCTGTTTATGTAATTCATGATTGTAGGATTTATTAAACATGAAATAGAGGGACAGAGAAAAGGAATATAATACATGAAAGATGAATATAAATGAAGTAACAAAAAAATAATAAAAAACAAATAAGGAGTGTGATTTAGAAATTGGCTTTAATGATTCATATTTTGTCTATTTTATTGAGGGTAGATAGAATGATTGGTTGGATGGTTAGAAATTTTATTTCAAGGGAGGTAAATCTTGTTTTAAAATTTTCAAAACTTTATATAGAATATTGTATTCAGACCTAGGTTCCAGTGTTTAGACATGGAGATTTGAGGGTAATATTGAGGGTCAATGGCATACAAAGAGTGACAAAAATAATCAAAAGAGTAAAAGATTACAGTTACAAAGAGAGATTAAAGAAATTAAGATTAACTACTTTACTTGAAAGAAGAATAAGAGGTGATCTAATTGAAACTTTCAAAATAATGGAATTTCTAATTTATGGTAGACATTTTTAAAATATTTCTCCTTAAACTGGAAATTTACTGTCAAGACAGATTTCAAAACTTAATTCTACTTATAAATTGGATGTTTTTTGCAAGTAGAGTAATATATTTTTGGAGCAAATTGCCTAATCGGAACAATAGTGTAAAAAAAAAAAATGGATTATTTCAGAAAAAATAAAATGGTAAGAAAGAGAATTTAAGAGGGAATTTTTGGGAACTATCAGATGAATAACTTACTCAGCAGAATTTGATCTGTATAAAGATATTGTATTAAAAGTGTATATATTCTGTGCAAAGATTTTTTTTAATGGTTGATGTGAGAAGAGAGTAAGATTTATCTAATAGATTAACAAATAAATATGGAAAATTTTTTATCAGAAAATAGAAATTGTTTCCATGATTATAAAATCTTGAAAAATCTGCTTTGTTATCTTAAGTTTTTTTTCTGATCTTCTTGAACAGGGCTCAGTGATCGATCATCGGTGTTCAACTTTAAACATATCAAACTGCAAACCTTTTTGGGTAAGTCTGGACTTGAGTTGGTAATAATTTTGAATTATGTTCATTAGGTGTTAAAAGCCACCACTTTTTATTTTTTGTTTTTCTTATCTCATTTATTGAACAGTAAAAGGTATCATTTACTAAACTTAGCTTAGTTTGGCACAAAGCCAAAAGTACTAGTCACCCAGTGAGAATCAAATTCACTAACAATGTCTATTAATCTAACTAGCTGACTGTTATACTGTATGAAGTGCCTAAATGATTTACTAAGCTTAGCTTAATTTGGGATAAGACCTAAAGCACGAGGCACCCAGTGAGAATCAAATTCACTAACAATGTCTATTGATCTAGCTTGCTAACTGTTATACCATGTGAAGTGCCAATGTCATTTACTAAGTTTAGCTTAATTTGGCATAAGACCTGAAGTACAAGACACCCAGTGAGAATCAAATTCACTAACAATGGTGTTGAAGGCAAACAAATTAGTTCTGGCTCATTTAAAAATTAAATTACCTTCAAACTATTGACTTAGGAATGTTATGTATATTCATTTAAATTTATTCAAACAAATGATTAACAGTAATTGGAATTGTTTGTATTGGATGAAAACGCTTGAAACCATTTAACTGTGTGCAAGGGTAAGTGAGCTCAGGCTTGTTTAAAAATATGTTTTCAAATCATTATTTGATAATAACACCTAAAGAAGATTTGGCATTAAATAACCTATAACGGTTGATATACCATAAAGCCAACCAAACCAAATCCTATATATTTAATATATATGTATAAAGAAGATTTGGCATTAAATAACCTATAATTGTTGATATACCATAAAAGCCAACCAAACCAAATCCTATATATTTAATATATATGTATAAAGAAGATTTGGCATTAAATAACCTACAATGGTTGATATGCCATAAAACCAAACCCTCCAATAAAAAGCAAAAAAAGTCATTGCTGTAATAATTTATGTATAACAAACATTTGATTATAACATGGACCCCTAAATTTAGACTATAAAATTCTGAAAAGAAAACAAAAAACAGTAAAAAAAACCTATTAGTATATGCATTGACTTTTTAGAGTTTGTGGCAGCTAAATATAATATTTGTTCAATTTTTTTATCTGGTTTGTATAGACTAAAAAAATTTATATAGTTTACTTGTTTACAAAGTATTCAGAATAAACACATGGACAGGTTCACACAAAAATGCAAGAAACTTGTGGCAAAAACAGGCATACATTTCAAGAAACAAAATTATAAACAAACACACATTGATATAACTAACATTCAAACAAAATTATAAACAAGCACATTCCAATGGCTATTTCTCTGTAGTAGGATAAAACAGAAGTGTTTGTTACATATTAGTTTAGATCATTTATATATCTTACATTTTGCCATGGCAACCTGAATATGGTGATGCACATAGCTGGATAAAAAGTTAATATTTAGTTCTTTTAGGCTTAAAATGTGGGTTGTCCAGTTGGCTGTGGCTGTAGAATATGCCAACTGCACCTCTGCAGAGGGGTAAGACTCCGCCCAATGACTGTCCTAGATATGACACTAAACAATCTGATGGTGAGGTTCCAGTAATGCTGGAGCTTTGGGGAATGCGGAGCACCCCTTCATTGCCATTGTTCCCAGGTCCACTCTGGCCCTGAATGGTAGCACCTGATAGGGCCCTATCTATAGGTTAAATAGAACTAATGGCATACTTGTGCTAAACTGAATTGTTTGAGTAAACTGAATTGCTTGAAATAGAAATGTTTTTCACAATTAAACTGTACTTACATTTAAACTGCATACTTATCCAAAACTGAATTGTTTGAAATAGAACTATTTTCATAAACTCTACATACATTTAAAGTGTGTGCTTATGCTAAACTGAATTGTTTGAAATGGAACTGTTTTTGACATTGAAACTGTACTTAGACGAAACTAAATTCTTTAATATAGAACTGTTTTTACATTTAACTGTGTAAACAAAATCTGTACTTATACTAAACTGAATTAGCTCTGTTTGAATAAACTGAATAGCTTGAAATAGAAATGTTTTTGACAATTAAACTGTGTACTTATGTTAAACTGAATTGTTTGAAATAGAACTGATTATTTGCATGAAAATGGATTTGGCATTAAATAACCTACAAAGGTTGATATGCCATAAAACCCAACCAACCAATAAGATGTGGGGAAAAAATTGCATAATAATTATGGTATATGCTAGACATATTTTACCAGTTATAATACTAAACTATTAAACATATGATACAAAGAATGGACTACTAGGGAGATACTTGGTTTATTAAAATCAATTCTCATATGATTTGAAATATCTAGGAATATATGAGATTTTATAAAAAGTTCGATGTTATTTACTAAGTATTATGGGGATATATCCTACCATACCCCAAAGATGGACTTGTCCAACCTAAACATATTCTCTGAGCTTAGCTCGCTCGGGGGAGACCACTTCTTGTTCCTTACGAGACATTTGACAGACAGACTGCAAGCCGCACATGGCTAGTACTTCCTTTGTATGACTTCCTTTTTCTGCTAATACAATAACGTTTACCTATCAACCATTGCTTGAGTTGTTCTTCCACTAGTCTTATCTGAAGACCACCACACTAAGCTTTGCTTTAGTCTAGTAAGTTCAAAGTTAATGAAATGGAAAAATTAATTCTTGATTAAATGCTTAAGTTTTATGAAAATGATTCTACCTCAAGCAGGCTGTCCAAAGTTTATGTGTTTGAGACTTCTGCTGTAAATTATCAATACTCATAGTTAACTTAATTCTAAAATTCTGTAATATTAAATATAAATTTATCTACTGCGTGGAGGGCAAATAGAATTGATTAGATGATTAGAAATGTTATTTCAAAGGAGGCAAATGTTTGAAAGATATTTAATACCTCAATAAGACCTTGTATAGAATATTGTACTCTGGTCTGGACTCCAGTGACTAGACATGGAAATTGAAATGTAATATTGAGATTAGAGGATGTACAAAGAAGAGTGACAAAAATAATAAAAAGAGTAAGAGATTACAGTTACAAGGAAAGATTTAGAAATAATGGAATTTCTAATCATGGTAGACATTTTTTAAACATTTCTCCTTGGACTGGATATTTACTGTCGAGATGGATTTCAAAAACTAAGTCTACATTCAATTTAGAATTTTTTGCTTATAGAGTAATATATTTTTAGAACAAATTGCTAAATCAGATCAAAAACAGAAATAGTATAAAAGATTTTTTAAAAATTGAATTGGATGATTTCAGAAATAGTTCCCAAAAATGTCATCTTAAATTCTTTAGAATTTAAGATGACATTTTTGGGACCTATCAGATGAATTACTTAACAGAATTTGATTTGTATATAGATATTGTATTAATAGTGTATATGTTGTATATCGACCTACGACCCAGCTGGGCTATCAAAACAGGAAATGCACTTGTGTAAATGACAAGTGCATCCGGTTGAGGAATAATCAGGATATTATAGTCTTGACCGTGGACAGGTTGAATGAGTGCAAAATTGTGACGCCCACAAGAAGAAGGTGGGCGTTGAACTATTATATAACTCAGTGAAGACAGGAAGTCAGTTAGTTTTGGAGACCAGGCCAGTTGGAGAAAAGATGCAGTAGAGAAAGCCAGCACCCAGCAGAGGGAGCCCTCAGGCCCCCGGTTGAGCAGCCCAGGAGAACGGGAAAGAAACGTGGTTATGGCGAATAGAGTGGGGGTCAGTATGTTGCAGTTCTGTTCGGTCTCCAACTCCCTCTCACACACAACCCTTTCAAATAAAGTGAGAGGTATATTTTTCTAAGAACTGTGTCGCTCGTCTTTATTGTGTCGTCGTTATGATTCTGCATATGAGTATACAACATATATCTTCTACACAAAGATTCATTTTTTTAATTTTTTAAGTTTTGATATGAGAAGATAGTAAAAAGGAGACATAACAAAAAAATAAATGAATATACCTTTGTTTTTATAGTTGCAGTATAACTAAGTTTAGCGAAAAAATAAACATTTCTATCTTATATTTACAGGTCACAATACCAGTATCAGATCACTTTGTGTATTGGACAGTGAAAACTCCTTCATCAGTGCCAGCAAGGACAAGACAGTCAAGCTGTGGTCATTAACCAGTTTTGGAGACGGTTCCGGGAAGTATGTAGCAATATTTTATAGTCAAAAACCTTTTTCAGGTCTTTTGGTCACCATTCTTATCAATTCCCTTTCATGATGTCTCTCAAGGCAATTGGAGTGTTATTTCACTAATTAACATGTCATAGGTCATAGTAGGTTTCATGATAACCGGACCAATGAGTAGAGTGTTCACCAATGGTCCAGGAGATTGGGGTTCAATCCCAGGTTGAGTCATACCAAAGACTCAAAAAATGGTACTTGATGCCTCCTTGCTTAGCACTCAGCACTATAAATTAAGGATCAAGGGTAAAGTAAAGCAATCCAAGGAATGGAGTTGCACCCTCCCCTACACCTCAGTGTTGTATTAGCTATTGAAAAGGGAGCTTTCGGGACACCCTCAACTAAGGTCACCAACTTTACTTACTTTAGGTTTCATGGTACCAGTCGCAAGAAACAATCCCTGACTCCTAATTTGACTCAAATCAGCGTTACCCTGCCTGTTGACACATTAGAAGAGGGTTTGAATTTAGTTTGCTAATACCATAGGCATAATCTGATTCTCATTGACACCCTGATGGTGAGGCTTAGAATATATTGTCTGTATCCTCTACAGAGGAGTAACACCCCTCTTCCCCTGAAAAAAAAAAAGATGTCCTCGCTATAACAGTAAACTACATCTGATGGTGAGGCTCCAGTTCTGTAGATCTGAGGTGTGTGGAGTACCCATTTCTTGCCATTACTCCTAGATCCACGGTGACCCAGAGTGGTAGTATGTTCGTGTCAAATAGATCGGTTTAAAAATTATTTTTATTCAATAGGACTGTGTGTAAAAAATATATATCTTAAGAAATAATTACACAAAAACTGTAAATATGAATGTGATTCCCTAACCTCTTGACATAAAATAACTATAGAAGGGTTGACATGTCATTAAAATCAATTGATCAAAAATCTCACCATTTCATATTTGAAAATCATGACTCATATCATGAAAAACTTTTAGTCATGATTTCTGACGAACCGTGAATATTTCAATCTTTTAGGTTTTGAAATCCCGAATGCTCTTAAATATTTATCTGCAAACCTTGGAAGATTATCATTAATCAAGTCATACCAATGGTACAGATTCCCTGGACTCTCTCTTACCATCTGTCCCTATCAACCATTGCTCTTGGTAGGTCCTCTTGACAGCATCCAGTGTCAACTCATAGCTGGTTAATGAAAGTTTTCACTGGTCAGCAAACACAGCTATATCCGTGTGTAGGAGTCCATAGGAGAATGACATTTATGAGTTTGTCCTTACTTTATGAGTAGTGCCCAGTATCATGTCTTGTTCATTTTATGTGGATGGTTTGTTTGTTCAAATATATATTTTGCTCAATCAGCTGGGGCTGTAGAATACACCAACTGCATCTCTGCAGAGGGGTAATACCCCCCCCCCCCCGACTACAAGTGTCCTGGATATGACACTAAACAATCTGATGGTGAGGTTCCAGTAATGATGTAGCTTTGGGGAATGGAGAGTACTCCTTCATTGCCATTGCTCCCAGGTTCACTCTGGCCCGAAATGGTAGCACCTAATAGGGCCATATCTATGGGTTAAATAGAACTAAACTGTATACTTACGCTAAACTGAATTGTTTGAATTAGAACTGTTTGACTAAACTGAATAGCTTGAAATAGAACTGTTTTTTGACACTTAAACTGTGTACTTATGCTAAACTGCATTGTTTGAAATGGAACTGTTTTTGACAAAGAAACTCTACTTACACTAAACTGATTTGTTTAATATGGAACTGTTTTGAAATTTAACTCTGTGTAAACAAAATCTGTACTTATACTAAACTGAATTAGCTCTGTTTAAATAAACTGAATTGCTTGAAATAGAAATGTTTTTGACAATTAAACTGTTTACTTATGCTAAACTGAATTGTTTGAAATAGAACTATTTGTAT
Source organism: Sepioteuthis lessoniana (assembly GCA_963585895.1). Taxonomy (NCBI): domain Eukaryota; kingdom Metazoa; phylum Mollusca; class Cephalopoda; order Myopsida; family Loliginidae; genus Sepioteuthis; species Sepioteuthis lessoniana. The sequence continues at coordinate 37,948,115 of OY757940.1, read as the reverse complement.
TAAAGAATGGATTTGGTGTTAAATAACCTACAAAGGTTGATATGCCATAAAACCCAAAGAACGAACCAACAATCAAATATATATATATATATATATATATATATATATATATATATATATATATATATTGTACTATTGTTTGATTCTTGAGTCTATGCTATCCTATCTCAGATCTACATATTCTCTATCACCAGTATTGAGCATTATTTATTAATATAGCAAACTACATTACTTGTATATATATATATATATATATATATTGTTATTACTTAGAATATTTGGACTATTGACCTCATGTTTATTATTAGACTCACATTGTTTCGGCCCATATGTCCTTCGGCCTTCTTTAGGTGTTTCATATCGAATTTGGGAACCCACACAGAACCTCGAACTGAATTTTTATTTGATCCCTGGGGGTAGACTGTTACAAGTCTGTTAACCATGACTGGGTACAAGTTTTAAGTTAGGCTAAGTATTCCTTGTTATTCTTACCTTTAGTTGGGATTGAACCTGCAACCTCCAGAAATTTAAACATATATATATATATATATATATATATATATATATATATATATATAAGTGATGTATATTCCTAAGAAGCAAGGTGCACATTGGTTTGAATTTAGATTTTTTTTTTCCTAGACCAGTTGCCATACCAAGACTAGAGAACCCAGTCTGTCCTATCTTACCTCAGCTGGGGCTGTAGAATACATGACTTCATCAAAACCATTTAACTGTGTGCAACCAAGTGATTTATATTGAATGGAATTATTAGTATAAGATATTTGTCACTGCCTCCTACCAGACAGGACTTGACACAAGGTCAGTGACCCGAAGGTCAGCTTAAAGTAGGGATTAAGGGAGGGGAAGGCTGGGCACGAGCTGAGGCTCAAGCCCTGCTGGACTGTGTTGGTCATCAGTCCACTTAGTGCAATGTGGGCCTGATGAGCCTAGCTGGTCATAGACCCAAATCTGGGTCTAGGCATGTATACCCGATTATAGCTTGAACTGGACAGCAAGGTCCTCTGCTATACAAGGGTGTCAAAGGTGTAAATGATACAGCTCGCCCACCCTAAGGTGGCCTAGCTGAAGCTGGGGGCCTTTCGGCCTTGAGTCTGCCATTGGTTTCAATACCCTATCTGGCACGAATGCCAGATGGCCCAGCTAGAGAATTATTAGTATAAGATAGCAATGCTTCAAACCATTTAACTGTGCAAATAGAATGATTAGTGTTAGATAGCAATAGTTAAAAACATTTAACTGTTTGCAAACAAATGAGCTTTGGCTTTGACATTAAATAGCCTACATGGGTTGATATGCCATAAAACACAAACAACCTACTTTTTTACCATAATTGGAGAACAATTAGTGCACCCAGTGAGGATCAAACTTGCTACTCATTTGTAATGATTTTTATATTTGATAATTTGTATATTTTACATTTAATATTACTGTATAAATTCTATATATAATAATCACTTGCCCAGTCGGCTGGGGCTGTAGAATACACTGACTGCACCTCTGCAGAGGGGTAAACCCCCCCCCCGCAACGAGTGTCCTGGATATGACACTAAATAATCTGATGGTGAGGTTCCAGCAGTGCTGGAGTTTTGGGGAATGCGGAGTACCCCTTCATTGCCATCGCTCCCAGGTCCACTCTGGCCCGGAGTGGTAGCACCTGATAGGGTCCTATCTCTGGGTTAAATAGAACTAACAGCATACTTATGCTAAACTGAATTGTTTCAAATAGAAATGTTTTTCACAATTAAACCGTACTTACATTTAAACTGCGTACTTATGCTTAACTGAATTATTTGAAATACAACTGTTTTTTGACATTAAAACTGTATTTACACTTAACTGAATTGTTACATATAACTGCTTGAATAGTTTGAAATAGAAATGTTTTTGACAATTAAACTGTGTACTTATGCTAAACTGAATTGTTTTAAATAGAACAGATTATTAGTATAAAAATGGATTTGGCATTAAATAACCTACAAAGGTTGATATGCCATAAAGCCCAATAAACCAAACCAAACCAATAATCGCCTTATTCCCTAGATTGTCTGGTGTTTTTTCCCATATCATCGAGCACAATGCACTTCCATTTTATTTTTGATTTTTGCCTTCTCCACGTTGACCTAAATTGCTTGACCTTTTTATCTTCCCATCATTATGGGGGGTACTTCTGAGTGGTCATTTTCAATCTCTTGTATACTATACAACAACTGCATGGGTCTACCCATATTTACCAACCCCTCCGCTCGAGCAGGATATGACACCAGGTCAATTTTTAAGCGGAGTTTAACAGGTTTGAATTCAGAGTTTTCCTTCTCTTAGACTAGTTGCCTCACCAAGGCTGAAGAACCCAGTCTGCCCTACTATTTACCCATAGCTGGAGGGAGAATAACTGGATTCATACCTTTCCCAAGGGTATTAGTGCTATGTGAAATGCAATCAGTCTCGTCCAAGATTTGAACTTGTGTCGCCTTGTCCATTTCCTACGACAATAACCATTACACCACGGGCACTTCCAACTGCATGGTTCTACCTATTGTTTATGAATCTCGTGGCAGGCTCATTCCAGTGTGACTTCTGCTTTTGATACTCAGCAATTGTATCCTTCTCTCTACTCTCAAATTACTTTACTTCAGATATGTTCATGCAATCATATTCACAGCAGGGATCTTCCCATAACCCTCTGTGTTGAAATAAGTCTTTGTACTTCCTTCATTGTAGCCCATGTTTCATTTGTGTATAACATTACAGGTAAAATGGTGATATTGAAGAAATTGTAATGTAGGGTTATTTCCAGCTTTGCTTTAAGCTCATCCATTATCAGGGTAAATGTTTTCCATTTTGATTGTATTCTCTTTGAGATTTCCACATCCATGTCTCTAAAATAACAATATCCCATAATACTGTGTATATTATAATTAATATGAGTATAATATTATATTTGATATTATTTAGGTTTGGTTAGTGTTCTTTATTTCAATGGCATATCAACCTTTTTGGATTATTTAATGCCAAAGCCATCCTTGTAGAAGAACACTAGTAGTACTATTTAACCCTTAGCTGGGGGGATAAGGGGTTCATGCCTTTCTCAAGGATATTATTCTGAAAGTGAACATAATAGCATGGTTTGAATTTGAACTAACTTGCTGTGATGTTGCAGTACAACACGTTTGCCTCTATGCCAAATGGACTCCCCGATTTTTAATATTTAATATGACTGGATTGTATAATTTCATATACAATAATGCTCTACAAATTGAATAATTAATAGTATTGTATATTTATTAATATCTAATAATACCTTATGATTTTTATATTTGATATTACTGTAGAATTTTTATTTTTAATAATACTGTGTATTTTATATTCAAAGATAATACTTCATAATTGTTAACACTTAATAAAAATTCATAATTTCTATATATAGTATTTCTGTGTATCTTATATTTAAAGAGGAGACTTCATAATTGTTAATATTTACTAAAAATTCATAATTTTTATTTTCAATAATACCATGTATTTTATGTTTAAACATAATACTGCATAATTAACATTTGATATTAATTCAAAATTTTTATATTTAATAATTCAGTGCATTTTATATTCAAAGATAATACTTCTTAATTGTTTACATTTAATGATAATTTCTAATTTTTGTATTCAATAATTCTGTGTATTTTTTCAGATTGTTTGATTTTAGACAATTCTGAATCTGTCACTGTTATTATCTTGAGTTTTATATTTCTCTTTAATTTTTTTAATCACTTTTTGACTTCAAAGAAAATAAAATATTTTTATATCTCTACATTTCACTCTACGATGTAATTTAACCTCTAATTTTAAACTTTTACTTTTCAGATGTGGATGTCAATGGACTTATCGATTGCATAAAAAATCCGTATTCAGTGTTGGATTTTTGGAGAGCGTACGATTAGTGGCATCCTGTGATAGCACTGTACATGTACGTAGAATTGCTACCAGTCTACAGGGTGTGGAAGCAAAATTAGGAATATTCTAGTATAATAATAAATGACTCTGTTATGATACAAGATAATCTTAATTTAAAGCAATAAACAATAAAATAAGAAAATAGACACAAAACAGTAAAGGGTGCGGAAGCAAAATTTGGAATATTCTGGTATAATGATAAATGAATGTATTATAAAACAAGATTAATTTTAATTTTGAAAAATAAACAACAAAATATATATATATAAACAACAAAATTATAAAACAAGATTAATTTTAATTTTGAAAAATAAACAATAAAATATATATAATTATATATATATATATATATATATATATAAACAACAAAATTATAAAACAAGATTAATTTTAATTTTTAAAATAAACAACAAAATATATATAATTATATATATATATATATATATATATATATATATATATAAACAACAAAATTATAAAACAAGATTAATTTTAATTTTTAAAATAAACAACAAAATATATATAATTATATATATATATATATATATATATATATAAACAACAAAATTATAAAACAAGATTAATTTTAATTTTTGAAATAAACAACAAAATATATATAATTATATATATATATAAACAAAATTATGAAACAAGATTAATTGTAATTTTGAAAAATAAACAACAAAATAAGAAAATAGACACAAAACAGTAAATTTACATAATATGGCCACCATTTTTTAAATTATTGTATCAACATGCTTTCAAAATAAATTCTTCAGACATTTTATTCCATTCCTCCTCAATAGTAGTCTTAAGAGAACCAATATTTAAATGGGAAGTTGCATTTGTTTTTTTTTTTTAAAACGTCCCATATAGTGTAATCAAGAGGGTTAAGGTCTGGGCTTAAATCTTGTTTAATTGCTGTCCTCACAGTTTTCTTTTTATTTTTTGTTCAATCCTCTACTCCCCCTTTTGCTTAAAAAGCTCCTTTTCTGTGAAAAATTTTTCTTTGCTTTGTATACGGTTGACAAAGAAACCCCAATCATTTCAGAAATTTTTTTTACTTGGTTTTGGTGTTATGTGAATCATAGATTCTTTGTTATTTCTTTTCTTGCTCATGCATATTGGGCTGAATTTTAATTTTTAAAACGTGCTTGAATTATTGAGCTAATCATGAAAATTTAGATTTATGGCATTTTTTTCAAAAATTAGACAAATCAGACTAAAAAAACATTTAAAAAATTATTCCATATTTTGCTTCCATGTCCTGTACTTTTATTACTTGCCTTTTTTAATGAATACCTTTTATTTATTTTGTTTTTTTAATGATTAGATGGTTAGTTTGTTTTATGGCATGTAGTGAAAAATTTGTACGAATCCAGTAGTGGCTCTCGTGTACAGAAAGTTTTTGAAAATACTTATAATGTACAAACAAACAAAAAAAGGAAAAGACAAATAACTTAATAGAATGTTCACCAATGGTCCGGAAGACCTAGGTTCAATCCCAGGTCGCGTCATACCAAAAACTTTAAAAATGGTACTTGATACCTACTTGCTTAACACTCAACAATATAAGGTACGTATCAAGGGTAAAGCGGAGCAATTCTGGGAAAGGAGTAGCGCCCTCCCCTACACTTTGGTGTAGTAGCTATTGAAAAGGGAGCCTTCTGGTCGCCCTCGACTACAGTTGCCAACTATACTTACTTATAGATATTTGATATGATTACTTACTGATTTGATGAAATGCTGTTTTTCTAAATATAAAATCCACTTTTTGGGGTCTTGGATGTGGCAAAATGGTCCGTCACTTTTTCATTAAAGTTGTTAATATTATTCTTGCATTGTAGATCGAAAGAATGTTTTCTCACTTGCATTCAAATAGTCCAGATTAAAAGTGTGCTAAGAGTATCCGAAAGCCAAACTTTCTTTACCTTATTTTTTCAGTTATCATTAGAGAATGAGAAAAGTTTTAATTATTGTTTTCTGCAACTTACATTTTGTCACGTTACAAATAATCAAAAATCAATTTTTTGGTTTAATACAACATGTTAATTGAGGGGATGCATTATTCATGATTTTTGTTTGGGGTGAGGGGCAGGTCTGCAGCTAAGCAGCCTCTATACTCAAACCGCCTTTGTATTAAAATCATACATCTCTTGGTGTGAATAAGTGTTTGCAAAATTACCAAAACTATCTTACTGAATATAAATTGGAGAAGTAATATGGAAAAGCTTTTATTTATCAAAAAAAAAAAAAACTCACCTTGTTTTGTTCTTGCACACATATGAACAGACAACTAATATATATATATATATATATATATATAGGTGAGAGACTGACATTGATCAAGCACTGTTGACTTTGTCTACACTATCTTAACTTGGGGGAGGGGTCTCCTCGTGGTGTAATGGCTAAAGCGATGGACTGCGGAATTGTAGTAAGCGAGTTCGTACTCCAGTCACACTATTATGTTCACTTTCGGGCAAATACCCTTTGGAAAGGTATGAACCCCCTTATCCTCCCAGCTATGAGTTAAATAGTACCACTACTGTTCTTCTAGGAGAATGGCTTTGGCATTAAATATCCTACAAAGGTTACTATGCCATTAAACAAAGAAACCAACCAAACAAAGCCTATCCTAACTTAGATATACATACTCTTTCACTAATATTGAGCATTCTTTATCTATAAACGTAGCAAACTAACATATATTGGCTTAATGGTTAAAGTGTTCACCAATGGCCCCGAAGACTGGAGTTCAATTCCAGGTCGAGTCATGCCAAAGACTCATAAAATGGTATTTGATGCCTTCTTGCTTAATATTCAGCATTATCAGGTATGGATCAATATTTATCTTCCTTATGTCTTTTAGATCTGGGATCCGTTTCGTGGGGAATGTGTAAGACAGTTGGAGTCTTCAAAGAACAGCCCAGTAATTGCCCTTGCTCCAATTCCAGCTCCCAGTTGTATGATGATAACAGCTACAAATGATTCTACCTTAAGGTTTGTGTAATGTTCTGTCTTCTGTGTTGATATAGGTAAAGGCACAAAGACAAAATAAATGTAAAAGTTGTTTGAGTATTTATAAGGACCTGAAGAACAGCTATGTGATATAAGGGAGGTAACCCTGCATTAGAGACCCCAAGTCACCTTATTACCTGCCCTTGGTCATGAAGTTACTTTCTCAATTGGTTTATTTATTTCGCCATGAAGAAGTCTTTAAATTTTTCAAGTATCTTCTTTATTCTTATCGGCCATTCTGATAGTGTTGGCGTTTGTTCGTCTACTTGTTTAGTCTGCCTTTGTATGAGTTGGACCTGCCCGTGGTGTAATGGTTATCGTTGTAGGAAATGGACACGGCGACACAAGTTCAAATCCTGCACGAGACTGATGGCATTTCATATAGCACTAATACCCTTGGGAAAGGTATGAATCCAGTTATTCTCCCTCCAGCTACGGGTAAATAGTAGGATAGATTGAACTCTTCAGCCTTGGTGAGGCAACTAGTCTAGGAGAAGGAAAACTCTGAATTCAAACCCGATAAACTCTGCTTAAAAATTGACCTTGTGTCACATCCTGCCTGAGCAGAGGGGTTGGTAAATAGGATTAGCTGGACCTGTTGAGTTGTTGTAGGTGGCGTGTTGAATTTCCCTGTGTGGTCCATGTTGGTCTGTTGGAATTGTGATGTTGTGTTACTCCCTTGAATTGGGTGTATTATATGTAGACCATCCCTGTGGTCTATATACCTCCTGGTGATGTCGTCTATTGCATCTTAGTAACTTTCCATCATTCTGCATTCTAATGATGTAACTGTGTGGTTCATTGCATTTGTCTATCACTGTCACTGGCAGCCATGTATTATTTTTCTGAAGGATGGATACTTTGCTGTCTATTATCAATTCCAAAGTTATTTTTACTGTCTAGATCATACATTCTATGAATCCATTCGATTGTGGGTATCTAAAGCTTGATGTGATGTGCATGAATTCCCACTCTGTAGTAAAATTGTGGAATTATTTTGACACAAAGTATCTGGCATTGTTTGTGTATAGACGTTCTGATATACGACGGACAGCAAAAATTGCCTTGAGATATTCTATGCAGTTTTTGTTTGTCACAGTCTTCATTGTTTTGATGAATAGTATTTTGCTGTGCTGGTCAGCAACAAATAGGAATTGTTGGCAGTTAAATTAAAAAATATTAACTGCTATGTTTTGGAATGGCCTGGTTGCATGTTCTTTGATAATCATTGTTTCCTTAGTATTTTTTCTTTGATGTGCTTTACATATGGCACATGATCTTACAATGTTTTCTATATCTTTGGCCATTCCTCTCCAATATATGCTATTTCTTGCCTTTAACTGGCATTTTTCTAATGTCTTGGTGTGCCTCTTGGATTCTCTTCAGGACTATGCATGCTTTTTGGTATAACTATGCATTTGCCTTTAGTAACTTAACCATCTTGCACTGACAGGCATTCGTTCAGCGACCAGTAATTTTTATGGGTTTAGGAATGTGTTTATATCCTCTGGCCACCCATTAATTATCACTTGCTTTAGCATTTTTAGTTTGCCCAATCAGCTGCGGCTGTAGAATACACTGACTGCTTCTCTGCAGAGGGGTAGACCTCCCTCCCTTGCAACGAGTGTCCTGGATATATCACTAAACAATCTGATGGTGAGGTTCCAGTAATGCTGGAACTTTGAGGAATGCGGAGCACCCCTTCATTGCCATTGCTCCCTGGTCCACTCTGGCTCTGAGTGGTAGCACCTGATGGGGCCCTATCTATGGGTTAAATAGAACTAACGGCATACTTATGCTAAACTGAATTGTTTGAAATAGAAATGTTTTTGACAATTAAACTATGTACTCATGTTAAACTGAATTATTTAAAATAGAAATGATTATTTGTATAAAAATGGATTGGGCATTAAATAACCTACAAAGGTTGATATACCATAAAACCCAAACAACCAACCAACTAAGCATTTTTAGTTCCTTTTTGGTAGTTTCTTTCAAGTCTGCTTGTTTCTGTGCTGATATGTTAACTGTGTGTATACTTAGGTCAAGTTCTATTTCCTCACCTCGTGTTGGCTTTGTCCTTGTTAAGTAGTCTGTGATTTTCATTTCTATCCCTGATCTGTATATGATTTTTGTATTGTATGGTTGAAGTCTTAGCAACATCCTTTATAGTCTTGTGGGTGCCTGTGTAATATTTTTATTTTGAATGTTCTCTAAAGGTTTGTGGTCAGATTCAATTTGGAGTTCTTTTCCATATACATATGTGTGGAATCTTTCGCAACCAAATACTACTGCCAGTAACTCTCTTTCAATGTTTGCATATCGCGATACGACATTAGATAGTCTTTTACTTGCATATGCAATGATTTTGTTGTCATTCATCAGTGTTGCACCTAGCCCTAGCATACTTGAGTCCACTAGTATTGTTGTGTTTGCATTTGGTTTGAAGTATGCTAAACATAGATTTTCTAGGATGGAATTTTTAAAATTCTGAAATACCTTTTCATGGGTTTCATTCCACTTGTAGTCTGTGTCTTTTTTCAGTTGGGACCTTAGTGGTACTGTTTTTGCTCTAAGTTCTGGTATGAAAAGGCTTAGGTATTGAATTAGGACTGGGAATTGCTGGAGTTCTTCTCGGTTTGTTGGTTTAGGTTTTGACTTGATCCTGTCACATTTTTCTGGATCAGGGTGGGAGCCGTTTTTGTCCCAAATAAGACCATAGTACTTAATCTGTTTTATTCTGTATTTATCTTTGTTGGAGACTAAACCATACCTTCACACCGTATCCATTGTTTTCCTTAGATTCTTGTTCTGCCATATACACAGATATGATCTGGTTTGCCAGATCTTCTGTTTTCTATCTTTCTTGTGTCCTTTGTTGTTACACAGCAGTTAATTTGTACCTATCCCAACTGTATGGACGGTCTTAGTCCCAATATTGCAGCGTAATTCATGCATATATGAAATTTCGTTTAAATGGCTGGTGTGTCCTTGTGCTTAATTTTCAGTATTATTGAACCATACTGAGGTATTTTCGTGCCGTTTACTACCCATAGGGTAGTTACCTCCCTTCTTATGGCGGTCGGTTTTCCCATTTTGTTATTGACGTTTCGTGGGTACATTTATTTGTATATTCTGGGTGGAATTATGTTTAAGTTATCTCCAGTGTCCACTTTAATTATTATTTTGTGTTTGTTTCCACCTGAATCTACACAGTCTATGTTTGCGAATATCTCTTTTCTGTTGTTTTCCTTCGTTGTGTAAAGACAAAGTTCTTGCTCAGATTCTGTTTCTGTTCTGTAAGCAGCGTTCACGTTTGTTTTTTCGGTATCATGCTTGCAGTGAAATTTGTATGGGCTTCTTTTCCCAGATTTCTACAAGCTTCCTTTTCTCACTTTCTTTGGGCTATGGTTTCTCTGTTGTCGTACATGTGTCTTTGTGAGGCAATAGTTCTCAAAATGGTATAGGCTGTGGCACCTTCTACACTCCTTGTTAAAAGAGTAGCACTGTTCTTTTTTTTTTTTTTTTGTGGCATTTCCACATCTTGTGCATTGTCTTTTGTTTTTTTGCTGTTACCTCATGGTATACTCCAGCTCTTATTTCTCTAGTGTCCTTGTAGTGTGTGTTGTCCTTTATGGTTGCTTCATACGCTCTTATGTTTTCAATGACTATTTTTTGTGTGAGACTCGGTTTGCTAATTAAATTTCTTCTTTTTTCTGCACATTTCATCCCTTTTATTATTTGTTTGAGAAACCTTTTCTCTTTGTTGGCATTGAAGTTGCACCTCTCTGCCATAGTCTGTAGTCTATGGCCTTGTTGGTTGGGTTTGGAGTGTTATAACATACAATGAGAAAAAACTTCATTTAGAACAAGACAAACAAGGAATATCTAAAATTTAAACAATTTTTATAAAACATAAAGTATCAACTTGGATTTGAATGTTCAGAAGTTCCCTTTTACAAGTAGTAAATTTTCGAAATGGTGGAAAGTCAGATATTAGGAAAAAAAACATTTTTACCTTTTTATTTAAAAGCATTATTTTACCATCTCTTTTAAAAGCATTATGACTGGAACAGTCTTTAAAGTCTTTTTTTATGATTGCCAATTGCTGCCTTATTATATTCTCCTTAATTTCATAGTAGAATAACTAGGTGGCTGCAATGTTATGTAAATAAATTATATTCTTCACTGCTGCAATTTATATTCTGCAGATTCTTGGATCTTCGGAAAGCTGAATATGCTCACGAGTACCGATGCTCTCCTCTGTCAGCAGGTGGGTGATGTTTTTTCTTTTCTGTTTTCTCTATCTTCTCATTATTAACTGACTTCTTAGTTTCTGCATCTCATGTCTTCAAACTCTGTTCAAATCATGTTATATCAGTTCCAAGCTATATATAATCCTGTGTATGGATGCTCTCATATTGGTTGAAAGGGTTAAAGAGAAAATCTCAATAGGATTCCCACTCTGTTGGCTGGGAATGTAGAATACACCAACTGCATCTCTGCAAAGGGGTTAAGATCCCCCTGTGAGTCTACCTGTGGTGATCAGTAATGCTTGAGAACAGGATCCTGGTAACTGAGTTGTCCTTTGACCTGGTAATCAAACTGGTCAAGTGACATGCAACACTTGATTTTAGCCCTTACTGGGTTAGACTGGCAGTCAGAGAGCCCCGATCCAATCAATCAGCTGATATCAAGTTCTAGCAGCCTATGTGACTGTCCTGATTGCATTCTTAAAATTGTCCTTGTAGCAAACAAATACCCAACCCTATTTTATTTTAAAGGTACCAGGAGGTAGTGGCTAAGGGTCAGTTGTGTTAAGATAGCCACACTTGAAACCATTTAAACTGTGTGTAAACAAATGAGTGGTAATAAATAGAATTATTAGTGTTTGATAGCAATACTTGAAACCATTTATTTTGTTCTTATATGTTAATTAATATTGAAATAGAAAATTGAAAATTATCTGTAGAGCAGAATGGAATCGGAGGAAAGAAAGAGTGAGGAAGCGAGCCACTTTCTTATCAAATCATTTTGGTTTTGGAAGATTTCTCCTGGGTGATAAGAGGAATGGTAATCTGGAGACATCAGAGGAAGATTGGTTTGGTTTGGTTTCTTTGTTTAATGGCATATCAACCTTTGTAGGTTATTTGATGCCAAAGCTATTCTCCTAGAAGAATAGTAGTGGTACTATTTAACCTATAGCTGGGGGGATAAGGGAGTTCATACCTTTCCTAAGGGTATTTGCCCGAAAGTGAACATAATAGCACAACTGGAGTATGAACTCGCTTACTACGATTCCGCAGTCCATCAATCAGAGGAAGAGATTAACATCTGTGTAATTCCTTTTTGTAATCCTACAAAAGATCAAGAATTAGGGCCAAATGAAATGCTGATTGATCAAGAGTTAATACAAGTGTACCATAGCCAGATAGGATATGCGAAACGTACATAGAATGTTCATAACATATATACATAGAACATAGGAATCCCGAAACATTAAAAACACGTAACGACTTCTTAGTTCAGGTGAAAACCTTCTATTACCTTTGAGTTTAAAGGTTCTTCGACATAAGGAGAGAGATACACATTCTTTCTATTCTGGCTTTTCCATCTGCCCCCCATCTTGTGCGGCGCCTGTAGCGTGCAAATTCGTCTGGCCTCTGCGAGCCCCAAAAGTCGACCCTTCTCGTTCGGTGTCTAGTTCTCAACCAAACTAAACCCAAAGGCAAGACATATAAAACAAAATCCCTTGGCCATTACATTACACAAGGACACCGACCTGGAAAGAACTCTGGGAAGTAGTCAGAGTGTCAAGAACTGCATCATCGCCTGGACCTAGTGGAGTCCCTTATACTGTATACAAGTGTTGTACTGGAGTTCTCAAAATTCTGTGGAAATTGTTGGGAGCAATCTGGAGGAGAGGCAAAATTTTCGATCAATGGAGGTAAGCCAAAGGAAACTGGATCCCTAAGGAAGAAGTGTCAAAAGAGATTGAGCAGTTTCAAATTATTTTGCTACTTAAGATCTTCGGAATATTGGTCCGGTATTTCTCTCACTTCAGTGTTAATAATGGATATATTGACACATAAGTTCAGATGGGAGAGATTGCAGGAATGTCAGATCCTATTTACCAACCCCTCTGCTCGGGCAGGATATGACACAAGGTCAATTTTTAAGCGGAGTTTAACAGGTTTGAATTCAGAGTTTTCCCTCTCCTAGACTAGTTGCCTCACCAAGGCTGAAGAACCTAGTCTGCCCTACTATTTACCCATAGCTGGAGGGAGAATAATTGGATTCATACCTTTCCCAAGGGTAGTAGTGCTATGTGAAATGCAATCAGTCTCATTCAGGATTTGAACTCGAGTTGCCTGTCCATTTCCTACGACAATAACCATTACACGATGGGCACCTCTGCAGGAATGTCAGATTGTCTGGAACATACAGGAGTACTGATGCAACTACTAATAGAAGCCAGAGTGAACAAAGGTAACTTAGTTGTATTATGGTTGGATCTTGAAAATGCTGATGGAGCTCTTCCTCACAAGCTAGTGGAAGAAGTGTTAAGAAGGCACCATATTCCAAACATCATTAGTAACCTAATTAGGGATTATTACAATGATTTCCATATTAGAGTTTTCATCAAGAATGACCACATACGCATGGCACAGGATAGAAAAAGGCATCATAACTGGCAGTACAATATCTCAGTACTCTTCTCCTCTGCCATGAATATGCTTGTCAAAGCTGCAGAGAAGGAGTGCCAGGGACCTCAATCAGAGTCAGGAGTCGAGCATCCACCTATAAGAGCATACATGGATGATCTTACAGTTACAATAAAATCAGTAACAGGTGGTAAATAGCTTTTGAAAGGTCTTGAAAGGAATATAGAATGGGCAAGGATGCAATTTAAACCTGCCAGATCAAGATCGCTTGTGATTAAAAGAGGCAAAGTCACCGACAAATATAGATTTTCAGTGGCTGGAACAAATATCCCTACTCTCAGAGAAAAGTCGATCAAGAGTTTGGGTAAGACTCTTAACAGCAGTCTGAAGGACACCATCTCCATACACTCGACGATCACATATTGACAAATCAGGACTCTCTGAATGTTTTAAGGTTTGGATATACCAGCACTCACTGCTACCAAGAGTAATATGGCCGCTTCTTATTTACAAATTCCCAATTTCTACAGTGGGATCTTTAGAGAGATCAATCACCATGTGCTTGAGAAGATGGCTTGTGTTACCAAGAAGTTTAACCAGCACTGCACTTTATGGAAAAATAAATGCAGTAAAATGACCATTTAGCAGCATCAAGGAGGAATTCCTAGTTAGCCAGACTAGGGCAATCCTACTACAGTCAAAAGACCTGAAAGTGAGAACACAGAGGTATGGACAGGGAGAAAATGGAGCACCAACAAAGAACTAGCTGAAGCGGAAGAAAGGCTCAGGCAAAAAGCCCTTGTAGGAGTCACAGCAAAAGGGAGGACAGGACTGGGCTTCTTCTCTAGCATACAATATGATAAAGTCCATGGAAAAGAAAGAAACCAGTTATTGCAAAATGAAGTTCGAGCAGGGGCTGAGAAAGATCGTTACTATAAAATGGTTGGTCTGTGTCAGCAAGGAGTGTGGACGAAATGGGACAGAATTGTACAGCATAGAATCAATAGGTCAGATTGCTGGAATGCTAACTTCAGCTGTATACAATTCTTGATAAAATCCGTCTACAATGTTCTCCCAAGTCCAGCAAATCTACACACATGGGGGGGAAAGTGACATGCCCAATTGCACACTTTGTGGTAAAAGAACAACCTTGCAACATATTTTAAGTAGCTGCACCAAGGCTTTGGAAGATGGACGGTATGGATGGTGACACAACCTGGTCCTTGTAGCAATAGAAGACGCAGCCATGAAAGCAATCTAGACATATTCATTTTTCTTTGCCCATTGCTCTAAATTTACATCTCTTATCATATTTACCCAACCCCTCCGCTCAGGCAAGATATGACACAAGGTCAATTTTTAAGCGGAGTTTAACAGATTTGAATTCAGAGTTTTCCTTCTCCTAGACTAGTTGCCTCACCAAGGCTGAAGAACCTAATCTGTCCTACTATTTACCCATAGCTGGAGGGAGAATAATTGGATTCATACCTTTCCCAAGGGTATTAGTGCTATGTGAAATACAATCAGTCTCGTCCAGGATTTCAACTCGTATCGTCGTGTCCAATTCCTCCGACGATAACCATTACACCACGGGCACCTCCTGAACACTTAATATTACTCAGAGCGAATCACGAGGGGAAAAGGCTTGGAAACAGGTCAGGGTTACTAGTGGAGCAGATATGATGCTGTGAAACCTGAAATCTGCTATGAAGCCAGTGCAACATCACTGACAACCTCCTTGATTGGATTTCAGCAATGTTTACTAAGATATTAAATAAAATTATTAGTGTCGGATAGAAATACTTGAAACCATTTAACTGTGAGCAAACAAATAGTCAATGTTTTATAGAATTATTAGTATTAGATAGCAATACTTGAAACTTTTAAAGATCATTAGTATTAGCAATACTTGAAACCATTTTACTGTGTAAGACAAATAATCAATATTAAATAGAATTATCATTGTTACATAGCAATACTTGAAAGTATCTAATTCTGTACAAACATATGAGCTCTAGTTTGTTTATAAATAAAGTTACATATAAACTATTTGCTTATAAATCACAGATATATATATATATATATATATATATATTTATTTATCAGCAGGATTTAGCATTAAATAACCCACAAAAGTTGATATGTCATAAAACACTAAACCAAACCAAACCAAACAATTTGATTCATTTTTTTTCTATGCCTTCAATTTCTATTTCCTCTTGTTATTAAACTTTGTGATTATAAGGCAACCTGACAAAAAAAAATTTGTTTTAACTTACCAAACATTTTTGAATGTATTTAGGGTATTTTGGTGGTACTGAATCCAAAAATGAGATTAATTTTGTGGATTAGGTTCCAGTTTTTACGATAATGGGCACTCCTCAAATTGTGATTTTTCTCCATCCAGTGTCAGATTCTATCCTTGAGATTTTCAAGCTTCAAGCTAAAAACTTTTCTCAACATTAGATTTTTCAATGCTAAAATAACCAAAATTCATGACTTACCTTAATTTGAAAACCAGCTTTGACCTGACACTAACCTTATCCACACAGATGTAGTACAAAACATATCACATGACAAAAAGAGACATAAGTACTGGGTTAAGTCAAAAATTTTGCAATATTATCATAACATGAGGCACAGTTTGACAGCTCTGGATATTTTTGCCTAGATTGTGAAGGAAACAAACCAAACTGGACAGTGAGATACCAATCTCCCCTGATATTCTGCGAATGCTACTTGCTGAATTTGCCTCTATGGTACAGCCTTGGAATTTGTGGTTTTAGTCCGACCTGACCTTACCTGTTCATCAAGGTTCTTTCAACTCGAGCAAAATTTCTTGAACCATCTGGTTAATGTTCTGTGATCACCTTTTACGCAAAAATTATTTATGGTCACTTCTATGGTGTCATGGCACAGTTCAAAGTTATAAAGCATAAGTTCTTGAGTTAGACTATGTTGCATATTCATCTGTGGAGGTGCCTGTGGTGTAATGGTTATCGTCGAAGGAAATGGACACTGTGACTCGAGTTCAAATCCTGGACGAGAATGATTGCATTTCACATAGCGCTAATACCCTTGGGAAAGGTATGAATCCAGTTATTCTCCCTCTAGCTATGGGTAAATAGTAGGGTAGACTAGGTTCTTCAGCCTTGGTTAGGCAACTAGTCTAGGAGAAGGAAAACTCTGAATTACACCGGTTAAACTCCGCTTAAAAATTGACCTTGTGTCATATCCTGCCCGAGCGGAGGGGTTGGTAAATAGGATATTCATCTGTGCAGATTTCAGATCACATGTGTAGTGAAGCAATGTACAAATTGTGGGTGCATGTACTCCCATCTCATTGATACTATCAACTACAGTTTGCCCAATCGGCTGAGGTTGTAGAATACACCAAATGCACCTCTGCAACGAGTGTCCTAGATATGACACTAAACAATCTGATGGTGAGGTTCCTGTAATGCTGGAGCTTTTGGGGAATGCGAAACACTCCTTCATTGCCATCGCTCCCAGGTCCATTTTGGCCTTGAGTAGTAGCACCTGATAAGGGTCCTATCTATGGGTTAAAAAGAACTAAACCGTGGTTTCTTGACTTTGCTGTTTTTTGCATTTAAACTGTGTATTTATGCTAAACTGAATTATTTAAAATAAAATTATTATGACATTTAAACTGCGTACTTATGCTAAACTGAATTACTTGAAATAGAACTGTTTTGAACTCTAAACTAATGTACTTATGCTCAACTGAATTATCTGAAATAAAACTGTTTTGACATTAACTCTGTGTATTGCTCTGTTGGCTGGGGCTGTTGAATACACCGACTGCATCTCTGCAAAGGGGTAAGACCCCCTGCAACGAGTGTTCTGGATATGACACTAAACAATCTGATGTTGAGGTTCCAGTGATGCTGGAGTTTTGGGGAATGTGAAGCACCCCTTCATTGCCATTGCTTCCTGGTCCACTCTGGCAAAGAATGGTAGCACCTGATAGGACTCTATCTATGGGTTAAATAGAACTAAACTGCATACTTATGCTAAACTGAATTGTTTGAAACAGAACTGTTTGATTAAACTGAATAGCTTAAATAGAAATGTTTTTGACAATTAAACTGTACTTACATTTAAACAGCATGCCTATGCTAAACTGAATTGTTTGAAATGGAACTGTTTTTGACATTGAAAATTTACTCACACTAAATTGAATTGTTAAATATAAAATTGTTTTGCCATATAACTGTGTGTAAACAAAATCTGTACTTATACTAAACTGAATTAGCTGAATTAGAACTGTTTTGACAATTAAACTGTGTACTCATGCTAAAATGAATTAAAATAGAGCTGACTATTTGCATAAAAATAGATTTGGTGTTAAATAACCTACAAAGGTTGATATGCCATAAAACCCAACCAACAACCAATTACTGTGGGTACCTTCCATAGTTTGAACTGCTTTGGTTATGGAATATGTGGACTGAAAACTAACATGTATTAAAATATTGCAAATCTTTAGACTCTCTTTTAAATTCTAATATTATATCTGAAATCAGATGACCAAACATCTAAAAACAAGTTTCGTAACAAATATATATATGTGACTATGACATAGACTTCAAAGGCTACAAGAACTAAATTCTTATATATGAGGCAACTCCTGGGTGTGACAGAAATACCTTCCACATTTTAATCTGTCACCTATGTGGTGCAAGTGAAATTAAGCAAATAAACAATGGTAGCTACATCTAGCTAATGTCTTACTTTTTTTTTTTTTTTTTTTTTTTTTTTTTTTGAGATATGATCAGTTCAGAACATGATTTGAACTGGTGCACAATGTGCATTTGCTGGTGAAACATTTTTTAAGCCTGGTGAACTGTAATTGCTACACAGAAAGCTTTTCATTCTCACTTCAGGATATGTTTGAATGATGCTGTTCTGGTTAGAATTTTCAACTCCTAGAAGTATTTATTTTCTAAAAACTGATACTATATTTAGAATCGGCTTTCCAGAGTTACACTAAAAAGGTTCTAATATCATTGGCAATAAAATTAGTATTGACCTGTGTTGTTATATATTTTAAAAAATGTTTGACAAAAACAAAAAACAAACTATATCTTCTATGGAAGTAAATAATGGAAATAAATTCGACAGTATGAAGAAAATAGAAAAACAAAGTTAACCAAACGTGATGAATTTATTAAAATGGAAAGTCAACATTAAAACATTTTGGTTTTAGTAAAACTTCATCCGGAATTTAAGATGGTAAAATGATGGATGTTGTTTTAGCAACACCCTTTTCACCATCTTGAAGACCTGATAAAGGTTTACTTAAACCAAAACATTTTTACGTTGACTTTCCGTGATAATAAATTCATCATTTTTAGATTACTTTATATCTTCTGTGTAAAAAGAAAAAAAATCCACCTATTTTTTTTTTTTTTTTGGTTAAACTCTGTCCATTGTTAAATCAATACCTTTTTCCTTTCATCCTTATTAGTAGGGTTTGTAATACACTAACTGTATCTCTTGTAGTAGAGTATAACACGCCTTCCCTAAAAAAAAACGAGTGTCCTTAATATGACATTAAACTGCATTTGATGATGAATCTCCACTTCTGGAACTCTTAGGAGTGTAGAGTACCACTTCATTGTCATTACTCCCAGATCCACTCTGATTTGGTTTTGATTGATTGATTGGTTGGTTTTATAGCACATCAACTCCTTGTGGGTTGTTTAATGCCAAAAGTAATTTCAATTGATGTGTTATAGTGTGTGAAAGTTGAAGATAAGATATGATATAGTATATATATATATATATATATATATATAGAATATAGATTTGGAGTGGTAGTACCTATTTGGGTCCCATCTTTGGGTCAAATTGATGTTTTAAAATTTTTAAAAATATTTTTAAAAAATCCAAAAACTTTTAAGAAACAATTACACAAAAAGAATGTAAATATGAATGTAATTCCCTAACCTCTAAGCATAAAATAAACCTAGATAGGTTGAGATGTTGTTAAAATCAATCAATCCTTTTTCCTTCCCACTTTTAGGTCTGATACGCTCGGTAACCGTGAGCCCTGACAGTAACTGGGTGGCAGTGGCCTTTTCTTCCGGAATTGTGTCAGTCCTTGATGTCAGAACAGGCACCCTTCTTGGACAACGTAAAGGACATGATGGCGACATACTCCAGGTAAATATAAAACAAATAATACTGGATTGTGGTCTATAATATTTGTACTTTGTCAAGTCACATTTAGGATATTATTACTTCTGCTCCTTTGTGAATGTTGATTATTTAATGGTTATTGTCATAAGAAATTGATATAGTGGTCCGAGTTTAAATCCTGGATGAAGGTGTTTGTATTCCACCATGTGAAGCTAGGGAAAGAAGACTACAGCTTTGTCTACCAAATGACTCAACCCATATTGTGTTTGAATTTAAGAAAGATTAAGTTTTGGTTGAAACCGTATAAGGCACAGACCAGATCCTCCAAGCAAAAAAAAAAGAAAAAAAAAGAAACAAAACAAACATAAGAATAGAATTGTATGATTCTCTTTGGGAAAGATATGCATCCAACTGTTCTCGCTTCAGCTATGAGTAAATAGTAGGTCAGACTGTTTTTTTTTTACCTTGGTATGGCAACTGATCTAGAAGGAAAAATTCTGAATTTAAACCTGTTAAATTCAGCTTAAAAACTGATCTTGTGTCATACCCTGGGTATGGTAGAAGGTTTGGGTAAATACATACATCTATTCTTGTAGACTCGTTTGTCAGGTATGAATTTGTAACCAGACTGTGTCACTGATGATACTGCAATTTCCATAGCAATCAGATTTTTATGGGTAGAGTTATTAGCTCCACATCCCTTGGTATTAATTTTATTGTATTCCTTCTCCTAGATTTGTTTGCCTACCAACAAACCTAGCAAACCAAGTCTGCCCAACTACTTATGCATTGTGGTGGTATTGTCTGTGGATTGTACAGGCTAGATGACTCAACTCCTGTTATGTTTGTTTTTAAGAAAGATTAGTTGGCCACAGGTTTTGGTCAAAACTGGACCAGCCACAGATAAGGTTCACACATGTGCACGCACACAAAAAAATTCAAAACAAAAAAAACCCCGAACCCTTGAATAAAATCATATGGCTGTTTTTATTGATGACAATTTTTCTTGATCCAATTATGGGACAGTGTGGGTTACTCTTAGCTCTTTGGCCAAAGTCAAATAAACCTTAACTATAACAGACAGCAAAGACTTGGTCGGTTATCTATCATATTCTTTGTCAAAAAGCTGATTCCTAGCTCTGCTGTCTGTGTTTTCCTAGTTATCAATTGTGGTAGACATTAGACAAACCTAACCAACGCATCCCTGTGTTGCCACTGGTCTGACTCCTGTGTGTTTCCTTGAATAGGAAGGAGTCTCTGTAGTGTAGTAGCTAATGTGCTGAACTGTGGCATTATAGTAAGCGAATTCAAACTCCAGTCTTGTTCAGCCCAGTCGGCTGGGGCTGTAGAATACACCTACTGCATCTCTGCAGAGGGGTAAGATCCCAAAATGAATGCCCTGGTTATGACACTAAACAATTGGATGATGAGGCTCCAGTAATGCTGGAACTTTGGGGAATGTGGAGTACTCCTTCGTGGCCATTGCTTCTAGGTCCATTCTGGTCAGGAGTGGTAGTACCTGATAGGGTCCAGTCTATGGGTCAAATACAACTGTTTAACCATTTAACTGAGTGCAAACAGATGACTGATGTTAAATTGTTAGTGTTAAATAGCAATACTTGAAATCATTCAAGCTATGGATAAATAATAGGGCAGAATAGGCTCTTCAACCTTGTTATGGCAACCAGACTAGGAGAAGGAAAACTCTGAATTCAAACCTGTTAAACTCCACTAACTATTTGACCTGTGTCACATCCGGTTTGTGGGGAGGGGTTTGGGAAGTGTATTCGTATCTTGGTTGTTTTATTTCTTTTCATAGTTAACTTGAAAATACGATGAAGTGTCCTTTACAAAAATTATAATAGTTTGTAAATTGAATTCTATTTTCTTCAGATCAAAGCCTGTAACCGGCACACATTTGTGACTTCATCCTTTGATCAGAGCATGCGGCTGTGGAACGCCAGTGACCTCAAAGAAATCTGCCAGTTTAAAGGTAAGTCATCAAGTAGCTCTCAGCCCAGTCAGCTGGTGGGGGCTGTAGAATATCCCAATAGCATCTGTACAGAGAGGTAAGATCCCCCCCAACAAGTGTCCTAAATATGACACTAAACCATCTGATAATAAAACTCCAGTTCTACAGCTTTGGGGAATGTGGAGTACCCCTTCATTGCCATTACTCCCAGGTCCACTCTGACCCAGAGTAGTAGTTCTTGTTAGGGTCACATCTGTAGGTCAAATGCAATTATTTAATTATTTACTATACTTGAAACCATTTAACTGTGTGCAAACAAATGACTGATGTTAAATTGAATTATTTGTATTATGGAGCAGTGCTTGAAACCATTCAACTGTGTGCAAATAAAGGAATAAGATGAATAGTGTTGGATAACAGTACTTGAAACCATTTAACTGTGTGCAAACAAATGTTTAAAAATAATGTTACCTACAAACTATTTGTTTACATATCATATATATCTAGTATATAAATATGTAAATAGGATTTGGCTTTAAATAATGCGCAAGGGTTGATATACTTGAAATCATAAACAACCAATCAAGTAGCTCTCTTACCTGGCTTAGGTACTATTTACTGAAATCGTACTTTGTTGGTAGAGTTTAGTATCCTCCTGCAGGGGTGGGTAAGAACATCACCTCCCCACCCCAAAAAAAGTTGTCCTGAAACTAAACTGCATCTGATAGTGAGACTTCAGTTCTGGACATATAGGGAGTGTCAAGTATCCTTTCATTGACATTACTCCCAGGTTCACTCTGACCTAGACTCGAGGTACCTGTTAGGGTCCCATCTATGGGTTAAATAGAACTGTTTTAAGATGATTCGTATTTGATAGGACTGCGCAAAAAAAAAAAGAAACAGCTTCATAAAAAATTTAAAATATTGTTGTATACTGTAATACATATACAACTATAAATATAACCAGAACATAATCAAACATAATGAACGAACGAACACGCTTCTTTATAAAAATATAATCTCTCACACTTTATTTTCGAAAGGGTGATGTTTGTTGTGTGTGAGAGATTAGTTGGAGACGGGGACAGACTGCTATATTGACCCCAAGTTCTTCTTTGACCATAGCAGCACTTCTTCCTCATCTTGGCTGGGTTGCTCAACCGTGGGTCACTGAGGGCCCAAAGCCCTCTGTCTGCAGCTGGCTCTCACTCCAGCATCTTGACTCCAAATGACTCGAGCTGCCTCGGGCACCTGGTTATATTATTGTTTAACGTTCACCTGCTTCTGCTGTTCTTCTGCTTATTTACTCAGGTGCATCTCTTAATTGATGGCTTGGTTGAGGGTCAATATATAACAATACTACTGTACAGATGCACCATATGGACGCTGACAAAACATATTCAGAAAAAGCTTGACGGTAATTGTGTTGTATAGTATACATACAACTATACAAATATAAATATAAGCGGAACATAATCAAACAAAATGACGAACTTCAATGAACGAACACACTTCTTTATAAAAATATAATCTCTCACACTTTATTTTCGAAAGGGTGATGTTTGTTGTGTGTGAGAGATGAGCTGGAGACAGGGACAGACTGCTATATTGACCCCAAGTTCTTCTTCGACCATAGCAGCACTTCTTCCTCATCTTGCCTGGGTTGCTCAACTGTGGGTCACTGAGGGCTGCAAAGCCCTCACTCTGCAAGCTGGTTCTCATGCTGGCATCCTCTCTCCAACTGACTCAAGCCACCAGAGCACCTGGTTATATTATTGTTTAACGCCCACCTGCTTCTGCTGTTCTTCTGCTTATTTACATAGGTGCATCTCTTGATTGACGGCTTGGTCGAGGGTCAATATGACCATACAATGAATGTGATTCCCTAACATCTCAGCAAAAAATAACTCCAGACAAGTTGACATTCTGTTAATCAATCAATCAATCCAAATCAAATATTGGCCTTACGATGTTAAAGTAGTGCTTATCAGACTTATGCATTCTATAACCGTTAAGTAAGCAACGTGGATCATAGGAACCATTTAATGTTCTTTATCATTAAGATATACTGACAGCATGGATTCCTTTGACTCTCTCTTACCCTTGGTAGATCCTCCAGAGGGCATCCGGTGTCCACACAGAGCTGATGTATGTAAGTTTTGTTGGTCATAAACATCGTTTATGAGTTTGTCCTTACTTCTCCAGGAGTGCTCAGCATGTCTTGCTCATCTTATTTGGATGGGTTGTCAGATGGGAGGTAAGTGGCCATACAGCTGCTTCCAGAATTTGTTTTGCCCAGTCGGATAGGGCTATAGAATACACTGACTGCATCTCTGCAGAGAGGTAAGACTCCCTCAACGAGTGTCCTGATATGACACTAAACAATCTGATGGTGAGGCTTCAGTAATGCTGGAGCTTTGGGGAATGTAGAGTACCTCTTTATTGCCATTGCTCCCTAGTCCATTCTGACCTGGAGTGATAGCACTTGATAGGCTCCTATCTATGGGTCAAATAGAACTAAACTATGCTGTTTGAAATAGAACTGTTTATATGTATAAAAATAGATCTGGCATTTAATTATCTACAATGGTTGATGTGCCATAAAACTCAAACCAAACCAAAAATCCAGGATTTGTTTAAAACAACACATAGCATCCTTGTGTAGTTCCCATCTAGCTTTTTCTTTAGGCATTTAGTGCAAGTGGTGCAACAATACAGTAGTACTGACACATCTACAAAATGACTGAATATTTCAATAAAAAGAAACTAAAAATAAGATAAAATAAAAACTAGTAAAAAATTAAATGACAGCCTGTCAGGTAAGAAATTCAGACAAGTTATGATCATTTCTTGTCACTTTTAAAGAAAGAGCAAAAAGTGACATTTGTTTTATTTTATTTATTTTCCTAGGAGCATCAGAGCCTGTTCACTGTATTGGTCTCTATCGTAATCAGATTATCTCGGCAACTGCTGGAAATAAAATTGGAGTCCATTCATCAATAGACAGACATGTAAGTATTGTTTTTATCAGAATATACTATACTAGGTAAAGGTCTGATAGTCATGCAAATGAAATCTTTGATAGGAGCTGGACAAACTAGCCTATAATTATGGAAAAAACTTTTGGCAAATAAAATGTTTGAAAGTTAAGACTATAAATACTAATATTTTAGTTGGTACTAGTTTGCAGTACCAGGCCTTTGGCATAATGGCTAGAGTGTTTGCCAATGGTCCAGTTGATTGGGTTTCAACCCCAGGTCGAGTCATACCAAAAGCTCAAAAAATGGTACTTGATGCCGCATTGTTTAACACTCAGCTTTATAAGGTACAGATCAAGGGTAAAGTGGAGCAATCTAGGGAATGGAGTTGCGCTTTCCCCTACACCTTGGTGTAGTAGCTATTGAAAAGTGACTCTTAGGGTTACCCTCGACTGTGGTCGCCAACTTTACTTACTTTTTTAGTTTGCGGTACTTATATCACAGGCATTTCAAGCCATGAAAAGTTTCTGTTGTGGTTGGTAGTATTGTGGTAGTTGGTGCACTGACACGTTGTGCATTGTTTCACTTTGTGTGTGATTTGAATGCTACACAGATGAACATGTTACATAATCTAATTTGGGAACTTATACCTTATGAGTTTGAACTGGGCCATAACGTCTCGGAAGCAACCAAAAACATTTCTTGTGTGAAAGGTGAAGATGTAGTTGATCACAGATGGTTGAAGATATTTCAAGAATCTTAACAATCAGGCGAGATCAGGTAGGCCTAAAACTGTGGATTCTGAGCCTGAGCGCTAAGCTATAGTGGCAAATCTGGTGAGTTGTACTCAGAGAGTATCAGGCAAGCTTAGTGTCACACTGTCCAGTGTGGTTTGTCATCTTCATGACTTTGGCAAAAGAATCCAGAGCTGCTAAATTGTGCTTCACATTACCAAAATATTGCCCCCAAAAATCATGGAATAACCTTTTTGAATATTATCAAAACCAATCTTGGAGAAGGAAAACTCTGATTTCAAACCTATTAAACTCTGCTTAAAATATTGACCTTATGTCACATCCTGCTCTTGTGGAGGGGTTTGGTAAATACATATTATCAAAATTATTGGTTCTTTTATTCTTATTTTTCATAATTTTTTCCTAAAATATTTTATGCTTCATTGATAAATATTTTTGTAGAAAGTTGAAATCACATCTTAAAGTTTTATTAGTAATTGTATATTATTAGTCCCTTAGATTATGAAATGCATGACTCCAGTTGTATGAAATCCAGGTCTTTATATATATTACACTAATTATGTCACATAAATTTTGAAACAGAATATTTCCAGCAATGATAGAACATTAAGAAATTTCTGATTTTTTTTCATTTAATTCTTTTAATTTGAAAGTAATTTGATAAGATAACATCACATAAGAACATTGCCTTGAAGATAGTTTAAAATAACGAAATATTTGACATTGGCATATTGTCCAAATATAAATGACTACGTTCTTTGAAAATATTGTTTTTTCATATTCTACGCATATATATATATATCCCTGGAGAATGTAAAGTCACCCTTTTATAGCCATTTACCACTGGTCCATACTGACCTGGAGTTGTCATACCTGTTGGGATCTCATCTATGAGTCAAATAGATCCATTTTAGATAATGTTTAAAATGATTTTGAATTACATTAATACATTAGCTCTTTAAAAATTGATATTATAACTAAGTATGAAGTATTTACCTGTTTAAAATGATTGTGAATATATATTTTATACTATATATTGAGACCACAACTGTTAAACTGACTTTGGTATGAAATAACCTAACAAGGGTTGACATTATACATATTTTTACCACATATAATTGGAGAGCATAAATGCTAAACTGACTTTGGTATAAAATAACCTAACAAGAGTTGACATGATACATTTTTTTTACCAGATATAATTGGAGAGTATAAATGCTAAACTGAGATTTGCATAAAATAACCTAATAAGGATTGACATGCTGTAAAACCAAATAACTAGCCTTAAGAAATTAAAATGATCAGATTGAGAATGAATATAGGCCCCTCCCTATAGTTGCAAGTTGGATTGGAAATTTCTTATTCTCCGAGTTAAAATATTCTAATGCCATTACTCCAATTGGCATTAACTTAGAAAATAAAGTAATATCCAATTTTATTTGAAATTTGATAAGTGCAGTTCAAAGTTTGTACTCATCCTTGTCATACTTTTTCAAAAAAAGGAAACTATTCAATGATAATTATTTATACTAAAATTCCAGTTATAAAACTGCAGCCACTATAAGGTGCTCACAAAGAAAAGTAGTTGTGACCTAAATTCAGCAGGCAAATAGTTAAGCCTAAAATGCAATCAAAAACCTGGTCTGTTTAAGACAGAAATATTTGGAATAGTCCATTTCTAATTGGTAGTGTAGACTATACCATTCTCTGAATAGACACTTTAACATTCATTATTTAACATTTGTGCTTCGATAATTTTAAACTTAATCCTATCTGTTCTAGCTAATCATGACTGTTAACTAATTCTAGGAGTTCAAAATGTTATGGTAACTATTTGTGGATAAAATATGCCTTTTTTTTTCATGTTTGGTATAATTTTTTTTTCCTTTTTCAGGCAACATATACAAGCACCAAGCTTCATCCTGAAATTTTTAAAGGGGTCCTTGCCAGTATGGCTGTTTTGCCACTCAATCGTACCCTGCTGCTTGGAGCTGACAATGGTGCCATCCGATTGCTCTGCTGAAAACAAACACACACATACACACACTATTTCTGTATGCGTTTTTGTATGTGTAATATATATGTATGTATGTATGCATGTATGTTTGTACATAGTTTTTTTCCCATGTCTCATATTGCAAGTATACTTTTGTTTCAAATAGCATCATTAGTCTGATAACAATATATATATATATATATATACTTATGCAACTGGCCATGGAACATTGCTTAACTAGCTAACTTTGTCTATTGACTATGACTGTCACTGGATTTTCCATCTTTGTAGACTTGTGATAGACTAAGCAAACCTGTGTCAATATATAAAATACAATGCATAAAAGGTTTGTTTTGAGTAAGGCAACCTATGATATTAATTTTAGACCATAGTATTAGAGAATATTTTACACTCAGAACCTCTCCATTTCACTAAAGAGAGGGAATTTAAATACATTACATTTTTTTTCTTTTAGTATTCGTTCTGGAAGGTTAAGATTGTTCTGGCTTTTATACTTGTGAAAATTTTATTCAGAAATTGCTTGAAAGTTTTTTGTTTTCTTTAAATGTAAAAAGAGGGTCTCTGGTAGTATTAAAAAAAATAAGATTTCTCTTTCCATACCGACAGGGTTAGACTGTAGGGTAGATCAACCAAAAATTATGTTGATAATGTCAAAGGCATAAAGAATAAATCTGATTAGCTAAAAAAAATTTTTTTAAATAAAGTTCACATGACCAAATCTCCCTATCATTCCTCCACTTTCTGTTTCATGTATATTGTTTCTAAATAAGTAAAAGTAAGTAAAGTTGGCGACCTTAGTCGAGGTTGACCTGAAGGCCCCCTTTTCGATAGCTACTACATCGATGTATAGGAGAGGGTGCTACTCCTTTCTCTGGATTGCTCCACTTTACCCTTGTTCCCTACCTTGTATTGCTGAGTGTTAAGCAAGGAGGCATCAAGTACCATTTTTTAAGTCTTTGGTATGACTTGACCTAGGATTAAACCCTGGTCTCCTGGACCATTGGCAAACACTCTAACCATCTTGCCAATGTCTGGTATATTGTTTCTCATCATCATCATCATCATCATCATGTTGTGCTGGAAGCATGGATATCCCTGACCCTCTCTCGCCACTTTTCCCTATCGTTCATCGCCTCAGGCAGGTCTTCTGGACAACATCCTGTATCCTCACATCCTCACATAGTTGCTGAATGTATGTTCGTGCTGGTCGTCCTGCTTTTGCACGGCCATGTGTGGGGGTCGATAAGAGTACATCACTGCTTCTCCAGCAGTGTCCCGCAGCGACATTTAGGGGGAGAAAAAAGAAAGAATTTGCTAAATGAGAAATATTTTGCTGGAAAATGGTCATAAGACTTTAACCAATCATAATTTACTAACCATTAAAAATAGATTTAAAGAGATGGAAGAAAGAGAAACTCCCTGAGCATTTTTTTGTGCTGCACATTTGGCAACAAACTTAATAGTTTGACATCCCAGTTGATTGGGGCTGTAGAATATGCCGACCGACTGCATCTCTGCAGAGGGGTAAGATCCTCTCTCTCCACACAAGTGTCTTGGATAAGACACTAAACTGCATCTGATGTTCAGGCTCTAGTTTTGAAGCTTTGGGGAATGTGAAGTTCCTTTTCATTGCCATTACTCCCAGGTCGACTCCTACCTGGAATGGTAATACCTGTTTGGATCCTATCTATGTGTCAAATAAAACTGTTTAACTATTTAACTGTGTGCAAATGAATGATACTAAATGGAATTATTAGTGTTAACTAGGAATACTTGAAATCATTTAACAGTGTGCAAATAAATGAGCTCTCTCTGGTTCATTTAAAAATGTTACCTATAAATTATTTAATTTCAAATTGGCATCAAATAACCCACAAGAGTTGATATGCCACAAAACCCAACCAAGCAACCAACATTGAATGACTGCAATGCATTTTTTATCATAAATTAAAAAAAGAAAAGAATTTATTGGAGTTTCTCAGTTACAATCCAACAATTTACTATTGGCATTGAAAGTGGTTATATCACATGAAGATATTCATAAGGAAATTTTTTATTCACCAATATTTCTAAAAATAACTTTTACTGAAATCTTAGAAATAGTAGTTTTAAAAAAAATTTTAGGGCTGGGTTGTATCAAATAAGAAGCATTTTCAGGAGGTATACAAGATATGAAATTTTTTAGTAATGTGGACTAAAGTTACATCTTGCCTTTAAATATATTTGTCATATATATATATATATTTGTCATCTTGCCTTTAGATATATTTGTCATATATATATATATATATATATATATATATATGTCATCTTGCCTTTAGATATATTTGGGCAACTTAAATTGCTCTCTGCACCAAAAGTGTTAAACCATGTTATAATTTACCAAATGAGATTCAACTTGAAAAATTGAAAAGGATTGTTTTAACTCTTGCTTTGAAATATTTGTAAAATTTCTTAAAATTTTTATTTCTATTTATTTTTTCATTTTTCTCCCTCTTTCTCAAATAAAACCTCTGGTAGGAGAAAAGGAACCAGTCTCTACATTCTAGTTGCACATTGGTCACACAAGACTTTGGCATTCCTTTATATTCAAACAAGTGAAACAACCATAGTGTCAAACATCTTACACTCTTAAAGATTTTCTCATAGAATGTAGAGATTTGGCTCTCATTAGATAACATTTTTGCAATGCGAACAATATGAAGGATCTGTTTGATAAAATCTCTTCAGAAAAAAAAGGATACAAAAAATGTAAATGTCAAAATAAATGCACAATGTTAAGGATTTCCTTATCTCTAGGCACAAAATAACTCGAGATAGGTTGACATGCTGAATATATCAGTTAATCTGTCTCTCCATAGTTAAAAGAATGTCAAGGTTATTTATGTACAAATCAGTACATCTGCTTAGGATCAGAGAGTAGTATCTGTGCTTGTGGAATTATCATCATCAAATAAAATGTATTCCTTTAACTCTCTTACCGTCCGTCCCTATTGATCGTCACTCTTGGCAAATCCTCTCGATGGCATCCACTGTCTTCACAAAGCTGATGAATGTAAGTTTTTGCTCGTCCGCCAATACTGGTGTGTCCATGTATATAGGTGTCCATGTGAGGATGTCACCTATGAGTTCGTCTTTACCTTCCCAGCTGTGTCCATCTTATCTTGTTCATCTTAGATGGCTTGTGAGATAGGCGGTAAGTGGCCATACAGCTGCTGTTTTTGTAGAGTGCTGCTTCCAGGTGTTATTCAAAACAGCACACTTCATCCTTGTGTCATTTCCATCTAGCTTTTTCTCCAAGCATTTTGCTCAAGTCCAATAGGTGCAATCATTCAATAGTAATTATATGGCTACATAGGATCACTAGGTCCAATGTGAACTATGTTAGCCTTTGCTAAGTCTCCCGGTACATATTCCAGGTGACTTTGCTGGTCATAGATTCACTAAACCCAAATGTCTAGTGCAATGTGAATCTATGCTTGTTATTGATACTCCACAAAGCATGTATGCCAGGTGGCCCAGCTGAGGCTGGTTACCTTTGGAGCAAGTTCCGAAAGCAGGTGGAAAGTAGCTAATTAAGCATCTATGTTGCTTACAGTATAGTCATGTGTAAAGATGTTAGTACTTGTGACGAAGCATATAAAACTTTAAGTAACTGACGTCTAGTGTAATTTTGATATTTTTTAGGTTTTATAGAATAGCATTGAGCACTTTTTTTTATGCAAAAACGTTTTTATTTGCATTTCTTCTACCATATATACACAGACACAAATGCACACACACATACACACACAAGAGTTGTTCAAAAAGTTCTAAGCTTCACCCAGATATTAAATTTTTCACTTACTTCTGAACCTTTGTATGGGTCTTACCTTCACTGAAATAAAGACTGAAATATGAATCAGTTTTTCTAGTTTTATTAGAAGTGGATGTTCAGCTATGACTTCGAGGTGAGGTTTAGAACTTTTTGAATCTCTCCTATATATATATATATATATATATATAAAATTAACTTAAATCGTGAGTCGGAATTCTCCTACTAAAGTTTCACCTCAACGGATCACCAGGGAATCTAGCACCGACCCTAGACTCCCTGATAATCCGTTGAGGTGAAACTTTAGTAGGAGAATTCCAACTCGTGATTTAAGTTAAGTTTGTAATTGGCTCCACTCGTGTTGAGCACTCTTGTAATTGTAGCATTGCGGCATTTTACGGTGGGTTTTATTTTTCTTTTGACCAACTGACTGCATATCTCTTGATTTTTTTCAGCTGGTGTGACGGAGTTGGCCTTTTCTTTTTTTTGTCCTACGATATTTTTTTTTTTTTTCCCTGGGCGGTGATTCGAGATATTTTTATCTCTTGTTCCTGGCGGGTTTTTTTCTTTTTTCCTGGTAACCATGAATGCTGGTAGATAGTAGGTTAGTAAATATATATATATATATATATATATATATATGTATGATTATAATTCAATGTTACAAATGGTTCTAAACTGCAAAATCTTTACTGTGCTCAAAACAAAAGCAACATTACAATATATTAACAATTAGGAATAATTAGAAAAGAACAATTAGAAAAATAATACTGGGTAATAACTCAAGACTTTGAGTTTCATGTATTTGATCATCAGGTGAGTTGGTTATTCTTTGAAATTCAAAGTTATGAGTTAATATCCTCGAGCAAGGGATTGATGGCTGCTACATATGCATAAATGCAAAACTCTTCTCATGGTAGTCGATAGTGTACATATGAATATATACCTAAAAAATCCCTTCACTTATGCTGAGATTGAAGATAGCCTAGGAGTAAGATATCTGACTGATGAAAAGTCAGCTGAGTTTCAATCCCAGCTTGAAGTATCTTGTGTGTCTAACCACACTGAAGAGTTGTGATACAATGAAACAGTCTGTATGTGGATGACAATATATATATATATATATATATCAGGTAGCCTGTGGTAATATTCAAAATGATATATAAAGACAATTGATGTCATTAGAAATTTTAAAATATACAATACTTGCAATATGATTCAGAGTCCAAAAGTCACCTTAACACCCCGCCTCTCCAAAAAAAAAAATGTTGTGTAGAAGAACACCATTCCACCGCCCATAATTATACAGAGAGCCAGGAGACAAGATTTTCAAAACTCTTACCTTTAACCCCCTTAGATACCAAAGACCCTGCCAACGCACAAGAAGACTGTGGAGCAAGGTAGATTTGGAATGTTTGTTCTTTTTATTGTTTCCTCCCCCCTTGTCCCTTCTTCTTGTCTCACCTGGCTTTCAATTATCTTAACCACCTGTATACTCAAGTAAAAATCTGAATCCCTCTCAAGTTTTAAGCTATGCCCACACACAAACTTCAAAGCCTCAGTTTTTTTTTAATACCTGTATATACATGTTTATTATCAAGAATGATTTTAATGGTTCGAGTATAATTATCTGTTGGATATTTAAATTAAAGTGTATCAATTTAGAAAATGAACTTCCTGTCTGCTATTATTATTATTATTATTTCACTCCTTGTAAATTTTTCACATCAGCTTTAATTGGTGGTCTCTCACTGGAGACTGAGGGATAGCAAGTCTCCTCAGGTCTCTGGGAGTTTGCCAAGTATTCCAGCAGATCTCAATAGTGCTGTGATCTGGATAGTTTTAATTCTTCCTCTGATCTCCAGTTTACCCAGCCCTTTGAGGACTGTTCCAAGTGCACCAACTTTAATTGGTATCACCGTCACCTTCCACAGCTTTTTTTCAGCTCTCTGGCAAGATCCAAGTATTTGTCTATTGTTTTGCTTTCTTTTATTTTTACTCTGTGTTCCACTGACATTTTTTTTATTATTAATGAACTCTAGGTCTGGCCCTTTGGCCTCAATTAAGTGATCAGTTTGTATCTCAAAATCCCAAACAATTATATGGGTAAAAACTCCTTTTGCATGGCTGCCAGGCTTTTACTTGGGATAGCCTTGTGCCCGTAGCAATTCATTGAACGAAGCCATTTACTTAGAAAGTAAATTACAAAACACATGTCTAAATTTTACTTTATTTTCAAGACCAAAAATGATAAACTCGACAAAAAAATACGTCATTTGACAATATGGTGTACTTGTTATCAGTCTTATAATTGTAAAATAACTAACCTACTGCTTTGATGCCGACAGGTTTTAGCACAAGGAAAATGCTTGATTGGTTTAGCTAACAATTCATTTAGATATAGTGTGTTTCAAAAAGGATTCAACTGTCTTTTGACAACTTCTATTTAAACTATTTTTGTTGGTCAGCCAACACTGGTGTGTCCATGCATAGGAGTCCATAGATATTGGATCCAAACAGGTACTGCAACTCAGAGACAGAGTAAACCTGGGAATTATAGCAAAGAAAGGGTACTTTATACTCCCTAGATCTCCAAAACAGGAGCCTCACCATCAGATGCCCGTGGTGTAGTCGTTATCGCCGTAGGAAATGAACACGGCGATACGAGTTCAAATCCTGGATGAGACTGATTGCATTTCACATTGCACTAATACCCTTGGGAAAGGTATGAATCCAATTATTGTCCCTCCAGCTATGGGTAAATAGTAGGACAGACTAGGTTCTTCAGCTTTGGTTAGGCAACTAGTCTAGGAGAAGGAAAACTCTGAATTCAAACCTGTTAAACTCCGCTTAAAAATTGACCTTGTGTCATATCCTGCCCGAGCGGAGGGGTTGGTAAATATTACCATCAGATACAGTTTGGTGTCATGTTGGGGGTTTCTCAACCAACTGTTGGTGATACTATCAGTTTATTCTAAGCACTGCCTAAAGGGCATGATTGATAAATGATACTATAAAATATCATCACCACCAAGCCGTACCAACAGCACAAATTCCTCTGATTCACTCTCATTATCCATCCCTATCAGCCACAACACTTGGTAAGTTCTCTAGGTGACATCCAATGTTTGCACAGGGCTGATGACTGTAATTTTTTGCTAATCAGCTAACACTTGTGTGTTTGGATGCAGGAATTGATTGGAAAATGTTGCTTATAAAGTCGTCTTTACTTCACCTGTGGGGGTGTCCTCATGGTGTAATGGTTAAAGTGCTGAACTGTGGAATTGTAGTAAGTGAGTTCAAACTCCAGTCACACTATTATATTCACTTTTGGACAAATACCCTTGTGAAAGGTATCAACCTTCATATCCTCCTTGCTATTGGTTAAATAGTACCACTACTGTTCTTTGAGAAGAATGGCTTTTGCATTAAATAATCTACAAAGGTTGATATGCCATTAAACAAAGAAACCAAACCAAACCTTTATTTCAACTGCAGTGCCCTGCATGTCTTGCTTATCTGTGTGGACACTGGATGCCATCTAGAGGATTTACCAAGACCCGCAAAACTTACATTTGTCAGCTCTGTGTGGACACGGGATGCCATCTAGAGGATTTACCAAGTGTTGTGGCTGATAGTGAGGGATGGTGAGAGAGAGAGTCAAGGGAGTCTGTGTTTTGATGATGATTATTATCTTGTTTTATACTTGAAATATATTGTAATATTGCTCTGAATTTTTGTGCCTTGAGCACTCTAAAGATTTTATGGATTAAAAATGCTTTTACCATTAGATATAATTTTGACAACTTCTATTTAAATGATTTTTATTGCAAAAAAAGATGGAGGCACCTGGCCTAATGGTTATCGTTTTAGGATATAGGCATGGTGATCTGAGTTCAAATCCCCACAAGGCTGTTTGCATTTTGCTTTCATGCAAATGTCCTTCGGAAAGGTATAAATCTATTTCTTCTTCCTTCAGCTATGGATAAATAGTGGGACAGACTAAGCTCTTTATCCTTGGTGTGGCCACCAATCTAAGTGAAGGAAAACTCTGACTTCAAACCAGTTGTACTTTGTTTAAAGTTTACCTTATGTTGCATCCTGCTCATGGTGGAGGGG
The DNA here is from genome assembly GCA_963585895.1 of Sepioteuthis lessoniana. Classification (NCBI taxonomy): domain Eukaryota; kingdom Metazoa; phylum Mollusca; class Cephalopoda; order Myopsida; family Loliginidae; genus Sepioteuthis; species Sepioteuthis lessoniana. The sequence goes on along the minus strand of OY757940.1, from coordinate 37,912,640 downwards.
TTGGGTAAATAAATAGAAAAAGATGCCAATTACACATTCATTTTAACCTTACAGTAAATGTTGAAAGTGATTTACCTTAACCTGGATGCTGGTTCATGCCTGTTTCGTTCCATTTGAAGCCTTCTGGCAATCGTCTTTGTTCACTTAATTCTAAAATCTTCCTGCCATTCCTAGCCCTTGATTCTTTAAGTATACGATGATCGAAAAACAATGCCTGACCTTTCAAAAATTCCGAAAAGGAAGAAAAGATTTATCCTTGAAGTAAATTTCAGTAATGAATGACATAACTAACCCAACATAAAAGGGGATGCTAGTATGAGGCTAGCACACATTGTAATCATTTCAACAATTAAATATCATTTTCTCTCAGTTCAGTGTTGCTAAGTAACCAGTATTGTAGCATAAAATTTATATGCTTGTAAAATCTACCTTCTTATCTTGAAAGTTGAATCCTTTTTGAAATACCTTGTATAATATTTCTGAAAGATTATTTGAAATAAAATAAATTCAATGAACTCTTTTATAAAGATGTTTTTTTATTGACTATCCCTATTACTTTTGCCCCAGTCTGTACTTGTTCCATAATTAAGTGTGGCCACGATCTGACAGAATGGAAGAGAAATAAGACAGGAAAAGCAAACTGGTGGGGTGTTTATTCTGATGTTTCGTTCTATATAAGCTTCATCTTATAATGATTTGGAAAAACTTAATTTCAGAAAAATTATTGGGGAATATTACAACAGCCATAATTTCAAATGTTTTATTTCTCACTTTTGAAAGTTTCATGATGATTGGCATTCCTAATTACGTTGCCATGACAACCTCACATTTGCTACATTCCTCAATATTTTTCCTAAAATTAGAAAAAAAAAAATTACCTGAGTAAGCTTGTAAAGATTGACATGTCATAAACACCAAATTAGTTTTTGCGTCTTATTTTTGTGTCTGTCTGTCTGTCTGTCTCTCTCTCTCTATATATATATATATGACGTTTGGAATTAAGTCTAATCGTATAATAAAATATAATGATAGAATGGAAAATCAAATTGACATGTTTCACTATATGAATAGTGTCATCAGAAAAAATTTATTCCACTCACAAAAAAAATCTAAACATTTCTAAATGCTTCCCTCCCTTGTTGTGTTTAGATTTCGTATTTTGTTATAAAAATTCAGACGTAGATAATACTATTGTGTCATTCTAGAATTTTCAGAATAAAAAGATTCGGTGAAAAAATATTTTTGTGAAAAATTAGCTCTCATTTTTTTTTCTTAAGAAAAAAAAATCTAAAGTAGAATTTTTCTTGTGTATATAACAATAAATATAATTATTTTAAGAATTTTGTTTAAAGTTGAGGTGGATATTTAACATAGTAAAGTTGGCGACTGTAGTCGAGGGTGTGTGTGTGTGACCCGAAGGCTCCCTTTTCAATAGCTACTACACCAAGGTGCCCGTGGTGTAATGGTTATCGTCGTAGGAAATGGACACGGCGACTCGAGTTCAAACTTTGGACAAGACTGATTGCATTTCACATAGCACTAATACCCTTGGCAAAGGTATGAGTCCAATTATTCTCCCTCCAGCTATGGGTAAATAGTAGGGCAGACTGGGTTCTTCAGCCTTGGTGAGGCAACTAGTCTAGGAGAAGGAAAACTCTGGATTCAAATCTGTTAAAGTCCGCTTAAAAAATTGACCTTGTGTCATATCCTGCCCGAGTGGAGGGGTTGGGTAAATAGGACTACACCGGGTGTAGGGGAGGGCGCTATTCCTTTCCCTGGATTGCTCTACTTTACCCTTGATACTTACCACATAATGTTGAGTGTTCAGCAAGGAAGTATCAAGTACCATTTTAGAAATATGACGCGGCCTAGGATTGAACCCAAGTCTCCAGGACTATTGGCGAATACTCTACTCACTAAGCCAATGAGCCGGTATATGTTTAACATAAGTAAATCTATTAGAGGTAGAAACGCTAAATAAAACCTGCCCCAAATCAACATTTTTTTCAGTTTAAGCTTGTAGATTAGAAAAAATAACTTTGATTAATAGATTCATTTTGATAATGTTATTCCAATAGGAAAAAAATGTCAATCTAATTTTTTATACTGTCTTTCTTTTTCTCATACACACACATATGTATATATGATTGGTTTGGTTTGGTTTCTTTGTTTAATGGCATATCAACCTTTGTAGGTTATTTAATGCCAAAGCCATTCACCTAGAAGAACTGTAGTGGTACTATTTAACCCATAGCTGGGAGGATAAGGGGGTTCATACCTTTCGTAAGGGTATTTGCCCGAAAGTGAACGTAATAGCGCGACTGGAGTACGAACTCGCTTACTACGATTCTGCAGTCCATCGTTTTAACCATTACACTACGAGGACACCCCCCCCATGTATATATGAGAATTGTTTTAAAAGTTGCATCCATATATGAGATTTGTTGCACACTTCTCACCTTATACCACAGGCTCACCCCTTCTGGTTTTCTAGGGGATACCTGACGTTTATGCCAGTTGGATGTTATAAGCTGATCATCTGTTCTAAGGGTCTTCCCATCTGCCGGCAATACCTACTTGATAAGGCTGAGTTTTTCACTTGGGGCCTGAGGTACCATAAAATGGGGAATGTCGAGTGGATCAAGCATTTTTTGTGAGAGTCAAGATTCCTGCATAGCCACCCAGTATAAAATATCTTCCTTGTCTAATCTGACTTGGTGGGAAGTCAGAGGAATAAATGCACAGAAATTTAAAACGCAGTTATGAATTAGTTCTTTTTCTAGTTTTAAAAGAAGTGGTAGTGTGTTGCCACTACAAAAATATTCAGCTATAGTTCTTCTTTCAGGGTGAGGCTTAGAAAATTTTGAAATTAGGAAAATCTAAAATAATTTTATCTAGTTTTATAAGAAGTGATAGTGTGTTGCCACCACAAAAATGTTCAGCTATGGTTCTTCTTTCAGGGTGAGGCTTAGAACATTTTGAAACTAGGAAAATCTAAAATAATTTTTTCTAGTTTTATAAGAAGTGATAGTGTGTTGCCACCACAAAAATGTTCAGCTATGGTTCTTTTTTCTGTGTGAATCTTAGAAATTTTCAAACAAGGTTTGTATATATATATACATATATATACATACCAATATCTCCACATGAGCAAGATATGATACAAGATCAATATTTAACAGGTTTAAATTCAGATTTTTTCCTTCTCCTTGATCATTTGCCATACCAAGATTTATAAGTCCAATCTACTCAAATATTTACCCATGTATATATATATATATATATATATATGTCTATATAATACCTGTAAGAGCCAGGAAATACCTACCTAAGTTTCATCTAACAGATCTCCAGGATAATTTCGAATTCCTCTGAAGATCCGTTAGAAGAAACCTGGTTCGGTAGTTTCTGGTTCTTTTAGGTATTCTACTTTATAATTCTGAATTATCCTAAAGATCCGTCAGATGAAACAGAGGTACGTAATTTCTGGCTCTTTTAGCAATTTTTCTTTATAATTCCAAATTATCCGGAAGATCCGTCAGATGAAACCCGTGTTGGTAGTTTCTTGCTCTTTTAGGTAATGCTAAGACACGGCAGTCTTAGCCACGACACTCGCTCGCCCGATCCTCGCCCCCGAAGTGCTAAAATACGCCAGTGTTAGCCATGCCACTCGTCTAAGCTTCGCAAGTGCTAAGACACGACAGTCTTAACCACGAGATTCGCCCACTCGGTCTCGCAGCGCTGAGACACGGTAGTCTTAGCTCCGCCACTCGCTCGTCCGTTCGCACATTCCTCTGGTTCGCAGTGCTAAGACACGACAGTCTTAGCCACGCCACTCAAAACACAGCAGCCTTAGCCACGGTACTCGTTCGCTTATTCCCCGGCTCCGCAACGCTAAGACATGACAGTCTTAGCCAACTCGTTCGATCTGGCGCGACCAAGCTACCAGTACCAACTGCAGACCTGCTCCAGCATTACAGCATCTAGTCCACGAACGACTCAATAAATGGACTAGCGTCAACACCTGAGACCGCATCGACCCCCCCGGTTAAACCAAAGTACTGCACAAACGGGACATCGATCATCCAGCTGTCTCCATCAACAACGACGATCGGTCAGCCGACTCTACCAACAACGACGACCGTCAGCTGACTCTACCAACAACGATGATTCTGTAACCCGCGACAAAATAAATTGTCATTTGTTTTATTGTTATCTCGCCTTTGTTCTCTTCATTGTCTTCCAGTTGACAATTCACGAACAACAACACATAAATAATTTGTGGGGTCGACGTACTTATTGGCTCCGCAACACATTATTATATATATAATGATTTGTTCATTTTTTTTTCTCTCTCTCTCTCCCCCTTTCTATATATATATATATATATATATTATGTTTTTTTCTTTTACTATATATATATATATATATACTCTATCTTTGGTACCGAGTGCTCTTTGTGTACCGGGAGACCTGGTTCAATCCCAGGTCGCGTCATACCAAAAACTTTAAAAATGGTACTTGATACCTCCTTGCTTAACACAGCAATATAAGGTACGTATAAAGGGTAAAATGAAGCAATCCAGGAAAGGAGTAGCACCCTCCCCTACAACTCGGTAGTAGCTATTGAAAAGAGAGCCTTCGGGTTACCCTCGACTACTGTCGCCAAATTTACTTTTATTTATTTATCTTTTGGAATCTTGAGCCCCGAAACAATTAATTATGTAAATAACTATGGTCGCCACCTTTATTTTTTTCTTACAGTTTGTATATATATATATATATGTTTTCTCATATCTATAAATTTCATGTATTTTTATTAAGTAATAAATGAAACTAATTGTAGTGAAACTGTCTCGAGGAGATCAAAAACATATATTTCATGCATTCTCTTCCTCTACTGGCCAGTATTTGAGCACTCTCCTGATTCATAAGAAAATGTTCTTTTATAATGATCTGTTAATCTCACTATATACAATGTATCACAAAAGTGAGTACACCCCTCACATTTTCTGCAGATATATCTTTTCATGGGACAACAATGATAAAATGACACTTTGACACAATGAAAAGTAGTCTGTGTGCAGCTTATACAATAGAGTTAATTTATTTTCCCCTCAAAATAACTCAAAATATAACCATTAAAAGCTAAACCCCTGCCAACAAAAGTGAGTACACCCCTTAGGAAAAGTTGTCAATATTAACATACACCATGTCACCTGTCAATATTTTGTGTGTCCACCATCAATATCCAGAACTGCCTTTACTCTCCAGGGCATGGAGTTTACCAGAGCTTCACAGGTAGCCACTGGAATGCTCTTCCACTCCTCCATGTCGACGTCGCGGAGCTGGTGGATATTTGAGACTTTGCGCACCTCCACCTTCCTCTTGAAGATCCTCCAAAGATGTTCTATTGGGTTCAAGTCTGGAGACAAGCTTGGCCAGTCCATCACCCTTACCCTCAGCCTTTTTAGTAGAGCAGTGGTCGTCTTGGAGGAGTGTTTGGGGTCATTGTCATGCTGGAAAACTGCCCTGCGACCCAGTTTCTGGAGGGAGGGGATCATGCCCTGCTGCAGTATTTCACAGTACATGTTGGAGTTCATGTTTCCCTCTATGAAATGTAACTCTCCAACACCTGCAGCACTCATGCAGCCCCAGACCATGACATTCCCACCACCATGCTTGACTGTAGGCATGACACACTTATCTTTGTACTCCTCACCTGGTCGCCGTCACACATGCTTGAAGCCATCTGAACCAAATAAATTAATCTTCATCTCATCAGACCATAGGACATGGTTCCAGTAATCTATGTGATTTGTTGACACGTCTTCAGCAAACTGTTTGCGGGCTTTCTTCTGCATCGTCTTCAGAAGAGGCTTCCTCCTGGGGTGACAGCCATGCACACCAATTTGATTTAGAGTGCGGCGTATGGTCTGAGCACTAACAGGCTGACCCCCAACCTCTTCAATCTCTGCAGCAATGCTGACAGCACTCCTACGCCGATCTTTCAAAGAAAGCATTTGGATGTGGCGCTCAGCACGTGCACTCAGATTCTTTGGACGACCAATCCGAGACCTGTTCTAAGTGGACCCCGCTCTTTTAAAACGCTGGATCTTAGCCACTGTGCTGCAGTTAAGTTTTAGGATGTTGGCAATCTTCTTTGTAGCCTTGGCCATCTTCATGTAGCGCAACAATACGTCTTTTATGATCCCCAGAGAGTTCTTTGCCATGTGGCGCCATGTTGGAACTTTCAGTGACCAGTATGAGAGAGTGTGAGAGCTGCACTACAAATTTGAACACACCTGCTCCCTATGCACACATGGGCCTCGTAACACTAATGAGTCACATGACATTTTTGAGGGAAAATGACAAGCATAACTCAATTTGGACATTTAGGGGTGTAGTTTCTTAAGGGTGTACTCACTTTTGTTGGCAGGGGTTTAGCTTTTAATGGTTATATTTTGAGTTATTTTGAGGGGAAAATAAATTAACTCTGTTATATAAGCTGCACACAGACTACTTTTCTTTGTGTCAAAGTGTCATTTTGTCAGTGTTGTCCCATGAAGAGATATACTTAAATATCTACAGAAATGTGAGGGGTGTACTCACTTTTGTGATAGACTCTATATGTATATATTGTGAAGGCGTTACCCAGGCGCGGGGGTAGTAGGATTACGGCGGTTAGGGCGAGAAAGTGAATTATAGCAATTTACTAAGCGTTTTGCTCAGATGTGGCACAAGGCCGTATAAATTGGTCACCCCATGAGACTCGAACTCACTCGTGAAGGCTTGCTTGTCTAGCTTGCTAACTATTACACCACCCGATCCCCCATATCCAATATCATACTTCAGTCTCCCTTTCTCTCTTAGTAGGAGGGAGGAAGAGAAGGTGTATAACATGACTTACTGAAAACAGGCCATCACGTGGTGACGGGTTAGAGAAAGAAAAGAGAAGCAGTTGCCTTAGAAGTCAGACGGAGCATTTGGATAGGTTGAAAATCATCTACATTTTCGCCAGTAGTATTCTGATACCATTGTGAAACGAAGTTCGTCCTGTTTATACCAGACAGAAGAAACAAACTTCTGAAAAACCATTTAGAACAAGGAAACAATTATTCCACTGGAAGAATAACCATGCTTAAAGTAACCGATATAACCCAATGCCATACTGGCGAAAGAAAGAGAAAAACAAATTAAGTACAAGCTTACATCTATATTCACTACGTCGCCCAAGAAGAAAGAACTCTGTTTTTGTATAATTCCCATGTACATATGTGAACACATTACAAACAGTCAGTTTCCTGTTTCTTTGTTTTTCTTTCTGTATATATTAAACGACATTATATTTTGAATCTCGTGTTTTGTCTAAATCCTTTCGCTAACTCTAACGCGAGTTCGTATATTGAGGGTTCTCTCATTAAACCTTATAACGTCTTGGCAAACCCTTTTAAATAGAGAAACGAGCCAAAACCCGGACACTTATTTTTAATACTTACGGGCGGCACGTCAGAATTCCAGGTCGAACTGAGTATTCTCTCACCCTGCGCCGTAACAATATATATATATATAATGATTTGGTCATTTCAATATATATATATATATATATAATGGTTTGTTCATTTCACTATATATATCATCATGATGTGCCGCTAGCACGGATTTCTCTGATCCTCTCTCGCCATTCGTCCCTATCATCTATCGCTTCCAGTAGGTCCTCTAGACGACATCCTGTCTCCGTACAGAACTGTTGTAGATAAATTCTTGCACGTCCGTGTGAAGGGGTCCATTGGAGAACGTTAATTATGAATTCGTTCTTTCTTCTCCATCAGTGTCCTGCGTGTGTTTTTGGTTATCTGGTTGGTTTTAGAGATGGGAAGTAGGTAGTCGTACAGCTGCTGTTTTGTGGGATGTTGCTTCCATGAATTGTTCAGGATGACTCGTCGCATTATTGTGCAAGTCCAGTCAAGCTTTTTCTCCAGACGCTTAGTCAGTGTCCATGTGGTGCATCCATACAGTAGAATCGACACGATCGTTGCTTGGAAAAAATTGCGTTATATATATATATATATATATATATAACTTTAAAATGAATAGACCCACAAGTAAATTTGGTTTTATTTCTTTAATTACTTTTACACGTATTTCTGACTTTAGAGTCGTCTTCAGGAAGCTAAAGATTGATTTGGGCGCTTCCTTTGGTTTTTATAGTGTTGACTGTTTTGATAGGGTTGTATTTTTTTTTTTTAACTCAAGGACCTGTATCTGTGAATTTTAATTAACAATTAACTCCAACAGGACCTATCTCAGACTAGGGAACATTTTCAATATAATCATTATATTCTGGACTTTTATTTTCGTTAGAGCCTCGGTTTGGTTTGGTTGCTTTTATATCATACTAACCTTCATGGGTTATGTAATGCTAAACTGTTCTTGTAGAACAACAACACTGATACTATTGAACCCATAGCTGGGAGGATAAGAAAGTTCAGACTTTTCTTTATTTAATAGCATATCAACCTTCATGGGTTATTTCATGCCAAAGCCATCCATTTAGAAGAACAGTAGAGATACTCTTTAACCCATAGTTGGAGGAATAAAATGGTTCAAGCCTTTCCCAAGTGTATTTGACCGAAAGTGAACATAATAACGCGACTGGGATTCGAACTTGCTTACTATGTTCTCCAACACGTTTGTCACGATGCCAGATGGAGGAAACAATTAATTATGTAAATAACTTTGGTCGCCACCTTAACTTTTTCCCTACAATTTATATATATATATATATATATATATATATATATATATATATATATATATATATATATATATATATATATATATATATATATATATATATATATATAAATTAACTCTGTTATATAAGCTGCACATAGACTACTTTCCATTGTGTCGAAGTGTCATTTTGTCAGTGTTGTCCCATGAAGAGATATACTTAAATATCTGCAGAAATGTAAGGGGTGTACTCACTTTTGTGATAGACTCTATATGTATATATTGTGAAGGCGCTACCCAGGCGCGGGGGTAGTAGAATTACGGCGGTCAGGGCGAGAAAGTGAATTATAGCAATTTACTAAATGTTCTTCGTTTTGACTAGCACAAACTGACACCTATAACTTATCCTTTACTCAGTTACTCGATCTTATTATATGGGGATTTTTATAAGCCCCGAAAAGCCCGGTTTATTCCTACGTTTTGTAAAAGAATAAACCGTACTTCAACCGCAGTAGGGAGATGGGGGAAAGCTTTAGAAGAAAGGAGACGAACGACTTTTTGTGTAACAGAGTTTATATACAACAAACAATAAACAGGGTTTTAAACACCAAATGGAACAAACAACGAGTTCAAAAAAGAGTTCAATGTTCTGATAGGTGGTAGGTGTATAAGAGTAAGGTTAGATAAGGTTTTGTAAGGTTTGTGAGGTTATTTGAGGTTTAGGTGAGGTTGTAAGGTTGTAAAGTTAAGTTATGTAGGGTTAGGTTATAAGGTGTAAGGTTTTGTAGGGTTAGGTTTTGCAGATAAAATGCCTGCGGGAACTTAGCTGTGATCTTGGTTCCTTTTATCTCAGCCCGTGCGTTCGTCGCTCTTGGTTCCTGGCTGGTGATGAAGGTAACAAATACGTTTGCCGTCGAGGGCTGCTACGATATGGACGTGTTGCTAACAGCAGTGGGAGTGGAAAAAAGAGGTAGAATCTTCAGATGGAGCTATTTTTATAGTGGACACCACGTGACCCCAAGGGGCTGCTGATATTCGGTGAAACAGGATCACCAGTTCTTTAACAAATTTCCACAATTACAATGTTTTTTAAAAATTTTATTCCTTGTAAAGGTTTATATAATTTTATATCTACTTTTATTTCTACATGAAGCGTTGTCAATCATTATCATTACTATACCTTTTCCTGTTCAAAATGGGAATAGTTCAGTTCAAAATGGAAAAATTATTATAAGTATAAATTTAAAAAATATTTTATAAATTATTTTAGCAATAAAATTGTTAACATTTTCTAATATAAAAAAAATTCTTCAAGCCATTTATTAGAACACAACATCTTCTAATGCTACAGCTGCAGGAATTTTAGATTGAATTCCAGCTATGAAACGATTACATACTTCTGGTGTAACCCTTCCCAATTCTTCCTCAATTAATGTAGTCAAAGCTCTTGCCCTTTGTTCAGTAATTGACAAGCCATCTCTTCTCTCCATTGCAAGAATACTCACAATTTTAGCAGCCAATTCCTGCTTGACGTAAGCTTTGATAAAAGACCATACTTGTTCAATCGGATTAAACATTGGACGGTATGGTCCCAACCTAAGCACTTCACATCCTAGAAATTCTTCTTCACTAAAAACTTCTTCAATATTTGAGTGACATGGGGCATTGTCAACAACAATCACAACTGGACCCCCATATTGTCTCTTTGCAGCTTTTTTATATTTATACTTATAATAATTTTTCCATTTTGAACTGAACTATTCCCATTTTGATCTGGAAAAGGTATAGTTCTCGGGAGGTTATTATTATAATTAGTTCTTACGCGTATTGTTTTTTACGTTTCGAATTTCAGTTGCTTTTTATTGCAATTCAAAACGTTATTCTACGACAACAAGGATACAATAAAGAATAGTGAATAAATAAATAAAATATTGTTTAATATGACTCATTTGAAAACAATAGCAAACAACGCAATGAGGTAGAGAGACTAAATATAGGATATACTATACCATAAAGTCTATAAATGAGTACATCCGTAGCAACTTTTAGAAATAAAAAGTTAATTTTCTTCAAACCAAAGATACCAGGATATTATTATTTCTTATGAAATATTATACAATCAATATGGATATTATTATTTCTTTTGAAATATTATACAATCAATATGGATATTATTAGGTATTATTTTCCAGCAAACTCTATTGAAATTGTAACCAAAAATAAAATTAAGTTGAGGGCGCTAAACCTTCATTTTATTTCCTATCCGGGCTTGGGACTTGTATTGGCAAATTTACGTTTAAATTAATCTCTACTTGTGAAGTATAGATGAGATGTCAATGTGGTTTTACCATTTCCTGTCAGAGTCACAGTGTCGTAGCTTTAAACTATTCCTGGTATTTACTGTTTTTTTTTTTTTTTCAGAATCGTAAGTCTAGCTCAAGTGCGCAGTTGTATCGCTGTCACTGCTCAACTGCGCAATTGTATCACTCTCTCAGCACAACTGCGCAGTTGAATCACTGTCTCAGCTCAAGTGCGCAGTTGAATCACTGTCTCAGCTCAAGTGCGCAATTGTATCACTTGTTACATAGCCATGATATGGCTACGTGAAACGTACATAGAATGTTCATAACATATACATAGAACATAGGAATTCCGAAACACGAAAACACTTACAACTTCTCAGTTCAGAGATGTCACAATAGCCCGAGATGACGGAACAGGGTGACAGGGTGTGGGTGACGTCACGCACCGGAAGCGCGCGGAGGTTTGTGGGAGATTTGAAGAAAGAGAGTTGAAAGCTAGACACCGAACGAGGAGGTTCGACTTTTGGGGCTCGCTGAGGCGAGACGAATTTGCGCGCCATGGGTGCCGCACGAGATAGGGGCCAAATGAATAAGACAACATAAAAAGATTGTGTCTCTCTCCTTGGATCGAAACCTTTAACTCAAAAGTAATAAAAAGGTTTCGTACCTGAACAAGAAGTGTAGGGGGATATATATTTATGGTAGATATGTTTAGTCCCCCGTAATTTTAATGTTAAAGAAGTTTTATATATATTTTGCTTTGGAATAAGGCACATGGAAAAATGTAGTTAATGAAGGAAGCCAATGAGTAAAAGATATGAAACGGCGCGGAAAAAAGGAACATTTAAAACAAGGCGACGAACAAAACAAATTTATATATCATAATAAAACTTAAATTGATACATAAAAAATATCGCTAATTCAATTAATAAAATAATAGTGTGTGTATATGTGTGAGCGTGTGTGTGTGTGTGTGTGTGTCTAACACTACTAAACTACAAAAGGATTACATATTTAAAATGTTTTTCTTTTTTATGGTTGGAAACAGGCAGTTTCTCTGAGACTGGAAAAAGTCTCATAGTCAATGTATGTCTGTGAGGCCCACCCATGTTGTTGCTATTTGACGTCTGTTGAGTCACACTGGAGGGAGTGTGTTGCCGCTGTGAAGAAATTGTGTAAAAAAGAGAAAGAGTGTTTGAAGACGACGTATTTATAGGAAATACGTGTCTTGGAAGGGGCTCCAAACGCAGGAAGAAATTTACGCGCAGACGTAGTTTCAAGCATGTCACGTGGTTCTCCTGGTCAATGGTTTCCCGAGACTGAATATGTGTGCGTCCGCCATCTTTGTCGTGGGAACAAGTGGCATACCGCCCAAATTAAATTATAGGTGTGTAAAGTCCTATAGAAGTCGTTACGTGTTTTCGAATTTCGAGATTCCTATGTTCTTTATATGTTCTATCGTTATGAACATTATATGTCTATTTCGCACATGGCGTTAATTGTGGCTATGTAACAATAATCAAATAGAATTTTCCTCAAACAATTATTCTTTTTGATAAATAAAAATTAGCTCCTTTAATATAACCACTTTGCCTTTGTTCTCAATGCCTTAGCTGTTGTCAATCATTTCAAACATCGGCCGGAGGATCAACATATTCATTGACCCCGCAACAAGAGACAACGACTCAATTGTTCAAAGAACAAAGAGGTCAACAATGGGCTTTTGGATTGTCATGTAATACCCTACGGTTTCTCTTAACGGACATGATTATTTATTGTATACCATCGCGTGAAGAAAAATATGCACAAAGTCAATTAAAAAAAAAAGTTAAGTGGTCAAAGGAATGAAGATGAAAAAAAAAAAGAAAAAAAAAAAAGAAAAGGAAAAAAAAAATAAATAAAAGACTGATTTGTTAAAAATAGAAAATTTATTGATGTTTTATGAAAATAATACATGAGCAAATCCAATATAAGATATAAATAAGAATGTATGAAAAGCCACAAAGAATATATATATATATATATATATATATATATATATATATATATGTATGTATATATATATATATATATATAGAAGCCGTTGAAATGGTATATGAAAGTAAGAACATAATTATTATTCATTTGTGTGTATGTAAATAAAGTATACACTGTAAAGTTGTATTTGTTTGCTTGGTCTCCATAAAGGAATATATATATATATATATATATATATATATATATATATTTAGGATAGCGGAGACTTAGAGTCAACAGAGGTTGGTAATTGTCTGTTTCTTACTTTGGTCCGATGATCGTATGGGCGAGAAATTGCCAATTGCCAATCACCGTTGACTCTATGTCTTGAATATATAAGTTCTATGACCGATATTGAGCACTCTCATGTTATATATAAATATATATATATATATATATATATATATATATATATATATATATATTCAAAGAAGGAATAGACATAAACATTAGTAGAGTTGTTTTTTTCTTAAATTTGGTAATACGGACCAGCCTTCGGTTATCATAAGAATTTAAAAAATATTTCAAGATTATTTACATTTGAAAACTGAAAGGCTTACGAATTCCAAGTGATTGGCTTCACGTGTCATTTGAAATTTAACTTTTACGATATCGCTGCCCGATTTTGCAAGTGTTTATAAATAATTTCAAATGTGCTTTTTCTCTTAAAAATGTCAGTAAATACGAAAATCAGGCGATTGGAGGAAATGGATTTTTATGTAATGATTTTCAATATATATATTTAGCAATTTGAAGATATTCTAAAACAACGGCCATCCGAAGATTTAAGTCGTTAAGTTTAATTTTATCTCACACGTGAACACCTATTTCATGGCGTTCTTAAATCTATCACTCTTGAAATGTATACTTTCCTGAAATAAACATCCTCTGATGAACAAAACCGGTTAGGAATAACAGATTTCTATATATATATATTGAGGTATCTATCTATCTATCTATCAAGAGAGAGAGAGAGAGAGAGACAGAGAGAGAGAGAGAGAGAGAGAGAGAGAGAGAAGTTTTTCCTGTCGGCGAGTAAAATGTTGAGAATACAAATCAATAAAAAACAAAAAAAACCCACAAAAAACTCGATGAATAAGCCTTGTCCCTCATATTTAAAGAAGCGTGCTTTCTTTGCCTCAATATATATATGTATATATATATGTATATATATATGTGTGTGTGTGTGTGTGTATCTGTGCGTATGTATATATATATATGTATATGCATAAACATGTGTGTGTGTGTGAGTGTGTGTTTAAAGGTTTAATCATCTATGATGAAAATGTTTCACACCTTCTCAAGAACATATATTGTCAGTATAATGCCGAAATTACTTTCTGTCTCTCATATATATATATATATATATATATATATATATATATATATATATATATATATATATATATATTTGTGTGTGTGTGTGTGTAATTATACAAATTGGGAAAAACAATGTTTTCAGAGGATGATTTTATTTGTAGTGGAATCATTTCCCTACGTTAAATATATCGTTCTCTCAATCAATATATAACTTTTAACGTTGGAAAATAGTGTGTGTGTGTGTGTGTGTGTGTGTGTGTGTGTGTGTGTGTGTGTGTGTGTGTGTGTGTGTGTGTGTGTGTGAAATTGCTTGATACCCCCTCTAGAGCGTATATTGTCTGAATAATACAAACATTTCTCTGTCTCCCTCTCTCATATACAGTATGTATGTGGGTGGGTTTATAAAAATAACAATATTTATATTGGCCTTATAAATTTATATAAAAATAGCTTGTTAAATGAAAGTTTACATCAGTACATATTCTTGAAATAGAAAAACAAACAAAATCAAATGTTTTCAAATCAAATAAAAGCAAGAAATGTTGTAAAACGATAAAAAATATTTTCTCCCATTGGTTAGTAAAAAGTTCCAAGGCGTCATATAATGTTAGTAAACAAAAATATCAGTTAGTACTTCCCATTTAACTTTTTAGTGTGTATATCAGGAAGGTGATGGTGGTACTAATAGTGGTTGGTGAACTTGGAACAGACCCCCAAGGGCTTGAAAAAAAGACTGGGGTAAATGGAGATTTTAAAAGTCAATAAAATTTAAATAAGCTTTCGTTTTTTTTTTGTTTTCGCCTTTTTTAACGTTTTGAATCTCCGACCTTAAAAAAAGTTATCAAAATAAAAAATAAAAAATAAAAAATTCAGAAAGAGTGTTGACACCTTGAAATAAACTTCGAGGCCATGTCAGCAATTTATAAATTAAATATTAAAAATTTTTGACATTTTATTTTTAGTGGTTAATAAATACAGATATGGTGAATGTTAAAAAAATATATACGTGGAACCCTAACAAGTACAACCATTCTGAGTCAAAGTGGACCTGGGAGTAATGACAATGAAGGAATACCCTTGATCTAACTTGAAAGTAAAAATAAAATCAAATAAAAAAAGAATAAAAATAAAATTTTGGTAAAGTTCAATATTCAACGTTTGGTAATTTTTTAAAACATGTACCATATCTGTATTTAAAATAAATGCAGATACGATGAATGTAAAAAAAAAAATTACAGCGCTTAATCGAGAATTTATTTTCATTTTAAAAGATTTAATTTCCTATTTTTAGCTTTCACCGTATCTGTGTTTATAAAAATATAGATTGGGTAAATGTTAAAAAAAATTACCGAACGTAATATATTGAACTTTATCGAAAATCTATTTTCCATTTGTTTTTAATTAATTCTATTTTTCTAGCAAGAACATCTTGAGTATCCCTTCATTGCCATTACTCCCAAGTCCACTTTGACCCAGAATGGTAGTACCTGTTAGGGCCCCATGTATGAGTCAAATAGATCTCTTTAGAAATTATTCGTATTCGATACGATCGTATGCAAGAAAAAACAAAACAAAACAAAACAAAAACAACACAAAAATGTAAATATTCCCTAACCTCTCGACTTAAATAACTGTTGAAGGGTTGACGTGCCATAAAAATCAATTAATCCTTTAAGAGTGCTTACTATCGAAATGCTCAAAAATTTTAATCAGAAGGCATTTTAGAAGACTTAGGTATTTAAGAATTTTATTTATTTTTTTAAATGTTTTTTTTTTTTTATAAAGGTTATACACAAAACTACGGCTTATATTTATAAAATGACAATGGTAGATGAAAGTAAGAACATAATTATTATTCATTTGTGTGTATGTAAATAAAGTATACAATGTAAAGTTGTATTTGTTTGCTTGGTCTCCATAAAGGAATATATATATATATATATATATATATATATATATAGGATAGCGGAGACAGAGTCAACAGAGGTTGGTAATTGTCTGTTTCTTACTTTGGTCCGATGATCGTACAGGCGAGAAATTGACAATTGACAATCACCGTTGACTCTGTCTTGGATATATAAGCTCTATGACCGATATTGAGCACTCTCATGTTATATATATATATATATATATATATATATATATATATATATATTCAAAGAAGGAATAGACATATACATTAGTAGAGTTGTTTTTTTAATTTATTTCTTTTTGAATGGCTTTCTTATAAACGTTATACAGAAAACTATGGCTTATATTTATAAAATGACAAACGAAACGGGAATATTATTTATTAAAACCTAAAATAATTAGAGAATTATTTTTATTTATTTATTGCGGACTTTTTTCCTCATCTTGGTAGTTTTTGTGTAGTTTCTTCTTTCACTACGTTTCGGCCAAATTTCACCTCTGGCCTTCTTCAGGTGAAATTTGGCCGAAACATAGTGAAAGAATAAACAACACAAAAACTACCAAAATGAGGACAAAAAGTCCGCAATAAATAAAAAAAAAATAAATTCTCAGATTAAGAAGCCTCATCTCAAAATGATTCCAATTAAAGACAATTAAAATAATTATGCAAATTAGATATCCTACGATTATTTGTTAGTACTTAACTGCACATGATTGTATTACGGGTTGACATACCGTTAAAATCAATCAATCCTTTGGTATTAAACATGATATAGGCGTTTTGATGTTTTCCTATATACCCAATCATTCATATACAGTGTCCCAAAAGTCTGGACATAAAAGAAATATCACTAATTTTAAACAGTTATAATCTTTTTTTAAAATCCTCCCAAATTAGATGAGAGTTTTGTTGAAAGAGGAAAGAATTAGACTGGTACTTCTCAGTGGAGATGAAAGATGGTCATATCGAAAGATAGCAGGTGTTTTTAATGCCTGTCACCCTAAGAGGATCCCAATTAACTTTTCAACAGTTGGGAAATGGGTGGAAAGTTTAATGTAGAGTTACTGCACCGGGTTTACCTGAATCTCGTAAAACACATAAAACTTTTTGGGAAGATGTTATAGATTATTATTTCAGTTAAATGAAGTATTTTTGAAACATTCATTAACCCTTTGAACTCTCAGTTCCCTCTGTCATTTGAACTTGACAGAGCGTAAAGAGAAAAAAGAAAAGTTCTACTTGTATATCGAGGTAACTGTCTCAAAGGATTGGAAATTGGCATTTTAGCTTATGAATCCAATAGTACTGTATTGTAGTATAGTGTCATAGACTGTTTTAAGATACTTCCGGGGTTTTAACACTTTCAATTGGGTTACAATCAAATGATTTTAATTCAATTATTAAAAGGTGAAATGATATAAGTCCTATTAATTTTTGATTACGTCGATAAGTTCATTCAGTTAGTCAGTTACTATAAACTAACTTTTGCGCGACAACGCAGCACATCTCGAAGAGAGAGAGAGAGAGAGAGAGAGACAGACAGACAGAGACAGAGAGAGACAGAGACAGTGACAGAGACAGAGACAGACAGAGACAGACAGAGAGAGCCGAATGTCGTTCGCAGATCTACACTCCCGTAAAAATTTACGACAGGAATACAACATTTACATTTTGCTATCTTAGATGATACACAGCTATTTTAATTTTCAGTGAGAAGTTCGTTTTCCTTAAAAGCATTTTGAAATGACTGTGATGAGGACAGCTATAAGAACGCCATAAGATCGATTTCGATTTCTTAATGGTATATCAACCTTCATGGGTTATTTACTTCCAAAGCTATCCTTGTAGAAGAATTGAGGTGGTACTATTTAACCCCTAACAGGTGGGGATAAGGGAATTCATAATTCATACCTTTCCTGAAAGTATTAGCCCGAAAATGAATGTAATACTGTGAATGGAGTTCGAACTCGCTTACTACGATGTCGAAGCCTTTAAAGCACAGGAACTACCTTGCTGACTGAAGTTTGCTTAGACTAAGTGATCACCCATCTAAGAACTGAGGAGACCTGTCGTTGCTTAACTTGTTAGTTATTAAACTTTGCTTTGCCTAGCACACTTAATTTAGGTTGCTTCCAGTACTTGCTGTTACAAAGTGGTCACCCATCTAACTGCCGACAGAATCGTCACTGCTTAACTTTTAACCTGCTCTTACTACGTGGTTACCCATTTAATTACTAAACAAACGCATTATTGCTTAACTTATTTCTCACTAAGCTTTGTTTTGTCTGGCGCACTGGCCTTATGTTGCTTCGCGTACCTGCTGTTCCAAATTGGTCACCCATCCAAGTGATGAACAGTATCGTCACTGCTTAATTCGTTATTTACTAGGGAAGCGTGTTTAACGTTACGGTCATTATCGTATAAAATAGAATCGGTGATCCGAGTTCAAATCCTACACGAAACTGTTTGTGTTTCATTTCGCGCTAGTGCCGTTGGGAATGGAGTTCGAACTCGCTAACTACGATGTCGCCATTCAGCTCGTTAGCCACAACACCGTGGCGCGTCCTCCATAGAAAAAGAATTTACGACGACGGCGACCATCATTCATCTGTCAAATTTTAAGTAGATAATTATTACGGAGTCGGAGGAATCTTTTCGTTGAGAACGCAGAAGCATCAGTCGACTGAAAACCTTTCAAATGAGAAGTTTTCTTTGTTTGAGATGATGATGATGATAGTTATAAAACACATTGAGAAGTACGTTTTGAAGTACGTTGCCAAATTTATTTCATATGTGTCAAAGTTTCCAGAATAAACAATTTTCAATTCAATGTTTAGTTATAAATTCAATTTTCCATTCAATTCAATTCAATTTTCATTTCAATATCCAACTAAAAAAACAGAATGAGGAGAAATTTTACATTCGATTACAATATTACATTATATATATATATATATATATATATATATATATATATATGAAGAAAGCAGGAAAACATAATCCAAAGAGGTGAATTTATTATGATGTACAGTTGACGTTGAACATTTCGGTTCCAGTAACCATCATCAGGACATGGATATCAAAATAGTTCACATAGCGATAGATGCTTGTTGAGATGGCAGGAGCAAATGAAAAGTATACAACGAAAAGATACATAAACGTGCACATACTGAAACCGAAACGTTTCACGTCGACTTAACATCATAATAAATTCACCTATTTGGATTATGTTTTTCTGTTTTCTACATACTGTCGGATTTTGATCCATATTTACTTTCATATATATACATATATATATATGAAAGTGATGAAAAGAAATATAATAAATAGTAAAATATTGGTTGCATCGTGAAAATTCAACATTGCATTTACGCAGGGAATGTCCCCAGTGAATTGTTTTGTGAACTTTTTCAGCAGTCTTTCTGTTAAGCATTTCGAAGAAAAACGCAATAAAAAGTTGTATCATCAAATTTAAAGCAGGATCTTTCTGCAATATAGTCCTATCTATCTATCTATCTATCTATCTATCTAAGTGTGTGTGTGTGTGTGTGTGTGTGTAATATTTTTAAAATCATCGTCCTCCATCAAGTTTAATGTTCTCTACAATATATGTGTTTACGAATCATACATATCTAATATTTGTGAACAGGATTTGGCACTAGATAACCCATAGTGGTTGATATGCCATAAAACCCAATCAACCAACATCCATCAAGTTGATTATATTATTAACAGTTTCGGATCAGGCTTAAATTCATATTTCGAGGTACAGGAGCTTGCAATGTCATGTAGCAAAGTCGACACTTAAAAAATGTTTCTGTGGCATTTGTTAATTCTATAACTCGTCGCTTGGGGGTAAAAAAAATCTGGATTTCTTGATGTAAAAGAGTAAAAAAGGTGAAAAGAATGTCTCTTGGTGTTTGTCAAAACGAACACCAGGAGGCAACTAGTCATAAAGTCCCTTCGTCACAAAAAAAAAAAAAAAAGAAAGAAAAGCAAAAACATAATTCAAATGTAGCACGCGAACTGGACGCAAATGCACATTGCACATTGGGCAGCAAGTTTTCACCACTTGACACAGTTTTAAGTCAACCAGCCACGTGATGTACTTCTAAATTAACTGATTTGTTTTCATGTAATATTTTTTCTTGTCTTTGGGAGCAGTTTTAGTGATTTTGAAAAGTTCACAAGGTAATCACTGGGGACCATTGATGAGATATGTGAGGTGGCAGGTTTGCCTTGGATTTCGTGCTAGCAAATGTTAAGGAAAGATTTTATAATAATAATGATAAGGATAATAATTATCTGGAGACTTGAGGAGACTTGCTGTCATTCAAACCCCAGTGAAAGATCATCAGCGTTAGCTGATGTAAAAAAATCTCAAGGAGTAAAATAATAATAATAATAATAATAATAATAATAATAATAATAAAGAGAGAACTTGCAAAATTGTCGACTTTGCTGTACCGGCTGACCACAGAATAAAATTGAAAGAATGTGAAAAGAAGGATAAGTACCTCGACCTTGCTAGGGAACTGAAAAAACTATGGAACATGAAGATGGCAATTATACCAATTGTGATTGGTGCGTTTGGCACTGTAACTAAAGGATTACTAAAGGGAATGGAGGACTTGGAAGTTGGCGGACAAGTGGAGACCATCCAAACTACAGCATTATTGAGAACGGCCAGAATACCGAGAAGAGTCCTGGAGACTTGAGGAGACTTGCTGTCACTCAGACTCCAGAGAAAAACCATCAGCTAATACTTATGTGAAAAACTCTAAAGGTGTAAATAATAATAATAATAATAATAATAATAATAATAATAATAATAATAATAATAATAATAAACTCGTAAGGAGGATAATAATAATAATGATGATGATGATGATTATAATTATGATAATTAATATTTCTTGTTTTTCTCAGAAGATAACAAAAAAAAACAAACAAACAAAAAAAAACAAAACAAACAAAAAACAACGTGATATGATTTAAAAGAACAAGTTTAAAATGACGCACTTTTTTTTTCAAAATTTTGGCTGGGTACGTGTAAATAGTCCAATTAATCCGCCGTATTCTCTCGTATATTATTCATGTTTATTCATATGCGTGCATATATGTAGGAGTAAGAAAGTGTATGTCTGTATATGTGTGTGAAAGTATGTATGTATTCATGAGCGATGTGCATATGTATACATTTTTGGAAGAGCATGTGCGGCTTTGAGGTTGATCTAGTTCAATCTAATACACCCCCCCCACAACAACAATATTCCCCTGACCTCCCCCCGCAAACAAGCGTTTGAACGTATACTACGATTTGACTTATCGTTTGGGATGATTTATTTAACCCTCCCACTGGATGCAGTCTAGTTTCATGCCTACGATATTTTTAGCAGGGTCGTACCCCTCTTCAGTGGAAATACAGTCAGCATATTATAAGCCTCATCGACAGAATGAATTACGATTTGAGGGAACAAGTTCGAAATGAATCAACATTTATCGAAAAATTTGGGACCGGTTATTTTTGCCCCACCCCCACTTCCTCCTGACATACACATAGTAATGAAAATGTTTTTCATTTTAGAGTCTTAACTTCGTCTGTCAATCTATGTGTGTGTGTGTGGGTAAATAGTTGGTCAGACTGTGTTCTTTAACCTTGGTATGGCAACCGGTCTAGCAGAAGGAACACTCTGAATTCAAACCTGTTAAACTCCGCTTAAAAATTAATCTTGTGTCATATCCTGAATTTAAACCAGTTGTGGACCTGGAGAGGGATGGGTTCCATCAGATTGTTCGTGCTCAAGACAAGTTGCACTCAGTAACAATTATCATTAAAAGAAACTGATTCGGCAAACTATGTTCGATCATGAACGAATTTGTTTAAATTCCCCATAGGGTTAAATATCCTTGTGAAAGGTAGGAATCTACCTATTTCTTTTCATGCTATAAGAAATAAGTTGGACCGACTGAGCTCTTTAACTTTGACATAGTAACCGGTCTCAGAGAAGGAAAATTTTGAATTTAAACCAGTTGTAGTACCCCTCTTCAGCGGAGATACAGTCAGCATATTATAAACCTCACCGACAGAATGAATTACAATTTAAGGGAACAAGTTCGAAATGAATCAACATTTATCGAAAAATTTTGACATGAAGAGGGATGGGTTCCAGTCGGCTATTGGTGTCTAAGGTGTGCCACACGAGTAGCGCCCCTCATGACCAAACTAATTTCCGGGACCACAGAGAGACGTTTATGTATGTGTTAGTGCGTGTGTATAAATGTACATGTGTGTCTGTATGTGTGTTGTGCGTCCTTGTTCAAACAAAGAAATTCGTGGGTGATGAAAGTGATAATCAATTTTCCGTTGGATATATATAACTGCTAAAGTTTATTGGAATGCTGGCCTGATCCCTGTAAATTTGGTGCTGCGTCGACATTCTGGGAATCTGCTCTTGGTTGGGATAGAATTCTTCCTCATTTGGGTAACTGTTCATTGATTCCTCTTCCATTTTCAGAGAACAATAACGTCTGTGGTCTTTCAAGAGATTAGCCAGATATTCTTTTTCCTCTTCCAATTTCACGTTTTTACACTGAAGGATTCTAATGTCGTTTTTAAGATCTTTCACAGTCTGTAAACAAGGAAAAAAATGGCGAATTATATAACAAATGAAAACTGGTGATTATAACTTTAACAACAATATAATTGCGTTTCCCTTCGTGCTAATGTCCTTTTGAAAAGCTTGAACCCTTCTATTCTCTCTCAGCTATTGGTAAATAGTAAGGCAGACTGGGTTCTTTAGCCTTGGTCAGGCAAACAGTTTTAGCGAAGAAATATATGTTACGTGTGGTTACGTTGTTATTTCCTCGCTAAATGTTGTGGGAAAATAAAGGTGTGAGAGAGAGAGAGAGAGAGAGAGAGAGAGGGGGAGAGAGACATCGAAAGGTTTTTATGATAGTTTTAATGGCATCATGGAAAAGGGTTTACGTTTATACTGCAAGTCTCGTAGGAAGGAAGGAAGAGTTGAGAAGGCATTTTAGCAGCTAAATGCCTGAGCGAAATGTGCATCGTTAGGTTAGCAAAGGTCGTGTTTGCTGGTTAAGGACAGGAATAATGTAGTCACCCATGAATGTGTGGTCCTGGTCGTTTGGGGAGAGAAGCAATTTTGTCTCCAGAAAATGTTTCCTAGGGATGAAGTAGCTGGATGTCTGAGCGGAGTTGTGCATCGGAGTCGACATAGCCAATTTTGGAGGTGACATAAAGTTGTTCCTGTGTGTGGCAGATTGAATTCATCTAATTTATAATCAAATGGGAACTCTTGGTCTAAAAAAATAGACTCAAGAGGTAGATAAATTAGATAGCTTTCCTCATGGTGTCGTGATGCTGCCGCTAAAAAGAGAGCAGACAGTAAATACATCTGTCCTTTTCCCCAATTTGGTGCTGCCCGGAAAAATGGTCCGGGATGAATAGGATAAGTCATCTTCATTGGGTGAAAATATGCGTCGACCCTAACGGTCAATTAATTAACGCGCCAAACAAAAATATGAAGTTCTTTCTGCTACACAGTCTAGGAGAAGGAAAACTTCGAATTCAAACCAGTTTTACCCCAGCTTAAAAAATTGTACTTGTTTCACATCCTGTCCCTGGAGGAAGGCTTAGGTAAATACCTTAACCCAACCCCCTAAAGCCAACTCAAGCCAACGACAAAAATGACTCATGAATACTTCAAAGTGTTTTTAACTAATTTTATGGCGCTGATTTAGTATCATCAGCTGTATTGCAGATTAACATTATAAATGATGGAAATCACTCCCCACTTCATCTCAATTTCTACCCCCACTCCATCCTAGGACGTAATGGCCTTTATTTGTCCTTGACTTTGAGGCCCCATGTCACAGAGAAAACCTGAAGGCATTATGAGCAAGACAAAACTTTTCGCCCCTTCACATCTATACCTCGGGGGTGGGGCTGACTACTTTCTTTTGTTACACCAGTGTACAAGGACTCCCTAAAATGATAGCCTCCCCCCCCTAACTGACCCAACAAATTCGTCTTCTGTTCATGCCTGTATATCGGAACATCACAAAAATAACAATATTCATTGCACAAACCAACAATTCGCCCCATGAATGTTAGGAAGTATTTTCAACTAATTTTGTTTGGTTTGTTTAATGGCATATCAACCTTTGTAGGTTATTTAATGCCAAATCCATCATACTAGAACAGTAATGGTACTATCTAACCCATAACTGGGAGGATAAGGGGGTTCATACCTTTCCTAAGGTTATTTGACCGAAAGTGAACGTAATAGCACGACTGGTGTTCGAACTCGTATACTACGATTCCGCAGTCCATCGCTTTAATCATTACACTACGAGGACACACCCACTACGGTACCCTGAAGAATATAGACGCACAAGAAACTGCTGTTCGCTCTCTTGGCTCTTGGCAGCAAGCAAACTTACACGCGTCTAGGCTTTGGCCGTAACATACGGACTGGACCTCGTAGCATACTCTTCCTCGTTAGCTGCGTTCAGTTAAGCACAACAACGGACACAAACTATTTATGGAAGCCCTTATGCAGCAGCGCACGGCCCTTCTTGACGTCGTAGCTTGATCCCTGATAGAGCCCCACCAACAAGTCATGAGAGAACAATATGCAACACAGCGACTCCATAGGTATCTTACAGACTTTGAATACACCGCCACTGGCTTCACTCTTCCTGGATGAATACTTGCAGCGCAAGAGACTTACACAACCCTACTTTCTGTTCTAACGTTTCATCGAACCACGCAAGAGACCTTACGTAGTTATCTACCTCACCAGTGTTGTATGTCGACATCTCAGAGCGATTCTATTCCGTCATCAGCTTCTATTTGAAGCAGGCCCAAGAAGAGAACGCCGATCATCGCCTTCCATGCAGCCCTTTCCAACTTCTTCCCGTCCATTCCATATGGGTGCGAACGAAAACTTAGCTTTCATTACACATATCCAATGTAGTTATTTGATAAGCTGAGCTTAGTTTGATAAAAAGCCATGAGTATGGAGATCCTTGTGAAAATCGAACTCACTAACAAGGATTTACTAGCCTAACTCTACACTTTAAACTACGCAAAGAGGTCATAGTATTCCTTTAATAAGATGAGCTTAGTTTGGTACAAGGCCAGGAGTATGGAGCTCTTTGTGAAAATCTGACTCACTAACAAGGATTTACTAGTCTAACACGTTTGATATTAAATTACAAATAGACTTTATTAAGCTTAGCTTAGTTTGGCACTAGGCAAGAAATATGAGGGACCCACTAAGAATCTAATTCATTTTTAATTGTAATTCAGTTTACAACGTATTAATTATAATTAATCATAATATAATATAATATAATATAATATAATATATGCTGAAATATATTTTATGATTATATAATAAAATAATATAATATAGTACAGTATAATAATATAATATAAGATAATTATAATAAAATATATTATTTTAATTATATTATATTATTATATTATAGTTTATATTATTTCATTATACTATATTGAATTATTTTATGTCATTAAATATAATATAATATAATATAATAAATGCTGAAATATGATATAATATAAATTATGATTAATTATAATAGAAATTCAGTTTACAAAGTAATGATAACGTTCATCTATTCAATGTAATTATCAAGGGAGATAACAATCAAATGCTAACTAAAGAGTAAGTAAGTTAGCGACCATAGTCGAGGGTGACCCGAAGGCTCCCTTTTCGATAGCTACTACACCAAGGTGTAGGGGAGGGCGCTACTCCATTCCCAGGATTGCTCCACTTTACCCTTGAACCGTACCTTATAATGCTGAGTGTTAAGCAAGGTGGTATCAAGTTCCATTTTTAAAGTCTTTGGTATGACTCGACCTGGGATTGAACCCAGGTCTCCCGGGCCATTGGCGAACACTAAAGAGTACTTCTATTTATTTATTCATTTATGATTAATTACAATAGAAATTATATATATGACAGGTTTGGCTTTATGGTATATCAACTATTGTAGGTTATTTAATGCCAAATCCATTTTCAAACATATAAACATTTCTTTTTCAAACAATTCAGTTCAGCTTAAGTACAGTTTTTTGTTTACACACAGTCAAATGTAAAAACAGTTCCATTTCAAATAATTCAGCCAAGCACAAATACACAGTTTAAATGTCAAAACAGTTCCAACTCAAACAATTTAGCTCAACATAAGTTAGCAGTTCAAATGTCAAAACAGTTCTATTTCAAACTGCGCACCTATATTAAACGTAACTGCCCGAAACAGAACTGCCCTTGACATTGAAACAACACAATTTGCACAAGTACACAATTTAGTTCTATTACAACCATAGATAGGATCCTATTAGGTGCTACCACTCCAGAGTGGACCTGGGAGTGATGGTAATAATAGGGAACTCTGCATTTCCCAAAGCTCCAGCATTACTGAAGTTTCATCATCAGAATGTTTAGTGTTATACATAGGACACTCGCTGGAGAAGTCTTACTCCTCTGCAGAGAATTGCCCAATCGGCTGGGGATGTAGAATACACAGAGTGCTTTTCTGCAGAGAGGTAAGACCCCTCCCCAAAGAATGTCCTGCATATGACATTAAACAATCTGATGGTGAGGTTCCGATAATGCTGGAGCTATGGGGATGCTGAGTACCCTTTCATTGCCATCGCTGCAAAGTCTACTCTGGCCCGGCCGAGTAGCATTTAATAGGGTCCTATTTATGGGTCAAATAGAACTAAACTGCGTACTCATGTTAAACTGAATAGAACTGTTTTTGTATGCTAAACTGAATTGTTTGAAATAGAACTGTTTTTGTATGTTAAACTGAATTGTTTGAAATAGAACTGTTTTTGTATGCTAAACTGAATTGTTTGAAATAGAACTGTTTTGACATTTAACTATGTGTAAACAAAAAAGCTATACTTATACTAAACCGAGTTTTTAAAACTTTTATCAAAATGATTTAATTCAGCGTTAAATTACCCGAAAAGGGTTGATAGGCCGTAAAACCAATCAACTTCTGCAGAGACGCAGTCGATGTATTCCCAGCAGACAGGGCCATATATGGGAGGTGTCTGCTTTAACAGAGGTTGGCATAAAGCGAGTATTCAAAGAGTTATCTTAGCGAGTATTAAAAGGAGTGTGTAAAAAGAGTATGTATCTGGAAAAAAATCGATCAAAGTTGATAAGAAAAGAGAAATTTTACATTTTCAAGAACCCGTATTTTTTCTTTCTTCTTTTCGCGGCATTTCTGGGCAGCTTTTCTGTTCTTCGCACGTCTGTTCTCAATAAGAAGACTGTTTTCCTCATCACTAGGATGCAACTAAAAAATAGATAAATAAATGAAAAATTAAAATTAAAAATCTGAAAATCAGTAATCATTTTACTATAGCAATATCAATTGTACTTAAACGCATTCTTCTTCTTCTTCTTCTTCTTCTGAGTTTTTCACACCCGTGTTTGCTAGAGGTCATTCACTGGAGTCTGAGTGACAGATAATCTCCTAAGGTCTCCCGAACTCTTCTCCGTATTCTCGCCGATCTCAGTAATGCTGGAGTTCGGATGGTCTCTATTCTTCCACTGATTTCTTCCAGTCCCTTCTCAAAGACATTAGGGACCATTCTATACGCACCAACTACAATTGGTATCATAGCTTAGATGGTTCTCTGTCAAAGTCGAAGTATTTGTCTATCTTTTCGTCCTCATGTATTCTCTCTTTATGGTCATTTAAAACGGCAAATCCACAAGTTCTCTTTTTTGTTAATAAACACGAGGCCTGATCTTCTGGCTGGGATTAGTTGATCCGTTTCTATCTTAATAACCCAGAGAATTTGGTGCGTCTTATTCTTTGTGATAGGTTTTCTGGTTTGAGCATATATGATTTGATGGTCAAATTCTAATCTTTTGTACAATATATGATTTGA
Organism: Sepioteuthis lessoniana; assembly: GCA_963585895.1. Lineage (NCBI taxonomy): Eukaryota > Metazoa > Mollusca > Cephalopoda > Myopsida > Loliginidae > Sepioteuthis > Sepioteuthis lessoniana. The sequence continues at coordinate 37,884,388 of OY757940.1, read as the reverse complement.
TGGTATGGTTAAATCTTAATCACCTGTACAATATATGATTTGATGGTATAGTCAAGTTTTAATCTTTTGTACAATATATGATTTGATGATATGGTTAAATCTTAATCACCTGTACAATATATGATTTGATGGTATAGTTAAATCTTAATCTATTGTACAATATATGATTTGATGGTATGGTCAAATTTTAATTCCCAGTAGTTTATATCTAATTTACTGTATCTATTTATTATGTAATTAACCCTTTCATTTCTGTTTCCACAAAATATATATTTGCTATTCTTTTGCGTATTATTAGCATGACACATTTTTCATGCCTAATCCCATTCCTATTTGGTGGCACTATAGTCTTAGTGTTTGTATTAGAGTTTTCAGTTAATTATTATTATTATTATTATTATTATTATTATTATTATTATTCATTTGAGAGTTTTTCACATCAGCGTGAACTGATGGCTTTCCACCAGTGTCTTGAGTGATAGCAAATTTCCTCTTTTCTCCTGTACTCAGCTTTGTATTCTGGTCGATCTTAATACTGTAGTTTGGCCGGTCTCCGCTTGTCCTTTTATTTCCAAGTCTTCCACTCCCTGTACCAATCCTTTGGAGATAGCCCCGAGCACACTAATTACAATTGGTATCATGTTCCATTGCTTTTTTTCTAGTTCTCTTGCAGGTATTTATATCTCTTTTCGCTTTCTTTTAACTTTACTCTGTGGTCTGCAGGAACGACAAAGTCCACTATTCGGCAGGTTCTCTTTTATTTTTATTTTTTTGTTGACTATTACTATTATGTGATTGATCCTTTCGTTTCTATCATCACATAACCTATATTTGATATTCTGTTGGGTTTTATCTACTTTTGCTTTGATATAATTGGTCCTTATGGCGTTGTTTTTTTGCTGGTATTATAAGATTCGGTTTCTCTCTAACGGTTTTTTTTCTTAGCTATATTCAAGTCTTCTCGTGTGAGATTTTGCTTTTTTTTGTCTCTTGAAATGTCCATACAGTTGTTTTTCTCCTCTTTTTTGTTTCGTAGTTACTACTGGAGAAGCAGGGACGAGCTCATAAGTGATGTACTCCTATGGATCCTCTCATATAGCCGAGCAAAAGCAAGACGACCAGCACGAACATACATACAGCAGCTCTGTGAGGATACGGGATGTAGCCCTCAAGACCTGCCAGAAGCGATGAATGATAGGGAGAAGTGGCGAGAGAGGGTCAGGGATATCTGTGCTGGCTGCACGACATGATGATGATGATGATGATGATGATGAGTTATTGTTGTTCTGTTCATCTTTGTGTTTTTGTGTTGTTTCTAATCGTTGTAATTTGTCTTTCTTTACCCTTTTTTTATGAAGTCTTCGAGTCGTTGTATCGCTGTATCGACGCAATCTTTAATGCCGAGGGGTCCTTTTCCTTCTTCTTTTCTTGATGTATATAGTCTGTCGTTTCTGGGTTGTAAGGGTTTATGCATCGACGTGAGTTTTCTTGTTCTCTGGTGCATTTGTTGAAGTTCTTTCTTCATCCGCTTCAAGAATGGTCCTGAGTTTTTTACAAGAGAGACAGCCCAGGTATTTATTCCCGCAATATAGTTTTGTTTCGAGTAGTTTTCTTTTCGTTTTCCAGAGGTCTTCTTTTAAAATTGTTTCTTTCATCTCTAGTTGTTTCATGTAGTCTGCTTCCAATATTCCTAAGTATGTTTCCTTTTCTCCGAGCGTTCTGATTTTTTCTTGATTTGGTAGTTCAATTCCTTCCGTCATTTGTCTTTTTCGCTTCTCATTATTACCACGGCACATTTTTCTTTGCCAAATACTGTCTTTATATTTTGACTATATATTCTTACTACCTATATTAGGGATTCCATTTTTTTAATTCTAGCAAACAGTTTTATGACGTTCATGTTCATTTGGTGGTTAAAATTTACATGTGATTTTGTAAACTTGTAACCACCTGTGCATTTCCTATATAATTGAATGGCATCATCGATATTACAATTAGTAATGATGATAGCGCATCTCCGTGGAATATACCTCTCTGGATTTTTACCTCAGCTAAACTTTTTCCTCCTGCTGTTAATTCCACTTTCCAGTTTTTCATGGTTTCCTCAATAAACTTGATGACTTTGTCGGATATCTTGTGCATTTTGAGATTGTCTATTATTTAGCTTTGCGGGACTGTATCTTTTGCCTTTTTGTAGTCAATCCACGCCATTGCTAGAGTTTTGCGTCTCGTTTTGCGCTCCCTGAAGATGTATTGATCAATGTATTGTAGATCACCGGATCCTCTTGTTCTTTTGTGGAATTCTTTCTTCTATTCGGGGAAAAGTCCGCGGCTTATTAGAGAATAGTAAATCGCCTCCCTGATTTGTGCTGTTACTATTTTCTACATCTTCGGTAGGTACGTTATGGGTCTATAGTTGTCATTTTTAGAGGGCCTTTTTGATTCAGGGCGGTCTTTCCTTTGGTCACCTATTCCGGTATATTCATTTTGATAGCTATTATGTCGTGGATGGAAGTGAATTTTTAAAACCAGAATTCATGAATGCTATCATGACCTGATGTTTTCCAATTTGGAACTTTTTTGAGTATTACTCGAAGTAAACGTACGCGTATTTTCACCGTAGGTCCTTCTTCGAGTCCTTGTAGCTTTTTTCTGTGTTATTTATCTATTCGGCTTTTCTGTTATATCCCCGTTCCCATATATTGCTTCAAAATTGTTTTGCATCCGGTTGTTGGTATATCTTCATGCATTCTTCCTTGACTTGCTGGTAGAAATTTTTCCGTTGTTTTGGAATGTCCTGTTTTTTCTGTATTGTTTGATCCTGTTTCGGTATCTTTTTAGTCTTTCTTTTTGGCCAGTACATTCTGATTTATTTCCTTGAGTTGTATCGTTTGTTTTAGTTATGTTGCATTTCAGCGTTTTACCTCTGTCTTCGCAGTTTAGGTTGTCGTCGATTTCTTACTTGTGATTCCAGTCTAATTTCCCATCCAGGTTTTGAATTTCTGTTCGTGCTCTTTAGGGGAACACCGATTATAGCACAGAGTAATTTCACTTCAGGATAGATTAGTTCATTTAATTCTGTGATGTTTTTCGTTGAGATATGTGTTCATAATTTGTTTATTTTTTAGTTTCTGCCAGGGCAGTTTTCCAGTCTTGGTTTCTGAGGGATGGTAATGAGGTTTTCTTTTCAGAAATCATTCTCTTTATAGTCTCTCCATTCATTTTTTCTTGTGTTAGTGTTTGTTCTGTGGTAATTGGCTGTGTGATGTTTCGATTACTATTACTTTTTGTTTCAATTCGGTAGGAGGGTTCTTGTTTTTTAGTATTTAGAGTCTCAATATTTTGTATTAGGGTCTTGTTGAGATGATTCCCTATTTATTTGTTGCAGAAGAAAAACCTTAATTTATCTCAGGTCTCCGGTAAAGGATTGTATCAAACAGCAAATCAGGAAAATTGAAGGAAATAATAATATAGATAATAACGACAATATTAATAAGAAAGAAAGAAAGAAAGAAAGACTTTCATTGATGGAAATGAATATACAAAAATTGAAACAAGGAATAGACTGTGATAGATAAATAGAAAGGAATAGACTAAAATAGATAGATAGACAGATAGAAATGAACAGAATAAGATAGATAGAAACGAATAGACTATGATAGATAGATAGATAGATATGAATGAACTATGATAGATAAATAGAGAGATAGAAATGAATTGGCTATGATAGAGTAGAAATTAATAGATAGATAGATAGATAGATAGTAATGAACAGAATATGATAAATAGAAACGAATAGACTATGATGGATAGAAATGAATCGACTTAGGTGGATAGATAGATAGATAGATAGATCTACTGTTTTTTTTTCTGTCTTTATCACAATTAATATCATTCCAAGATCTGCACTCACTAAAGTTTGACATGACCTCTCCTTGAAAATGAAGGGTTGGCCGTCTTGGCGTAATTAAATCTAAAATTCAGTTAGTAAATATAGGATTGTCGTGACCGGGCCTAAAATTTAGGAAGAGTGTCCTTAAATCAAAAAACAATAGCTAATAGGAGTGTGGCATAAAACCATACCGACTTTTAAGAGTGTGAATCTTTACTAGTATATCGAGTTCGACATATATATATATATATATATATATATATATATATATATATATGTGTGTGTGTGTGTGTGTGTGTGTGTGGTCTTTCATTTAAGCATGTTTGATTAAATAATAAAGACACATTTAGTCAATATAATTTTATTAAGATCCTTTCAAGTTTCCTGATAAGTGTCTTGGTCTCAGGAGGGAATTGATCTTAATAAAATTATATTGACAAAATATGTCTTTATTATTTAATCAAACACACACACACACACACACACACACACACACACACATATATATATATATATATATATATATTTACCAACCTCTCCGCGCGAGCAGCATGTGACATGAGGTCAATTTAAAACAGTTTTTGAATTCAGAGTGTTCTTTCTCCTAGTCTGGTTACATACCAAGATTAAAGAGCCGAGCTTGCCCTACTATTTATCCAAAGCTGAAGGGGGAATAGTTGTATTCATACATTGCCTAAGGGTATTAGCACTATGGGAAATGCTAACTGCCACGCCCAGGATTTGAACTCGGCATACCATATCGTTTTTCTACGACGGTAATTGTTACACTACAAACGCCTCTATACATACAATTTATCATTTGGCTTAAGATTTTCTACGGAATAAATAATTCTTCCATTAGATATATAGGTTAGAATGTATAGTTTCTGAAATAAGTGGACCAGTTCCCATACCTTGGTAGTAATATCTCATATGCTGAAAGCTATGGCAATATACACATTGGAAAATATTGACAAGGGGACTTGGACGAAACACTGTCAGAAAAAGCTTGATGGGAAGTACAAAAAGATGCTGCATGCTGTTTTGAACGGCCAGAATACTGAGAAGAATCCTGGAGACTTGTGGAGATTTGCTCTCACTCAAACTCCAGTGAAAGACCATCAGCTAACGCTGACGTGAAAAACTCTCAAGGAGTAAATAATAATAATAATAATAATAATAATAATAATAATAATAATAATCTTTCCTTACATGAAGTTACGGAAGTGGAGATTGGCAGAATATGTCAACTGAAAATAAAAACAGTACCAGTAGTTGTTGAAGCAGTGGAACTGCTGTGAAAGACGGTCGGTGCATTTATTAACAACTTACCCGGACAGTTTAATCTAATGCAATGTGTCTTAAGGAAATTCATGTAACAAATAAAGGAAACAAAAGTAATTATTTATCTGCTTATAACAGGTAAATATTGAGTTTCCTTCGTGCATTAACAATATTTGCAACACCCAAGCTGTGATTACTTGGCTATCGGGTGTAGGTCTGTAGGCGAGACCCGGATGATCGCTCAAAGAAAACAAACTTCAGTGAAAAAGCATCAATTATCAATGTTGCCAAAAAGATTACGAATAGTAAAACAACAACAACAATAACAATAATAATAATAAAGACTGAAAGAATGTGAAAAGAAGAATAAGTACCTCGACCTTGCTAGGGAATTGAAAAAACTGTGGAACATGCAGGTGACAATTATACCAATTGTAATTGGTGCGTTTGGAACAGTAACTAAGGGATTACTAAAGGGACTAGAGGACTTGGAGGCTGGCAGACGAGTGGAAACCATTCAAACGACAGCATTGTTGAGAACTGCCAGAATACTAAGAAGAGTCCTGGAGACTTGAGGAGTCTTGCTGTCACTCAGACTTCAGTAAAAAACCATCGGCTATCGCTGATGTGAAAAGCTCTAATGATTGAATAATAATAAAAAGAGAGAGAAGAAAAAGAAAAAAAAGAGAATTTGCCAAATTGTCGACTTTGCTGACCACAGAATAAAACTGTGAGAATGTGAAAAGAAGGATAAGTACCTCGACCTTGCTAGGGAATTGAAAAAATTATGGAACATGAAAGTGACGATTGTACCAATTGTGATTGGTGCTTTTGGCACAATAACTAAAGGATTATTAAAAGGCCTAGAGGACTTGGAAGTTGACGGACTGGTAGAGACTATCCAAATGACAACATTACTGAGAACGGCTAGAATAGAGAGAAGAGTCCTGGAGATTTGAGGAGACTTGCTGTCACTCAAACTCCAGTGAAAACCCATCAGCTAATACTGATGTGAAAAACTCTAAATAATAATGATAATGATAATAACGGTCTACAAAGGCGAGTAAAAGAGACCAGGAGAAACTTGAGATCAGAGAAGAATCGAGATCATTCAGATCACAGCAGTGTTAAAATTATCTAAAATACTAAGAAGAGTCCTGGAGAACTGAGGAGACTTGCTGTCACTCAGAATCCAGCGAAAAACCATCAATTAGATCTGGTTGGTTGGTTGTTGGGTTTTATGGCATATCTATCCGAGTAAGTTATTTAAAGCCAAATTCTGTTTGTACATATATCAAATATATGATTTGTAAATATCTTTTTTTGTTGGTAACATTTAAAAAAAGCCAGTGCTTATTTGTTTGCACACAGTCAAATGGCTTCAAGTATTGTTACTCAACACTAACAATTTAACATCAGTCGTTTATTTGCTCACATTTAAATGTGGAAACAGTTCTAGTTGACTCATAGATGGGATCCTATCAGGTACTTCAGGTCAGATGGGACCCTATCAGGTACAAACACTCCAGGTCCGAGTGGGCCTGGGAGTAATGGCAATGAAGAGATACTCCACGTTCCCCAAAAGCTCCAGGACTGAAACTGCAGTGTCAGATAGTTTATTGTCATCCTCAGGACACTTGCTGAAGTCTTACCCCTCTATAAAGATACAGTCAGCTTACTCTACAGATCAGCCGATCGGGCTAGTTCAAGTTGGTGTGAAAAGCAATAATAATAATAATATCAATAATAATAATAATAATCAGAAGCGACCTGGAGACCTAAGGGAAGTTGCTGTCACTCAGACTCCGGTGAAAGACCGCCAGCTAACTAAAATAGGGGTAAAAGACTCTCAAGGAGGGCTATGAGATTAACAGTTATAATTGGCGCGCTTAAAACAGACCCAAAGGCTTCGTAAGGGAGCTGGAAGAATTGAAAATCGGAGGACGAGCCGAGATCATCTAAACTCGATCATTGTTTAGATCAGCCAGTATACTGAGTAGAGTCCTGGAGACTTGTTGTCACTCTGACTCATATCAGAACCTCGCAAGAATTATCATAATACTAATAATAGAAGAAGAAGAAGAAGAAGAAGAAGAAGAAGAAGAAGAAGAAGAAATTGCAACTCGAAAATACGTAATTTCCATATTTACCTGAGATGGATAGTCCGATCTAAGGAATGAAGACGATGATGAAGATGCCTCTGAAGAAACGGTATCTTCAACCTCCTCTGCTGTTACAGAAGAATTTGGTAGTAAAAAATCTTTTCCAATTTCCAGAGCTACAGAATTTTTACCATGAACACGTTCTTCAACTTCGGATTGTACGCATTGATTATAATGCTGATTTTCCATCTGTTCACTTATATGCATATTGATGTGTTTTTTAGGTATCCAAATTGGGAAAGAAATAGAGAAAACGAAGTGTAAAAAATCCGATTAATTTCGACTAAGTTACAACCACTAATTAAACAGATGTGTTGGGAAAATTTTGTTTTGCAAATGTAACTTGCTTTGTAATATATATAAATAAATATATATATATAATATATATATATATATGTTTATTGATATAGGTTTTCAACAGTTTTAATACATGTATATATATATACACATATACTTAAGTATATATCTTTTTCTTTGTCAGTGTGTCAAAGGAACAGCGTCCTGTATAATTTGTATGTTGAAATAAGCTTTAATTTACATGAACGACGGAATAAGTATAAGAGGAAGGATTTCCCAGGTTTCTAAAATTTGATGGGATTTCCCCCGGCACTGAATTGACGAATCAAAAACGTTTTTAGTTCCGTCACCTTCAAGTGTAAAAGAAAAAGGAAAAAAAGAAACCACAATAACAAACTCTAGCCTCTGCTGCTATGACTACTATTACGTTGACGTAAATCAAACAACGCACCTCTTTTTAAAGTGAACCGTGCTATGGAACATATATTTTTTCAATTTGACAGGTCGAATCGTATAACTTTGTTTCATAACTTACTTGAAACGAAGCGAAACGTATTTTTCTCTATTAAATCTGTGTCAATTGTTTCGATTAGAGTAATGTTTACCAAGCAAGGCCAGCAGAGTAGTAGTAATTTTCTAAGCTTTTTTTTTTTTTGCTCTGATGTTACACAAGGTCATATGAATGGGGAACACAATAAAACGGGAACTCACTCGTGAAGGTTTGCTAATCTACCTTGCTAGCAAAGTAGACAATAATTAGCGAATTTGATTTTCATTCGGTGACTTCCTACTTCTGCCCTTATGCCAAATTAAGTTTAGCTTACTAAATGACTGCTCGGGCCATTTCGAATGGTGTGAAGTTTATCAAGCTTGGCTTGCGAAGCAGACAATTATTCTCAATGGACGCCCTACTACTTCTGGCTTTGTGAAAAACTAAGCCCAGCTTAGTGCAATTGGCACAAAACAGAGTTTTGAAGGCAATCCACACAAAACAGGTGGTTATTTTATTCTTGGGGTGAAAAAGAGCGATGGAAAAGTAACGTGTAAAGAATGGTTATTTTCTGTTTAGCCTAGATACACTCCTATATACATCAAAACGTATTAAATTTATTATTTTTTTTGTCTTTTCAAGTAGCACCTTATCAACTTCCTTTGAAACCCAAGTGAGAATAAGTCTCCTAAGCTTTCCATGACTCTAAGTATTCTATCCAGTCTCTGCAGTGCTGTGTCTGGGCAGTCTCAATTCTTCTTCTTCTTCTTCTTCTTCTTCTTCTTCTTATTATTATTATTATTATTATTATTATTATTGATCACTCCTTTTCGAGTTTTTCACACCAGCGTTAGCCGATAGTTTCTCACAGGACTTTGAGTGACACCAAAACTTTTTAAGTCTCTCAGGATTTTTCTCAGTATTCTGGCCGATCTTAATAATGTAGCAGTTTGGATGGTGTCCATTCGACCCCTTATTTCCTGTCCTTGTACCAATCCTTTGTTGACTGTACCAAGAGTAGTAATTAAAATTGGTATCACCGTCACTTTCATGTTCCATAGTTTTTTCAATTCCCAAGTAAGCCATATTTACCAACCCCTCCACTCGGGCAGGATATGACACAAGGTCAATTTCTAAGCGAAGTTTAACAGGTTTGAATTCAAAGTTTTCCTTCTCCTAGACTAGGCTGAAGAACCTAGTCTGCCCTACTATTTATCCATAGCTGGAGGGAGAATAATTGGATTCATACCTTTCCCAAGGGTATTAGTGCTATGTGAAATGCAATCAGTCTCGTCCAGGATTTGAACTCGTAGCGCCGTGTCCATTTTCTACGACGATAACCATTACTCCACGGGCACCCCCAATTCCCAAGCAAGGATCAGGTACTTATCCTTCTTTTCGCTTTCTTTCAATTTTACTCTGTGGTCAGCCAGGACGGAAATTTTTTTTTTTTTTTTTTTTTTGCTGTTGATTATATCAAGGTCAGGTCGTCGAGATAAGGTGATCCTTTTCGATCTCAAAATCCCGGGGGAGTTTGTACGTCTCATTCTCCAGGATAGATTCTGGATTGTGCATATATCATTGGTTCGTATGGTCAAACATCAATTTCTAGCGCAATTCCCAGTGGATCACCTTGCCTACCCAGTCGTATCTAGTCTTGTACTCTTTCTGTGCTAATTTTCTGCATTCGCTTATTATGTGATTGATCGTATCATTTTCATCGCCACATAACCTACATCTGCTGTTTTGTTGTGTCTTATCTATTCTTGCTTTGATAGGATTGGTCCATTATTATCATTATTATTATTAATATCATAATTATTAAAGTTTTTCACATCAGCGTTAGCTGATGGTCTTTGACTGGAGATTGAGTGATAGCAGGTCTCCTCAAGTCTTCAGGACTCTTCTCAGTATTCTGGCCGTCTTCAATAATGCTGTTGTTTGGATGGTCTCCACTCGGCCGCCAACTTCCAAATCCTCCAGGCCCTTTAATAATCCTTTAGTTATCGTGCCAAACGCACCAATCACAATTGGTATGATTGTCACCTTCATGTTCCATAGTTTTTTCAATTCTCTAGCAAGGTCGAGGTACTTATCCTTCTTTTCACATTCTTTCAGTTTTATTCTGTGGTCAGCAGGGACAGTAAAGTCGACTATTTTGCAAGTTCTCTTTTTTTTTGTTGATTATTATTAAATCTGGTCTTCTGGCCAGGATTATGTGATCCATTTGTATGTTAAAGTCCCATAGGAGTTTATGCGTGGCATTTTCTAGGACAGGTGCTGGGTTGTGCATATACCATTTATTAGTATGGTCGAATTTAAGTTTCTTACACATTTCCCAATGAATCACCTTGTCGACCCAGTCGTGTCTCGCCTTATACTCCCTCCGTGCTAATTTGCATTATTATTATTATTATTATTATTCAATTTTCAGCTTTACTTTTGGTTTCTTACAATTCTTCACCGTATCTTTACTCTCGCCCTTGCCTGAGGGAAAATAGTGATTATATGTATTTTATGTATCTATGTTCTTTTGCGGCCTGTTTTGGTTGATATTTTTTTAGTCGTATTGGTAGTACTCTTCTAAAGAGACGAACAGGTCCGCAAAGTGCATGTTTTTGTAAACTGGGACTGCAGATGTAACATTTACAGGGTCCACGATGCGGAAAAAAGTTCATAGTTGTTCATAAACATAGAAATCCCGAAAATACAAAATTCACGAAATTGATTCAGGTACGAAACTTTTATTCCCCTTTTTGAGTTTAAAGGTTTCGATATGAGGAGAGAGAGAGAGAGAGAGACAATCTTTCTATGCTGACTGCTTTTACATCGTCAGGTCTCAACCCAACCAACGCGCGGCGCCCGTAGCGCTCAAATTCGTCTGGCCTCGCCCAGCTCTAAATGTCGACTCTCTCCTTCGGCGGCAGGAACGCAACTCACTGCTTTTTCTCAAATCTTAGTCCACGCTTCCAGTGCGTGACGTCACCTACATCCCCTGGTCTCAATTCCTATCTGGGATTTTTTTTGGACATCTCTGAATGACACACCCTCTCCGCGCGCGCGTGAACACCTGCGTTAATGTTGCACCTAACTAAACCATGCACTGAGCCGAAAGGTTCTCAGCCTAACTAAACCGAAAGCAAGATATACAAAACGAAATCCCTCCGCAATTATATTACACAGATATCTTGTAATTTGTTTATCTGTCTCTTTCTTGATCAAACACATAACTCCCACTATTACTGGCAGGGTTATACTTTTAATGTGCTTTATTCTTTAAATTTCGATTTCCGGGTCTTTCTATTTACTTATTTTATTATATTCTTTGACTGATATGTTATTGTCTGTTGGCGCTGACATATATTAATTAAAAGTTTTTTTTTTTTTTTTTTTTTACTTTTGTAGTCCTTAAACATTATATCTAGTCTATTGCGCATTATTCTTTCGATCAGTTAAGATGAAGACTACTAGCTTCCTTTGCTTCTGTAATTGGTTCTGTTGGTGCTTTTACCATTTTTCACATTTCAGGATTCCATTTTATTTACATATTTTCCAATGAATGAAATATTCTATTTTATCATGGCCCAGTCGGCTGGGGCTGTAGAATACACTGACTACATTTCTGCAAAATGGTAAGACTCTCCCAAGGAATGTCTTAGTGGTTCACTCGGCTGGGACTGTAGAATACACCGACTACATTTCTGCAAAATGGTAAGACTCTCCCAAGGAATGTCTTAGTGGTTCACTCGGCTGGGACTGTAGAATACACTGACTACATTTCTGCAAAATGGTAAGACTCTCCCAAAGAATGTCTTAGTGGTTCACTCGGCTGGGGCTGGAGAATACACTGACTACATTCCTGCAAAATGGTAAGACTCTCCCAAGGAATGTCTTAGTGGTTCACTCGGCTGGGACTGTAGAATACACTGACTACATTTCTGCAAAATGGTAAGACTCTCCCAAGGAATGTCTTAGTGGTTCACTCGGCTGGGACTGTAGAATACACTGATTGCATCTCTGCAGAGGACAAAGACTCTCCTATCGAGTGTCCTGGATATGACACTAAACAATCGGATGGTGAGGCTCCAGTAATGCTTTGGGGAATGTGGAATAACCCGTCATTGCCATCGCTCTTTGGTCCACTCTGATCCAAAGTTGTAGGACCTGATAGTATCCTATCTATGAGTTAAATAGAACTAAACCGTATACTTATGCTAAACTGAATTGTTTGAAATAGAACTGTTTTGACATTTAAACTGTGTACTTATGCTAAACTGAACTGTTTGAAATAGAAATGTTTATATGTATAAAATGGATTTGGCATTAAATAACCTACAATGGTTAATATGCCATAAGACCAAACCAAACCAAACCAAACCAAACCTATTTCATCATGCCTTTCTTATTATTTTTCTCTTGAGAGTTTTTTTTACACCAGCGTGAGCTGATAGTTTTTCCCTATAGTTTGAGTGACAGCAAGTCTCCTCAAGTCTTTAGGAATATTATTATTATTGTTATTATTATTATTATTATTATTTACTTGGATTTTCATCCAACTTAAATTTCACTTGTTTTTTTTTCGTGAAGGTATGGGGGGGGGAGAGTTTCCATATCAGTATTCATTATTTTATCAACATGTATTAAATAGTTTACGTTATCGAAAACAAATTCAAATAGACACTGATGAGCGATTATTATTGTTAAGAAAATAAAATTATATTGTAAATACTGTTTTTAAAACTTAATAGTGTCCTTAATTTTGCACAAATAAGAAAAATAGGTAATTCGCCCAACGTGGGGCTCGAACCCACGACCCCGAGATTAAGAGTCTCGTGCTCTACCGACTGAGCTAGCCGGGCAACTATATTGTCAGGCAGCATTATCACTTTTTATCCTCAGCTTTGACACGATCGCTTTGATAGTGAGTGGAACAAAAGGAATATAAAAACTGGATAAATAAATACCCGGACCTTGCCAGAGAGCTAAAAAAAAGATATGGAACATAAAGGTGATGATATTATCAGTCATAGTTGGAGTCTTAGGAACAATCTTGAACAAATTCGAAAAGGGGCCGAGGAAACTGGAGAATGGCGGAAAACTGAAACTGTCCAGATACCCACACTGCTGAGATCTGCTCGAATACTGAGAAAATTCCTGGAGAGACTCCGCAGGATTACGGTCACTTGGATTACAGTGGAAGCCTCCAGTAAGTACAAGCTCGAAAAAATGGTGTAGAGACAATGACAATAATAATAATACGGGACTTTGACATACACACGGATCACCTAATCTCGGCCAGAAGACCAGACCTTATAATAATCAACAAAAAAAGAGAATTTGCAAAATTGTCGACTTCGCTGTCCCGGCTGACCACAGAATAAAACTGAAAGAATGTGAAAAGAAGGATAAGTAACTCGACCTTGCTAGGGAATTGAAAAAAACTGTGGAACATGAAAGTGTCGATTGTACCAATTGTGATTGGTGCGTTTGGCACAGAGACTGAAGTATTATTAAAAGAGCCAGGAGGATTTGGAAGTTGGCGGACGAGTGGAGACCATCCAAACGACAGCATTATTGAAGACGGCCAGAATACTGAGAAGAGTCCTGGAGACTTGAGGAGACTTGCAGTCACTCAAACTCCAGTGAATAACCATCAGCTAACGCTGATGTGAAAAAATCTAAAAGAATAAATGATAAATCTTGGGGACTTAGAGATGGCTAAGGAAAGGAAACCTTAAAAGAGAAAGTGAATCCCTTCTATACAGCAAATTAGGGCAAAAAGAGTCTAAAACTAAACATGACTAAATGGAGAAGGCGATCCACTGGGAATTGTGCAAAAAATTGAAATTTGACTATACGAACAAGTGGGTATACATAACACAGAATCTTTGCTACAGGATGTGACGCACAGAATTCTCTGGGATATTGAGAGAGAAACGGATCACCTAATCTCGGCCAGACAACCAGACCTCGTGAAAGTCAAAAAAAAAAAAAAAAAAAAAAAGAAGAAAAAGAAAAAAAAAAGAAAGAAAAGAGAATATGCCGAATCCTGAACTTTGCCGTCCTTGCGGACCACGGAGTAAAATTAAGAGAAAGTGAAAAGAGAGACAAGTACTTAGACATTACCGAAGAACTAAAAAACTATGGGACATGAAAGTAGTGGTGATACCAGTTGTAATTGGCGCACTCGGAACAATCCTCTAAGGATATGTTAAGGGAGTGGGAGACTTAGAAATCAGAGGACAAGTGGATATCATCTAGACTAGATCAGCTAGAATACTGAGGAGAGTCCTGGAGACTTGAGGAGACTTGCTGTCACTCATACTACAGTGAAAGACCATCAGCTAACACTGGTGCGAAAAATTCGCAAAGTGTAATATGATAATAATAATAATTGTGAAAAGAAGAAAGTCGGCTCATCTCCTTGGAATAATAATAATAATAAAAAGAAGAAAATCTGTCCTTCTTCTCGGAACATGAGGATGACAGTAATACCAGTCATAGTCAGGACCCTTGGAACTGCCCCCAATAACCTGGACACTTGCTGTTATTCAAACTACAGTGAAAAACCATCAGCTAACGCAGGTATGAAAAACTCTCAAGGGTTAGAATAATAATAAAATGTTCACAATATCCGACAAAGTTATAAATTACATCACGAGAGAAATGGAAAACTGGAAAGTGGAATTAACGGCAGGAAGACAAACACACGTTGAGGCTAAAATCAAAAGGAGCATTTTTTCAAGGCGACTCATCCTCGCTACTTGTTATAGCAATGATGACACAGAATCACATATTGAGGAAATGCACCGGAGGCTAAAATATATACTAATTCATAAAATCTCAGGAAAAGATAAGCGACTTGCATATATGGATGATGTTAAGATATTTTGCTATGGAGATATTTTGATATCAAGGTATTTCGAGATATTTTGCGTAAAAGGGGGATATCAAAATATTTGCCAAAAAAGAATAAGATTTTGGTTTGATTTTATGGTATATCAACCTTTGGGGGTTATTTAATACCAAATCGTCTTTATGCATATATATTAAATATATATGATTTGGTTTGATTAGGTTATATGGCATATCAACCATTGTAGGCTATTTAATGCCAAATCCTCTTTGTACATATATATTAAATATATATGATTTGGTCTGCTTGAGTATTATGGATTTGCCATAAAACCAAACCAAACCAAATCATATATATCTAATATATACTGATAAAGAGGATTTGGCATTAAAAAACCTACAATGGTTGATATGTCATAAAGTCCAACCAAACTAAATCATATATATCTAATATATATGTACTAAAAGGATTCTTCATACATCTATATTAAATATATATAATTTGGTTTGGCTGAGTTTTAATGCCAAATCGTCTTTATACTTATACATTAAGTATATATGATTTGCTTGGGTTGGATTTTATGACATATCAACTATTGTAGGTTATTAAATGCCAAATCGTCTTTATACTTATATATTAAGTATATATGATTTAGTTTTGTTAGGTTATATGCCATAACCATTGTAGGTTATTTAATGCCAAATCGTCTTTATACTTATATATTAAGTATATATGATTTGGTTGGGTTAGATTTTATGACATATCAACCATTGTAGTTTATTTAATGCCAAATCGTCTTTATACTTATATATTAAGTATATATGATTTGCTTGGGTTGGATTTTATGACATATCAACCATTGTAGGTTATTTAATGCCAAATCGTCTTTATACTTATATATTAAGTACGTATGATTTGGTTGGGTTGGATTTTATTACATATCAACTATTGTAGGTTATTTAATGCCAAATCGTCTTTATACTTATATATTAAGTATATATGATTTGGTAGGGTTGGATTTCATGACATATCAACCATTGTAGGTTATTTAATGCCAAATCGTCTTTATACTTATATATTAAGTACGTATGATTTGGTTGGGTTGGATTTTATGACATATCAACCATTGTAGGTTATTTAATGCCAAATCGTCTTTATACTTATATATTAAGTATATATGATTTGGTTGGGTTGAGTTTTATTGCATATCAACCATTGTATGTTATTTAATGCCAAATCGTCTTTATACTTATATATTAAGTATATATGATTTGGTTGGGTTAGGTTATATGCCATAACCATTGTAGGTTATTTAATGCGAAACCGTCTTTATACTTATATACTAAGTATATATGATTTGGTTGGGTTAGGTTATATGCCATAAACATTGTAGGTTATTTAATGCCAAACCGTCTTTATACTTATATATTAAGTATATATGATTTGGTTGGGTTAGGTTATATGCCATAACCATTGTAGTTTATTTAATGCCAAACCGTCTTTATACTTATATATTAAGTATATATGATTTGGTTGGGTTAGGTTATATGCCATAACCATTGTAGGTTATTTAATGCCAAATCGTCTTTATACTTATATATTAAGTATATATGATTTGGTTGGGTTAGGTTATATGCCATAACCATTGTAGGTTATTTAATGCGAAACCGTCTTTATACTTTTATACTAAGTATATATGATTTGGTTGGGTTAGGTAATATGCCATTAACATTGTAGGTTATTTAATGCGAAACCGTCTTTATACTTATATACTAAGTATATATGATTTGGTTGGGTTAGGTTATATGCCATAAACATTGTAGGTTATTTAATGCCAAACCGTCTTTATACTTATATATTAAGTATATATGATTTGGTTGGGTTAGGTTATATGCCATAACCATTGTAGGTTATTTAATGCCAAACCGTCTTTATACTTATATATTAAGTATATATGATTTGGTTGGGTTAGGTTATATGCCATAACCATTGTAGGTTATTTAATGCCAAATCTTCTTTATACTTATATATTAAGTATATATGATTTGGTTGGGTTAGGTTATATGCCATAACCATTGTAGTTTATTCAATGCCAAACCGTCTTTATTCTTATATATTAAGTATATATGATTTGGTTGGGTTAGGTTATATGCCATAACCATTGTAGGTTATTTAATGCCAAATCTTCTTTATACTTATATATTAAGTATATATGATTTGGTTGGGTTAGGTTATATGCCATAACCATTGTAGGTTATTTAATGCCAAATCGTCTTTATACTTATATATTACGTATATATGATTTGGATGGGTTGGATTTTATGACATATCAACCATTGTAGATTATTTAATGCCAAATCGTCTTTACACTTATATATTAAGTATATATGATTTGGTTGTGTTGAGTTTTTTGGCATATCAACCATTGTAGGTTATTTAATGCCAAATCGTCTTTATACTTATATATTAAGTATATATGATTTGGTTGGGTTGGATTTTATGACATATCAACCATTGTAGGTTATTTAATGCCAAATCGTCTTTATACTTATATATTAAGTATATATGATTTGGTTGGGTTGAGTTTTATAGCATATCAACCATTGTAGGTTATTTAATGCCAAATCGTCTTTATACTTATATATTAAGTATATACGATTTGGTTGGGTTAGGTTATATGCCATAACCATTGTTGTTTATTTAATGCCAAATCGTCTTTATACTTATATATTGAGTATATATGATTTGGTTGGGTTGGATTTCATGACGTATCAACCATTGTAGGTTATTTAATGCCAAATCATCTTTATACTTATATATTAAGTATATATGATTTGTTTTTGTTAGGTTATATGCCATAACCATTGTAGGTTATTTAATGCTAAATCGTCTTTATACTCATATATTAAGTATACATGAGTTGGTTGGGTTGGATTTTATGACATATCAACCATTGTAGGTTATCTAATGCCAAATCGTCTTTATACTTATATATTAAGTGTATATGATTTGGTTTGGTTGAGTTTTATGGCATATCAACCATTGTCGGGTATTTAATGCCAAATTGTCTTTATATTTATATATTAAGTATACATGATTTGGTTTTGTTAGGTTATATGCCTTAACCATTGTAGGTTATTTAATGCCAAATCGTCTTTATACTTATATATTAAGTATATATGATTTGGTTGGGTTAGGTTATATGCCATAACCATTGTAGGTTATTTAATGCCAAATCGTCTTTATACTTATATATTAAGTATATATGATTTTGTTGGGTTGGATTTTATGACATATCAACCATTGCAGGTTATTTAATGCCAAATCGTCTTTATACTTAAATATTAAATAGATATGATTTGGTTTTGTTAGGTTATATGCCATAATCATTGTAGTTTATTTAATGCCAAACCGTCTTCATACTTATATCTTAAGTATATATGATTTGGTTGGGTTAGGTTATATGCCATAACCATTGTAGTTTATTTAATGCCAAACCGTCTTTATTCTTATATATTAAGTATATATGATTTGGTTGGGTTAGGTTATATGCCATAACCATTGTAGGTTATTTAATGCCAAATCGTCTTTATACTTATATATTAAGTATATAGGATTTGGTTGGGTTGGATTTTATGAAGTATCAACCATTGTAGCTTATTTAATGCCAAATCGTCTTTATACTTATATATTAAGTATATATGATTTGGTTGGGTTAGGTTATATTCCATAACCATTGTAGGTTATTTAATGCCAAATCGTCTTTATACTTATATATTAAGTATATATGATTTGGTTGGGTTGGATTTTATGACATATCAACCATTGTAGGTTATTTAATGCCAAATCGTCTTTATACTTATATATTAAGTATATATGATTTGGTTGGGTTGGATTTTATGACATATCAACCATTGTAGGTTATTTAATGCCAAATCTTCTTTATACTTATATATTAAGTATATATGATTTGGTTTTGTTAGGTTATATGCCATAACCATTGTAGGTTATTTAATGCCAAACCGTCTTTATACTTATATATTAAATATATATGATTTGGTTTTGGTAGGTTATATGCCATAACCATTGTAGGTTATTTAATGCCAAATCATCTTTATACTTATATATTAAGTATATATGATTTGGTTGGGTTGGATTTCATGACATATCAACCATTGAATGTTATTTAATGCCAAATCGTCTTTATACTTATACATTAAGTATATATGATTTGGTTGGGTTGGATTTTATGACATATCAACCATTGTAGGTTATTTAATGCCAAATCGTCTTCATACTTATATATTAAGTATATATGATTTGGTTGGGTTGAGTTTAATGGCATATCAACCATTGTAGGTTATTTAATGCCGAATCGTCTTTATACTTATATATTAAGTATATATGATTTGGTTGGATTGGGTTATATGCCATAACCATTGTAGGTTATTTAATGCCACACCGTCTTTATACTTATATATTAAGTATATATGATTTGGTTGGGTTAGGTTATATGCCATAACCATTGTATGTTATTTAATGCCAAATCGTCTTTATACTTATATATTAAGTGTATATGATTTGGTTGGGTTGAGTTTTATGGCATATCAACCATTGTAGGGTATTTCATGCCAAATTGTCTTTATATTTATATATTAAGTATACATGATTTGGTTTTGTTAGGTTATATGCCTTAACCATTGTAGGTTATTTAATGCCAAATCGTCTTTATAATTATATATTAAGTATATATGATTTGGTTGGGTTAGGTTATATGCCATAACCATTGTAGGTTATTTAATGCCAAATCGTCTTTATACTTATATATTAAGTATATATGATTTGGTTGGGTTGGATTTTATGACATATCAACCATTGTAGGTTATTTAATGCCAAATCGTCTTTATACTTATATATTAAATATATATGATTTGGTTTTGTTAGGTTATATGCCATAATCATTGTAGTTTATTTAATGCCAAATCGTCTTTATAGTTATGTATTAAGTATATATGATTTGGTTGGATTGGATTTTATAACATATCAACCATTGAAGGTTATTTAATGCCAAATCGTCTTTATACTTATATATTAAGTATATAGGATTTGGTTGGGTTGGATTTTATGACATATCAACCATTGTAGGTTATTTAATGCCAAATCGTCTTTATACTTATATATTAAATATATATGATTTGGTTTTGTTAGGTTATATGACATAACCATTGTAGGTTATTTAATGCCAAATCATCTTTATACTTATATATTAAATATATATGATTTATTTGGGTTGGATTTCATGACATATCAACCATTGAATATTATTTAATGCCAAATCGTCTTTATACTTATATATTAAGTATATATGATTTGGTTGGGTTGAATTTTATGACATATCAAACATTGTAGGTTATTTAATGCCAAATCGTCTTCATACTTATATATTAAGTATATATGATTTGGTTGGGTTGAGTTTAATGGCATATCAACCATTGTAGGTTATTTAATGCCAAATCGTCTTTATATTTATATATTAAGTATATATAATTTGGTTGGGTTGGATTTTATGTTATATCAACCATTGTAGGTTATTTAATGCCAAATCGTCTTTATACTTATATATTAAGTATATATGATTTGGTTGGGTTGAGTTTTATTGCATATCAACTATTGTAGGTTATTTAATGCCAAATCGTCTTTATACTTATATATTAAGTATATATGATTTGGTTGGGTTAGGTTATATGCCATAACCATTGTAGGTTATTTAATGCGAAACCGTCTTTATACTTATATACTAAGTATATATGATTTGGTTGGGTTAGGTTATATGCCATAACCATTGTAGGTTATTTAATGCCAAATCGTCTTTATACTTATATATTAAGTATATATGATTTGGTTGGGTTGAGTTTAATGGCATATCAACCATTGTAGGTTATTTAATGCCGAATCGTCTTTATACTTATATAGTAAGTATATATGATTTGGTTTTGTTAGGTTATATGCCATAACCATTGTAGGTTATTTAATGCCAAATCGTCTTTATACTTATATATCAAGTATATATGATTTGGTTGGGTTGGATTTTACGACATATCAACCATTGTAGGTTATTTAATGCCAAATCGTCTTTATATTTATATATTAAGTATATATAATTTGGTTGGGTTGGATTTTATGTCATATCAACCATTGTAGGTTATTTAATTCCAAATCGTCTTTATACTTATATATTAAGTATATATGATTTGGTTGGGTTGAGTTTTATTGCATATCAACTATTGTAGGTTATTTAATGCCAAATCGTCTTTATACTTATATATTAAGTATATATGATTTGGTTGGGTTAGGTTATATGCCATAACCATTGTAGGTTATTTAATGCGAAACCGTCTTTATACTTATATACTAAGTATATATGATTTGGTTGGGTTAGGTTATATGCCATAACCATTGTAGGTTATTTAATGCCAAATCGTCTTTATACTTATATATTAAGTACATATGATTTGGTTTGGTTAGGTTATATGCCATAACCATTGTAGGTTATTAAATGCCAAATCCTTTTTATACATATATATCAAATACATCATTTATAAACATATTTTGTAAATAACATTTTAAAACGTGCCTGAGCTCATTTTTTCATTCATTAAAATAGCATGACTTATTTTAATCCAATAAGACTAATACTTTTTACTATTAATCATTTGTTTGCCCACAGTTAAACGTACTTCTGTAGTTGCTGGAGAGGGTACCTTTTCGGGGTTCTCCTTGATCAGGGAGGTATTCTCTTTCGTCATACATTAGGGTATGTTTGCTTCTTTTTGGCATTTACATAGTTGCAGCGCCACCCTCTCGTGGATGAGCGTGAATCTTTAAAACCAGGAACCCTGTATATTATCATGGCCTGGCATTTTCCAATTTGGCTTTTTCTTGAGTGTTACTCTTAGAGAGTCCAGGTAAATGTTCACCTCGGTGCCGTCTTCAAATTCTTATTCTTTTTTCATGTTGCCATTACTCCTAGATCCACACTGGCCTGGAGGAGTAGCACCTGATTGGGTCCTATCTATGGGTGAAATAGAACTGTTTGATACTCAGACTGTACTTATGCTAAACTGACTTGTTTGAAATAGAACTGTTTCTACATTTTTAACTGTGTGTAAGTAAAAACTGTGTACTTATGCTAAACTGAATTGTTTGATACAGAACTGTTTCTATATTTTTAACAGTGTATAAGCAAAAACTGTGTACTTATGCTAAACTGAATTGTTTGAAATAGTTGAAATTGAACTGTTTTGACATTTGTGTGCAAACAAAAAGCTGTACTTAAGCTAAACTGAATTGTTTGGAATAGAACTGTTTTTACATTTAACTGTGCATAAACAAATGATGGATGTTTAATTGAACTGTTAGTAATACATAGTAATACTTAAGTAAAGTTGGTGAACTTAATCGATGATGACCCAAAGGCTCCTTTTTCAATAGCTACTACACCGAGGTGTAGGTGGGGGCATGACTCCATTCCCTGGATTGCTCCACTTCACCCTTGATACTTACCTCATAATGCTGAATGTTAAGCAAGGTGGCCATTTTTTGAGTCTTTGATATGACTCGACCTGGGATTGAGCCCCGGTCTGCCGGACCATTGGCGAACATTCTAATCATTAGGCCAATGACCTGATAAACTGAATTGTTTGAAATAGTACCTTTGACATTTAAACTGTACTTTTGCTAAATTGAATTGTTTGAAATAAAACTGTTTTTGCATTTAACTGAGTTTAAACAAAAAAAAAAAAAACCCAACTGTACTTATGCTAAACTGAATTGTTTGAAATTAAGTTAAACCATTTAACTGTGTGCAAATAATGATCTCGTTGGAAAATTATATCTACAAAATATGTTTAGAAATCATATAGTTGATACATGTATAAAAAGGATTTGGCATTAAATGAACTACAGTGGTTGATGTGCCATTAAACCACACCGAACCAAATGAAACCAAACCAATCCCTTCAAACCAGGTTACAGGAATAAGTTTGCCCATGTGGATTGAATAAAAAGTTCAGTTTAAAATTCCCTACAGCTTACTATTCTTCGACAAAAGACTTCTGAAGAAGGTCCGCAAATACAGCGGTCGAAACGATGGGAATATAGTGACCGAGAGGTGTAAAAAGTACAAAGCACAACTCTCAGTTCATTTATTTAAATAATAAGCTATACTTTGATGACCCCGTCTTTCTCATTGCCTGCCCGAGAAATTCTTTTGAGTCTCTTACAACTACGGTAAAATACCTGTATACTTCAATATCTATCTCTGTCAAGTTTTACGATTTTTCTTCTGTGAGTGCTGTTATGACCATAAAGCATTGGTAGCCATATCTTATCAACTGAAAGTGAGGTCAATATGGAATCGATAAAGCATGAAATGCCAGCGCTTCTTAGAAATACACCTGCTCAAGCTGAATCTCTGATGCATTGCCGGGAGCAGGCAACAAGAGGCATTGATCTCTACGTGTAGTGCCTGTGTTTTTATCTAGATGGTGCCATCTTTTTCTATCTAAATGCCAAGCCTCTGAAATAAGTAGACCAGTTCGTATAGCCCGGTAGCAATATTTCATCTACTGAAAACGATATCAAGATATGCATAAGTACGGCGTTGTCTGGTATTTTCAGGTTAACAACCATATTGAAAACTGATCACTATGATGAAATAAAAAGGGAATTCTTCCAAGTCGTAGCCATGTCGGTACTACTGCATGGTTGCACCATTTGGATTCTTACAAAACGCTAGATGGGAACTACACAAGGATACTGCGTACTGTTTTGAACAAATCCTGGAAGCAGCACTCCACAAAACAGCAGTTATACGGCCACCTACCTTCCATCTCACAAAGCATCCAAGTAAAACAAACAGGACATGCTGAATACTGGTGATGAAGTAAAGACAAATTCATAAACGATATTCTCCTATGGACTAATACACATGGACACACCAATGTTGGCCGATTTGCAAAGACTTATATTCATGAGCTCTGTACAGACACTGGGTGTTGTCTCTATCTCCTAAGAGCGATGGCTGATAGGGACGGATGATGAGAGAGAGAGAGAGAGAGTCAAAGAATCACACCTTGATGATGACGATGATGATGATATCATACAGGGTGTCTTAAAATACATGGGACCCAGGTGACTGCTAATAACTCTACTAATAATAATATTGTATTCTTTTTTGTTTTAGATTTGAAAATAGTATACAATAACAACTATTAATCCTTGAACCCAATGCCTTGGATAAGAGAGGAAAAATATTTTGCCTCACAACTTATCTGGAAACAAAATCATTCAAAACGGTCTCCAAATATATACATTAATATGATAATGATTTATTACTGAGATAAGAAAGAAACTAAAAAAAAAAAAAAAAAAAAAAATTGCAGGTTCTGGAAGCTGATATAATAACAATAAAAAAACAACAACATTGATATGGTATCTCTAGCACAAGGATGCATTTTTTACTGGACGTGTTCCAAATGATCGCCATTGCGCTTGTCTCAGTAATAAATTATTTTGCCCAGTCGGCTGGGGCTGTAGAATACACTGACTGGACCTCTGCGGACGAGTAAGACCCCCTCTAATGAGTGTCCAGGATATGACACTAAACAATCAGATGGTGAGGTTCCAGTAATGCTGGGGCTTTGGGGAATACGAAAGCACCCCATTCATTGCCATTGCTCCCAGCGTGGTAAAATAGGTTAAATAGAACTAACGGCATACTTATGCTAAACTGAATTGTTTGACAAAATGACCTACAATGGTTGATATGCCATGAAACCCAACCCAACCAAATCACATATACTTAATATATAAGTATAAAGACTATTTGGCATTAAATAACCTACAAGAGTTGATATGCCATATAACCTAACCAAACCAAATCATATATACTTAATATATAAGTATAAAGGACGATTTGGCATTAAATAACCTACAATGGTTGATGTGCCATAAAACTCAACCAAACCAAATTATACATATTTAATATAGATGTATAAAGAATCCTCTTAGTACATATATATTAGATATATATGTTTTAGTTTGGTTGGATTTTATGACATATCAACCATTGTAGGTTATTTAATGCCAAATCCTCTTTATACATATATAATTCAGTTTAACATAAGCACGCAGTTTAAATGTAAGTATGGTTTAATTTTCCAAAACATTTCTATTTCAAGCTATTCAATTTGAATTATTTGAAATAGAACTGTTTTTTGACATTGAAACTGTATTTACTCTAAACTGAATTGTTTAACATAGAACTGTTTCGACATTTAACTGTGTGTAAACAAAATCTGTACTTATACGAAACTGAATTAGCTGAATTAGAACTGCTGGACTAAATTGAATAGTTTGAAATAGAACTGATTATTCACATGGATTTGGCAAAGGTTGATATGTCATAAATCCAACCAACCAACCAATAAATCATTATCATATTAATTGGTTTTATATATTTTTAGACACCGAGATATTACAGAGATATTATATATGTCAAATATATTTTTCTTTGATTTATCTTGTTGAATTATTTTATTGTCTTTGAAAATTTTGTAAAATGGTTTTTCGATGCAATATATCTATGTACTTTTTTTTAGGAAAAAGGCACCAGAAACCGATTATGCTTAGGGCACCCAAATGGTCAATAGCAGCCCTTTACATACTTATCTGCACTATACACTTGTGTGTGTATGTGTGAGTGTGTGTGTGTGTGTGTGTGAGAGAGAGAGAGATACTATTAGTTCTTCTTTTCCTATATGTGACCGACCGTAGTCAAGGGCGACCAGAAGGTTCCCTTTTCAATAGCTACTACACCAAGGTGTAAGAGAGAGCGTTACTCTTTTCCCTGGATTGCTCTACTTACCAGCGGTTCGTACCTTACGATGCTGAATGTTAAGTAAGGAGGTATCAAGTACCATTTTTTGATTTTTTTGTAGGACTCGACCTGGGATTGAACCCAGGTCTCCTGGATCATTAGCAAACACTCAAACCATTATGTCAATAGGCCCTTTATGAACAATCTGGCTTTGACAGAAAAGATCTGGATCTTTTTGGAGTCGTTAACGACGCATATATTCATATTTTCACGAAAGAAAACATTAAAAACAATTATATATCAAACGAATTATTTTATAAAAATACTGAATTCTAAAATATCCTTTTTTATATTTTTTTTTTATAAAGGCTGATGAGATGTTTTTAGAAAAAAAAAAATTTGATTAATGAGAAGAATGAAAATATAGATTTTAAAGAAGAAAATAAAATAACAAAAAAGTTAACTAAAACACAGTGTATGAAATTCTTATTCTTATTCATGGTAACTGATTATTAAAGAAGGAAATCAAAATTGAATTATTAACGAAAAATCCCACGTTAAGTTCCGAGAACTTCCTTTTTTAAGAAAATATCAGTATAGCCGGGTGTAATGATGATGTGGATATTATTATATGATTCAATATTCCATTAATAATAATTTCTCCCTATTTTGTAAAAAATTTAATTTTGAAATCGAAAGCATTAAAAAAAAACAAACCCAATCCTTCTCAGGGCAATAAACGAGACTAAGAAAAAATGTCGGTAATATTCAATTAATTTATTTGGTGGTGAAGAGTTACCAGTGGTGCATTAACTAAAAAGTTTCAGAAGCCTTGACCTAGGCCATTGTCTCATAGGATAATTTAGAGATCTAAGTCGAGGAGAATATCGTTTATGAATTTGTCTTTACTTTATCACCAGTGTCTAGCAGTTCTTGTTCGTCTTACTTGGATGCTTTGTGAGATGGGAGGTTGGAGGCTCTACAGCCAGAGCATGCTTTTTCTATGTATGTATTTTATATTTCCAAATACCTATATACTGGATATACTCGTGTAATGGACGACTTTTTAAGACCAATTCTTTACCTCTAAAACAACGGGTCGTTCATTACACGAGATATGTTTCTGAAACGTCGAAACTTATCCTGTTTCTAGGACTAAACTTAGTATAATTTCGATCCAAAGTCATGCGATTTTGTTTATTAACCAATCAATCAATCAATCAATACATAGACAAAATAAAATCGAATAAAATATATCGATAAATAAAAAAAAATGTTTCCCAAGCTTATTTAAATACATACGTAATTTTTATATTATCAATGCAATTGTGTAACAGTAGTGGGGTTTTAGTAAGCTTGGAATATCCAGATAAACACGCTTAGCTACATCAAGGTATAGACTACATTGTTTATTTACGGTATTGCATTGATTTTGAAAGTACAAATAAAGGTTTGAATGTTTTCTCTTTATGTCATTGGATGTTGAAGAAATATCTTTGTAGGCAAGTATAGTAAAAAGGGGTCGTTCATTACACAAATATATGATATAAAAATCCCTTTTGTGGCAAAAAATTAATCCAGGGTATATATATGAAATGAAGTTTGAAGATTAATTACGTCACTTAGTTTTGAAAAAGAACGCTACAAACAGAAATAGAACGTAAAATGGTTTCTCATTTTTTCGTTTCATTTTAAAATTGAATATGTAACGTAATGGCCAAGGGATTTCGGTTCATGTCTTTGAGTTTAGTTAGGCTGAGAACTTTTCGGCTCAGCACATGGGTTAGTTAGGTGTAGGAGGTAACGCGCGCACGGGGTGGACGTGCCACTCAGAAATGTCATAATAGCCCGAGTTGACAGAACGGGGTGACAGGGTGCGGGTGACGTCACGCACCGGAGGCGCGCGGAAGTTTGTGGAAGAATTGAAAGAAAGTTAGAGAGTTGAATACGAGACGCCAAACGAGGAGGATCGACTTTTGGAGCTCGCAGACGCGAGGCGAACTTGCGCCCTATGGGAGCCGCCCGAGATGGGGGCCAGATGAATAAGACAGCATAGCAAGATTGTGTCTCTCCTCCTTATGTCGAAACCTTTAACTCAAAGTTAATAAAAAGGTTTCGTACCTGAACAAGAAGTCGTTACGTGTTTTCGAATTTCGAGATTCCTATGTTCTTCATATGTTCTATCGTTATGGAACAAATATAACTATTCGAAATACGCCAGTTCAATTAATTAAAAGGCGCTAGAGGGCGTCGTCAGTTATGTCTTTTGGCTCAGAACATAAGACATCATATATTAACTGCCCTGATAATAGTTTAATGTAAAAACTGAAACATAGGAAATAATTCAACTTTAAATGAAATAATCCTTAGAATAAAACCGAATTCTTCCAAACTATAGCCATGTCCGTACTATTGTATGGCTGCACCACCTGGACTTTAACGAAACGCTAAGACAAAAATCTACGTGGAAACTATACAAAGATGCTACGTGCTGTTTTCAACATATCCTGGTAGGAGAACTCTACAAAATAGCAGTTGTACAGCCACCTGCCTCCCATGTCACAAATGCCATGTTACAAATTTCGGCGTGGTTGATGAGGTAAAAACAAACTCATAACCGAGATTCGCCAATGGACTTCTACGCATGGACACACCAGTGTTAGACAACCAGCAAAGACTTGTATTCACCAGCTCACTGCAGACACTAGATGTTGTCTTGAGGACCTGCAAAGAGCGATAACTGATAGGGATGGATGGAGAGAGAGAGAGAGAGAGAGAGAGAGAGAGAGAGAGAGAGAGAGAGAGTCAAAAGTCAAAAGAATATGTGCCATTAGCTCAACTTAATGTAAATGAAGGTCGGCTTCGAATTTCATCGTAGAAAGTTGTTTTAGAGTATTGCATGAGGCGACTCGACTGAAACAAAAGATGAATATTTTAAAAGAGATTCTAAATTTTGAACGGATAAAACATGTATATACATATATATATAGTTGTTGGCGACCGTTATCCAGGGCGATCAGAAAGCTCCCTTTTCAATAGCTACTACACCGAGGTGTAGGGGAGGGCGCCACTCTTTTCCCTGGATGGCTCCACTTTACCCTTGATACGTACCTTATATCACTGAGTGATAAGCAAGTCTTTGGTATGACTCGACCTTGGATTAAATCCCGGTCTCCCGGACCATTGGCGAACACTCTACCCACTAGGCCAATGAGCCGTTATATATATATATATATATATATTATGACTGATTATTAAGGGTCAATAGATAAATAACTCAACACGGAGATATGAGGTGCCACACAAATGTATCCAAGTCTCTGAGGATGGTCTTCTTGGTTCAACGTACACGAAGAGAGGCAAGGTGCTTACTACAGCTGCTTTTATTTCTGCGTATGTTACACAGAAGGCACAAGGCCTTGGGGGAGGGGAAGGGAGCGGTCATTCTTTTCTATATATTCTAAGGAGACCTAGCTAGCCACATTTGCCGACCCATTCAGCAGTACAATATATAACCATTCATCCATCGCCATATGCGTAGCAATCACCAAAATACCACATTCGCTCTATGAAGAAGTCCTACTTAAAATTCCGAGATTAATGAATGATTTTATTTACAATGAATATGATGGGGATGGGAGAAAAAACCCCGAAATATATACAAAACAAAGGAAAAATCCCCCGTTTGGTTGCCCTCCCATCCCCCCGTCTATAAAAATTGGAGGCCGACTGTTTTCCGGGTCGAAAGAAACCGGAAACAAGCCGGACCTACCCTAGGTGGGGCAGGAATCCTAGTCTACAGGGGTAAAAGAAATAAGGGGTTGGGCGTGGTATGGGTGGATACGACCAGGTAGTATGATTTTTATACATATGAATGTTCAAGATCTTCAATAAAAAGCGGACTGGGATACGGGTTGAGGTACAAAAATAATGGGGATGGGGAAGATCTTGAGAACTAACGGCTAGATGACGGGGACAATGATTCACAAACATACAGCTAACTAGGTTACAAGGGAAAAAACAATCCTACTTACCAGGGGTGGGGTCCCTAAGGACCCGTACCGTAGACGCCATGAGCCGACAGAGGAGGGAAGGATGACTCTAACGTTGCCCCCTTTCGCACGACCAGGCTCGCTGCATTCACCCACCTTTTGCTGAATGTTATGCGATCCAAGCGTTTTCTATCGCATCTGATTTTGACCCTCAGCTGATGCCGAAAATACAAAACCAGATCACGATGAGAAAAGTTTGCATCGTCATACAATCCCTTGTTTCGCGTCGTCCAAATCACCATTCTAGCTACAGCTAGGATCGCGAGAAACACCACACGCTTCACACCCTGATACGGAGGAACAACGTTGTCCACAACGTAACCAACGTCGAGCAGCACGAGCTGTTTGGGTTCGATGCGAGCCGTCCACTCACCGACGTGATCCCAAAACGGGCGAACTCGCTCGCAGTAGTAGGCGTGCTCAGCCGTTTCTTCCAAACCACTGCCACAGCGAGCGCAATCGGGCATGTCTGCCAGGCCCGCTTTGTAGTTCAAGCCGAGAAGGGGCAACGCATTTCGAACAATTCGCCAGGTGAGCGAGAACTCGGAGTTGTTCAAGAAGCTCGATCCCGGCGCCCAATTCCAATGAGAGCGAATCTCCTCCGTCGTCCAGCCACACCGCTCACTGAGAGGATCAGAAGCGGAACCCACCACTAACTCCCGATATAGCTCTTTTCGAGGCCGTGAAAGGTCACTGGACCCAAGAAGGTTACGAAGGGCCGTTCGGCACTCGCGGACAAACAGTGTTTCGCCCAAAGGCCTACGTCGACCTTCAGCCTTTGGGTCTGACTTGAGGCGAGGAAAAGTCCGACTCGCCTTCTGTCTCCACACTGCGTCCCCCGTCAATGCTCTGCCCAAGTATGCAAGTCTTTCAGCAAGCCAGTGGCTCTCCAGATCAGGCATACCTAGACCCCCATTGCGTGTACGTTGGATACAGACCTGCCTACGGACCATCGGCCTTGCACCTCCCCAGAGCAATCTGGAAAGGGATCGTTGCAGCGCCAACTGATGTACCTTAGGCAGAGGAATTACAGCCAATCGGTAAAGGATCAAGGGGAAGACGTACACGGCGCAGGCCTCCGCCCTGCCCTTTAAGGACAACCTCCTTGAAAGCCAGATTCCCACCTGAGCATTCACCTTGGCTTGTATTTCCAACCAATTTCGCTCCAGTTGGAGATCGGGCCCGAACCACACCCCGAGAATGCGGACGGGTCCGTCACTCCAGCGGAAGGGCCCTGGAAGAGTATTGCTACCCCTCCAAGCACCGAGCCGCAAACCTTCGCTTTTGTCAAAATTGACCTTGGCTCCTGCAATCCGCTCGTACTCGCTAACCGCCTTCTTCACAGCCTTTATATCCAGGCGGCGGGATACAAAAACTGATATCATCGGCGAACGCGGAAACCCTTGCCGTAAGAGGGCCAGCAAAAGGGACACCGCGCAGGGCCGGATTTGTCGTCCTATCCCTAAGCCTACGGAGCAGGGGCTCCAAAGCTAGAACATAGAGAAGAGGAGACAACGAGCAGCCCTGCCGGACCGAACGCTCGACCGCGAATACCCTCGAACGCCTTCCGTTCACCTGCACCACTGCCTGAGGGTTGTGGTACATCATGCTAATCCATCTGCGGAACTCCGGTTTGAATCCGACAGTCTCCAAAACAGTCGCCAAAAACCGATGGTCAACCCTATCGAAGGCCTTGGACTGATCTAAACTGATCAGCGCGGCCTTGGTGCCGTCTTCTATCCCCTCTAGGACCTCGCGAATCAAGTGCAGGTTGTCCTGGATCGATCTTCCCTTCACAGCAAAGGTCTGCTCAGAGCCGATCAGATCGCTAATGACAAGCTGTAAACGATTCGCTAAGACCCGGGCCAAAATCTTTAACTCTGTGTTAAGCAGAGTTATGGGCCTGTAGTCATCTAAACCCTCCCAAACATGCCTGCCACCTTTCTTCAGCAATGTGATCACGCCCTTGGTAACGCTACCGGGGATGGCTCCCTGGGCGAACCAATGGTTGAACATATCCGTCAGAATAGGCAAAAACATGTGCGACATCCTCAAGTACATTTCGTAGGGCAAACCATCAAGTCCCGGCGACTTGTTGAGGCCGACCTGCTTCAACGCGTCACGGACTTCGCATTCAGTAACCACACCCTCGCAGCTAGCCGCTTCAGCCACCCCAAGGCGGGGGAAGTCGGCAAGATAGCTACGAAACTCCCGGAGCGGGAGATCAGTACAGCGGGCAAAGCGATCCTGAAAGTGCCCCCGAAAGGCGTCACGAATCTCGCGACCCGATCGCAGCAGTCGCCCATCCGGGGCCTTGACAGAAACGATATACCGATCGGGGAACCTCCGCACTTCTTCTTCACGTGCAGTCGCGTTCGTTTTCACAGCTTCGTTGAGAACTCTCTTTAACCTAGATCTAACTACGTATCCCTTGTAGCGCTCTACGTTTAGGGAGTCCCCCCCAGCCACCGCCCGGGAAAGTCTATCGTCTATAGATTTCGCTTTCTTGGTCATATCTAAGTTGAGCTGGCGACCGTACTTGGTAGCGAAATCTCTAATCCTATGTTTAAGAGATCCCCACCACCTATTCCCGGTAACCGCCCCCACTAACGCCCGCTGAATTAGGGATTCCAGCCGATCCCGGAAGTCCCGTATCTCCAGTAAGGAGGTATTGAACTTCCAGTAGCCGGCTAGACTAGGCCTATTTGCTAACCGTAGACTGACTCTAACAAGTTTATGGTCAGTCCACGCTATCAAGTGGAACGTGGGACAACTAACAAAGTCAATGTCAGCTCGTCTCACTAACACTCTGTCCATTTAGGAACCTACTTTGGCAGAGGGCGAACTATCTAGCCACGTCCACATCTCCCGCCCTGGGTGATCAAGACGGAACCTGTCGACGAGGTCATGACGAGTCATGAGGCCGGCAAGGCTGCTTTCACACCTTCCCACACGCCTAGCTCCCCGCTCGACCTTATCTATCTTGGCATCAAGGATCGCATTCCAATCACCCATTAAAACTAGCCGCTTCGTATCGTCCAGGAACGGCGCCAACAGACGAAAAAAGGAAACCCTCTCCACAACGATATTGGGCGCATAAACCGCAACCAGACGAAACTTGAAACTTTTAACGGCAACATCGGCCACAACCAGTCGGACCCCGTCACCTGCAAAAACAACGTCAACATCAGCATCAAGGCTGCGTCCAACTAGCAAAGAAACCCCAACGCTGGTACGCCTGCCGTATGCTGAGAAAACGTTAAAATCGCTTTCCAGCACACGACAGTCGGCACCGCAAGTGAAGTGGGTTTTCTGCACTGCAGCAACATCTACACCGAGGGTTTTAAGTTCACCAAGCAAGCGCATACACTTGCCCGGATCCCTAAATCCCCTCACATTCAAAGTAGCAAGGTTTAGAGCCATCAATCCCACTTACCTTACTCAGTGTCGACTACGGGCCGGAAATCCTTCGGGGTGAGGATGCCGACGGCCTGACGCAGGGATCCGGTGCCGAGCTCAGTACTTACTCGGTCGTCCCTGGTAATTCCACCGACATCCATAGGGTACCGCAACTTTAGGGACCTATAGAATGATGGGTGAACCAAAATCGGGACCCTGCCCGCACAGAAGGGGAGCATTTTTTTCAGCATTGGGCTTTTAGTATCGACCAGCATTACATCCACCCGGCTGGCTTCGTCAATGAAGTTCCAGAGTTCTTTAGTCCGA
Organism: Sepioteuthis lessoniana; assembly: GCA_963585895.1. Taxonomy (NCBI): domain Eukaryota; kingdom Metazoa; phylum Mollusca; class Cephalopoda; order Myopsida; family Loliginidae; genus Sepioteuthis; species Sepioteuthis lessoniana. The sequence continues at coordinate 37,850,750 of OY757940.1, read as the reverse complement.
TTGCCAGCCAAGCGGACGAATGTGGTCAATTTTGGTGCGTCTTTGAATAGATGTGGCTTAGTGATGTCTTTTGTGTCAATTTTTTTGAGTGAGCGCAATGGTTTCAATGATTGTTTTAGAGTGTGGTCTATGTGAGGATTTTCTATGATATCTTCGCAGAAGTAAAATGAATTTATAGCACGGCGGGCTTCCGTAGAGCGTGCTCTTGGTTTCTGGACTGTTGCTGTTGATGTTGACGGTGTTTGGGGAGAGGGTGAAAGTCTGGTTGCTGAATGGGATCGTGTAAGCATTTTGGGGGTTTTAATTGGTGAAAGAGAGGGGGGTAATGGTATTTCCGTTGGGATGATGGGGGTGGTTTTTGGTTTTTGTGGGAGAGGAATCAATTGGGCTGGTCTTTGTTGATTTGGGACTGGTGATTTTTCTGTTGTTTTGTCCCCCTTATGTTGAGGTATGGTGGATGTTTGTGTGGGTTTTTTTGGATGTTTCTTCTCCCCCTCTTTAGTTGGTGAATCTTCACTGTCCCTTCTTCTTTTTAAATTTATGGACATATCCATGGGTTCAGTGGTTTCGTTGTCTTTTGTTGTAAATGATTGTTTTGCAGTGGTCGATTGTTTCGTATTTGTGGTCGTTGGTTTCGTAGTTGTAGTCGTAGTAGAAAGAGTTGTTGCATCAGTTGTTTTGTTTTCTGTTGTTGCTGGTTTTTTAGGGGGAGTCTTTTTCCCTCCCTTTTTTCTGGTGACTTGCGTCCACCCTTCCTCATTTTCTTTAGGGGTTTCTTCTTGGTTTTCTGTAGTTTTTGTTGGTGTTATTGCTGCTATGACAGGTGAAGGAGTAGCAGTAGTAGTGGTAGTAGTCGTTGTTGTGGTGGTGGTGATTGTTGGTTTTTGAGGGCAGTTTTTCGAAAAGTGGCCGATTTTATTACACGCCCAGCATAGCGGTTTCCTGCCCTCAACTATTACTGTCATTGTTTGATCGCGGTAACGGATTTTATGGGGAATTTTGTTAAACCCTCCCCTATCGAGGCACATAACGAATACGTAGTCACCGTACGCGGTTCCCCGTGTTGACGTTACTTGTGTGACTTGTTCCACGCCGCCGTATATACTTAGATAGGCGGCGAGGACGTCACCACTCAACTGCATTGATACATTGCATACGGTGACTCGTATTCTTCTTTTGCCTCGATATTCCGGTTATAGCTGCAAGAAGCGTGTGGTGATGTTACCACCGGCGAGGCTTTTCGCTACTTCCTCTGAGGGAAGTAGGACATCCCAGGTTGCAAAACTTCTGCGGCAGAAGTACTTCCCTGGGATGTTTGCCGTTTTCAAAAGGTCTTCGAAAGTTTCTTTTTTTAAACCCGCTAGTCTCTTGGTCTTAATGTCTGTGACTACGAAGGACAGGGTCTTTGGCTCGACCGCCTCGACTAGTTCCGGTATTGGGAGTATTTCCCCGTCTTTGAAGTATTTTTCATATTTTTCGACCCTGTCTCTTGCGTAGTCACAAGGGGATTTTTTATTCACGCAATGTGAAGACCAAGAGACAGCCGTTTCTTTTTGTTTTTGTGCCGGTGGTATTGTATTTGCCGATGAAGAGAGGTCGAATGGAGCTTCTTCCGGCATTGGGGAGGGTTGCGTTTGGAATATGTCAGTCGGTGATTGTATAATATCCGGTGGTGATTTCATATTGTTGGGCTCCCCCATAGTTGTGAAAACACAACTAGAGGGAGATGAAACGCGTATGATGTAAAAAATTCAAGCGAGTTGATTTAAGATAAATATAGAATGATGAATGTTTTGAAAAATGGCGGTCGTTTTAAAAAAGTTCAACAAAAAAATCGAGTCGCATTTGACCCTCCTCAAAAACAAACAACAATAGTTTGAGGGGGGTCACAAAGCTGTTTCAACAATAACAAAATGCAATAACAATAATTTTAACAAATGTAACAATAATAATAACTCACTTTTCAGAAGTAGCAAAAAACTCAGACAAAAAATCAAACCTTTTAGTCTGCCTTACTACAGCTGCTGCTTTTATTTCCTGTTAATTAATTACAGGAAGGCACAAGGCCTTAAGATTTGGGGGGAAGGGGAAGGGTGTGGTCTTGCATTAACTATGTTTTTACTAAGGAAACCTAGCTAGCCACATTCGCCGACCCATTCAGCAAGACAATATATAGTCATTCATCCGTCGCCATGCGCGCTACTACCACCAAAATACCACATTTGCTCGATGAAGAAGGACCTACTTAAAACCCCGGAAGTGGTGCATGATTTTATTTACAAATTGTGATTTTCAAAAATGAATTCATATGATGGGGATGGGAGAAAACCCCCGAAATATATACAAAAACAAAGAAACAAAGAAAAAATTCCTCCGTTTGGTTGCCCTCCCATCCCCCCATCTATAAAATTTGGAGGCCGACTGTTTTCCGGGGCGAAAGAACCGGAAACAAGTCGGACCTGCCCTAGGTGGGACTAGGATCCTAATCTATCGGGGAGAAAAGAAATAAAGGGTCGGGCGCGGTATGGGTCGATACAAGCAGGTAATATGGTTTTTATACATATGAATGTTCAAGATCTTCAGTAAAAGCGGACTGGGATATGGGTTAGGGTAGAAAAATAATGGGGATGGGGAAGATCTTGGATACTAATGACTAGATGACGGGGACAATGACTGACAACATACTGCTAAATAGGTTACAAGGGAAAAAAGATTTGCCTACTTACCGGGGGTGGGGTCCCTAAGGACCCGTACCGTAGACGCCATGGGCAGGCAGAGGAGGGAAGGATGACTCCAACGTTGCCCCCTTACTTACGACCAGGCTCGCTGCATGCACCCATCTTCTGTTGAATGTTATGCGATCCAAGCGTTTTCTATCGCATCTGATTTTGACCCTCAGCTGATGCCGAAAATACAAAACCAGATCACGATGAGAAAAGCTTGCATCGTCATACAATCCCTTCTTTCGCGTGATCCAAATCACCATTCGAGCTACAGCTAGGATCGCGAGAAACACCACACGCTTCTCACCCTGAAACGGAGGAAGAACGTTGTCCACGACGTAACCAACGTCGAGCAGCACGAGCTGCTGGGGTTCGATGCGAGCCATCCACTTCCAGACGTGATCCCAAAACGGGCGAACTCGCTCGCAGTAGTAGGCGTGCTCAGCCGTTTCTTCTAATCCACTGCTGCAGCGAGGACAATCAGGCATGTCTGCCAGGCCCGCTTTGTAGTTCAAGCTGAGAAGGGGTAACGCATTCCGTACAAGTCGCCAGGTGAGCGAGAACTCGGAGTTGTTCAAGAAGCTCGATCCTGGCGCCCAATTCCAGTGAGAGCGGATCCCCCCCGCCGTCCAGCCTCGCCGCTCGCTAAGAGGATCAGAAGCGGAACCCACCACTAACTCCCGATATAGCTCTTTTCGAGGCCGTGAAAGGTCACTGGACCCAAGAAGGTTACGAAGGGCCTTTAGGCACACGCGGACAAACAGTGCTTCACCCAAAGGCCTACGTCGACCTTCAGCCTTTGGGTCTGACTTGAGGCGAGGAAAAGTCCGACTCGCCTTTTGTCTCCACACTGAGTCTCCTGTCAAGGACCGGCCGAGGTATGCAAGTCTTTCAGCAAGCCAGTGGCTCTCCAGATCAGGCATACCCAGACCCCCGTTGCGTGTACGTTGGATACAGACCTGCCTACGGACTATCGGCCTTGCACCTCCCCAGAGCAGTCTGGAGAGGGATTGTTGCAGTGCCAACCGACGTGCCTTAGGCAGAGGAAGTACAGCCAATCGGTAAAGGATCAGAGGGAAGACGTACGTGGCGCACGCCTCCGCCCTGCCCTTTAAGGACAACCTCCTTGAAAGCCAGATTCCCACCTGACTACAGCTGCTGCTCCCCGCTCTACCAGCTTAGTTCTTTATTAATATACCCTTTCGGTAAGTCCATTATTCTGGTCATAGGTGAGTCACCTACAACGATATTAAAAAAAACAATAATTGGTCTCATTAAGATTAAAAATTTATATCCATCCTTTTAAAAAGCATTAAAATATATCAATGCCTTAAAAAAATTAACAGGACTTGGAATGTTTAATACACCGACTGCATCTCTGCAGAATGGTGATACCCCTACCTCCAATGAGTGTCCTGTAATGACACTAAACAATCTTAAGGTGAAGCTCGTCCTAGACCTTTGAGGAATGTGAAGTACACCTTCCTTGCCATTGCTTCCAGGTCCATTCTGACTCGGAATGGTAGCACCTGATAGGATCCTCAGCTCAGTCGGCTGGGGCTGTAGAATACATTGACTATAACTCTACAGAGGGGTAACGTTAAATATAGAAATCTCTTCTGATTTACTAATTCATTACAAACCAACTTATAACAAAAAATAAAACACTTCACTGAGCAGGTAGGCTCCGTGCATCCATCCGGTTGAAATGTAAAAATAAATTTACAATTAAAAAGGTCATCTTTTCAACCAATCATGAACTTCCCTCAAAGTTTTTCAGAGCCGATTCGATCCCAAATGTGCTTATAAAACGTTCAACAAAAGTTCAAAAAAAGTCAGTCGATTCCGGAGTACTTCGAGCAGAGAGATCAGTCACATGTCGCATTTCGGACCAGATCAAAGACTGCTTACGTCATATCAATTCACATCACAGACAACCAAGTCTTGCATATTCAACACAAGACCAAGACCGCTCATAGCTTACAAACCCGCGTCCTACCACCGTATCGCAAACAACAAAGAAACCACCATAGAACAACTTGTACCAACTCACCTCCTGATCCTTATCAGGTGGAAGAAGATAGCCAGTCAAGAACTACTTACACCTACTCACCTCCTGACCTTTATTTGGTGGAAGAAGAGAGCCTGTATCTTTTCTAACATACCGATCTTTATTAAAAATAAACGAAATTAAATCCATCCCTCTCGTCCGCTTTCTCTTGCAACTACACGCTTGTTTATAACAGTAAGACCCCAGTTCAAACGAGTGACCTGGACATGACACAAAACAATCTGATAGTGAGGTTCCAGTAATGCTGAAGCATTTGGGGAATGCATAGTACCCCTTCATTGTCATCGTTCCTAGGTCCACTCTAGCCCGGAGTGGTAGCACCTGATTGGGTCCTATCAGTGGGTCAAATAGAACTGTTTGACATTGAAACTGTGTAAACAAATGAATTATGTTAAATTGAATTGTTAGAAATAGAAGTGTTTGACCATTTAACTGTGTGTAAACAAATGACAGATGTTTACTTGAATTATTGGTGATACATAGCGATAATTGAAACTCTTAAACTGTGTACAAAGAAATGATTAATCATAAATAGAATTATTCTTATTAGGTTGAAATACGTGAAACCATTTAACTGTAGGCAAAAAATAGTGAACTCAGGTTCGTTTAAAGATGTTATCAAAAATGTGTTTAAAAATCATATATATTTGATATATATCTATAAAGAGGATTTGAAATAAAATAACCAACAAGGATTGATATGTCATAAAACCAAACCAAACAACACACACACACACACACACATATATATATATATATATATATATATATATATATGATTTTTCTATGTCCTTCATATATATATGATTTTTAAACACATTTTTGATAACATCTTTAAACGAACCTGAGCGCACTATTTTTTGCCTACAGTTAAATGGTTTCACGTATTTCAGTCTAATATATATATATATATATATATATATATATATATATATTATGCAAAGGCAAGTCAGGCGATGGTAGCAACGATTCTATTTTAGGATTTTCTCTTTTCAATACCCATGTAATTCAAAATCCAATAGAGAGCTCAATCTATAATAATGAATTAAATACAGATCAAATAATTCCATACAAAAGAATAACCTTTAAAAATCACTCATAACTTTTCGTAATGATATTTATTTCAGCAGACCCAATATTTTTTTAAAATTTTAGATCTGCATTAGGCTAGTGGGTAAAGTGTTCGCCAATGGTCCGGTAGACCAGGGTTCAATCCCAGATCTCGTCATACCAAAGACTTTAAAAATGGTATTTGATACCCCTTGTTTAACACTCAGGAATATAAGGTACGTATCAAGGGTAAAGTGGAACAATCCAGGGAAAGGAATAGTGCCTTTCCCTATAACTCTGTGTAGTAGCTAGTGAAAAGGGAGCCTTCTGGTCGCCCTCGACTACGGTCGCCAACTTTACTTACTGCATCTTTAGACGAAGCAAAAATCTTTTTTTCTTTTTTTTTTTTCAGATGTAACATTTTAAAAAATATAGGCTCTGCTGAAATAATTATTACACAAAAAATATGAGTGATTTTTAAAGGTTTTTCTTTTATATATATATACATATATATATATATATATATATATATTAGAAACTGAGGAGAAGCAAAATATTTTGATAAAGCAAATAATACATTTTTGATAAATAAAAAGTGCTCAAAGGCCGACATGCAGAGCAGTATAAATATTTGGAAAAAAAATTAGAATCTCACCTATTTTTTTTTTCCTATTATGATAACTATTTTTTTTTTTTTTTTAGTTTTTTTGTGCGTGTGTCAGAATGGACAAGCGTTTGTAATTCTTTCCATTGAAAGTGTTTAGGTCAACTTACTTCCTGACACATTTCGTAAGGGTTATCATATTTTCAACTTTAGAAAAATCAGCTCAAGTGTCTGATTGTAATTTCAACGGATATGTTGAGTGGATTCAAAGACTTATCCTGTGTACACCTAAACACGTGTCAAATACCTCGAAACATGTGCTTTCGTGGAATTTCTACGTTCCTTTCTTTCAATATCTTGTTGATAGAAAGGAACGTAAATAAGTAAAGTTAGCGACTTTAGTCAAGGGTGACTCGAAGGCTCCCTTTTCAATAGCTACTACACAGAGGTGTAGGGGAGGGCGCTACTCCATTCCCTGGATTGCTCCACTTTACCCTTGATCCTTACCTAATAGTGCTGAGTGCTAAGCAAGGCGGCATCAAGTATTTTTTGAGTTTTTGGTATGACTCGACCTGGGATTGAACCCCGATATTCTGTACCATTAGCAAACACTCTTCAAGGATTATCCTTGTTATTAATTTTCTGCCTGATATTTCTTTCATCTTAATTTCAGTTGGGTTTTTTTTATCCTAATTTATAAAAGTGACATTCTTCAACTATTAATCAACTATACATTATGGAAATTTGAGAAACAAATAGCTGGGTCAGAAAGGTGTTTAAAAATAGCTTTCTTTTTGTTCATTTCTTTTTTTTTTCACAACCTTTCTTTCTTTCTTTCTTTCTTTCTTTCTTTCCTATTACTTCTTTCTTTCAATTCTGGCTCTGTATTTTCATTGTTTTTCATTCCTTCTGTCTTTCATCACCTGTTCAATTCTTTCTTTCTTTCTTTCTTTCTTGTTTGATTTTTTTTTTCTTTCACCTTTTGCATGTAATGAAAAAAAAAAAAAAGACATTCTTCTCTTTCTTCCCTATTCAACCGAGCCAAAATAATTTGTTCAGACATTAAGTAAACCTGCTTTGTAATGATAAAAAGAACACAAACTTTTGTTGTGGTCTAGCAATACGATTGGTCATATCTTAGCCAATAACAACGAAATAAAATCATCCGGTTTCAGCTGCTTTTTTGGATCCAGGCTTTACCTGCTGAGATTAAAGCCATACGATAATTCTACTTCCTTTTTCAACATTTGTGTTCTACGATGATTGGTTTATTGATTTGCTTGGGGTTGGTTTATTTGTTTAACAGTATCTATCTATCTATCTATCTATCTATGTCAATTGCTTCATATCTAACAATTTGTTCATATCTATCTATCTATCTATCTATCTATGTCATTAGCCTTCTCTATCTCTCAGTCTTTCTTTTTATTTTTTGCTGTTCTTATCTACCTCAGTCAATTCATACCTATCTATCTATCTATCTATCATGAGCAATTTGATGCCGAAACTTGATTAATTTGTAAATGTTTGATCATAATTAAGGCTATTTTTATTTTCAACGTTTCAATTATTCATTATTAATCATGCTTTTTTCTCTAAGGTGATCCACTGGGAGTTGTGCAAGAAGTTTAAATTTGACCAAATGGTATATGCACTGCACAACCCAGAATCCGTCCAACAAAATGAGATGCACAAAATTCTCTGGGATTTTGAGATTCAAACAGATCATCTAATCTCGGCCAGACGACCAGACTTTATGATAGTCAAAAAAAAAAAAAAAAAAAAGAATAAAAGAGAAATTGTCGAATTCCGGCAGAACCACAGAGTGAAAAATCAAAGAAAACGAAAAGAAATACAAGTACTTAGGCAATGAAATACGTTAATTGGTTGGTTGGGTGGTTGGTTGGGTGGTTTTTATAGCATATCAGCCATTGTAGGTAATTTAATGCCACTCTCATAATGCAAAGCTCTTTGAATGAATTGAGCACTCTGGTATCCGGTAAGGTAAAAATGTTAATGTTGGGTATCACCTACCTTTTCAGCATAATGGGCTGTTCCATCTGCCCTATATGGCAGTAGCGGAGATCAGTCTGGGAAGAATAAGCCTACAAGTCAGACCAGAAGAGCCGTTCCTATTGTTGAAGTATATCCTTACTCTATCACTAATCCTATGTTCTTATTACTAACCGTCTCTCTCTTGTAAATACTCTTTTCTGTAAATATAACTATTTACCTCATAAATCGTGGTTTGTCTTATTATTACTACTACTTGTGTTCACTAACCAGAGCACAACAGTTAACAAAAGAAAGCTACTACATAATACCTTATAATTCCCGAGCTGACGTGGTTCGCTTGTTGGCTGAGCGGTATGATACTAAGTCTAACGTAAAGTTGGGCGGGTCTCGATTCCAGCTTCAAGCGCCCTACGTATCTAACCACATTGAAGAGTTGTGATACAACGAAAGAGTCTGTCTGTGGATGACTATATATATATATATATATATTTGAATGTTTGACTGAAATAGAATATTATCAAGAGATATAGAATATTAAAAAAAACAAAGCAAAAAGAAAATGACTTATCATTTACTACAACAAATTTAAAACCTCTAACCTAATTATTTCCAATAACTCTTTCCCCTCCACTGAGCTTCTTGAGTGGACAAACGTCGTATACCTGTTCCAATGTCCTTTGAGAGACTGTGTCTCCAACAAAAATAATACGTACTTTGGTCTTACCACTACGATTCTGTAGCATAAAGAACTTGTTTGGCGCGTAAATTAATTTTGACTATTATGGCCGTCTCATATTTTCACCCAATGTGGATGACTTATTCTATTCAACCCGGACCATTTTCCCGGACAACATAAAAATGGTGAAAGCCCGCCAAACAATCTCTTCCTCAGACCTTTCGAACAGGACGGACGTACTTTCTATTCGCTCCCTTCATAGTAGCAGAAGCACAACACCACGAGGAAAGCAATCTAATTTATGAACCTTTTGAGTCTACCCTCTTAGACCAAGGGTTCCCAGTTGAACATGAATTAGATGCATGTAATCTGCCACACACGGGAAAACCTTTATGTCACCTCTAACTTTTGCTCAGACATCCAGCTACCTCTTTCCTGGGCAACATTTTCTGGAGACTTTCATGCCTTTCTCCTACAACAACTAGGACCACACATTTATGGGTGACTACATCATTCCTGTCCTTAACCAGCAGACACGACTTTTTCTACATCTATGGCGACGCATATTCCGCTCAGACATTCAACAATGCTTTGATTGTACCGACACACATTTCGCTCAGACATTTAGCTGCTATAATTCCTTCTCTACTCCATAACTCTTTCCTTCCTTCCTTCCTTCCTTCCTTCCTTCCTTCCTACGAGACTTGCAGCATAAAGGTACCCTTTATTCTGGCTGCCATTAAACCTTCTTGAAAACCTTACGGCATCTTCGTTCATTCTCCTTTATTTTCCAACAATTTAGCGAGGAACTAACGTAACAACTCTTCCTCGCTAAAACTCTTTCAAGACATCTTACTGTGCGCCTTAATGATTCTACCTCCACAGCGTTACATCTTAAAACCCACTCTGTTCCTAAATCTAAATTTCGAAAAATTCTTGTTGAAAATACCACTGTAATTGCACACGAAATTAATAAGCTACGACTACAAATCTTAGAAGTCCTACATATAAGACCCCTTTCACTAGAATCAATAGAATTAACTTTGAAAATAGCGACAATGTTTTGAAATACTTTTAGTCTTTTTTATTTAATATTCTATTTTTCTTAATAATATTTTATTACTGTTGATAGCGTTCTGTTTTAAATTCATTCGATGTCATTGGCATCTCAGTTTTATCCAACTTTGTGCTTACGTAATTTTTTGATATTATAAAAAACCTAAAAAATCTTTTAAAAAACAATCTTTACACATACAAACAATCCCTGATGATGGCCTATGAAAGGCTCGAAAGCGCTACCAATTCCAACTCAAAACCAAGACTCTCATCAGGAAACTTGAAAGGATCTTCATAAAATTATATAGACAAAATATGTCTTTATTATTTTATCAAACATGCTTAAATGAAAGACTGCTGTCCAACCACGTGCACGCATACACACACACACACACACACACATATATATATATATATATAAAACGTAATTGCACCATAAAGATAAATTATACCAAATGGTTAACGCACGGAAGGGGTGTACAGTCATAACAAATATTACATACAAGCAGAATATATATATATATATATATATATATATATATATATATCATTTATTAGTTTTATATCATACATCTTCATTGATGCATCGGGATGGGTCATCAGTGATATTTTCTTTGGGTTCCTGGGGGGTTTTGGGTCTTGCAACATCAGACCCCTCGCCCAAATGACCCAGTTGGCATTGATCTTACTCCAACTCCCATCCCGGCTGCTAACCTGCGCATCCACTCAAGACAAATGACAACAGAAATAGCTCTATCTTTAATTTTGTAACAGCCAATCAGAGCTAAGATCTTCTGATGACTTTTGAATCTTTTCTTTAAAAATCGGGAGGCCACTTTACTCTTCCTTTTCGGCCGCCATGACGTCTTCATTCGGCTATTTGTTCATTCCGGTATGTAGTTTTTTTCTTTTTCTTTCTTTTCCTTTTTTTTCGAAATTTACAAATAAATAAATAAATCAATAAATCAATAAATTAAAAAAAAATTCTGTCCATAAATATAAAATTGCTATTAAATCAAACTCCTATATAAAATTGAAATATACCTTTAGTTTTTTTTTTTTGTTTTATTTTTAAACTTATTTTCATTAAACACTGTACATAAATATACAATTACGAACTAAAACAGACGCCGCGCATTACAATACGTTAAAATTTCCTTATCGAACGATTTACGAAAGAGACCCCCCCCTCCAAAAAAAAAAAACAAACAGAAAAACCAATACCTGAGTAATACGTTGGAATCTTCGCGAAAACATTGTCGTTTAAAATGCTATATTTACAAACTGGCTAAAACGTCTAAGATATTATTCAATAAAATTAATTGATTTCAAATAAACGCTTAAAACCTAATACAAGCATACACCTTCACGGAAAAAATAAATAAAATAGATAAAAAATAGATTTAAATATATAACTAAATAAAATCTTACGAAACGTATATACCGTGTGAATAGTCGGTCGGTAACATTATTTTTAAACTTTATTTTTGTTTGCGCACAGTTAAATAGTATCAAGTATTACTAACACAAACAATTCTTTTTAATATTAATCACTTGTTTGCACACAGTTAAATGGTATCAAATATTGTTATTTAACACTAATAATTCTGTTTAATATGAATAATTTGTTTGCACATAGTTTAATGGTTTCAAGTATTGCAACCTAACACTAATAATTCTATTTGCTATAAATCATTTTTTGCACGTTGTTTAAATGGTTTCAAGTATTGCAATCTTAGCGTAACTGACCCTTAGTTACGGCCTTCTCGCACCTTTAAGATAAAAAAAAGTGGGTACTTGTTTGCCACACGAACAATTTGAAGGTTACAGTTGGTACAATCATATAGGTGCTTAGGCTATACATTAACAATCGATAGATCCGATCGGGTCACTCCGACTGTCTGTCTAGCCCAGTAAGGGCCAAAGTGGAGTATTGCAAGTCACATGACTAGTTTGGTTGCCGAGTCAAGGACTGCTCAACCCCGAGGATCCCATCCTCGAGCATTACGAGTCGTCACACACGCGAAACAGATAACCTCCTCGGTGCTGGAGGGAATCTTATCCGTTCCAAAGAGGAAAGGTCGACATATTTTACAGCCCTACCCAAAGAGGGTAATGTTGTTAATTGTACGTGGTTTTTCTTGCATTTATTTTTGAGAAGACTCAACATTTCTATAAATAATAAACCGTTATAAGTCTTTGAAAACATCTTTTACTAATCATGGTAAATACGCGGCCAATTGACCTAATGTGTCTTGTAGTTACATCCGTAATCTTACAGAGGACACGGTCACCTCCAGGTCAACGTCTTCCAAAAAGGATTGGAGATACGCATCCGCGCAATCATATCCTCATGGGCAAGGATGTAGATATACATTTTTTTGATTTTTTAAATAGAGGAATTATAAATTTGGCATCACTCGGGAGCGATGTGGACCAGTAACTCAGTGGTAGAGTTTCGGCTCTGTGGTCGATGCTTCGATCTCCAGTGGGGGAAATCATGGTATACACTGCTGATGAGACCTAATAAGGTCGAAACAACTGTCTTTTACGAATTTTTGTTGTCTTGCGCTAACATGAATTCACAATGATAATAGTTTATTCTAAAGACTTCCTGTCAATGAGAATCTGTCTCCACACGAGAAAAATCTTTTCCCTGAGTCCAATCAATAGGAATTCCAAATTTAGTTGGTCTACAGCAGTGGTGGCCAAACTTTTTAATGGGAGAGCCACACCACTGGGTTACGAATTACGAGTCATAGTTTGTCCACCCCGGTCTATAGCACTCCGTTTGTTTGTTTACAGAGGATGAATAAACTCTTCCCAAATTTTTAATGAAGGTTCGCGGGATTTTGATCTTGAATTTCCTTGTCTAATATCTAGTTGGTTGGGTGGTTGGTTTTAAGACATATCAACCATTATTGAATTATCTAAATTTGAAGTCAGTTTATTTCACAAACAATAATATTACTTCTAGTAACTATTTCTATTTAATAATAAGTAAGTAAATTTGACGACCTTAGTCGAGGGAGACCCGAAGGTTCCCTTTTCAATAGCTACTACACCGAGGTGTAGGAGAGGGCGCTACTCCTTTCCTTGGATTGCTCCAATTTACCCTTGATCCGTACCTTATAATGCTGAGTGTTAAGCAAAGCGGCACCAAGTACCATTTTTTGAGTTTTTGGTATGATTCGACTTGGGATTGAACTCCGGTCTCCCTGACAATTGACGAACATTCCACTCATTAGGACAATGGCTCGGTATTATTTAATAAGTTGAAAACAATTATATCTTCAATTGTTATTGATCTATGTAATTTATAAAATAATATTATTTCAAGTAACAATTTTTATTTAAAAATAATTAGTAGATGATTATAATCTTCAAGTAAATGTTATTAATTAAAGTAATTTATCCAATAATATGGTTTCAATTCTTATTGAACAACAGCAACAATGACAACAATGATGATTATAATTATAAGCGTTTGAAGAATTTGCAAAAATATGCGAATATACTCGGCTATTTTTGCTTCTTTGGGAGTTGTATGCTCTACCAAATTGATATCACAGCAGGTTTGCCAGGAAAGACGCTCTGGCTCATCTGATGAAGAAGTTGACACCTCTTGAAACTGCCAAAATCCCTCTGACTTAGATGTGTAAAGGCCACTTATTTAAATTTACTTTCTTGTCCTTGTCATTTGTCTAGTCCTCAATCAATGAGACATATGTTTACCAGATCGACGTAATTATCAACCCCACAAGAAACTATTTTCCTTCCAGCTATGGGCAAATCGTTGGACAGGTTGGGCTCTTTTACTTTGGTATGGCAACCAGTTTTAGAGAAGGAAAACTCTGCAAAAAATTGACATTGTGTTACACCCTGGTAATTGCAGAGGGGATGAGTCAATACAAACACAGTACTTTAGGAAATACAGTAATATGAATGCTAGAAATGGTTTTGAGTTTTTGAAAAATAAATGCTTCTTTTTGAAAGCTAACCATTAAGACATAACTAAATACGTCACGTCAGCCCTGGCCCCGGGATCGGCTGACTGCGACGCTAAGGATCGCAAATAAAAAAGAAAAAAATTATATTCAAAAGAAAAACAAAAGACAAGGAAATACACTCCTTTTATATCGATACACAAATGACCAGCGTCTCCTTTGTATTGATGTAAATTCTGACGCAAGGATGACGTCATAGAAATCTAAAGAACATGCTGTCATCCGGTTTGCTATTAGAATAAACAATTTGATTTTCTAACTTTTAATCACGCTCTTTTGATTAACTTGATTTTCAACATCTCCAATAATTCCTCCATTATTCCTAGGAAAGTTCGGGCAGGTTTTAACACGTTGGACATGTAGCACCGGTTTTTCGGTCGTCGATTCCGCCATCTTATCACCGTCTTATCGGTAAGCCTGTGAGAACCATGCAAAGCCGGAAGTGAGCTTTTTTTGACGGTGTGTGCCCACAAGAGTGATAATCTTTTGTACAAAATTCACTCACTTGTCAACTGGAAATTTTTAACTGTAGATCATTGTTTTTGATAGATTTGTTATTATTTTACATGGTGTGAATCGGAATTTTGCAGTTTGTAGGATTGTGTTGTCAGATAAGACAGGTTTTAGAAAAATGATATGAGTTTAAGAATAATCTATCTATCTATCTATCTATCTATCTATCTATCTATCTATCTAAGGTTGTTAATATCTATCTTTTAATATGTATCAGTAACAATCTCTCTCTCTCTCTCTCTCTCTCTCTCCCTCTCTCTCTCTCTTTATCTATCTATCTGCTTGTGTGTGTGTGTGTGTGTTTTATTAGTGTGTGTGCGTTTTATTAGTTATGACAGACAATGGTTGCTTATTATTTTTGCTCATTTGAGAATTTTTCACCCCAGCGTTTACTGATGGATTTCTACTGGAGTCTGAACGACAGCAAGTCCCCTCAAAACTCCAGGACTCTTCTTAGTATTCTGACCGATCTTTATTATAATTGTTATACGATTTTTCTTGTCGGCGAGTAAGGTATCATAAATATGAATCAAGCCTGTATAAAAATTTATACATGCATGTTTAATTTGGTTTGGTTTGGTATTATGGCATATCAACCATTGTAGGTTATTTAATGCCGAATCCATTTTTATACATATAAACAGTTCTATTTTAAACAATACTGTTTAGTATTAGTATAGGTTTTGGTTACACACAGTTAAATGTCAAAACAGTTCTCTTTCAAACAATTCAGTTTAGCGTAAGTACAATTTTAATGTCAAAAACAGCTTTATTTCAAACAATTCAGTTTTGCATACAAAACAGCTCTATTTCAAGCATTCAGTTTAACATAAGTACGTAGTTTAAATATCAAAATATTCCTATTTCAAGCAATTCAGTTTAGCATAAGGACACACTTTAGTTCCATTTGACCCACAGATAGGACTCTATCAGGTGCTACCACTCCAGACCAGTGTGAACCTAAGAGTGATGGCAATGAAGGAGTACTCTGCATTTTCCGAAGCCCGAGCATTACTGGAACCTCACTATCAGATTGCTTAGTACCATATCCAAGACACTCGTTGGGGGGGTCTACAGCCCCAACCAACTGGGAAATATACATACATGCATATTATTTTTTATGGGAAATATGCTAATATATATTCATTTATTTTACTCATTAGAGCTTTTCACATCAGCGTTAGCCGATGGTTTTTCACTGGAGTCTGAGTGACAGCAAGTCTCTTCAAGTCTCCAGGACTCGTCTCAGGATTCTGGCCGTTCTCAGCAATGCTGTCGTTTGGATAGTCTCTACCCGTCCGCCAACTTCTAAGTCCTCCAGGCCTTTTAATAATCATTTAATTATTGTGCCTAACACACTAATCACAATTGGCACAATCGTTACTTTCATGTTCCACAGTTTTTTTTTAATTCTCTAGCAAGGTCGAGGTACTTATCCTTCTTTTCACTTTCCTTCAGATGTATTCTGTGGTCCGCCGCGACAGCAAAGTGGACAATTTTGCAAATTCTCTTTTTTTTTGTTGATTATTTTTAGGTCTGGTTTTCTGGCTGGGATTAGGTGATCCGTTTGTATGTTAAATTCCATAGGAGTTTATGCGTGTCATTTTCTAGGACAGGTGCTGGGTTGTGCATATACCATTTGTTAGTATGGTCAAATTTAAATTTCTAGCACATTTCCCAGTGGATCACCTTGCCGACCCAGTCGTGTTTCGCTTAATACTCCTTCTGTGCTAATTTACTACATTCGCTTATTATGTGATTGATCATTTCGTCTTTGTCACCGCATAGCCTACATTTACTGTTTCGTTGCATCTTATCTATTCTCGCTTTCATATGATTGGTCCTTATGGCGTTGTCCTGTGCTGCTATTAGGAGAGATTCTGATTCTCTCTTAAGGTTTCCTTTTCTTAGCCAGGTCCAGGTTTTCTGGTATGAGATGTTGTTTATTAGACGTTTAAAGCGGCCATAGAGTTATTTTTCCTCCCATTTTTGTTTCCTAGTTGTTGTCATTCTATCGTCTATCGAGTTGTTCGCATCGTTTCTGATGGCTGTAATTAGTCCTCGTTCGTGTTTTTTTATGTGGTCTTCGAGCCGTGGTATCGATGCGTCAACGCTGTCTTCGATGCTGGTAAGTCCTCTTCCTCCCTCTTTTCTAGATACATATAGTCTGTCAACGTCGTCTCTGGGGTGTAATGCCTTATGCATGGTCATTAGTTTTCTTGTTCTTTGATCCATTGGTTTGAGTTCATCTCTGCTCCACTTGAGGAAGGGTCCCGAATATCTAACTAGGGACACAGACCAAGTATTTATTCCTTTGATGAGGTTTCTACTGGAGAGTTTTGTCTCGAGTAGTTTTCTAGTTCTCCTGAGATATTCTTTTCGGATCTTGTCTTTCATTTGCACTTGTTTGATGGTGTCAGCCTCCAAGATACCCAAGTATTTGTAGGTTTCATTTTTTTTGAGCATTCTAATTTTGTCGTGATTTGGTAGTTCGATTCCGTCAGTCTTATGTCGTTTGCCACTTTTCATGACGAGCATGGCACATTTTTCTATGCCAAATTCCATTCCTATGTCCTGACTGTGTATTCTAACGGTGTGTATGAGAGTTTCCAGTTCTTTTTCATTTTTTGCAAATAATTTAATGTCATCCACGTACATTAGGTAATTGATCTTCTCTTGCGATCTGCTGAGTTTGTAACCGGCTGCGCATTTTCTGAGTACATGGTTCATGATGGCTATTATGAATAGTAAGGGTGATAGTGCATCGCCTTGTAAAATGCCTCTTTGGATCTTTGTTTCAGCGAAGCTTCTTCCTCCTGCTGTCAGCTCCACTCTCCAGGTTTGCATGGTCTTTTCGATGAAGTTTATGACTTCATATGATATTTTGTACATTTTGAGACAGTGTAGTATCCAGCTTTGTGGGACCATATAATATGCATTTTTTGTAGTCAATCCAGGCCATAGCTAGATTTTTCCGTCTTGTCTTACTCACATTTAGGATGTGTTGATCTATGTAGAGTAATTCTGCTGTGCCTCTGGATCCTTTGCGGCATCCTTTCTGTTCGTCAAGGAACAATCCGCGGTTTGTTAGCGAGTAGTAAATCTTTTCCCTTATTTGTGCTGTTAGTGTTTTCCACATCATCGGTCGGCAGGTTATTGGTCTGTAATTGTTTAGAGCAGTTCCTTTGCTTGGGTCCTTTTGGATTAATGTAGTCTTTCCTTTGGTCATCCATTCAGGTACTTGCGTTTCTTGTAAACATCTGTTCATTTCTAGTGCTAGTCTGCCGTGAATGGAGGTGAATTTCTTGAACCAGAAGCCATGTATTCCATCATGGCCTGGCGCTTTCCAGTTTGATATTCTTTTTAGTGTTGTTTTGAGTAATTCGATGTGTACTTCCGTTTTGGGGCCTTCTTCAAGTCCCTCTTGTTCTCTTGTAATGTTGTTTATCTATTCAGCATTTTCGTTATGTTTTTTTGGTTGCCATATTTTTGTCCAAAATCTTTCGGTTTCTTGTACATCCGCTTGTTGGTATGTTTCCGTGTCACCCCCCCATTGTTGATTGAATTTTCTTTCGTTGTTTTGGAAAGTCCTGTTTTGTCTGTATTTTTTACCCTTTGTCAATATCTCTTTAATCTTCCTTCTCTCGCCAGCACTTTCTGGTTTATTTCCTCAAGTTATACTGTTATTTTTTCCTGTGTTGCCTGTTCCTTTTTCCCCGCTTATTTCAGCGCTTCTCTCTTTTTTAATCATTCTGGCTTGTTTTCGTTGTTTGATTATTTGCGTTTCCAGTAGAATTTCTCATCCCGATTTTGACTGTTTCTTGGTGCTTTTTGAGGGGATTCCAATTTTCTCACAAACTAATTTTGCACCTGCATAGATTAGTTCATTCAACTCGGTTATATTATTCGTCGGTATGTAAGGTAGTATGTGATTTATTTTATCCGTTTCTATCTTAAGTGTTTTCCATTCTATGTTTCTTAATGATGGTAGAATAGTCTTTTCACTACTCATGATTCTCTTTACATTTTCTAGATTTATCTTTTGTTCTTGTGATAGTGTTTCTTCCTGGTTGCTTGGCAGTGTATCGTTTGGGAGTATGGTGTTTTCATTTGCCGAAGTTTGCAGTTCTTTTTTGTTGGATTGTTTTTGTTTGACACCACTTCATGTGTCTGGTACTGTATCATAGTTTTGTTTATGTGTTTTTTGACGGATTTCTAGTATTTCAAGGCCAGAAAACCAACCTTTCTTAATTATTGTTCTAATTTGATCGGCTAGTCTTTGGTAGTTGTCTGAAATTTCGCACATTCTTGCCAGATCTCTATCTTTCTCATTATTATTATTATTATTATTATTATTATTATTATTATTATTATTATTATTATTTACGCCTTGAGGGTTTTTCACATAGAGTCCAGGTAAGTTGTTGATAAATGCACCGACCGTCTTTCACAGCAGTTCCAGTGCTTCAACAACTACTGGTACTGTTTTTATTTTCAATTGACATATTCTGTCAATCTCCACTTCCGCACCTTCATCTAAGGAAAGATTATTATTATTATTATTATTTACTCCTTTAGAGTTTTTTTTTTACATCAGCGTTAGCTGATGGTCTTTCACTGGAGTTTGTGTGAGAGCAAGTCTCCACAAGTCTCCAGGACTCTTCTCAGTATTCTGGCTGTTCTCAATAATGCTGTTGTTTGGATGGTCTCCAGTTGTCCTCCAACCTCCAAGTCCTCCAGTCCCTTTAATAATCATTTGGTTACTGTTCCAAAAGCACCAATCACAATTGGCATAATTGTCACCTTCACGTTCATAGTTTTTCAGTTCCCAGGCAAGTATTATTATTATTATTATTATTATTCGAGTGTTTTTCACATCAGTATTAGCTGATGGTTTTCCACTGGAGTCTGAGTGACAAGTCTTTTCAAATCTCCAGGACTCTTCTCAGTATTCTGGCCGATGTCAACAATGTTGTTATTTGGATGGTCTCTACTCGTCCTCTAATTTCCAAGTCCTCCAGTCCCTGTACCAATCATTTGGTGACTGTACCGAGTGTACCAATTACAATTGGTATCATTGTCACTTTCATGTTCCATTGTTTTTTTTAGTTCTCTAGTAGGGTCTCGGTATTTATTTCTCTTTTCACTTTCCTTTAGTTTTATCCTGTGGTCAGCCGGAACGGCTAGTTCTCTTTTTTTTGTTAACTATCACTAGGTCTGGTCGTCTGGCAAAGAATAAATGATCCGTTTGTATCTCAAAATCTCAAAGAATGTTGTGCGTTTCAATTTCTAAGACGGATTCTTGGTTGTTCGTATACCATTTATTCGAATTGTCAAATTTAAACTTCTTGCATAGTTCTCAGTGGATCATTTCCCCACCCAGTTGTGTATAGTTTTATACATTTTTTGCACCTATTTACTGCATTTACTTATGTAATTAATTGCTTCGTCTCTCTCACCACATAATCTACATTTTTGTTGCGTCTTATCTATTTTTGCTTTCACATAGTCCTTATTTTGTGCTGCTATTAAGAGAGATTCAGTCTCTCTCAAGGTTTCCCTTTCTTAGCCATGTCCAAGTTTTCTCATGTTAGATTTCATTTGTTTTATTATATACTCTTTTAGAGTTTTTTACATAAGCATCAGCTGGTGGTCTTTCACTGGAGATTGAGTGACAGCAAGTCTTCTCAAGTCTCCAGGACTCATCTCAGTATTCTGGTCGTCTTCAATAATGGTGTCGTTTGGATGCTCTGCAGTCGTTCGCCAACATTCAAACCCTCCAGGCCCTTTAATAATCCTATAGTTACTGTTGCGTTCTGGTTAGTGAACGCTTGTAATATTAAATAAAAGACAAACCACGATATGAGATATATTCTCAAGAAAAAGTATATACAATATAGAGACTATTAGTAGACAAGAACATAGGATTAGTGAATACAGAATAAAGATATAGTCCAACGATAGTATTGGCTTCCGTTATTACGGTAGCAAGTTTGGTGATCTAGTGCGATCTCCAGTTTCCAACGCTCTAATACTATTCCTATAAGAAGCTTCTCTTCACCTTTTAGTCTTCCCTGGTATTAGTAGCTAGTGCTATATATGCTAGATGGACTAGTTCATTGTGTGGAAAAAGTGAGTGATACCCAACAATTATAAAAACCAACCAACCATCAACCAACTAACCAACAAACCATTTTTCAATACTGAAAAATATGAATATTTAACAGTCCAAAAATAAGTAGGCCTCTTATATATATATATATATATATATATTCATGAAATTTTCTTGGTCTCATTATTCCCGGACCGGGTCGGGTGGGTCTTGGTTCCGGTGGTAGTCGGTTGAGGCCGTCTGATATGAATTCCGGGAAGAAGGCTTTCATGTCACATCAGCTGAAACCGGTGCTCCTTGAGCCTCCGAGGGCTGTACTCCCAGGCTCTAACCCTCTCCGGAGGACCTAGGTTTATTTCCTGGCTCCTGAGGTGCCCCCTTTTTTATGGGAATATTGATGGGGCTTAAGAGCCGCTGAGCGTGCGTGGGCTACGTTCCTGCGCCATTTGCCATACTAGTGCGTATGTGGGGCGCTCGACAAATATCAGGATAACTTTGGCATTAAATTACCCACGAATGTTGATATGCCATTAAGCAACGTAAACAAACCCAAATAATCCAAATAGAATTCGATCACTGTATTTAAATTTCCTCCTAAAAATTTATTTCCAAATTTTATTTCTATTTTCTATCGTTGAAGTTTCTTATCAATAAGACCATGTTGTGGAGTCCTTGTGATTTAATAGCCAATAAACTTGCATAGTTCTCAGTGGATCATTTCCCCACCCAGTTGTGTATAGTTTTATACACTTTTTGCACCTATTTACTGCATTCACTTATGTAATTGATTGCTTCGTCTCTCTCACCACATAATCTACATTTGCTGTTTTGTTGCGTCTTGTCTATTTTTGCTTTCACATAGTCCTTATTTTGTGCATTGTATTTGGCGAGTTTGAATCTCAGTCACACGATTGCGCTCATTTTCGGATTGATGCCCTTCGGAAAGATATGAATCTCTTTATCTCCCCAGCAATGTGTTAAATAGTACCACTTCTTCTCTTTTACAAATTCGGCTTTGGCATTAAATTACCCACGAAGATTCATGTCCCATTAAACGAAAAACCTAATCGAACTAGTATTGAGGTTTATCTGACACTCGGTTGCCCAGTCAGCTGGGGCTGTAGAATACACCGACTGCTTCCCTGTAGAGGGGTAAGACCCCCCTAACGAGTGTCCTGTATGACACTAAACAATCTGATGGTGAGGTTCCAGCAGTGCTAGAGCTTTGGGGAATGCGGAGTATCCTTTCATTGCCATCGCTCCCAGGTCCACTCTGGCCCAGAGTGGTAGCACCTGATACGGCCCTATCTATGGGTTAAATAGAACTATCAGCATACTTATGCTAAACTGAATTATTTGAGTAAACTGAATAGCTTGAAATAGAGATGTTTTTGACAATTAAACCGTACTTACATTTAAACTGCGTGCTAATGCTTAACTGAATTATTTGAAATTATTATTTTGAAACTGTTTTTCGACATTAAAACTGTATTTACACTTAACTGAATTGTTACATATAACTGCTTGAATAGTATAAATGGAAATGTTTTTGACAATTAAATTGTGTACTTATGCTAAACTGAATTGTTTTAAATAGAACAGATTATTTACATAAAAATGGATTTGGCGTTAAATAACCTACAAAGGTTGATATGCCATAAAACCCAACAAACCAAACCAATCTGACACTCGGATTTCAACTTACGTCAAGCAGACTCCAACTATACCGGACAAGGTGTGAACAGTTGCTCTCTCTCTCTCTCTCTCTCTCTCTCTCTTTTTTTTTTTTCTTTCTGTAACTATTGACTGCTGAAACTAACTTTTACTTTTAATTGTCTGAATATATGCTCTTGAATATACATGCACACACACAAATACGTTTGTTTGTACCTATATGCATGTAAAGTATTCCCAGTTTCATGTATTCCTATCCAATACAAATGATTTTCAAATAGATCTGTTTGATAAAAAAAGTGACCTTAACGAGTACTACGTCTCTGGGTCAAAAGTGTGTTGTATAACCGTGATACAACAACACGTATACATATGGATGCAGAAACACAATCAACAATAATGACGAACGAACACACTTTTTAAAAAAATATACCTCTCACACTTTATTCAAAAGGGATGCGAAAGGGTTATGTGTGAGAGGTGAGTTGGACACTGAACAGACTGCAACATATTGACCCCAAGTTCCTTTGTCTTAAGCAGCACTTATTTCACGTTCTGCTGGGCTGCTCAACCGGGGGACCAGAGGGCCCAGCCTTCTCTGGGAGCTGGTTCTCACTACAGAATCTCATCTCCAACTAACTGAACCTGTCTGTGGCACCGGGTTATATAATTGTTTTACGTTCACCTGCTTCTTATGGGCGTCACATCTGTACCCAATTCAACCCGTCCACAGTCAATATCTTCGACCGGATGCACCTGTTATTTACACAGGTGCATCGCTTATTTGACAGTTTGGCTGAGGGTGAAATTTTTCTTCAGGTCCATCTCAATCCCCCTTACGCACACATTTTACAAATAATTCTCAAGGAAAACAATAGCTGAAAAAAACACAAAAAGAAATTACTTGAACCACAGCAAAAAACAAAATCTTAATTAGAAGGCGACCTTCTCCCTATGTAACACTTGCCCGGCCAAACATTATCTAAATTTGTTTTACAATCTTTGCGCGGTTGGCTATCTTGACATGTGTGCATTAAAGTATAATACGGATGCATCTTTTATCCTCCCAAACACAACAGGACCCTCTGTAATTCCTTGAAGAATCTCAAAACCCTAAAAGGACCATACTCTGGTCCCAGATCCTGGTCACAAACCTAGTGACCCTGGTCATTCCAGCAATACATTTCGCCTGGATTCCTCATGACCACACTCCAGTCCTTCGCTCAACAGATTCCTACCTGGAGTAACTTGAGAATTCCACAAACTAAAACCCAATATCTTCAAGGCCCAAAACATTCTACATAAATCTACAAAAATCATGGCCCCAAAACAATGCATCACAATTCTATCAAACAACAATACATCCGAATGTATCACAATCTGACACGCATGCAGTAAACCACCTAAAATAGACCACACAAAATATTTATTAGTAATGTGTTACTCATACTTTCCATTATTAAGTTTCTGTTACCGTACCTATTGGTCTGTAAACCCTTGAGGAACATGCTTTACCTGATTACACCCTCGCCGGGTTGCTTTTCAATTTAATCAGGAACCCTCGTGGCTACCAAGATATTGGCACCTCGCCTTTTCCAGATTCGTTTCGTTTCGCCAAATCACGCACGAATCCAAAACATCATCGTGACTGAAAGACTCAAACATCATCCACAAAATATTGGAGCAGGCCACGCCTTTCTTTCCTTTATTCTATCAACTTTAAACTCCAATCTGAAAATACTGGCCACCACAAGCCTTCAACAATCCATGGAACGGTGAATTCTTTTCTAGAATTACATCTACCGTGTGCTCAAAACAATCTATAATACGACTTGGATGAATCTGTCCTAATCTCACGTCAGCCCATGATTCGCTCAAAAACAGACCCCCCCAAAATATTTCCTATTTCACGAAAACCCAATATTCCAAAAAAATTTAGAATCAATATAATTTTAAATCTTCCTAAATCTAATATAAATTCCCCTGTAAATGGTTTTCGTCAAATTTCATAATATGAAACAGAAAAAAAAAAATTCTAATGTCGCCTTTAATCTTTTTTTTCTTCTTGCACAAATTTTCACTACTTTTCAACAAGTCAAAACAATATGTCCACAATTCAAGTTCACAAATGTTCAGCTTTTTTTGCTTTTTTTCAATCTATGCACTATTTTCCTAAAAATGTTCGTTTTTTCTTTCTTTTTTCCTTATGTTCAACAGTGTTCAAGTTTCTTTTCTCTTCCTTTCTGTCTTTTCCCATTGTCCTTTTTTCCTTATGTTCAACAGTGTTCAAGTTTCTTTTCTCTTCCTTTCTGTCTTTTCCCATTGTCCTTTACCTTTTTTTATTTTTTTCTTATAATAAATTGCTCATTCCTATCCTTTTTTTCAAACCTTATATCTACCTCTCTCTGTCTTTACCTTAACAAAATAACTATAGGTTCGCGCCTCCCCGTTTATTCAATTTCTAACAATATTTCCATAAACAAGCATGGTTCATAAATCAAATTTTTAAAGCAATATTCTTTCTTCTCCCAGGAAGTATCTCTTCAAAAGCATGGCTCGTATCCAGCCATCATTTCTTCATTTTTACTTGTTCCGAACACGACAACATAATATTAATCTCTTGCTTATTTCCAAAGATGAATTAAAACATCCCAGGGGGTCTTTCCTAAACAACCCAAACTTTTATCCATTCGGCCAACAACATTTCCCCCTCAAGAATAATTAAAAACCGAGCCCACAAATCTTCCGGTACATACAATGAGATCGTCAAAGTTTTGCACATATACTTAATTATCTCCCACCCCCTGTTTCAGAATATCTTCTTCAATAAAATCTCAAACCCCATTCCAAGGGGAATTCCACTAACCAGTCAGTACTTCAATACCACAAAATTCTCAAATCCACTCCCAGAGGAATTCACAAAATATCCAGTACGACAATTTTCTCGAATTTTCTCGACCCCTCTCTGGGGAAGACCTCCACAAAACCTGGTATGGCTTCTACCAGTACCCAAAATCGATCCCATTCTAGGGAGACTTCACAAAACACTTCCAATTACCACAACTTTTCCAAACATCGGACCGCCCCACAGCCCTAACTACGGACACAAAAGCATATGATTAATCTCCAGACAACATCATTGATGTTCAAAATTATCCCGAAGCTCGGATTAAAATCCTAATTTCCAATTACAATGCGTTAGGACAGCATTGACAAGTTACTACAAAATTTCATTCACAAAAATTTTGTTTACCATAAAATTCATTCATAAAAATTTAAAACTCAAAACCCAAGTGATAGTTTACTTATGCCTGTCAATCATTTTAACCCAGTATATCTGTCCAACGGGGCCAACTTTCTTTCTTTTCTTTTCACAGCAACCTGCTTGTATGTTTCCCTCTTACTCTCTTTCTTTTTCTCTCCCTCACTATGGTTCAAAATTACATATAGCAGTAATTGTCATTTTTCTATGCTTAGGGCTCTATCGTTTTTTTTTAAATTGTTATTATTTCCAATTTTATCTTTTAGAAAGGCCAAATAACATTAACCTATAAGCCAACAATACTTATTTTACTCTCCACTTGTTATTAATACTCATTTTTTTCATTATTATAATCAATTTAAATTTTTTTCTTCACGAACACAACTATTAGGACAGAGAGAATGAGCAATTTACTTACAGTTTTTTAAAAATGTTTCTCTTTTCTTTTTGTTTTCTTTTTTCTGTTCTTCGTTGCTGGTCTGTTCCTTTTTTCTTCTTTTCTTCCAGCATGTTGCAGTTTTTTCTTTG
Source organism: Sepioteuthis lessoniana (assembly GCA_963585895.1). NCBI lineage: Eukaryota > Metazoa > Mollusca > Cephalopoda > Myopsida > Loliginidae > Sepioteuthis > Sepioteuthis lessoniana. The sequence goes on along the minus strand of OY757940.1, from coordinate 37,824,458 downwards.
TTCTTTTTTCTTTTTTCTTTTCGATTTTTCTAAATTTTCCTTCTCGTGTCTCGCTCGTCCTCGAAGTGTTGCATTCTGTTTCCGATTCTCTCTTCGGCCGTTTCTTCGATCGTCTATTCAGGTTCGAAATCACGCACGTGGCATGAACTGGCATCAGGTACCAAATATTAATATGTTGTATAGTCACAACCATGATACATATACAACTATACACATATACATGCGGAAACATAATCAACAATAATGACGAACGAACACACTTTTTTAGAAAAATATACCTCTCACACATTATTCAAAAGGGTTGCGTGTGAGAGGTGAGTTGGAGACTGAACAGACAGCAACATATTGACCCCAAGTTCCTCTGTCTTTAGCAGCATTTCTTTCTAGTTCTGCTGGGCTGCTCAACCGGGGGTCCTGAAGGCACAGCCCTCTCTGGGAGCTGGTTTTCACTACAGCATCTTATCTCCAACTAACTGAACCTGTCTGTGGCACCGGGTTATATAATTGTTTGGCGTCCACCTGCTTCTTGTGGGCGTCACATCTGCATCCAATCCAACCCGTCCACAGTCAATGTTATAGCCTGATATCCTCGACCGGATGCACCTGTTATTTACACCGGTGCATCTCTTATTTGACAGCTTGGCCGAGGGTCAATATGTAACAAGTGGACCAGGGAGTAATGGCAAGGAAAGAGTATTCCACACTTCCCTGGTCTCTTGAACAGGAGCCTCCCCATCAGATGCAGTTTAGTGTCATACCCAGAACACCAACATTTTTTTTGCGTGGTTTTACTCCTCTGCAGAGAACAGAGTCAACGTATTTACAGATTCAATAACAGGGCAGGAATTTATTTCAGCTATAGAAGAAGTTGCATTTTACTTCTACTATTACTACTACTAGAATGCATATGATTACTACTTTTCCTCCATCTTAGTCTTTAACAAAGACCCGGTGAAGGATTGGAAGAAACCAAAAGATTAGGAGCGCTAGGTACAGTTCCCAGGGCCTTGGAAAATAGACCAGTGGAACTGGAAATCAGAAGACCACAGTATTGCTGAAGTCGGCTGGAATACTGAGAAGAGTTCTGGAGACGTAAGGTAATTTGTTGTCACTTAGACTTCAGTGAAAGACTACCGGTTAATGGGGGGGGGGATGAAAAACTCCCAAGGAATGCAAATGCAGTAAATTAGCACAGAAAGAATATAAAACCAGACACAACTGGGTGGACAAGGTGATCTACTGGGAACTGTGCAAGAAGTTTAAGTTAGACCATACGTACAAATGATATATGTACAACCTAGAATCTGTCCTGGAGATTGAGACACACAAACTCCTCTGAGATATTGAAATAAGAACGGATCACCTAATCTCGGCCAGACGACCTGACCTTATAATAATCAACAATAAAAGAGAACTTGCCGAATTGCGGACTTTGCTATCGCAGCTGTTCACTGAGTAAAATTGAAAGAAAGAAAAAAGAAGGATAAATACCTTGACCTTGCTAGAGAGTTGAAAAACTGTGGAACATGAAAGTGAAGATTATACTAATTGTAATTGGTGCTCTTGATACAGTCACTAAAGGGTTGATACAATGACTTGAGGACTTAGAAATTAGAGGACGAGTGGGGACCATCGAAACTACTGCATTATTGAGATCGGTCAGGATATTGAGGAGAGTCCTGAAGACTTGAGGAGACTTGCTGTCATTCAAACTACAGTGGAAACCATCAGCTAACGCTGAACGGAAAAACTCTCAAGGAGTAATAATAATAATAATAATAATAAGAAGAATGATAATTAGGCATGACTGATTATGAAAAGTGATCAACTTGGTATTATGAATGAAATTAAAATATGACTATTCTAAAAACGCAGTTTCTTCCAGGCAGCGGTCGTGTCGATACTGCTGTATGGATGCACTACTTGGACGCTAACAAAACGGCTGGAGAAGATGCTGGACGGCAATTACACAAGAATGTTGCGAGCAATATTGAACAAGTCCTGGCAGCAACATCCCACAAGGCACCAACTATACGGCCACCTGCCTCCCATCACGAAAACTATCCAAGTTAGACGAACCAGACATGCAGGTCACTGCTGGAGAAGCAAGGACGAGCTCATAAATGATGTACTCCTATGGACCCCCACATATGGCCGAGCAAAAGCAGGACGACCAGCTCGAACATACATACAGCAGCTATGTGAGGATACGGAATGTAGCCCTGAAGACCTGCGAGAGGCGATGAACGATAGGGAGAAGTGGCGAGAGAGGGTCAGGGATATCCGTGCAAGCGGCACGACATGATGATGATTCTAAAAAATGGTATACCCATAAACCAGAATTAGTCCAAGAAAATAAGACGCACAAAATTCTCTTGGACATTGAAATACAAACAGATCAACCATATTCGACCTGAAGATCAGACCTATTATTAATTAAGAAGAAAATAACAAAAAAGAGACAGGTTTTAAAGCAGACACTGTTGATTGAATAGAGCAAGTAAAGGAACAATAAGGGCCATGTTAATGATTTTACAATAAAGATGCATGAAATATCCAGAAAAATTAGTTGGTTGATCGGAATTACAACATGTCAACCCTTGGGCACTTCGGATAGTTTGCTCAGTCGGCTGGGGTCGTAGAATATATCGACCGCTTCTCTGCAGAAGATAAGGCCTCCCCCAACGAGTGTCCTGGATATGACACTAAACAATCTGATTGTAAGGTTCCAGTAATGTTGGAGCTTTGGGGAATGCGGAGTACCCTTTCATAGCCATCATTGCCAGGTCCGATCTGGCCCGGAGTGGTAGTACCTGATAGATTCCTACCTATGGGTCAAATAAAATTAAACTGTATGCGTTTGCTAAACGAATTGTTTGAAATGGAACTGTTTTTTGACATTGAAACCTTGTACTTACGCTAAACTGAATTGTTTGAAATAAGACTGTTTTGACATTTAAACTATGTACTTATGCTAGACTAAATTGTTTAAAATGGAACGTTTTTGACAATAAAACTGTCTAGTTATGCTAAACTGAATTGCTTGGAATAGAACTATTTTTACATTTAACTATGTAAACAAAAATATATACTCATACTAATCTGTATTGTTTAAAATAGAATTGTTTTGTGGTATAACAATAGATTTGGCATTAATAACCTACAATGGTTGATGTGCCATAAAACCTAACCAAACCAAACCTCAGGTGGTGAAATGGTTAGCTAGCTAGACTAGTAAATATCACGAGTAGGTTTGATCCTCTTTGGGTGCTCCATTCATATGGCCTTGTGTCATACTTAAGTAAAATGTTTTGTAGATTACAACAACATGTCAACCCTAGGGTTATTTTATATGTAAGTCTGTTAACAATTATAGTCTCCAGTTACATACAGTAAAAAAATCAATCATGTCAACCCTTATTGGGTTATTTAATGCCAAAGTTAGTTTAACAATTATGGTCTCCAATTATGTACTGTACAAAAATATATTATGTCAACCCTTGTTGGGTTATTTTATGCCAAAGTCAGTTTAACAATTATGGTCTCCAATTATATACAATACAAAAATCTATCACGTCAACACTTGTAGGGGTTCTTTATACCAAAGTTAGTTTAACAACTATGGACTTCAGTTATATACAATACAAAAATGTATTTTCACAGTTTTTTAACAAGTCCACATTTTATTATCTCGAACTGATCTATTTGACCCATCAATGAGATTCTAACAGATACTGCCACTTACTGAGCTAGATAGACGGTCCGAATGGCTCGATCCAATCATTCGACTAGTCATGTCAAGCACTTTTACGACTGTCCCGACCATATTTTTCAAATTGCTCACGTGGCAAACTAATAACAAACCTTATTTTATCTTAAAGATGTGTGACGTGGTATGCTATAAAGAGAGAGGGAAGGAGAGGTCAATACTCTCACCCCTTTATTTGAATCAACAGGCATTAAGACTAACCGTTAAAATGGTAGGAGAAAAAAGGGGCAAGCTATCTGCACTCTGTGCCCTTTAGTCTGGTGAACGAAAGAAGTCTAGGTCAATCAAGTGGCGTGACCCGACGAGGTAGTGGAAGAGGAAAAGTCGAATGATTGGTCCATAGGCTCTTCGCGCCAAAAAGGTGTTAGAGAAATTTGAAGGAGAATTTTAGTTTGGACAGAAGCCAGCTTTAGAACAGCATGCTGAATTCAGCCGACTCCGGGAAGGTCACTGAAAAATTGAAAACCCGTCAAAGATAAGTACAACTCAAACCGTTTTCCTTCTACAATCCTTAAGTGTTGGAAAATTATATGTATTCGAAAAAAAAAAAAAAAAAAGAGAGAAACTGTAAAGGTTCTGTTTCATCAATAGTTAAATTTATTGAATGAATATTGCTATACGCCTCAGTCCGGCGGCTTAGACACCTTTACTCAAGTAAGAGAAAAAGAAAGAGAAAAAAAGAGAAAGATGAAAAAGGACTGTTGAGAGACATTTTTGGTTTGATGTTTTCCTCTTGGCTTAACATTTTGTTATATTTTAAAAAGAAAAGAGAAAAGGAAAAAAAGAAGTTTCTTAAATCTCATCATTATTTGTTTGGTCGTCGCATATTAAAATTTTGTTATATTTTAAATGCACCCTCGCGTTGAAATATTTTGGTTGTGTTATTCCCTCTGTCGATTTGACTTCTTTTGCATGTATCCTGTTGCAGCCTCGTACCGCTTTCATTAATTCTCGCTAAACGTTTATTGCCTCCTTAAAACATTACAAGAGAATTTTAGAAATCTGTCAACAGTTAATATTATCTAACCTAGAAGTTCGTTCTTCCGTGATCTGAGGAGGTAGGAAGACAAAGGACTTGGTGGTATATGTGAAAGTGAATTGGTACCTCCTTACCAACGTCTGAGGTCAGTTTAGCTCCGAATTAACCTTTACATCATTTGTCTGTTTATCATACGCCCGGAATAGGAGTCTTAACCGGGATTTATTTTCTGGGGTGTCAAGTGCCAGACTACCCTCGGCGATACACATTCTACGTAACAGCCTTCTACAGAGGACAATGACCAAGATATCGATCTCTTTAGGTCAGAGTAGAATTGAAAGTCACAGATGTAAGAATGCAGTGTCAGAGGGTCAATTACTTATATTAAATAGCATTACTTGAAACCATTTAACCGTGTGCAAACAAATGTGTTCGTTTTAAAATAAAGTTGCCAACAAACTAAGCTTACTTGGTAGACTGTTTGGGTTTTATGGCATATTAATCTTTGTGGGTTATTTAATGCCAAATCCATTTTTATACAAATTATCAGTTCTATTTCAAACTATTCAATTTAGCATGAGTACACTGTTTGATTGTCAAAAACATTTCTATTTCAAGCTATTCAGTTTAGTAAAACAGTTCTAATTCAAACTATTCAGTTTGGCATAAGTACACAATTTAGTTCCATTTAACCCATAGATAGGACCCAATCAGGTGCTACCATTCCGGGCCAGAGTGAAACTGGGAGCAATGTCAATGAAGGGATGCTCCGCATTTCCCAAAGCTCCTGCTTCACTGGAACCTCACCATCAGATTGTTTAGGGTCATATCCAAGACATTCATGTGTGTGCATGAGTGTTGGGGGGTTACCCCTCTGCAGAGGGGAAATCGGTGTATTCTACAGCCCAGCCGACAGGACAATCCAGGTCCGAGTGTACCTTGGAATAATAGTAATGAAGGAGTACTCCACATTCCTCAAATTCCAAGACTGGAGCCTCACTGTCAGATGCGGTTTGATGTCATACCCAGGACACTATATGGTTTCAATGGTTTGGTTTGGTTTTATGGCCGCTCAACCATTATAGATTACTTAATGCCAAATCCATTTTATACATATAATCAGTTTTATTGCAACCAATTCAGTTTAACATAAGTACACAGTTTAAATGTCAAAATAGTTCGATCTAAACAATTCAGTTTAGCATAAGTACACCTTTCAGTTCTATTTGACTCATAGATAGGACCCTGTCAGGTGCTACCTCTCCGGGCCAGAGTGGACTTGGGAGCGATGGCTATAAAGTGGTACTTTGTAGCAGTCACAATAAAATAAAAGATTTGTTTTCTCTCGCGAATCAATGCTCCCGCCAAGCGATTCGGCCACAATCTGACCAATCAGCGGGCCGAGTGCATTGATTCCATCTGTCCTCAAAGGAACTATTTTGAAATCACGGTCGGCCAGCAGAGAGTACCCGGCAAGCAGAGAATAAAGACCTCTCTCCTGTCCCCATTAAGTGGACTCTCAAGCATGGACGATCTTCGCTGAAGATAACCGCTGGCTAACCTGCGACACCCAAAGAACTTTTCTCACTCTGACCCAGTTCGACTTTCTGTCGTCGAAATAAACCTTTTCGTTGTTCTTTAAAGAGGTTTTGTTTTTCATTCCGTGCTACGTGAACAACTACTAGTTAATTTATAGTGATGTAAACCAACATTCACTAGAACTCCGCATTCCCCAAAGCTCCAGCATTACTGGAACCTCACGATCAGATTGTTTAGTGTCATATCTAGAACACTCGTTAGAGGAGTCTTACCCCTTTGCAGAGATGCAGTCTGTGTCTTCTTTAGTCCCAGTCGACTGGGCCCTATACGGTTTCAAGTATTCCTATCAAACACTAATAATTCTATTTAATATTTTTCCTTTGTTTGCACATATCTAAATGGTTTTAAGTATTGTTAGTACTAATAATTCTATGTAACATTAATCAATTATTTGCACACAGTTAAATGGCTCCAAGTTTTACTATTTAATACAAATAATTCTTTTTACGATTAATCATTTGTCTGCATACAGTTTAAATGGTTTCACGTATTCCTATCTAACTGTAATAATTCTATTTAATACAAATCATTTGTTAGCACACAGTCTAGATAGTTTCCAGGGTTGATTTTCATCAACTGAATCCAGTTGATAGGACACACTACGACCGGCCGTGGTATCAACGGCACGGAACTGGTCGGGTTTGTCTTGTCCCTGGACACACCTCGAGCTTCAAGGGGTTGTCCCCTGGCCTTAACCCTCCTTGGAAGGTTAAATCCCGGGCAGCTTTTGAAGCTGCCGGGCGTGTCTGGGCTACGGCCCTGCGCACAGACCCACCTTAAAAAAAGACCTTATGCCTCACTCGTCCAGATGGTGGGACGGTCGACAAATACTGTTTGGATAGTTTCAAGTATTGCTATCTCAGCGCAACTGACCCTCTGTCACTGCATTCAAGCATCTTTAAAGATAAAATAAGGTTGGGTATTAGTATTTCGGGTCGCCACCCACGGCCAACAGGTGGCCTCGTCGGGAAGAGTGACTTTACTCCTCAGCAGAGGTGCAGTCGGAGTATTTTACAGCACTAGCTGACAATTTGATGACCAGCGGAGACTTGCTGCTTCTCAGGCCAGTGAAAAAACACCAGTTAAAACAGGTGTGTAGGAGTCCTTGCAGCGTCGTGGTTAACGTGCTGGACTGCAACATCGTAGTGAGTGAGTTCGAACTCTAGTCTCGTAATTATGTTCAGTTTCGGACTAGTACCCCTGGGAAAGGTATGAACCTGCATAACCCTCTGGCTTTTGGTGAAATAGTACCACTACTGTTTTTCTACACGGATTGCCTTGACCTTAAATTACCCATGAAGTTTGATATACCATTAAACAATGAAACCGAACCAAAACAAAGCTAGTGTGAAAATCGGCTAGATTATAATTCAAACAGATCATACAATTTTTGCTGGAATATTAGTTAATTAATAATGTCTTAATTATTAATAATATGTTAAATATTGATATATGTTAATTGTTAAAATGTATTATTTAACAAGAAGAAAAGAACTGGTTAATATGTAGATTTTGATGTTCCAGCAGATCTACGAATGAAAAAAAAAAAAAAAAAAAAAAAAAAAAAAAGAAATGATAGATAAGAACTTGAATCTTGCTTGAGAGCTAAAAAAAAATATGTGGAGCATGGGGATGACAGTGAAACCAATTTTTGTAGGTCCACTTAGAACGGTCACTAAACATTTTGAAAAGAGTCTGAAGGAACAGGAGATAAGGGGAAGAATCGAAACCATTCAGATTACAACTCTTTTAAGATAAGCTGGAATACTGAGTAGAGTCCTGGAGACCTAAGAAGACTTATGTTGCATATTGACCCCGGCCGAGCTGTCAAAATAGGAAATGCACCTGTGTAAATAACAGGTGCATCCGGTCGAAGGTATCAAGGGAATAACCTTGACTGTCGACAGGTTGAATTGAGTGGGCGTAAAACAATAATATAACTCGGTGCACAGGAAATTCGAGTTAGTTGGGGATAAGATGCCGTAGAGAGAACCAGCACCCAGCAAAGGGGGCCCTCAGGACCCCCTATTGAGCAGTTGGAGTTCAGAGCCTCAGTTGGAGTTGGAGAGAAGATGCTGGAATCAAAACCATGTCCCAGAGAGGCTGAGCCCCAGGCCCCCGGTTGAGCAGCCCAGGAGAACGAGAAAGAACGCTGTTATGGCCATAAGAGTAGGGGTCAATATGTTGCAGTTCTGTTCGGTCTCCTACTCCCTCTCACACACATCCCTTTCAAATAAAGTGAGAGGTATATTTTTCTAAAGAACTATGTCGCTCGTCTTTATTGTGCCGTCGTTATGATTCGGCATGCATCTGCATATGAGTATGCAACACTTACTGTCATTCAGACTTCAGTGAAAAACCACCTGTTAAACCGGGTGTGAAAAAAAACGCATAGTGTGATAATAATGATAATAATAAGGAACATTATTATTATTATTATTATTATTATTATTTCTATTAAATAATAATAATAATAATAATAAGGAAATGATCAATTACGTTAAAGCAGAAATAAATCATACGTAACAGAATAGCAAGTGTTGGTTATATGGTGATTGAGACGAAATGATTAATTACATAAAAAGCGAACGCTGCAAATTAGCGCAAAAAGAGTACAAGACTAGACACGCCTGAGTGGGGAAGGCGATCCACTGGGAATTGTGCAAGAAAAATGATATTTGACCATACGAACAAATGGTATATGCGCAAACCTGATTCCGTCTTGGAGAATGAAATACACCACCCCTCCGCACGGACAGGAAATGACACAAGGTCAATTTTTAAGCGGAGTTTAACAGGTTTGAATTCACAGTATTCCTTCTCCTAGACTAGTTGCCACATCAAGGCTGAAGAACCTAGTCTGCCCTACTATTTACCCATAGCTGGAGGGAGAATAATTGGATTCATACCTTTCCCAAGGGTATTAGTGCTACGTGAAATGCAATCAGTCTCGTCCAAGATTTGAACTCGTGTCGCCGTGTCCATTTCCAACGAGGATAACCATTACACCACGGGCGCCTCCAAAAAGCAGATAACCTAATACCGGCTAGAAAATCATATCTAGTTATAAAAAAGAGAACATGCTGAATCGAAAACTCTGCCGTCTCGGCGGATCACAGTGTGAAAATCAAAGATAACGAAGAAGACACAAGTACTGAAACCCTTGCCAGGGAACTACCCCACACACACACTATGGAACATGAAGGTAATGGTGATACCAATTGTAACTTGTGCACTTGGAACGATCTCCAAAGTTTTGGTAAGTAGGCTTGAAGAGTAAGAAATCGGAGAACGAGCGGAGACCATCTAAACTACAGCATGGTTAGCATTGCGCAGAATACTGAGAAGAGTCCAGGAGACTTGTGGAGAATTGCGGTCACTCGGACTCCAGTGAAATACCATCAGCTAATACTGGTGTAAAAAACTAATAATGCTGCTGCTGCTGCTGCTGATATTATCCCATCCAAAAATCATTAAAAGTTACCTAACTTATTCAATCGGTTCGATACCAAGCTGTGAGTATCACTGCAATCGAAGAACGTGAAAAAAATAACAGAAAAGAAATGAAAAGAGAACAAGGAAAAACAAGGTAAGCCTCCTGTTTTTAAATCTGACCCCTTTCAAGTGTTTGCTTTTAAAAATTACAACAGCTAATTCTAATTTGCAATCTGAATACAAAAAATAATACGAGCCAACATATGGCGTACAAGTCACCGGAAAATATGGAGAGGTGGCGTTGTCATCCTCAATCCAGACAAAATAGGAATAAAACTTTGAGACAAAGCATTTCTTCAATTCTTTCCACCCTCATAAAGTGACCCTAAAGGTTCAGGTTGGTAAGTCTTATCTAGGTGTCAATAAGTAAAGTAAAGTAAAGTTGGCGACCGTAGTCGAGGGCGACCAGAAGGCACCCTTTTCAATAGCTACTACACCGAAGTGTTGGGGAGGGCACTACTCCTTTCTCTGGATTGCCCCACTTTACCCTTGATACGTACCTTATATTGCTGAGTGTTAAGCAATAAGGTATCAACACCTATAAACTAAGATATAGATATATGTAAACTAAGTTATATATATATATATATATATATATATATATATATATATATATATATATATATGGAGAAAAAGAGAGGGATAGATAAATAGATAGATAGATAGATAAATAGGCGCATATACTCGGAAAAAACCCAGCTCCAAAAAAACAAAATAAAGAATTTTTGGGGATAGGACTACTATGAATCGAACTCACCTACTATAATTTATAAATCTAACTCGCTAACAACTGCACCACACAAGGATTCCTCAAAGAAATAAGCGTTGATTATGATCGATTGATTAATTGATTTTAACAGCATGTCGACCCTTCTTGGTTTGTTTTATGTCTAGGGAATCGCATTTATTAGACGTTTATATCTATTTTTATTTTATTTATTTATATTTTTGGTGGAGTTTTTTAAATTTTTTTACTCATGGCCTTATCGAATATGGATAATTTTTAAACGGATTTATTTGACCCATAAATGGGACCTTAACAAGTACTATCCCTCCGGGCCATAGTGGACCTGAGAGTAATGACAAAAAGGGGTACTCTACATTCCCTAGATCTCCAGAACTATGGCCTCATCGCCATGTATTGTTAAGTGTTATTCCTAGAACACCTTTTCGGGTGTGTCTTACCTCTCTTCTGGGGATACAACCAGAAAATGCCAAGCCTGGCCGACTAGACGTTAAATATATCTGAGTTTTAGTACCAAGCTGGTAGTATGAAGCGCTTCGTGAAGATGGAACTCACAGCTCAGCAGTTGTGATTTACTAAGTTCAGATTAGTTTGGCTCAAGGCCAGAAAAATAGAGCATCCAGTGAGGATCGAATTTAGTAGCAGCGTTCTGTTAGAATTGCTAATTATTTATTATTAACGTACAAGAAGCCCTCTAAAAATCGCAGGTTAGAGGTGATTATTTTATATTCTATAATAGTTGTTACATTTAGCATATAAAATGTATGTGAAAATGTATAAACAATTTCGGGACAGGCGGAATCACTTATTTCTACTGCATATGACCCAAAAAACTCAAAACCCAAAACAAAACAAAAATCCCCACACAAAACAGCACAAAATAAAATAAATAAAATAAAACAAAAACCAGTACATGACGGATTCTTCTAAGCTGGAGGTCAAAAATTACGAAGACGGCAAGGCTTTCTCACAACTGTCAAAAATTCCTGTTTTTATAAACAATATCTATTTACCGTCTTAGCTGTCAATACAAAATTTACACCGAACGGTTACAAACTTTATTCGCTATCCTCTAGTTTGGCACAAGGTTAGAAGTATAGAACATTTTGTGAGAATCGAACTCTCCAACAATAGTTTGCAAGCCTAGGTAACCTAACCATTACATCACTGGAGATTCTCTATAAACGGGAATTGTAACTGCCTGATTATTAGTGTAGAAAATATAACTGGCTGATTATTAGTGTAGAAAATATAACAGGCTGATTATTAGTGTAGAAAATATAACTGGCTGATTATTAGTGTAGAAAATATAACTGCCTGATTATTCGTGTAGAAAATTGTAACTGGCGTTTATTAGTGTAGAAAATGGGCTCGGCTACCCGAGATAAAAACCTGAACGAGGCTATTTGTATATTACATAATGATAATACCAATGGGAAAGTTATTAATCTAACTATTCTCTCTAATAGTCGGTCTGACTGTGCTCCTTAGTCTTGGAGTGGCAACCAGTATAGGAGAAGAAAAACTCTGAATTTAAACTCGTGGTGTAATGGTTAAAGCGATGGTCTACGGAATCATAGTACGCGAGTTCGTACTCCAGTCGCGCTATTACGTTCACTTTCGGGCAAATACCCTTGGGAAAGGTATGAACCCCCTTATCCTCCCAGCTATAGATTAAATAGTACCACTACTGTTCTAGGAGAATGGCTCTGGCATTAAATAACCTAAAAAGAGTTGATATGCCATTAAACAAAGAAACCAAACCAAACCAACATATAGTTAAAATGTTTTTTTTTTGTGGCAACACATTAGCACATCTAAAAAAAACTAGAAAAACTAATTCAGATTTCCATGCAGCCCCGTCGGCAGAAGCTGTAACAATACTCACACTACATCTCTGCAGAGAGGTAAGACCTCCTCAACGAGTGTCTTAGGTATGACACAAAGCCATCTGGTGGTGAGGCTCTAGTTCTAGAGCTTTGAGGAATGTGGAGTACTCCTTCATTGTGGTTTCTCCCAGGTCTTCTCTAATCCAGACTAGTAGTGCTCAACTATGAATCAAACAAAAATATTTAATTATTTTCTATACTTGAATGAATTTGAGTGTGTGCAGATGAATAACTGATGAATTATTATTATTACACAGCCAAACTTGAAACCATTTAACTATATACAAACAATGATTACTACGAGATAGAATTATTAGTGTTAGATGGCAACACTTGAAACCATTTAACTGTGTACAAACAAATGAATCTATTTGTCGCTGCCTCCCACCAGACAGGACTTGACACAAGGTCAAAAGCCCGAAGGCCGATTAAAGTGAGGATAAAGGGGAGGGGAAGGTCGGAAACGAGCCGAGACTCGAACCCTGCTAGTCATTGACCCACTAAGTGCAATGTGGCTCTAATGAGTTAAGCAGTATCACGGACCTAAATCTAGATCCGGGCACGTATGCCAGAATATAGCTTGAACTAGACCGTGAGGTCTAGTGCTATACAAGGGGTGCAGGGGGGGACAAAAAAGCAGCTCTCCCACCCGAGGATTGCCCAACTAAAGTTGGGGGCCTTTCGGCCTCGAATCTGCCATTGGTTTCGATACTCCATCCGACACAAATGCCAGACGGTCCAGCCAAAAGGCCAGGTAAGTATGTGTACAAACAAATGAACTCTGGCTTGTTTAAAAATGTTACCTCCAAGCTATTCATTAACAAAGTATATACAAGTTTCTAGACTTTTTTCGTATGGGCACTTTTATTGATAGTACACACATAGTACACGGTATAAGTACATTTCAGCCGGAGGAGATTACTTCGAAGTGGTCTAGAGTTTCAGGTGTCTACTATCAATAAAAGTGCCCATACGAAAAAAGTCTGGAAACTTATTTAATGATCCTCGTAGGATTTGTCATTAGATAACTCAGATATATATATATATATATATATATATATATATGTGTGTGTGTGTGTGTGTGTGTGTGTGTGTGTGCCATATATATATATATATATATATATATATAAAGTTCCAAGCCTCACCCAGATATATACATATCTATATCTACATCTATATATATATATATATATGTGTGTGTGTGTGTGTGTGTGTGTACCATATACATATATATATATATATAAAGTTCCAAGCCTCACCCAGATATATACATATCTATATCTACATCTATATATATATATATATATATATTCTGGTAAGTCTTAGAACTTTAGTATATATATATATATATATATATAGTTTTATTATTATTATTATTATTATTATTATTATTATTATTATTATTATCGACACTTTTATTTTTTTGCATAGTTTGACGTTACTAACCAACGCCATTCTGAACTCTGTGTGCATCTTCCCACGAGGTCAGATGTTAGTTTGCCGAGGAGAACAATATTGGTCGAATCACTCTTGGGAAAGACAGGAATCCATCTTTTTGCACCCATGCTTATGGCAAATATTAGAGCAGACTGGGTTCTTTACCCTCGGTTCGGCAACCGGCCTAGAACATGGAAAACTATATATCCAAACAAATCCTCCGCCTTAAAATTGACCTTGTGTCACATCCTGATTGTAGCAGTGGATTTGGGTAAATACATTTATCGTGATAACCATGCTTCCTGGGTAAAAAGGAACGTGAGTTTGAGTCTCACCGGGAGGCAATATTTTATAATTGTTCCTGGTGATCGATGCCTTTAGAGCTAATTATAATTAATAATAATTCTCCCCAATTATTCCGCGCTGTTGGTGGGGTGAGAATATGCTGACTGTATCTCCCTAACTTGCAGAGGGTTAAGACCCTTCCAAAAGGGGTTGTCTTCTGTATCACACTAAAATAATCTTATGGTGGCGCTCAAGTTCTTGAGATCAGGAGAGTGTGGAGTACCTCTTCATTGACATTACTCCCAGGCCCACTCTCTCATATATTCGATAGGAATACTCGATGCCATACAACAGTAAATGTTTTTGTATTAAGAATAATTGCTTGAAGAAGGAAATCCAATTTCGTTTGTTTGTTTGTTTGTTTGTTTGTTTCTTTAAGTTTTATGGCATATCAACCTTTGTAGGTTAATTAATGCCGAATCCATTTTTATGCAAATAAACATTTTTATTTAATACAATTCAGTTTAGCAAAAGTACACAGTTTAATTGTTAAAACATTTCTACTTCAAGCTATTCAGTTTACTCAGACAGTTCTAATTAATGGTTGGTTGGTTGGTTGGGTTTTATGGCATATCAACCCATGTAAGTTATTTAACGACAAATCCATTTTCATGTAAATAATCAGTTCTATCTAAAACAATTCAGTTTACCATGAGTACACAGTTTAATTGTCAAAAAACATTTCTATTTCCAACTATTGTATATATATAACAATTCAGTTTAGTGTAAGTACAGTTTCAATGTCAAAAACAGTTCCATTGCAAATAATTCAGTTTATCATTAACACACAGTTTAAATGTAAGTATAGTTTAATTGTCAAAAACATTTCTATTGAAGCTATTCAGTTTCGTCAAACAGTTCTAATTGAAACAATTCAGTTTTGCATCAGTATGCAGGTAGGTTGATTGGTTGGTTTGTTTGTTGGGTTTTATGGCATATCAACCTTTGTAGGTTAATTAATGCCGAATCCATTTTTATGCAAATAAACATTTCTATTCAATACAATTTAGTTTGGCAAAAGTACACAGTTTAATTGTAAAAACATTTCTACTTCAAGCTATTCAGTTTAGTCAGACAGTTCTAATTAAAACAATTCAGTTTGGTATAAGTATAGTTTTGGTTTACGCACTGTTAAATGTCAAGACAGTTCTATTTCAAACAATTCAGTTTAGCGTAAGTACAGTTTCAATGTCAGGAACATTTTTATTTCAAACAATTCAGTTTAGTATACAATAACTATTCCATTTCAAACAATTCAGTTTAACATAAAAGTACGCTGTTTAGTTCTATTTGACCTATAGATAGGACCCTTATCAGGTGCTACCACTCTGGGCCAGAGTGAACTTGGGAGCGATTGCAATGAAGGTGTGCTTCGCATTCTCTAAAGCTCCAACATTACTGGAACCTCGCCATCAGATTATTTAGTGTCATATCCAGGAAACTCGTTGGGGGGGGTCTTACTGCAGAGGTGCAGTCGGTGTAATGTAAGGTCCCAGCTGATGAGGCAAAATCCGATTTCATCGATAAAATTAAACAGGAATTTTTCCAAGGAGTAGCAATGTCAGTACTTCAGTATGGTTGCACCACCTGGACTTTAAGAAAGTTCCTGGAGAATAAAGGAACCATACAAGAGAAAGAAACCATACAAGAGAAAGAAAATAACCATATTCATTCTTTCTCTCATGAACACTTGAGAAATCAAACAGCTATATCCAAACATTTTTGAAAGTAGAAAAATAGAGGTTTAACTCTAAAGATTCAATAGAAAATTTTGAAACGATCTACAACTCCTAGCTGCTTTGATGGAAGATGTAATTTATGTCCCGAGGAAAAGATACAAATTATGTGGTACATTGATCCTGTTAACTTATTGAATCAGAGATGTGATTTTATTGCTTGATGTTGGCATAGAAATAAATTTATACCATTTTGAAAAAATAATGGAATAAATAAATAGATGAATAATTAATAACTATGACTTATTAATTGTCTTTAATTGAAATCATTTTGAGATGAGGCTTCTAAATCTGAGAATTAATTTTTATTTATTGCGGACTTTTTGTCCTCATCTTGGTAGTTTTTTGTGTTGTTTCTTCTTTCACTATGTTTCGGCCAACTTTCACCTCTGGCCTTCTTCAGGTGATTTACCGCGACCTCGGATAGGAATGCTGAGTCTTGTAACCGCATCCCCAGTAATTACTACCTTCCATAGTTGTTGTCTATCTGTTGTCAGAAGATAGCGGTTTCAAATCTTACCCAAGCCGGCCAGAGGTTTACTTGTCAAAAACGTGGTGCAATAGACAACAACTATGGAAGGCAGTAATTACTGGGGATACGGTTACAAGACTCAGCATTCCTATCCGAGGTCGCGGTAAATCACCTGAAGAAGGCCAGAGGTGAAATTTGGCCGAAACGTAGTGAAAGAAGAAAAGTCCGCAATAAATAAAAATTAATTATATGACTTATCAAGTTGATAAATGAATTAAAATCTGAATTGATATTTGTAAATTTTTGCTCTGTTATTGTAATTTAGTGGGGTTTTTACCGTGAATGACATTATTTTTAGACTGATTTTGTTTAATTTTAATGATTAAAATTTGATATACTAAAATAATATATGTCTGAATAATAATTATTTTTATATAATACTTTGGATAGTTAGACATGTATTTTTGTTGCTGTATATTTTTCCTCTGTTAAATTTGAAAAATGATAAAACCGAATGTTCTTTACATGCCAAAATAAGTTGATACTCACTGCTACTTGATTTGGAAGGGTTAAGTTTATGATGGTGAAATAAGTTTTTTTTAGAGTCTGGTTGTAAATGTGAAAGACTTATTTTAATCCATTATCTTGTTTGATCTGAAGAAGTCTTGTTAATTCTTTTGGAGCATTGATTTATATCAATGCTTTTTAACAGGATGGAAATGAATTTATTTATCTTAATGTGACCGATTGTTGTTTTTTTTTACCGGGATAACTAACATTTAATATTCTATATTTGAATATCTTAATTGTCCTATATTCTATATTTTTAACTGTCCTATATTCTATATATTCAGTTGTCCTATATTCTATATTTTAATTGTCCAATATTCTATATTTTATATCTTAATTGTTCACAACTCCGGATTTACTGGATTGAATATTGTCTTATATATATATATATATATATATATATATATATATATATATATATAGAATTAACTTAAATCGCTATTCGAAAATCTTCTACTAAAGTTTCACCTTAACGGATCATCAGGAAGTTTCGCCTCGCTTATTCTAAGGAGAAATTGCTTTGCTTTATTCACCAAAAACCCCACCTATCCTAGAATTTGCATTAAAAAAAATCCTCTATAACCTATTCCTAATTATATAGTAAGCACGCCCTTTTGTGTTTACAACTATTTAACACCTCCGATCTTTTGTTTAGCATATTCTTACTTTTACAATTTGCTATTACCAATTTTTCCTCCATACAAAGATTACAGGTTCTATTACCTGCCCTATATTTGCGGCATTTCTTTATTACTTCCCATTTCATTATCGGATCTACTCCTTGTTTTTCCTTAAGTTCCCACACATAACTAGATAAAGCAGTGCTATACCCAAACCTCTCGAGCGAAAAACTTGTTCTATGGTTATAGTACCTAGTTTTAAAGTCTCTTTGGGTCGACCCAAAATATATCTTTTTATCTCTCTTATTATTCGAATCACTATATACTTCTACTTTATACACTACACACTCCTATATATATATATATATATATATATATATATATATATATATAAGGATTTGGCATCAAATTGCCCACAAAGATTGATATATCATTAAACACAACCACATTATAAAATTGAATCATAAAAGTATATAAAAATAAAGTATAGGATAAGACTTTTTACAACTAAGATGGTATATTTTTAACATGGACCATGAAAATAGATTTATTTTGTTACGCTGACAGGTTTCAAGTTTACTTTCTAAAAGAAGATTTTATTTCTCTGAATATTAATTATGGATGTTTTTCAAGTTTTTATTCCCATACAGAATTGTCTAAGACATCGTCACATTCACAGGATTGCTTGCAGTGAAAAAAGACTTTGTGAAAGTGACGACAAAAACTTCTTGAATTTTTAAGAGCGAACTCAAATGGGATTGGTGTTAAAATTATGTGTTGCATTAAAATGAATAGTTGGGATTGGTAAGAATTTAAAATTACTGCTAGAAATTCCTGTTTATTTTTCTATCATTTTTGTTGCAAACGAAACTCCTTGTATTTACCTTTATGTCAATGGTGTTATCACAGACTCGATAAGTTTTGACAACTTATATAAACAAAATGGCACAGATTCTGACCGGAATTTGGTTCAGGCAGCTAACTTCTTTTTAAAATCCAAATCCCTGCGGGTGGGACTTAAAATTATACCCACTGTATCCTCTGTGCTGGAGTAACACAATTAGGTCAAAAGTATAAAGGATAACGCGGCTGGAGTTCGAACCTACTCACCACGAAGTCGAAGTCCAACACTTGAGCTATTTCGCTACGTGGAATCCACATCCCCTAGGCAATTCTGAACTCCAGTTGAGCAAGTACGTTCACTTTCCATGGAAAAGGCATGAAACACTTTATTCCGCCGCCTGCTATGGGTCAAATAGTGCCATTACTGTTTCTCTACAAGGAAGGCTTTGGCATTAAATTACCCACGAAAGTTGATATGTCATCAAACAAAAGAAACCAACTACCGTAGTGGTTTGGTTTGGTTTGGTTTGGTTTTTGTGGCATATCACCAATTGTAGGTCATTTAATACCAAATCTTTTTTGTACACATTTTGAATATATGATTTCTGAACACATTTTGTTGATAGCATTTTAAATAAGCCCGAGCTCATTTTTTCTTTGTTCAAAGTTAAATGGTTTCACTTGATTTCAAATAATTCAGTTTAGCTTGAGTACAGTTTTTTTTGTTTACACACGGTTAAATGTAAAAACAGTTCTATTTCAAATAATTCAGTTTAGCTTGAGTACAGTTTTTTTTGTTTACTCACAGTTAAATGTAAAAACAGTCCTATTTCAAATAATTCAGTTTAGCTTGAGTACAGTTTTTTTTGTTTACCCACGGTTAAATGTAAAAACAGTTCTATTTCAAACAATTCAGTTTAGCATAAGTACAGTTTTTTTATTAACTCACAGTTAAATGTAAAAACAGTTCTATTTCAAACAATTCAATTTAACATAAGTTCAGTTTAACTGTCAACAGTTCTATTTCAAACAAATCAGTTTAGTATAAGTACAGTTTTTTTTTGTTTACACGCGGTTAAATGTAAAAATAGTTGTATTTCAAACAATTCAATTTAGCATAAGTACATTTTAACTGTCAACAGTTCTTTTTCAAACAATTCAGTTAAGCATAAGTACAGTTTTTTTTAATTTACTCACAGTTAAATGCCAAAACAATTCTATTTCAAACAATTCGATTTAACATAAGTACAGTTTAATTGTCAACAGTTCTATTTCAAACAATTCAGTTTAGCATAAGTACAGTTTTTTATTTACTCACAGTTAAATGTCAAAACAGTTCTATTTTAAACAATTCAGTTTAGCATAAGTCATTTGTTAGCACTCAATTTAAATGTCAGAGTTGACACTTAATAATGTCAAGCAGTTCTATTTGACCCATAGATAGGGGTACTCTACATTCCCCAAAGCTCCAACATTACTGGAAGCCTCACCATCAGATTGTTTAGTGTTGTATCCAGGAGACTTGTTAGGGGAGTCTTGCCTCCCTACAGAGAAGCAATCGGAGTATTCTACAGCTCCAACCGAGTGAGCCACCAAAAACCTGTGGGTGGGACTTAGATTATAGCGACTGTATCCTCAGTGCAGAGTTAGGACTGTATTAGTCTAAAAGTAATAATGATAGCGCAGCTGGAGTTCGAACATGCTCACCTCGAGGTGGGACTTCAACACTTTAGCTATTTCGCTAAGCGGATTCCACTTCCCAAAGGAAATTCTGAACTCTAGTCACGCAAGTACGTTCACTTTCCGACTAATACCTTTGAAAAAAAAGCATGAACCATCTTATTCCACCCCCTGCTATCGGTCAAATAGTACTAATACTGTTTCTCTACAAGGATGACTTGGGCTTTAAAATACCCACGAAGGTTGATATGCGATTAAACAAAAGTAACCAACTAACGTAGTGGTTTGGTTTGGTTTTATGGCATATCAACCATTATAGGTTATTTGATGCCAAATACTCTTTATACATATATATTAAGTATAGATGATTTGGTTTGATTGGGTTTTATGGCATATCAACCATTGTAGGTTATTTAATGCCAAATCCTCTTTGTACATTTCTATTGAATATATATGATTTGGTTTGGTTTTGTTGGGTTTTATGGCATATCAACCATTGTAGGTTATTTAATGCCAAATCCTCTTTATTCATATGTATTGAATATATGATTTCTAAAAATATTTTGTGGTTAACATTTGTAAACGCCCCTGAGCTCATTTAATATGAATAATTTCATCTTCAAGCTCTGCTACTTAACACTAACAATTCAATTAAATATCAGTTATTTGTTTACATACAGTTAAATGATCAAACAGTTCTATGCTAAACTATTCGATATAGCATAAGTCAACAAAGTTAAATCGTTCCAAGTATTGGTCTGTATCACTAACAATTCAATTAAATATCATGGTTTGGTTTCTTTGTTTAATGGCATATCAACCTTTTTAGGTTATTTAATGCCAAAGCCATTCTCCTCGAAGAACAGTTGTAATTAAATATCAGTTATTTGTTTACACACAGTTAAATGATCAAACAGTTCTATTTTAAACTATTCGATATAGCATCAGTCAACAAAGTTTAATCGTACCAAGTATTTCTCTGTATCAATAACAATTCAATTAAATATCAGTTATTTGTTTACATACAGTTAAATGATCAAACAGTTCTATTCTAAACTATTCGATATAGCATAAGTCAACAAAGTTAAATCGTTCCAAGTATTGCTCTGTATCACTAACAATTCAATTAAATATCAATTATTTGTTTACACATAGTTAAATGATCAAACAGTTCTATTTCAAACTAGTCAATTTACCACAAATCATTTGTTTACATACATTTAAATAATTAAACAATTCTATTTCAAATAAGTCAATTTAACACAAGTCATTTGTTTGCGTGCAGTTTAAATGTGAAATACTTCTATTTGACTCATAGATAGGACCCTGTTAGGTGCTACCACTCTGGGCCAGAGTAAACCTGTGTGCAATGGCAATGAAGGGGTACTCCGCCTTCCCCAAATCTCCGGCATTATTAGAGACTCATCATCAAATTGTTTAGTGTCATAACTTGGACACTCATTGGTGGGGTCTTATTCCTCTGCAGACATGCAGTTGGTGTATTTAACAGCTTCAACCGACTGGTAATACCTGTTAAGTTTCCATCTATAAGTCAAACCGGTCTGTTTAAGAATTATTAGTATTAATAACTGTCTAAATGTTTTACGTCCAATATTTTTGACTAATGGCTTAGCCATGTCAGCACACAAGACCTTAAATCTGAGGGATGAAAACGACGGATATTATCTTTGATTAGTAGATGAAACATTGGCAATACCGATCTTTCAATTAGTATTTCTTTTATCAAAAGTTCGGTTGTATTTTATAAGATTGTTTTGCTTTTCTATGTTTGTCTAGCTTTACTTTTTGTGGGCGGCATGTTTCACTTTTTCACACGTTACCTTAACTACATTGGTTTGAGTACACGCAATTCTTAATCATGTTGCATTCTGCTGGGGGATTGACGTAGAAGAGATATTTTCGAAGTGTTGTGCTACTCCTGAATATTATCCTGATATCATATGGACTATATATCTTTTTAATCTTTTTGACTAGGTCTTTGACATAGGGTAATCAGACTGTCGTGAGTTATCGGGTATTGTTCTCTATCGTTCGACCCAGATTTTTTGGAGCCGATGTTATGCTCTCTGGGTAGTTGTTGGAATTGAAGTTGTCTTAAACTTGTCATTTCTTCCTAATATGCATCGCTGTGACTGTTGTATATTCAACTGCAGATTCATGCAGAAAGAATCATATTGACGACAAGGCAATGAAGACGAGCGAAGACTTCTTTAAAAAATATATATACCTCTCACTTTATTTGAAATGTTGTTGCGTGAGAAAGAGTTGGAGACCGAACAGAACTGCAATATATTGACCCCCACTCTTATGGCCATCAGCGTTGTGTCTTTCTCGTTCTCCAGGGCGGCTCAACCGGAGGCCCCGGGCGGCTCTCGCTGGGTGCTGTTCTCTCTACGGCATTTTGTCACCAACGGGTCTGGTCTCCAAAACTCAGTCGGATCCCGAGGGCCCCTTCTGCTGAGTGGTGGCTTTCTCTACCACATCTTGTCTCTAACTCATCTGATCTCCAACTAACTGGGTTCCTGTCTACACCGAGTTATATAATAGTTCAATCTCCGACTCAATCTTTGGAATAGCATCTTTGATCGTCATCAAGTGGAAATAACTGTCATGCAGTTCACAGGTCACTCTCTTCCGGTGCATCAGTCTATGAGTGTACCATGGGATTTTACCTTGTCCTATATTGTCAGCCAAGCCCGCCTACGCGATTTCTTCTCATAACTGCCATCGGAATGTGTCACTTCCTTCCGGTGCATCACTTTAGAATTGCATATTTGGCCAGGTCGAAGGTCAATAGACAACATCACGACAAATGGTTTTTGCTCGATGTTTTAGGCAACGAACTATTCCTTTCTTTATATTAAATGGTTGGTGGGAGTTGAAGTTGAGGTACTGTTCGATGAAGGTTGATTTTCGATACACAGATGACCTGTATCCTTGCTCTGTGCGAGTTATTAACGCAGAAAGGATAATCTTTTGTCGGGTTCTTTCTCTACAGTGAACTGTATAGATGGCCTGATTGAGTTCACGTGATCTAGTAGTGGTCAAACGTCTTGCTGATGAAGCCAGAGAATAAATGTATCATCAACGTACCTACACCACAATGATAGCTTTAGTGATGTAGATCGTAATCTCATTTCATTGAACCTTTCCATGTATATCTCAGCCAATTCTGACGACAACGGAGATCCCATAGCCAGTCCTTGTTCTGGTCAGTATATGTCAGACTCCGTCCCTAAGTAGGTTGTTTCCGCACAGAAGGTCAATATCTCCATCAGGTTATCTATTTGGATATAGGAACGTTCTTCCAGAGAGGAATCTGCAGCCAACTTATCCTGTACCACTGTTAGTGTCTCGTCAGTGGGATGCCCTTATGAACAGGTACCCACTTGTAGATAATAGTAGTGAGTAGTATGTCATGGATTGATGGAGACAATAGAAGTATAAGTCCCCAAAATTCACTCTGAATTATCCGGTAGGACACATGGCACAACAGATATAGAGAAACATCGAAAAACAGTATGTCAAGGTGAGTTCCTGAAGGTTTTGTAAGTTGTGTACAATTCTTTTAGTTATATAAGGATACTAGACACCAAACAATGACATTACATTCGTTTTTGACATTAACTTCTTGCCCATGTCTTTTTGTTCTCCCGACCTGCCACATTTTTTTTTCAAACGAGTAAGAGTCCATTGAAAGAATATTTTTAAAAAGTTTTTTTTTACATTGTATGGTGGTTATCTGATGAAACTTGTTATTCAGTGCCCGCAGAAATAAATAAATTTATGATAACCCAACGACAGTTTGTTGAGTTTTAACAATTATATATACATTCACTAAACCTGTTAAACTCAGCTTGCGACTGGAGGGAAGCATGTAAAGAGTCATCCGAGGAGACGGAGAGTATAGCAATAATATTCTCCGCCGAAATAAATTTATTATAACAACTTAACCGAGTTTGAGTCTCCATTAAATTGTACTATATATATATATATATATATATATACGCGAGCGTACACGCACAAATACATATATATGTACGTATTTATCAAACCTGTAAAACTCAGCTTACATACATAAATATATATATATATATATATATGATTATGTATATGAATATATATAATAATAATGAATAAATATATATCAGATATATATATTTAATTCATGGAATTTAGAATGCAACCCCTGGGTTTCATGGATTTTTTACAAAACAACAATCATCAGGCAGTTAAGAAAATGAAAAAGAATTCTCTTCATTTTCTTAACTGAGTTGAGTTTTCACAATTATATATATATATTCACTGAGCCTGTTAAACTCAGCTTATATATATATATATATATATATATACGCAAGCGCACACACACATACATATATATGTACGTATTTATCAAACCTGTAAAACTCAGCTTACATATATACATATATATATATATATGATTATATATGTAAATATATATAATAATAATAAATAAATATATATTAGATATATACATTTAATTCATGGAATTTTGACTGCGACCACTAGTTTTCATGGAGTTTGTTTGTTTGTTTTTTTTTTTTTGCAAAACAACAATCATCAGGCAGTTAAGGAAATCAAAAAATTTTTTTTTCATTTTCTTAACTGCCTGATGATTTTTGTTTTGCAAAAAAAAACTCCATGAAACCCAGTACTCGCAGTCTAAATTCTATGAATTAAATATATATATCTAATATATATTTATTTGTTATTATTATTATAATAATATAATAGCTCTATTCAAGATATTGAGCACTCCCCATATTATATTACACTTGGTTCGACAGAAACCCGCAAAGTGATTTCGTGACAACTAACACTGTTATAATATATATATATATATATATATATATATATATATATATATATATATATATAGGGTAATATTCGGTCAGGTTAAAAAGTTTGGAGTAATTCCCTCAGGACAAGAAAATCATTCAAGAGTTGAACATTTAAATTTTCCTGGTAGAGAGCTCAAAGTAATTTATTACAGAGCAATATTTCTTTAAGAAAAAACCAAAGACCGGTTAATTCATGATTATAAATTTATTTCGGTCCCGTATTTTCAGTTTCTGGTGTGAACCAAAAACATGAAGAAAAAAATTAATACAGAACTTCTTCAGACCCAATGGATAATTTAAATTTAAATAATTATCCATTGGGTCTGAAGAAGTCCTGTATTAATTTTTTTCTTCATGTTTTTGGTTCACACCAGAAACTGAAAATACGGGATCGAAATAAATTTATAATCATGAATTAACCGGTCTTTGGTTTTTTTCTTAAAGATATATATATATATATATATATATATATATATATATATATATATATAATCACTATGTTCACTCTCGCTAGGTCTTGGGGAAAGACCCAGTGAAAAATAATAAGAAACCGAAAATGAAGCTGTAAAGTTGTTTGTACATAAATGATTTTATCTATGAAAACACAGTTTTTAGTCTAAACAGGCGGTACAGGAATTTGGGCTAATACGTCATGCCGCTCATGTGGCCTCTTGTAAATCAAGATAACATTTTATCGGACGACATTTCATCAGGCGACTTTTGGACGATTGATATTTTTACAGAAACGTCATTTTGCGAAAGATTTTCTCCGAATTATTTTTCATAGAAACAATATTTCATCGAACGACGTATTATCGAATTATTTTTCACAAGAAGAATATTTCATCAAAGGACATATTATCGAATTATTCATCATCGAAACAATTTCTTCAAACGACATATCATTGAATTATTTTTCATAGAAATATTATTGAATTAAACAAACAACATATAGAATTATCTTTATAGAAACAATATATCATCAAACGACATATCATCGAATTATTTTTAATTAAACATTTCATCGGTCGACTTATTATTAAATTATTTTTCATTGAAACAATTTCCTTAAACGACACATCGATTTATTTTTCATAGAAACAGTATTTCAGTAAACGGCATATCATCGACTTATTTTTCATGGATACATATTGGATAGAAGTTATACTTGAGTAGAAAAAATCATGATTGAGACTTTTTTGACGAGGATTAAGTGCATTAACAAATTAGCTAAACGGTTTTGTAGCAACATGTTGCTCAATGTCGTAGTAAAGGAGTCAACCTGGTATTGAGATAAAAAAAAGTAAACACAGATTGGTTTGGTTACTTTATTTAATGGCATATCAACCTTTGTAGGTTATTTAATGTCAAAGCCATTCTCCGAGAAGAACAGTAGTGGTACTATTTAACCTATAGCTGAGCGGATAAGAGGGTTCATACCTTTCCCAAGGGTATTTGCCCGAAAGTGAACGTAATAGCGCGACTGGAGTTCGAACTCGCTTACTACGATCCCGCAGGTCATCGTTTTAACTATTACGCCACGAGGACACCCCCAGTTAATCCTGAAAGGAATTATGTACAAAACAAGTTCATAAAAACAAATAACAGGCGGTTGAATTGAATAGACGTTGTTTTTCTTGTGCATTTATATATTTTTCGTTATATGGGGATTTTTATAAGCCCCGAAAAGCCCGGTTTATTCCTACGTTTTGTAAAAGAATAAACCGTACTTAAACAGCAGATGGTGACAGCTTTTGAAGAAAGGAAGACGGACGACTTTTACGTGCAACAAAATTTATATACAACAACAACAATAATAAACAGGGTTTTACACCACATGGAACAAACAACGAATGTGTAAGTGTTCAAAAAAAGTTCTAGATGTAAGATAAAGTTTTAAGGTAAAGGTGTAAGATACAGTAAGGTAAAATAAGGTTAGGTTTGTTGTGAAGGCTGTAAGGTTTGGTTTTGTGAATGTGAGGTAGTTTTGGTGAAAGTAAAGTGTGGGGAAGTGAAGGTTTGCAGATAAAATGCCAGCTGGAACTTAACTGTGTGTCCTGTTTCTTTTAACTCAGCACGTGCATTCGTCGCTCTTGGGTCCCGGCTGGTGGAAGGTGCCAAATACGTATGCCGTCAAGGGCTGCTACGAAAGGACCTGTTGCTAACAGTGGTGGGAGTGGAACCAAAAGAGGAAGAATCTCCAGTGGAGCTCCTTTTTATAATGGACGCCACGTGACCCCAAGGGGCTGCTGCTGTTCGGTGAAACAGGATCACCAGTTCCTTAACAAAATTTCTACAGTTATAAGCAATAAGTTACTAAATGTTTTTGCACTAGAATTAATTTTTGTATGTATACAGAATACGCTAATGATTTTAGCTCTTGGTTTTTTAATTGCTTACTTGTGGGTCAGTCCTGAATTCTTTTGAAGATAAAACAGAGTTGTATATTTTTTGGTAATAAGCAAGAATTTACTTAATGTTTTTACAGAGGGATAGCTGGTAATCGGGACAACTGGATTTTGGCGATAGGGAAAAAGTATTTTCGGAAATTATGATACATAAAGAATTACATTGTCCAACAAGGTAATTCTATTTTTAGATTTGATGAAATACTTTCTTTGAGATTGTTGAGTTAAAATGTTAAGTTACATGGCCATTGAACTGAGGAAATGTGTCAAGTCCTGCTTGGTTGGAGGTAAAGAAAAACATAGCCATCGAAATGTGGAAGACGGGCTCCGTGTTGCTGGGTCATACGCATCAAAATTGTACGTGCAAGATTGATTGATTTTAACGGTATGTCAATCTGTCTTGGGTTATTTTATGCCATTTAGGAGCTCACATTCATTGTACGTTTAAATTTACATTTTCTGTGTAGCCGTTTCTTTTTTTTTTTTTTAATACACGCTCATATCGAATACGAATAATTTTTAAACAGATTTATTTTTACACACGGTCCCATCGGATACGAATAAACTTTAAACATATATATTTGACATATAAATAAGGTCCTAATAGGTTTTACTTACTTCGGGCCTGAGTGGACCCGAGACTGAT
This sequence comes from Sepioteuthis lessoniana, assembly GCA_963585895.1. NCBI lineage: Eukaryota > Metazoa > Mollusca > Cephalopoda > Myopsida > Loliginidae > Sepioteuthis > Sepioteuthis lessoniana. Next base: position 37,796,342 of record OY757940.1, on the reverse strand, counting down.
GTCAATAAAGGAGTACTCCGTACTTCCCAGATCTCCAGAAAAGATACTCCACACTCTTCAGATTTCCATCAGACTAAGTTTAGTGTCATAACCAGGACACTCCGTTTTGGAGGTATCTTACTTCTCTGCAGGAGATAGAGTCAGCGAATTTATAAGCCAGGCTGACAGTGAGTACGTGGAAGTGACAGTATGAGACTATGGAACTAGTCTGTCAAGAGGGTGTGGCTCAGTAATGGTGTGGGATGAGAACGTCGTCAGGACTGTCAATGAAAATTTTTAAAAAGCACTTTTGACTGGTGTAACATATAAAGATTTAGTAGCTGGCCATTAGCTGGAAAGGTTGGGTTTTTTTCTATTGTACACTGTTCCATTTAACATCATTGGTCTCTGCGCTCGCCATGTTCAAACCTTATTACATATTGTTATTCCATTCAAACTAAGTTGATATATAATCAATCGTTTCATGTATTTGGTGGTAGGAGAAAATGCTTTAATCGAGTCTCCCCTCTCCAAGGAGCAATATTAACATTAATATATCCAAGATATCATCATCATCTTCATTATCATCATCGTCAACACGTGCCAATAACATGGACTGAATGCATTTCACATTGCACTAATACCCTTGGGAAAGGTATGAATCCAATTATTCTCCCTCCAGCTCTGGGTAAATAGTAGGGCAGACTAGGTTCTTCAGCCTTGGTTAGGTAACTAGTCTAGGAGAAGGAAAACTCTGAATTCAAACCTGTTAAACTCCGCTTAAAAAATTGACCTTGTGTCATATCCTGCCCGAGCGGAGGGGTTGGGTAAATATGATAACATGGATTTTCTTGATTGGTTTAGTTTGGTTTTATGGCATATCAACCATTGCAGATTATTTAGTGCCAAATTCGGTTTATATTAGATATATATGATTTGTAAAGACAAGTCCAAGTTAAATGGTTCCAAGTATTGTTATGTATCACTAACAATCCAATTAAAAATCAGTCATTTATTTACACACAGTAAATGAGCAAACTGTTCTTCTTCAAACAATTCAATTTAGCATTAGTGATTTCTTTGTGCACAGTTTAAATGTCAAACAGTTCTATTTAACTCAGAGATAGGACCCTTCTAGGTACTACCACTCCGGGCCTGAATGGTATTGACAGCAATGGCAATGAAGGGGTACTCTGCATTCCCCAAATCTCCAGCATTATTGGAGCCTCATCATCAGATTGTTTAATGTCATATCAGGATATTCGTTGGTAGTGGGGGGGTCTTACCTCTCTGGAGAGATGCAGTTGGTTTATTCTACTGCAGTGGCCGAGTGAGCTGGGGTTTCTTTGAATGACGGCTACAACAGTTTGGAAGAATTCTCGTTTTATTTTCATCTAAGAAATCAGATTTCAATAAGGTCAGTCGCGAGTTCGAACCCCAGTTGCTCTATTACGTTCACTTTCGCACTGATATCCGTGGGAAAATTGTTAACTCTTTTATTTCCCATGGTTGAGGATATAAGAGGATTAACTCTTTTCCAGAAAGACTGTAGTGTTACTATTTAGCACAACTGTTGTCGTTTTATAAGGATGGTTTTGGCATTAAATAACGGACGAAAGTTGATATGCCATTAAACAAAAAAAAATAAGCATATGGTCAATAATATGTCTACAGTAGTCGACGCTTTTGGCATGAGTAGTTATTTACTAAGGTCGGAGGAAAGGGTCACCCAGTGAGACGCGTACTTACGTGTTATTGCCTGCTAGTTTAGGTGTATGTTGTCATCGCTTTCATTTGGTACTACCATGCCGGGTCAGAGTGGACCAGGTACTTTACCATCAGATGCAGTTTAGAGTTATAGTTAGGACACCTATTTTTAAGGGTATGGTTCAGCAGGGGATAGAGTAAGCGTATACTAAGTAACACCAACGTGGCGAAGAGATAAATAAGGAAAACAGAGTTTTTTTTTAAATAACGTGATATTTCCTAAATAATGATAAAATATTTCAAAAGTAAACAAATTATTCAATTTTGATATCAGTTTTGGTATTTATTTATTAACAAAGTTTATTTATCAAAAGAAGAAAGATGAAACATTGTAATCAGGAGTTTCATTGTTGCATATCGACCTTTGACAGAGCCATCGATTAGAGATTTCTACACGGGATGTTCCAGTTGTGTAAACAAGAGAAAAGCGGAAGCAGATCACGTAGGTTGACATTTAAACACGAAGGCGTTAAGAAATTATATAGACACAGGTAAAAACAGACAGGACAGTCAGTCAGAAGAGATTCGTGCAGTCAAGAGGTCTGACGAACTGTCAGCGAGTGCCCGGTGAGGGAAAGGTGGCCTCCTGCGGAAATCGTTTGAAACCCACCTCCCATCAAAGAAGCAAAGACGTAAGGCCCTGAATATGGAATCACAACGTGGATTAGGAAAAGTGTCAATATAGCAGTCGTCCGTCAGTCCTATGTCCGAGTCCTTCGTCTTCCTGTCTCCTTCTTACTCTTATAGTCAACTTCGCGCCTTTTAAGTTATAAAGAAGTGAGAGATATATTTTCATATAGAGAAAAATATTATGGTCCTCCATTCATTACTTTATGACTATACAACACCACTGATACTGCTAGTTGTTGTTATTGTGGTTGTTATCATCATTATTATTATTTCATTTCTCGGAAGTTTTTTCACAGAAGAGTTAGCTGGCGATTTTTCACTGGAGTCTGAAGTCTGGAGTCCATTATTCCTCTTAGCATTTTAACTGGTCTTTACAGTACTGTTGTCTGTATGGACTCGATTCTCCTTCTGATTTCCAATTCCTTCAGTCTTTTTTCGAAGCCCTTGGAGAGCGTTCCCAGAACACCGACAACAATTGTCTCCTCCATCACTCTCATATTCTACCGTTATTTAGTTCTCCGGCAAGGTCCAAGTATTTGTCTATCGTTTCGTTTTCTTTAATTTTTATTCTGTAGTCCGCTGGAACGGCAAAATTCACCAGATAGCAAATTATTATTTTACTCCTGTTAGCCGATGGTCTTTCACTGGATTTTGAATGACAACAAGTCTCCTCAAGTCTCAAGGACTCTTATCGGTATTCTGGCCGATCTCAACAATACTGTAATTGGAATGGTCTCCACTCGTCCTGTTATTTCCAAGTCCTCCAGTCCCTGTACCAATCCTTTGGTGATTGTACCAAGAGCACCAATTGCAATTGGTATAACCGTCACTTTCATGTTCCACAGTTTTTTCAATTCTCTAGCAAGGTCCTGGTACTTATCCTTCTTTTTGTATTCTTTCAATTTTACTCTGTGGTCCTCTGGGACAAAGTCTACAATTCGGCAAGTTCTCTTTTTTATTTATTATTATTATTAGTAGTATTATTACTCATTAGAGTTTTTCACATCAGCGTAAAATGATGGCCTTTCACTGGAGATTGAGTGACAGCAAGTCTCCTCAAGTCTCCAGGTCTCATCTCAGTATTCTGGCCGTTTTCAATAATGCTCTAGTTTGGATGGTCTCCACTCGGCCGCCAACTTCCAAATCTTCCAGGCCCTTTAATAATCCTTTAGTTACCGTGCCAAAAGCACCAATCACGATTGGTATAATTGTTACCTTCATGTTCCATAGTTTTTTTTATTCTCTAGCAAGGTCGAGGTACTTATCTCTCTTTTCACATTCTTTCAGTTTTATTCTGTGGTCCACCGGGACAGCAAAATCCCCAATTTTGCAGATTTTCTTTTTTGCGAGCTTCTTACACCAGCTCCAGCTGATGGCTTTTCACTTTGGTTCAGGTGACATCAAGTGTCTTCGGGTTTCGTAGATTCTTCGCAGTATTTTGGCCGGTCTTAATGCTGTAGTTTGGATGGTCTCGGTTCATCTTCGGATTTCCAGCTCTTAAAGATCACTCACCAAGTCTTTCGGGACAGAGCGCACAAATTATTGTAGCAGTCACAGATCTATTTTCTCTCGCGAATCAATGCCCCCGCCAAGCGATTTGGTCACACACTGACCAATCAGCAGGCAGAGCGCATTGATTCCATCTTCCTCTCAAGAACTATTTTTTGTAGCTCTTTTTGGAAGTCTGCCGGAAGCAGAGAGTACTCGGCAAGCAGAGAAGAAAGATCTCTCTCCTGTCGCCCGCCACGAAATGCTCTAGCATTGACAATCTTCGCCGAAGATAACTGCTGTTACCTGCGACACTGCTACGACCTGCGACACCCCAAGGAACTTTTCTCACTCTGTCATAAAAATAAACCTTTCCTTGTTCTTCAAAGAGGCTTCGTTATTCTGTTCAGCGCTACATAAACAACTACATATTAACTTATAGTGTATGTGAACTAAATATACACTAAATTATCATTAGTAACCTCTCACCTTTAAG